>CM042686.1:90556411-91156411 GCA_023614405.1 Avena insularis
ACATGCTATGACTCTAGCTATGGTTCATGAGAAGAGCAGACATGCGATGACTCTAACTGTGGTTCATGAAAAGAGCAGACATGCAATGACACCGGTGGATCCATGTGTGGTCTATGAGAGGAACACACATGCAATGACACCGGTGGATCCTTACGTGGTTTGTGAGAATAACACACATGCAATGACACTGGTGGATCCATATGTGGCCTATGAAAAGTACACACATGCAATGACACTTGTGGATCCATATGTGGTCTATGGGAAGAACACACATGCAATGACACTGGTGATATGTGGTTTGTGAAAAGAACAGACATGCAATGACTCTAACTGTGGTTCATGAAAAGAACAGACATGCAATGACACTGGTGGATCCATGTTTGGTTCATGGGAAGAACACACATGCAATGACACTGGTGGATCCATGTGTGTTCTGTGGGAAGAACACACATGCAATGACACTGGTGATATGTGGTTTGTGAAAAGAACAGACATGCAATGACTCTAACTGTGGTTAATGAAAAGAGCAGACATGCAATGACACTGGTGGATCCATGTGTGGTTAATGAGAAGAACACACATGCAATGACACTGGGTGTGGTTCATGATATGGTTTGTGAGAAGAACACACATGCAATGACTCTAGCTGTGGTTCCTGAGAAGAGTAGACATGCGATGACTCTAACTGTGGTTCATGAAAAGAGCAGACATGCAATGACACCGGTGGATCCATGTGTGGTCTATGTGAGGAACACACATGCAATGACACCGGTGGATACTTACGTGGTTTGTGAGAATAACACAGATGCAATGACACTCGTGGATCCATATGTGGCCTGTGAAAAGAACACACATGCAATGACACTGGTGGATCCATGTGTGGTCTGTGGGAAGAACACACATGCAATGACACTGGTGATATGTGGTTTGTGAAAACAACAAATGCAATGACTCTAACAGTGGTTCATGAAAAGAATAGACATGCAATGACACTAGTGGATCCATGTGTGGTTCATGGGAAGAACACACATGCAATGACACTGGTGGATACATGTGTGGTCTGTGGGAAGAACACACATGCAATGATGATGGCTCAATGCACGACGCCCAGAAAAATGCTTGATGGTGGTGTTGATGTAGAGCTCGTTGGGAACCCCAAGAGGAAGGTATCGAATGGAAAGAAGTAAAAGTTTGCAGAAAGTAAACACAAAGCAGTAAAAGATTGTAGATTGTATGTAAAGAAAAAGGACCGGGATCTATAGTTGACTAGAGGTGGCTCTCCTTAGATAGATAACATGCTGGGTGAACAAATTACAGTGGGGCAATTGACAAACACCGAGAAAGAAATACATGCATATACTAATCATCTTGAATCCTTCGAGATTCGACTGGGCATTACAACATAATACATAGACCGCCATCCAACTGCATCTATGACTAATAATCCACCTTCAGGTTATCATCCGAACCCCCTCCTGTATTAAGTTGCAAGAAACATATTATTGCTTGACGAACTGCGTGTAAAGTAAACAATATGATTGTTCTATGAACAAAGGATTGTTGTTTTCTCCCTAGTAGCAACAGCACATCTAGTACCTTAGAGATTTCTATCACTTCCCCAGATTACCAGAGGCATCAACCCACTATCGAGCATAAATACTAACTCTTGGAGTTGCTAGCATCTACTTGGCCAAGATAGCTACTAACAACGGAAAGCATGCAAGATCACAAATAACAAAGGCATGATAGAATTAATAATCAATCTGAAATAGCCTCTAAATATCCATCGGATCCCCGCAAACACAACATGCAGAATTACAAATAGATGATCTTGATCATGAACGGAGCTCACAAGATCTAAACATGAAAGCACAAAGGAGGAGAAACTAGCCATCTAGCTACTACATGGATCCGTAGTCCAAGGATGAACTACTCACGCATCACACCGGAGGCTTGCATGGTGATGAAGAAGGCCTCGTGGTGAATTCCCTCCTCCGGCGAGTCGGAAGAACAGATCCCTCCCGATCTATGAATGGAGATGATGGCGGCTACATACTCTTTCGTGGATTTTTGATCGGGCTCTTAGGGTTTTCGTCCTGAGGGCAATATATAGGTGGAAGGAGAGGCCGAGGGGGTGCCAGGAGCCACACCACCCCTAGCGCAGCCCGTGTGCAGCGCCAAGGTGGTTGGCCGGGACGTCTCCAATCTCGTGTATTCGTCGAGGGGCCAGAGCCCACACCCACACCCCTGGGCTCACTGCCCTGCTGCGCCCAGGCCGTGTGGGGCCCCTCCCCCCCTCCTCCTCATCACTCACGCACTTGATGTCTTCCGGAAAAATAGGCACTTTGGCTTTTCCGTCAATTCCAAAAGAATATTCATTTTCGACTTCGTGGAAAAAAAAAAGAAAAAAAAATGGGCACTATGGCTCTTGTTAATAGGTTATTCCAAGAAATCATATGACAAGTACTCAAAAGTTGGAACAAAACACAAGAAAGTGGATAAAACCAAGCATGTAACATAAAAAATTATAGATACATTTGCAATGTATCAAATGACACTGGTGATATGTGGTTTGTGAAAAGAACAGACATGCAATGACTCTAACTGTGGTTAATGAGAAGAACACACATGCAATGACACTCGGTGTGGTTCATGATATGGTTTGTGAGAAGAACACACATGCAATGACACTGGTGATATGTGCTTTGTGTAAATAACAGACATGCAATGACTCTAACTGTGGTTCATGAAAAGAACAGACAAGCAATGACACTGGTGGATCCATGTGTGGTTCATGGGAAGAACACACATGCAATGAAACAGGGTGTGGTTCATGATATGGTTTGTGAGAAGAACACACATGCAATGACACTGGTGATATGTGGTTTGTGAAAAGAACAGACATGCGATGACTCTAACTATGGTTAATGAAAAGAGCAGACATGCAATGACACTGGTGGATCCATGTGTGGTTAATGAGAAGAACACACATGCAATGCCACTGGGTGTGGTTCATGATATGGTTTGTGAGAAGAACACACATGGAATGACTCTAGCTGTGGTTCATGAGAAGAGCAGACATGCGATGACTCTAACTGTGGTTCATGAAAAGAGCAGACATGCAATGACACCGGTGGATCCATGTGTGGTCTATGAGAGGAACACACATGCAATGACACCGGTAGATCCTTAAGTGGTTTGTGAGAATAACACACATGCAATGACACTGGTGGATCCATATGTGGCCTGTGAAAAGAACACACATGCAATGACACTGGTGGATCCATGTGTGGTCTATGGGAAGAACACACATGCAATGACACTTGTGATATGTGGTTTGTGAAAAGAACACACATGCAATGACACTAACCATGGTTCATGAAAAGAACAGACATGCAATGACACTGGTGGATCCATGTGTGGTTCATGGGAAGAACACACATGCAATGACACTGGTGGATCCATGTGTGGTCTGTGGGAAGAACACACATGCAATGACACTGGTGATATGTGGTTTGTGAAAAGAACAGACATGCAATGACTCTAACTGTGGTTAATGAGACGAACACACATGCAATGACACTTGGTGTGGTTCATGATATGGTTTGTGAGGAGAACACACATGCAATGACACTGGTGATATGTGGTTTGTGAAAAGAACAGACATGCAATGACTCTAACTGTGGTTCATGTAAAGAACAGACATGCAATGACACTGGTGGATCCATCTGTGGTTCATGGGAAGAACACAAATGCAATGACACTGGGTGTGGTTCATGATATGGTTTGTGAGAAGAACACACATGCAATGACACTGGTGATATGTGGTTTGTGATAAGAACAGACATGCGATGACTCTAACTGTGGTTAATGAAAAGAGTAGACATGCAATGACACTGGTGGATCCATGTGTGATTAATGAGAAGAACACACATGCAATGACACTGGGTGTGGTTCATGATATGGTTTGTGAGAGGAACACACATGCAATGACTCTAGCTGCGGTTCGTGAGAAGAGCAGACATGCGATGACTCTAACTTTGGTTCATGAAAAGAGTAGACATGCAATGACACCGGTGGATCCATGTGTGGTCTATGAGAGGAACACACATGAAATGACTCTAACTGGATCCTTACGTGGGTTGTGAGAATAACACACATGCAATGACACTGGTGGATCCATATGTGGCCTGTGAAAAGAACACACATGCAATGACACTGGTGGATCCATGTGTGGTCTGTGGGAAGAACACACATGCAATGGAACTGGTCGATCCATGTGTGGTCTGTGGGAAGAACACACATGCAATGACATTGGTGATATGTGGTTTGTGAAAAGAAAAAACATGCAATGGATCTAACTATGGTTCATGAAAAGAGCAGACATGCAATGACACTGGTGGATCCATGTGTGGTTAATGAGAAGAACACACATGCAATGACACTAGGTGTGGTTCATGATATGGTTTGTGAGAAGAACACACATGGAATGACTCTAGCTATGATTCATGAGAAGAGCAGACACGCGATGACTCTATCCATGGTTCATGAAAAGAGCAGACATGCAATGACATCGGTGGATCCATGTGTGGTCTATGAGAGGAACACACATGCAATTACACCGTGGATCCTTACGTGGTTTGTGGGAATAACACACATGCAATGGCACTGGTGGATCCATATGTGGCCTGTGAAAAGAACACACATGCAATGACACTGGTGGATCCATGTGTGGTCTGTGGGAAGAACACACATGCAATGAGTCTAACTATGGTTCATGAAAAGAACAGACATGCAATGACACTGGTGGATCCATGTGTGGTTCATGGGAAGAACACACATACAATGACACTGGTGGATCCATGTGTGGTATGTGGGAAGAACACACATGCAATGACACTGGTGATATGTGGTTTCTGAAAAGAACAGACATGCAATGACTCTAACTGTGGTTCATGAAAAGAGCAGACATGCAATGACACTGGTGGATCCATATGTTTTTCATGGGAAGAACACACATGCAATGACACTGTGTGTGGTTCATGATATGGTTTGTGAGAAGAACACACATGCCATGACACTGGTGATATGTGGTTTGTGAAAATAACAGACATGCAATGACTGTAACTGTGGTTAATGAAAAGAGCAGACATGTAATGACACTGGTTGATCCATGTGTGGTTAATTAGAAGAACACACATGCAATGACACTGTTGATATGTGGTTTGTGAAAAGAACAGACATGCAATGACTCTAACTGTGGTTCATGAAAAGAATAGACATGCAATGCCACTGGTGGATCCATGTGTGGTTCATGGGAAGAACACACATGCAATGCCACTGGTCGGTCCATGTCTGGTGTGTAGGAAGAACACACATGCAATGACACTAGTGATATGTGCTTTGTGAAAAGAACAGACATGCAATGGCTCTAACTGTGGTTCATGAAAAGAGCAGACATGCAATGACACTGGTGGATCCATGTGTGGTTCATGGGAAGAACACACATGCAATGACACTGGGTGTGGTTCAGGATATGGTTTGTGAGAAGAACACAAATGCAATGACACTGGTGATATGTTGTTTGTGAAAAGAACAGACATGCAATGACTCTAACTGTAGTTAATGCAAAGAGCAGACATGCAATGACACTTGTGGATCCATGTGTGGCTAATGAGAAGAACAAACATGCAATGACACTGGGTGTGGTTCATGGTATGGTTTGTGACAAGAACACATATGCAATTACACTGGTGATATGTAGTTTGTGAAAAGAACAGACATGCAATGACTCTAACTGTGGTTAATGAAAAGTGCAGACATGCAATGACACTGGTGGATCCATGTGTGGTTAATGAGAAGAACACACATGCAATAACACTGGATGTGGTTCATGATATGGTTTGTGAGAAAAACACACATGCAATGACTCTAGCTGTGGTTCATGAGAAGAGCAGACATGCAATGACTCTAACTATGGTTCATGAAAAGAGCAGACATGCAATGACACCGGTGGATCCATGTGTGGTCTATGAGAGGAACACACATGCAATGACACCGATGGATCCTTACGTGGTTTATGAGAATAACACACATGCAATGACACTGGTGGATCCATATGTGTCCTGTGAAAACAACACACATGCTATGACACTGGTGGATCCATGTGTGGTCTGGGGGAAGAACACACATGCAATGACACTAGTGATATATGGTTTGTGAAAAGAACAGACATGCAATGACTCTAGCTGTGGTTCATGAAAAGAACAGACATGCAATGACACTGGTGGATCCATGTGTGGTTCATGGGAAGAACACACATGCAATGACACTGGTGGATCCATGTGTGGTCTGTGGGAAGAACACACATGCAATGACACTGGTGATATGTCGTTTGTGAAAAGAACAGACATGCAATGACTCTAACTGTGGTTCATGAAAAGAACAGACATGCAATGACACTGGTGGATCCATGTTTGGTTCATGGGAAGAACACACATGCAATGACACTGGTGGATACATGTGTGTTCTGTGGGAAGAACACACATGCAATGACACTGGTGATATGTGGTTTGTGAAAAGAACAGACATGCAATGACTCTAACTGTGGTTAATGAAAAGAGCAGACATGCAATTTCACTGGTGGATCCATGTGTGGTTAATGAGAAGAACACACATGTAATGACAGTGGGTGTGGTTCATCATATGGTTTGTGAGAAGAACACACATGCAATGACTCTAGCTGTGGTTCATGAGAAGAGTAGACATGCGATGACTCTAACTGTTGTTCATGAAAAGAGCAGACATGCAATGACACCGGTGGATCCATGTGTGGTCTATGAGAGGAACACACATGCAATGACACCGGTGGATCCTTACGTGGTTTGTGAGAATAACACACATGCAATGACACTGGTGGATCCATATGTGGCCTGTGAAAAGAACACACATGCAATGACACTGGTGGATCCATGTGTGGTCTATGGGAAGAACACACATGCAATGACATTGGTGATATGTGGTTTGTGAAAAGAACACATGCAATGACTCTAACTGTGGTTCATGAAAATAATAGACATGCAATGACACTCGTGGATCCATGTGTGGTTCATGGGAAGAACACACATGCAATGACACTGGTGGATACATGTGTGGTCTGTGGGAAGAACACACATGCAATGATGATGGCTCAATGCACGACGCCCAGAAAAATGCTTGATGGTGGTGTTGATGTAGAGCTCGTTGGGAACCCCAAGAGGAAGGTATCGAATGGAAAGAAGTAAAAGTTTGCAGAAAGTAAACACAAAGCAGTAAAAGATTGTAGATTGTATGTAAAGAAAAAGGACCGGGATCTATAGTTAACTAGAGGTGGCTCTCCTTAGATAGATAACATGCTGGGTGAACAAATTACAGTGGGGCAATTGGCAAACACCGAGAAAGAAATACATGCATATACTAATCATCTTGACTCCTTCGAGATTCGACTGGGAATTACAACATAATACATAGACCGCCATCCAACTGCATCTATGACTAATAATCCACCTTCAGGTTATCATCCGAACCCCCTCTAGTATTAAGTTGCAAGCAACAGATTATTGCTTGACGAACTGTGTGTAAAGTAAACAATATGATTGTTCTATGAACAAAGGATTGTTGTTTTGTCCCTAGTAGCAACAGCACATCTAGTACCTTAGAGATTTCTATCACTTCCCCAGATTACCAGAGGCATCCACCCACTATCGAGCATAAATACTAACTCTTGGAGTTGCTAGCATCTACTTGGCCAAGATAGCTACTAACAACGGAAAGCATGCAAGATCACAAATAACAAAGGCATGATAGAATTAATAATCAATCTGAAATAGCCTCTAAATATCCATCGGATCCCCGCAAACACAACATGCAGAATTACAAATAGATGATCTTGATCATGAACGGAGCTCACAAGATCTAAACATGAAAGCACAAAGGAGGAGAAACCAGCCATCTAGCTACTACATGGATCCGTAGTCCAAGGATGAACTACTCACGCATCACACCGGAGGCTTGCATGGTGATGAAGAAGGCCTCCAGGGTGAATTCCCCTCTCCGGCAGGGTGCCGGGAAGAGCTTCAGATCCCTCCCGATCTATGAATGGAGATGACGGCGGCTACAGACTCTATCGTGGATTTTTGATCGTGCTCTTAGGGTTTTCGTCCCGAGGGTAATATATAGGCGGAAGGAGAGGCCGAGGGGGTGCCGGGAGCCACCATACCACCCCCTAGCGCAGGCCCAGCCTGGCCACGCGGCCAGGTGGTGTGGCCGGCCCCTGACCCTTCTCCGTCTCGTATTCTGGCACTTGATGTCTTCCAGAAAAATAGGCACTTTGGCTTTTGTCCCGTCCAATTCTGAGAATATTCATTTTCTGACTTTCATGGAACCAAAAACAGAAGAAAACAGTAATGCAAAATTACGTGGCTCTTGTTAATAGGTTAGTCCAAGAAATCATATGACAAGTACTCCAAAGTTGGAACAAAACACAAGAAAGTGGATAAAACCAAGCATGGAACATAAAAAATTATAGATACATTTGAAATGTATCAAATGACACTGGTGATATGTGGTTTGTGAAAAGAACAGACATGCAATGACTCTAACTGTGGTTAATGAGAAGAACACACATGCAATGACACTCGGTGTGGTTCATGATATGGTTTGTGAGAAGAACACACATGCAATGACACTGGTGATATGTGCTTTGTGTAAAGAATAGACATGCAATGACTCTAACTGTGGTTCATGAAAAGAACGGACATGCAAAGACACTGGTGGATCCATGTGTGGTTCATGGGAAGAACACACATACAATGACACTGGGTGTGCTTCATGATATGGTTTGTGAGAAGAACACACATGCAATGACACTGGTGATATGTGGTTTGTGAAAAGAACAGATATGCGATGACTCTAACTGTGGTTAATGAAAAGAGCAGACATGCAATGTCACTGGTGGATCCATGTGTGGTTAATGAGAAGAACACACATGCAATGACACTGGGTGTGGTTCATGATATGGTTTGTGAGAAGAACACACATGCAATGACTCTAGCTGTGGTTCATGAGAAGAGTAGACATGCGATGACTCTAACCGTTGTTCATGAAAAGAGGAGACATGCAATGACACCGGTGGATCCGTGTGTGGTCTATGAGAGGAACACACATGCAATAACTCGAACTGGATCCTTACGTGGTTTGTGAGAATAGCACACATGCAATGACACTGGTGGATCCATTTGTGGCCTGTGAAAAGAACATACATGCAATGACACTGGTGGATCCATGTGTGGTCTGTGGGAAGAACACACATGCAATAACACTGGGTGTGGTTCATGATATGGTTTGTGAGAAGGACACACATGCAATGACTCTAGCTGTGGTTCATGAGAAGAGCAGACATGCGATGACTCTAACTGTGGTTCATGAAAAGAGCAGACATGCAATGACACCGGTGGATCCATGTGTGGTCTATGAGAGGAACACACATTCAATGACACCGGTGGATCCTTACGTGGTTTATGAGAAAAACACACATGCAATGACACTGGTGGATCCATATGTGTCCTGTGAAAACAACACACATGCTATGACACTAGTGGATCCATGTGTGGCCTGCGGGAAGAACACACATGCAATGACACTAGTGATATGTGGTTTGTGAAAAGAACAGACATGCAATGAGTCTAGCTGTGGTTCATGAAAAGAACATACATGCAATGACACTGGTGGATCCATGTGTGTTCTGTGGGAAGAACACACATGCAATGACACTGGTGATATGTGGTTGGTGAAAAGAACAAACATGCAATGACTCTATCTGTGGTTCATGAAAAGAGCAGACATGCAATGACACTTGTGGATCCATGTGTGGTTCATGGCAAGAACACACATGCAATGACATTGGGTGTGGTTCATGATATGGTTTCTAAGAAGAACACACATGCAATAACACTAGTGATATGTGGTTTGTGAAAAGAACAGACGTGCAATGACTCTAACTGTGGTTAATGAAAAGAGCAGACATGCAATGACACTGGTGGATACATGTGTGGTTAATGAGAAGAACACACATGCAATGACACGTGGTGTGGTTCATGATATGGTTTGTGAGAAGAACACACATGCAATGACTCTAGCTGTGGTTCATGAGAAGAGCAGACATGCGATGACTCTAACTGTGGTTCATGAAAAGAGCAGACATGCAATGACACCGGTGGATCCGTGTGTGGTCTATGAGAGGAACACACATGCAATGACACCGGTGGATCCTTACGTGGTTTGTGAGAATAACACACATGCAGTGACACTGGTGGATCCATATGTGGCCTATGAAAAGAACACACATGCAATGACACTGGTGGATCCATGTGTGGTCTGTGGGAAGAACACACATGCGATCATACTGGTGATATGTGGTTTGTGAAAAGAACACATGCAATGACTCTAACAGTGGTTCATGAAAAGAATAGACATGCAATGACACTAGTGGATCCATGTGTGGTTCATGGGAAGAACACACATGCAATGACACTGGTGGATACATGTGTGGTCTGTGGGAAGAACACACATGCAATGATGATGGCTCAATGCACGGCGCCCAGAAAAATGCTTGATGGTGGTGTTGATGTAGAGCTCGTTGGGAACCCCAAGAGGAAGGTATCGAATGGAAAGAAGTAAAAGTTTGCAGAAAGTAAACACAAAGCAGTAAAATATTGTAGATTGTATGTAAAAGAAAAAGGACCGAGATCCATAGTTGACTAGAGGTGGCTCTCCTTAGATAGATAACATGCTGGGTGAACAAATTACAGTGGGGCAATTGACAAACACCGAGAAAGAAATACATGCATATACTAATCATCTTGACTCCTTGGAGATTTGACTAGGCATTACAACATAATACATAGAACGCCATCCAACTGCATCTATGACTAATAATCCACCTTCAGGTTATCATCCGGACCCCCTCTAGTATTAAGTTGCAAGCAACATATTATTCCTTGACGAACTGCGTGTAAAGTAAACAATATGATTGTTCTATGAACAAAGGATTGTTGTTTTCTCCCTAGTAGCAACAGCACATCTAGTACCTTAGAGATTTCTATCACTTCCCCAGATTACAAGAGGCATCAACCCACTATCGAGCATAAATACTAACTCTTGGAGTTGCTAGCATCTACTTGGCCAAGATAGCTACTAACAACGGAAAGCATGCAAGATCACAAATAACAAAGGCATGATAGAATTAATAATCAATCTGAAATAGCATCTCAATATCCATCGGATCCCCGCAAACACAACATGCAGAATTACAAATAGATGATCTTGATCATGAACGGAGCTCACAAGATCTAAACATGAAAGCACAAAGGAGGAGAAACCAGCCATCTAGCTACTACATGGATCCGTAGTCCAAGGATGAATTTTTATGGTGAAGCACAAAAATATGTTTTGGGACAGCAACTTTCCCAATCATCACTTCTCTCTCATTAGAGGTTACTCTTGGCACAAAAAGCAAATAAAAAGGATAAGGAGAGGTTATTACAGAGGTAATAACTTCCAAGACTCATCTAAAACTTTTGGGTTATCTCCCAATAAGTACTTTTCTTTAACGCCTTTAAGTTAGGCATCAGAAGCAAAGAAAGAATCAAGTGTTCTCAAGTGAAGAAGCATTAAGACCAAATTTTGTTTTCATAGGAGAAGCAAAAGAAATCTTTTCTCTCTTTTTAGGGAAGTGTTCTATACCTTTCTTGAGTGGGAGTTGATATTTAATGGTGCCTTCTTTCATATCAATGATGGCACCAACAGTTCTAAGAAAAGGTCTTCCCAAAGTAATAGGACAAGAAGCATTGTATTCAACATCCAAAACATAGAAATCAACGGGGACATAGGAATCGTTAACCATAATAAGAACACCATTAAGAATCCCACTCAAGAAGAGGCAAATCAAGCATATCACAAATCCTTCTGGCATAATAGAAACACTACTATCAAGATCACATAAAGCTTTGAAATCAAAGTCAATCACTTTCATATTAATGATGGGTTCCCAACCATCTTCTTGTTTTATAGGAATAGAAGCTTTATGTTTCATCTTTTCTTCTTTAATCTTTATGAGAGCATCAATAATGTGTTTTGTAAACGCCATGTTCATAGCACTAGCATTAGGACTTTTAGCAAGCTTTTGTAGGAACTTAATAACTTCAAAGATATTGCAACCATCAAGATCAAAATCAAATTTATCATCTAAAGTAGTAG
Source organism: Avena insularis (assembly GCA_023614405.1). Lineage (NCBI taxonomy): Eukaryota > Viridiplantae > Streptophyta > Magnoliopsida > Poales > Poaceae > Avena > Avena insularis. Next base: position 90,568,706 of record CM042686.1, read on the forward strand.
AACTATTACTAGCCTCAACACTAGTGGTGGTAATAGTAGAAACACTAATGTTTCTAGCAATTTCATCTTCTCTTTCCCACTTAGCATGTAATTCAGCTAATAATCTAACATTTTCAGCAATTCTTACTTTTATAGCATTAGTAGCTGCAAAGGGATTCTCATTAATTTCAGGTTTAGCAGCCATTTTATTCAAAGTAGATTGAGCTTTAGCCAAAGATGTTATATTTGTTTCAGCATTAGAGAGTTTTTCCTCAGTACTTTTATTGAAGGCAGTTTGTTTACTAATAAACTCTTTAAGCATAACTTCAAGTTCAGAGGGAGCACTCTTATTATTGTTGTAAGAATTTCCATAAGCATTACCATTGTTGGGAGGATATGGTTTATAATTGTTGTTACCAAAATTGTTCCTATAAGCATTATTACCATAAGCATTGTTGCCAAAATTGTTATTTCTTATGAAGTTCACATCAACTTGCTCTTCTTGAGCAACCAAAGAGGCTAAAGGAACAGTATGTGGATCAATATGGGCTTTCCCATTAACAAGCATAGACATAATAATATCAATCTTATCACTCAAGGAGGAGGTTTCCTCAACATAATTTACCTTCTTACCTTGTGGAGCTCTCTTAGTATGCCATTCAGAATAATTAACCATCATATTGTCCAGAAGTTTTGTTGCAGCACCCAAAGTAATGGTCATAAAGGTACCTCCAGCAGCAGAATCCAATAGGTTCCTTGAAGAATAGTTCAATCCTGTATAAAAAGTTTGGATGATCATCCAAGCAGTCAGTCCATGAGTGGGACAATTCTTTACCAAAGATTTCATTCTTTCCCAAGCTTGAGCAACATGCTCATTATCAAGTTGTTTAAACATCATTATTTCACTTATCATGGATATAATCTTAGCAGGAGGATAGTATTTTCCAATGAAAGCATCTTTGCATTTAGTCCAAGAATCAATACTATTCCTAGTTAAGGAATCCAACCATTCTTTAGCTTTTCCACTCAAAGAGAAAGGAAACAAATTCAGTTTAATTATATCACCATCTATATCCCTATGCTTTTACATCTCACAAAGTTCAACAAAGTTATTTAGATGGGAAGCAGCATCTTCATTACCAATACCAGAAAATTGTTCTCTCATAACAAGATTGAGCAAAGCAGGTTTTATCTCAAAGAAACTATTTTCAGCCACAGGTGGAGCAATAGGTGTGCTCATAAAATCATTGTTGATGGTGCTAGTGAAGTCACACAACTTAGTGTTTTCAAGAGTAGTCATTTTTTTGGGTTTTCAAATAAGAAAGCAAACTAGTAAAACTAATTTTTTTGTGTTTTTGAAAAGAAAGCAAACTAGTAAAACTATTTTTTTGTGTTTTTGAATAACAAAACAAGCAAACAAAGCAAAAAGAAAACTAAGCAAAACAAAAAAACAAAGTAAAGAGATTGGTTATGAGGGACTCCCCTTGTGAAGATGTCCTTGACTCCCCGGCAACGGCGCCAGAAAATCGCTTGATGGCTCAATGCACGGCGCCCAGAAAAATGCTTGATGGCGGTGTTGATGTAGAGCTCGTTGGGAACCCCAAGAGGAAGGTATGATGAGCATAGCAGCAAGTTTCCCTCAGTTATGAAACCAAGGTTTAATCGAACCAGTAGGAGGAAGGAAACACCCCAAAGGTGTTACTAGCTGAGCTTTGGCAGGGCGCACTACCGGTGCTAGTAGCAACATGGAGACCTGCACAACACAACCACATAACTTTGTCCCCAACTTGCGATGAGGTTGTCAATCTCACCGTGTTTTGCGGAAAACAAAGGATTTAAACGTATCGAATGGAAAGAAGTAAAAGTTTGTAGAAAGTAAACACAAAGCAGTAAAATATTGTAGATTGTATGTAAAAGAAAAAGGACCGGGATCCATAGTTCACTAGAGGTGGCTCTCCTTAGATAGATAACATGCTGGGTGAACAAATTACAGTGGGGCAATTGACAAACACCGAGAAAGCAATACATTCATATTCTAATCATCTTGACTCCTTTGAGATTCCATTGGGCATTACAACATAATACATAGACCGCCATCCAACTGCATCTATGACTAATAATCCACCTTCAGGTTATCATCCGAACCCCCTCCAGTATGAAGTTGCGAGCAACAGATTATTGCTTTACGAACTATGTGTAAAGTAAACAATACGATTGTTCTATGAACAAAGGATTGTTGTTTTCTCCCTAGTAGCAACAGCACATCTAGTACCTTAGAGATTTCTGTCACTTCCCCAGATTACCAGAGGCATGAACCCACTATTAAGCATAAATACTAACTCTTGGAGTTACTAGCATCTACTTGGCCAAGATAGCTACTAACAACAGAAAGCATGCAAGATCACAAATAAAAAAGACATGATAGAATCAATAATCAATCTGAAATAGCATCTCAATATCCATCGGATCCCCGCAAACACAACATGCAAAATTACAAATAGATGATCTTGATCATGAACGAAGCTCACAAGATCTAAACATGAAAGCACAAAGGAGGAGAACCAGCCATTTAGCTACTACATGGATCCGTAGTCCAAGGATGAACTACTCACGCATCACACCGGAGGCTTGCATGGTGATGAAGAAGGCCTCCAGGGTGAATTCCCCTCCGTGAGGTGCTTGGGAAGAGATTCAGATCCCTCCCGATCTAGGGATGGAGATGACGGCGGCTACAGACTCTTTCGTGGATTTTTGATCGGGCACTTAGGGTTTTTGTCCCGAGGGCAATATATAAGCGGAAGGAGAGGCCGAGAGGGTGCCGGGAGCCACCACACCACCCCCTGGCACGGGCCCAGCCTAGCTGCGCGGCCAGGTGGTGTGGCCGGCCCCTGGCCCTTCTCCGTCTCGTATTCTGGCACTTGATGTCTTCCGAAAAAATAGGCACTTTGGCTTTTGTCCCCTCCAATTCCGAGAATATTCATTTTCTGACTTTCCTAGAACCAAAAACAGCAGAAAACAGGCAGCTGGCACTGTGGCTCTTGTTAATAGGTTAGTCCAAGAAATCATATGTAAAGTACTCCAAGGTTGGAACAAAACACAAGAAAGTGGATAAAACCAAGCATGGAACATAAAAAATTATAGATACATTTGCAATGTATCAAACAACACTAGTGATATGTGGTTTGTGAAAAGAACAGACATGTAATGACTCTAACTATGGTTAATGAGAAGAACACACATGCAATGACACTTGGTGTGGTTCATGACATGGTTTGTGAGAAGAACACACATGCAATGACACTGGTGATATGTGCTTTGTGAAAAGAACAGACATGCAATGACTCTAACTGTGGTTCATGAAAAGAACAAACATGCAATGACTCTGGTGGATCCATGTGTGGTTCATGGGAAGAACACACATGGAATGACACTGGGTGTGGTTCATGATATGGTTTGTGAGAATAACACACATGCAATGACACTGGTGATATGTGGTTTGTGAAAAGAACAGACATGCGATGACTCCAACTGTGGTTAATGAAAAGAGCAGACATGTAATGACACTGGTGGATCCATGTGTGGTTAATGAGAAGAACACACATGTAATGAAACTGGGTGTGGTTCATGATATGGTTTGTGAGAAGAACACACATGCAATGACTCTAGCTGTGGTTCATGAGAAGAGCAGACATGCGATGACTCTAACTGTGGTTCATGAAAAGAGCAGACATGCAATGACACCGGTGGATCCGTGTGTGGTCTATGAGAGGTACACACATGCAATGACTCTAACTGGATCCTTACGTGGTTTGTGAGAATAACACACATGCAATGACACTGGTGGATCCATATGTGGCCTGTGAAAAGAACATACATGCAATGACACTGGTGGATCCATGCATGGTCTGTGGGAAGAACACACATGCAATGACACTGGTGGATCCATATGTGGTCTGTGGGAAGAACACACATGCAATGAAACTGGTGATATGTGGTTTGTGAAAATAATAGACATACAATGACACTAACTGTGGTTAATGAGAAGAACACACATGAAATGACACTCGGTGTGGTTCATGATATGGTTTGTGAGAAGAACACATATGCAATGACTCTAGCTATGGTTCATGAGAAGAGCAGACATGCGATGACTCTAACTGTGGTTCATGAAAAGAGCAGACATGAAATGACACCGGTGGATCCATGTGTGGTCTATGAGAAGAACACACATGCAATGACACTGGGTGTGGTTCATGATATGGTTTGTGAGAAGAACACACATGCAATGAACTCTAGTGGATCTATCTTGGCATAATTTGATGTATGCCACGATGTATTTCATTGTACAAGACACTCACTTTCCATTTTTATACTAGTATCGCCCTTGGTTTTATGTGGTACTACTCAGTTTGCCCCCCTCTCTCTCTATCTTTCGTAGAAGCACAAACCTGTGCTCACCCTGCCTGCTACTCCCTGATTGGTTATCATAGTTGTCCGCGGATCGTGTGCACCAACCGTTGATTCTGTGCGATCCAACGATGGTCGTTGCACACGCCGTGCCCTTCACAGTACATCGTGGCCCCAGCGTGAGACAGCACGGACGGAGTCTCCCTCAGCGAGACTTCTACAAGAAGAAACACGATGGCGTCCATGGAAAAAGTCGTCGAGCGGTCATGTCATGTTTAATCAAGTCTGAAAATCCTACTACTGCTACTACTACGCCACAACGCATGCGTCATCGAGTGCACGGTCGTCGATGGATAGCTACAATTTAATGCCACTTGATTTTAATAAGACATATCCCATTTTTTACACAGCGGCTCTCAATCTCACTTCCAACTGGGCCCAACCGTATGAAGCTTACACGCGCTAGCCGGAGACCGAAGAGCTGAGCTCAACGAGACCTAACATCCCCGCCTTCATCAACACATCCCTCTACCCGATCTAGCACAACCCCACAAATCTCGCCATATAGCCACCTACCTTCCCCTCTACATTTCCACTTTTAACTATCGCCAATTTTAGGGCCGTGTCAAACTTCGTACATAGAAATTGTGGATGCACCCTTTGCATGCGACTCAATACAGAACTGCCATGCATGGCCCGGGAAAAAAACGTGTAGTACCGTGCGCGTGTCGTGGTGCATGGTGCAGTAGACTACACGGCGCGTTGTGTGGTGGTGCAACGAAACGTGCCTTGCTTCTATCCACCTTAACTATAGAGCCCCCTCCGCACACCCACTCCCACTCTCGCTCACTGACCCCATGCAACCCTCTCCACTGTCCCACCAGCATCCGCAAACTCCCGAGAATACCCCGTCCGCGCCGGTGATGGCCGAGGAGGATAAGGTGGCCATCGTCACCTCCATGGCCGTCGGCAAGGAGGCCCCTGTCTCCTCGCCAGTCCCCCTCGACGCGTTGAAAGCAGCCACCGTCCCTGTCTAGGCCCCAGTCGAGGCATCGATGGCAGCCGCCATTCCCGTCCAGGCCCCTATCCCTGCTACCGATGGAGCCGCCGAAGCGGAGCCCCCCGCCGGCGAGGAGGCCCCCACCAGTCACAAGCGGATCACGCACTTCTTGGGCGACTACGATCCAGATAAGTACATCGCTCCGCTGAACCCCTACGACACCAGCATTGACGACCCATGGTCGGAGGTAACTAGGGTTTGCTCCCCTCCCCTAGTTCTTTTACCGTTTGTTAGAAATAATGGGCTAATCTATTTAAAATTTAGCTAATATTGTCATGTTTAATATTCTGGAATTAATCATGGAAATTGTGCCTAATTATCCAACACCGTTCCCATCGTTGGATGCTAGATCTTGGTTTTTTAGGATTCGCTTGTTCGCATTTCGATTGCTCGATCTTCTTACATCATCTAGTCCCCCATTTTCATTTTCTTCCAATAGGTTTCCGGTAGCGACGTCTGCAGCGATGACAAGTCCATTCACACCAAGGCTCATCAGGTGCTGAGGAGGCTGTGGGCCGGCCAGTATGTTGACTACCTCACGGGCCCCTACTACAGCTGCCCGTTCCGCATGGGGATCGCCTACTTCTTGACGAGTCGTGCCACCGGCGGCACCGACTTCAACACCTTACTGAAGCACGCAGAGGCCGCGGGCTTCGGCATCCACAAAGGCGGCAAGCGTGAGACCGTGAACATCAACGCCTACATCGCTGAACACTGGGCTCTCGGCATTCACCTCCGAAACCTCCAGTGGGTGGCCATCAAAGAGGGTCGCATGCCTCCAATCAGGCCCAAGGCCCCCCAAATCAAGGGACTGGGCATGAAGAAGTGGCGGAGGCGCCGGAGGAAGGTGGAGGCGCTAGCGAATGAACAGGTTGGATGTCAAGTTGGATGTATCTGCATCTACGGCGGCTGCTGCTGCTAAGCAGCTTCTTTTGATTTTCTATATTTTGCTTGCGTCCTATTTCTGGCTGAATGCATCGAACCTCATTAAGAAACCTACTACTTTCTATTGCTATATCCTATTTAGCTGGCACAGCTATATCTACATTTGTTTTGTTTTCTGAATGAATGTATTCTGCCTAGTGTGATTTGCTGCTTTAGATTTGCTACCTGATCGGAGGCAAAAAGAGGTCCAAAAGGGAACGAATTATCAAAGAGAGAATCTTCTCTAGATTTGCTACCAATTTGGGCAAAATGAAACATATCTGTTTAGCGAGAGAGGAAAAGGGTACTCTTTCAAACTACGAGTTAACGAGCTACCATCTTGACGAGGCCCCATCTTGACATCTCCCTCTACAAGAAGGAACACGATGCCGTCCATGGAAAAAGTCGTCGAGCGGTCATGTCACGTTTAATCAAGTCTCAAAAGCCTACTACTGCTACTACTACGCCACAACACATGCGTCATCGAGTGCACGGTCGTCGATGGATTTTAATAAGACACATCCCATTTTTTATGAAGCGGCTCTCAATCTCACTTCCAACTGGGGTCCACCGTAAGAAGCTTGCACGCGCTAGCCGGAGGCCGAACAGCTAAGCTCGACGAGACCTAACGTCTGCGGTTCATCGAGTCACTCGCAGCCATCAACACATCCCTTTACCGAATCTATCACAACCCCACAAATCTCGCCGTACAGCCACCTACCTTCCCATCTACATTTCCACTTTTAACTATCGCCAATTTTAGGGCCGTGTCAATCTTCGTACATAGAAATTGTGTGTGCGCCCTTTGCATGTGGCTCAATACAAAACTGCCATGCATGGCCCGGGGAAAAAGTGACGTACTGTGCGCGTGTCGCGGTGCACGGTGCAGTAGACTGCGCGACGTGTTGCACGGTGGTGCAACGAAACGTGCCTTGCTTCTATCCACCTTAACTATAGAGCCCCTCTCCGCACACCCACTCCCACTCTAGCTCACTTTCCCCACGCAACCCTCTCCACTATCCCACCAGCATCCGCAAACTCCCGAGAATACCCCGTCCGTGCCGGCGATGGCCCAGGAGGATAAGGTGGCCATTGTCACCTCCGTGGCCACCGGCAAGGAGGCCCCCGTCTCCTCGCCGGTCCCCCTCGACGCGTTGAAAGCAGCCGCCGTCCCTGTCCAGGCCCTAGTGGAGGCATCGATGGCAGCCGCCGTTCCCGTCCAGGCCCCCGTCCCCGCTACCGATGGAGCCGCCGAAGAGGAGTCCCCCGCCAGCGAGGAGGCCCCCACCAGTCACAAGAAGATCACGCACTTCTTGGGCGACTACGATCCAGATAAGTACATTGCTCCACTGAACCCCTACGACACCAGCATCGACGACCCATGGTCAGAGGTAACTAGGGTTTGCTCCCCTCCCCTAGTTATTCTACTGTTCCCATCGTTGGATGCTAGATCTTGGTTTATTAGGATTTGCTTGTTTGCATTCTGATTGCTTGATCTTCTTACATCATCTACTCCCCCATTTTCCTGTTCTTCCTGTCGTTGTATTGGGAACGGCAGTACCTGAAGAGGTTAGATAGAGGTGTGGGGACTAACATGGAAGCTATCGACGGCGTCCGCAGGCGAGATTGGGTACAAGCGAGCGTAGCTGGACGTAGGAAGTACCCAGGTTGGAGGCCCTCGTTATGAGGTAAAACCCCTACTCCTGCCGGATCTGACTATGTGGGATATACGAACTACAAGCGCTCCTCGAGCTGTATTTGCTAGCTACTGCCTTAAATGCTATGAGACCAACCCTTTCTACTGAGGCCTTGCCTCTCCTTATATAGGCAGAGAGGCAACGGTCACACTGGCCAATCCGACTGGCGGGCCTCACATGCGGGTCCCAGCCGGCTGGTCATCTACAGTGTCCGGTATGGTTGTTATCGGAGTATGAGCGGTATGGCTGTCGTAGGCACAGTGGACGCCGTGCGAGCCTATCGTCAGCATCGGGCCACTGTTCCTGCGTCACCCCCACAAAGTCTTCGGTATGGTCGGGTGGTTGCCGCTTGTCATCGCATCGCGTAATCGATACGCACGTCGTCCTGTCTCACTGATTGGGTCCGGCTACGTCGCCGTAGCCGGCTACAACTTGCTAACCCGGCTACCGAATGGTAGCCGGACTGTCTTGCCCTGTCCGGCTGTGCTTGGTTAGCCGGACGCGATCCGACTGCCTGGTTCTTGTCCGTTAGTACCGGGGTCATCTCGACACTAGCCCCCGAGCGCGTGTGGATTCCGCCCTTAGGCGAAATGTGCACGCGCTCCCTCCTATTTTTGAATTTGTGCCCGGCTGAGCTTGGCGGTTGCTACTCGTGACGTCAGTGCTGACGCCGGCCACGCACGCACATGCCATCATTGCTCTGCGGCGGGCAGCATAACGTCCCGTCACACGTCGCCTCGGGAAACCGTTGTCCGGCGCTTCGGTTCCTGCTCAGGGATCTTCTGCGCATCCTGCTTCGGCACACTGGATCTAGGCGGCGGTTGGGGTGAGGGCTGTCCGGATGCGTGCCACGTGGCTCCGTTGACGGTTGCCCTTTCGGCCCTTTAAAGGGACGCCGCGGGGGAGGCAGTTCTTTTCCTTCGCTCCCCCGCTGCAGTCTCCTCCTCCCTCACGTGCTTCTGCTTCTGCGCCCTTGCCTTCTGCGCCGTAGCCCGCTGCGCCGCCGCTTGTTGTCGTCGTTGCTACGGGCCACCGCCGCTCTTCCGTCGCTGCTCCCCCTGTCAGCCGGAGATGGCCGCTGACCGCGGGGCTTGGTGCGGCTCCTCCGTCACCGAGGAACACATCGCGAAGTACCGCGCCACCCGCGTTCTTCTGCCGCCGGAGGAGGTGGTGGTGCGGTTGGTGCCGGGGGGAGGGGGGAAGGTGTCGCCGCACCCGGCAGAGGGGGAGCGCGTCATCTTCCTCTCCCATCTAGCACGCGGGTTCGCCCTTCTGGTGCACCCCTTTTTCTTGACGTTTCTCGCCTTCTTTGATCTCCGCCTCCACCACCTCAGCGCCAACACCATCGGGACGTTGGCGCATTTCATGGCGTTCTGCGAGAGCTACCTCGGGATCCAGCCAGATCTCGGGCTCTTCTGCTGGCTCTTCCGAGTCCGGTTGCAGGTGTAGTACACGAAGGGGCTGCTAGTCGTCTGCGGTGGCGCCTCCATCTACTCCCGCACCCAATCCGGCCACCCCAAGTTCTTGCTTCAGGAGACGGTACGGCTGTGGTAGCAGTCGTATTTCTACATCAAGAACGTCACCAACGTCGACCGGATCAATCTTCCGTCTTTCCAGGATGTCGAGTCCAGCCGGCAGAACTGGGAGCTGAAGATCCATGGTGACAAGGCGAAGACGGACGCGATGCTGCAGCGCATGCGCTCCCTCGTCACCTGCCGGCTAACCGCCCTGGACATCACCCTCAGCTGGATGTCCCGGTAGATGATGCCGCTGCAGCAGCGAGCGCACAAAATGTGCTATTACTCTGGTCGTCTGGACCCGACCCGGCTGTCGCGCCGTGATCCCCGCTACCACAACTTGAAGGAGTGGGTGTGGACAATCACTAAGGAGCGGCTGCCGAGAACCGAACTTCACCGCGCCCATACCGGAGAACCGCGTGCCCCGGGTAAGTTCTTATAGTCGGAAACTTCGTTTTGTTCTTCCTGTGTTTTTCTTGTTCTATCCGGCTGACTTCTTGTATTCGACAGATCTTCGCTTGCGTCCTTCGCAAGGAGGGTGAGGCTCCCCTTGAGGAGTTCACGCCTGACTTGCCCGAGCCACGCGCGCGACGGTCCGACGACGAGTCGGACGGGGACGGCGATGCCTTTCCCAGCTGGAATGACGAGCCGGCTGCCGACCCGCACGCGGAGGTTCACGAGGAGGAGGAGTCCGCGCTAACCGTGGATCCGGCTCCGCGCGACGGAGACAGCAGCGAGGCGGGGAGAGCTGTGCTCCGGCCCGCGACGGAGGAGCCGGCCCCCAATAGGAGCCGGTCTAGCACCCTGCCGCCGAGCCGGCTTGGCTGGAAGAAGGGGCCACCCCAGTTGTGCCGGGGTACGTCCCTTCTCCCCTTTTCCTTTCGGTGTTTTCTGTCTGCTTCCCTTTTTCCTTCTTTTTCTGACTTTGGTTTATTTGCCTTTGCCTTCTTCTCCTTCTTCTTAGCACGCTGGTCTCTTTCGGAGCCACGAGCCCGGCACGAGCGCCAACCGGGTTGCCGCCCCGTGCCCCGACTGCGCTAGCCAGCGCCTCTCCTTCTTCTGAGGCGCAGCCTCCGCCTCCCCCTCGTGCTGAGCCGGCTACCTCCGCCGAGCCAGAAGGTCCCCAGCCGAAAGCGGAGTCCTCCCAGCCAGATGGCTACTTCGCGGCCACGCGGGGGCTGCCGACAAGGAGCTCGTCGATGTTGGCGATGACAACTCCGACGAGGAGCCCGGGGAGGAATGGCAAACAGCGGTGGCTGCAGCGAAGGAGTCCTTGGCCGTCAACACCGTGGATGACAATGCTTCCTCCACTGCCTCGCTGACGGACCTAGCCGTCACGCTCGAGCTGGCAGTGAAGGAGATCCGGCTGCTGGAGGCCACAGCCGGCGGGAAAAGTCCCTGGAGCAGAAGCTTGCTCCTGCCAATGGGACTTCCTAGAGTAAGTTAGCTTCATCCGTCTTTTTTTACTGATAGCCGGTTGTATTGCAGCCATCCTCGTGTGCGCTCAACGCGAGATCGATCGCCTGAAGAAGGCGAACAACCGGCTGAGCAAGTCCAACACCACTCTGCGGTTGCAGAATAAGGATTGGCACACGAGGGTAGACGGTCTAGAAGCCACCATCAAGGAGCACGACGCCTCGCTCGCCAGCCGGACCGACGCCTTCAACCTTCTTGAGGCCCAGAACAAGGACCAAGAGAAGGAGGTTAAACGGCTGGCGACGAAGGAGAAGGCTCTGGTGGAGGAGCTGATGCAGGTCGGCCACACGGCTAAGGGTGAGTTCCTTTTTCCATCTTCTTTTCTTTCCGGATCTGGTAGCCAGATCTGACTCTTTTTTCTGACAGCCTTTTACCCCAGCATAGACCTGCTGGCCTACAACCGGCTGCAGGAGAACTGGCCGGGAGCGCAGCCGACGGCCCAGGAGCTCATCGTCCTTCTTGGCGAAGAAGCTGCCAAGCTTCGTCAAGCGGCACGGGATGTCTTATCCGGCATGTGGCCGGAGGCTCCGGTTCCGGAGACGATGGCGTAGCTGGCTACGAAGGTGGGAGAGGTGCCGACTGCGATCGACCGGCTGCAGGACTTGGGGGCGCGAGCTAGAGCGGAGATGGCTCTGGCCCTCATGCTCTCCTGGTACAAGGACACCTGCGTCGAGAAGATCGACGGAGGCTTCCTTGCCGACGCCGACCTCGCCGCCGTCCGCCAAGCCCATCCGGAGCTCCGCAGTTCTGCCATCAAGATTGCCGACTACGTGGATCCCGACGAGGTGCTCACCGACTCGAAGTCCATCGGTACTCCTGACGTGGAAGGCCCGATGCCGCCGCCCGCGGGCGCCAGAACCAGAACGAGCTCTGCGCCTCCTCCCCCGCCTGAAGCTTCTGCTGGTCAAGGTGCTCCTCACGGCAAGGCTCCTGCCGCTTAGTCACTGCCCCGGGATGCCGGGTGTATTTGTTTTGCTTCGGATATCTGTGAAACTTGTCTATCTGTACCGGCTATCTCTGATGCCGAGTAACTTGTGGGAGCTTCGTCTCCCTTTTGCTTGAGTTTCCTTTAACTTTGCCTTGAATTTTCTTTTGATATTTTGCCAGCTAACTTCATCCGGAGGAACTACACCTCCAGTGGGGGCACGCCAGTGCACCCACTGGGTGTAGCCCCAGAGATTCGGAGTAGCTGGCATAGCCAGGTGCTTCGAATCTTCCTTATTTTTCCCAAGTCTTCTAACTTTATCCGATTGGCCTCGTCCTAGTCGGCTGCTTTCGCCGGCTGAACGCCTTCAGCCGGAGGAGCTAACATTCCAGTGGGGGCGTGCGAGCGCACCCACTGGGTGTAGCCCCCGAGATTCAGAGTAGCTGGCATAGCCAGGTGCTTCGAATCTTCCTTGTCTTCTCTTGCTCCTGCCCTTGCCCTCACCTGGGCTCCGAACGGCCGGCCAAACGCCCTTGGCCGGTCGGGAACTACAAGATTCCAGTGGGGGCGCGCGAGCACACGTAGTGGGTGTAGCCCCCAATATTCGGAGTGCTTGATGAAGGCAAGGACTTCGAATCTTCTTCCTCTTTCCTAAATTCTGACTCGAAGTACTCGGGCAAGGATATACATATGCATACACATACATCCTCACAGGTTAATAGGTTAGTCTGTCAAATTGTAGCCAGAAAACGGCTTGTTTTTTCGAAAACTGGCCTGTGCCTCTAGAAACTTAGTCGCTTTCCCGTGTGCTCTACTGTTTTTGCTGCGTCCTTGCCGGGCAGCCGGGTTGCGGTCTGCAGCCGGAATCGAAGGGATCTGACAGTATATTGCGCACGATACTAACGGCTTAGTAGCCGGATTGGTTTGAGCTAGTTGCAAGGCCGGAACGCCCGGTCTGTCGCGTCTCCTCCCTGTTTTTCGTGTGGGATGCCTCGGGCTTTTGCTCTTGCTAGCCGGACAGCCAGGTTGCGGTCTGTAGCTGAGACAAAGAGTGGGCCTCTGACATCATCACACACTACTCAGCCGGTTTGTTGACTTAGCAGGCTGGGCCAGCCGGCGAGCCCCCGGGTAGGGGTTGCCGGAGCCGGAAAATTTGAATCGGAGAACAGATGTACACACATTTCTAGCAAGGAGCCCCCGAGATTCTCGTAGGGGTCCACATTTTCATTCATGGGGTTTTCGGGATACATACGCTGCCTGACGACTAGGTGTAAAACGGGCGCAGCTGGGCCGTGTTCCAGGGACGCTCAGTCTCCTCGTCTGATTTGTCCATCTTGTTCTTGCACGGCTGCTGCGCGTCGATGAGGTAGTAGGAGCTGGGCAGCCTGCCGATGATGAAGGGGCCCTCCCAGGGTGGCGATAGCTTGTGCATGCCCTTCATGTCTTGCACCAGCCAGAGAACCAGGTCGCCCTCGCGGAATGCGACTGGGCGGATCCGGCTTGAATGGTAGCGACATAGTCGCTGCTGGTACAGGGCTGACCTGGATAGGGCCAGCTCGCGGGCTTCCTCTAGGAGGTCCGCTCCGTCCTCCCGCGCCTCCTGGTTGGCTTTTTCGTCGTACAGGAGCTTGCGTGGGGAGTCGAACTCGATGTCAGCGGAGAGGACGGCCTCCGATCCGTAGACCAGGAAGAACGGCGTGTAGCCGGTTGACCTATTCGGCGTGGTGCGGAGGCTCCACAACACAGCCGGAAGTTCTTCGATCCAGCATCCGGGTGACCGCTCTAACGGCTCGATGAGGCGTGGCTTGATGCCGGCTAGCACCAAGCCGTTTGCTCTCTCGACTTGGCCGTTGGATTGCGGGTGCGTGACGGAGGCAAGGTCCAGCCGGATGCCCTTGTTGCTACAGAGCCGGGCGAAGGCCCCCTTGGTGAAGTTCATGCCGTTGTCGGTGATGATGTTGTTGGGGTAGCCGAAGCGGTTGATGATGTCGGTGAAGAAGGTAATGACTGTCGCCCCATCCAGCTTTCGGATAGGCTTGGCCTCGATCCACTTTGTGAACTTGTCCACCGCTACCAGCAGGTGGGTCATGCCCGCGCGTGCTCGCTTGAAGGGACCGACCATGTCGAGGCCCCAAACCGTGAAGGGCTAGGTGATTGGTATGGTCTTGAGCACCGAAGTTGGCATGTGCCTGAGCTGCCCGAAGCGCTGGCATCCATTGCACGCGCGGACTAGCTGCTCAGCGTCCTCGAGGTCGGTGGGCCAATAGAAACCATGGCGAAATGCCTTGGCGACTATCGCCCTTGACGAAGCGTGATGCCCGCACTCGCCCTGGTGGATGTCCTTGAGTAGCCGGTAGCCCATGTCCACATCAACACATATTTGGAAGATACCGGATACACTGCGCTTGTATAGCTCGCCGTTTATGATTGTGTACGTGTGCGTGCGGCGACGGATTTGCCTGGCCTCCACCTCGTCATCCGGAAGTTCTCCATTGGCGATGTAGTTCATGAAGGGTTGTGCCCAGGATGGCACTTCTAGAATGGCGAGGACGCTCATGTCCTCCGGTTGACGGATGTCGGGGGTCGTCCGGGTGGCGTACCTGGGACGGCAGCCCCTGAGCTGCTTGATACGCCAGTAGCCCCCGAGTCTTGCGAGCCGGAGGGCACTGCCTTGCCGGAATTGGTGCGGGTCTTCTTCTTCGGTGGTTCCGCCGGCTCCGCTTCTGCCAGCCGAAAAGCTACCTGCCTAGACGATGGAGTCCGATTCTGGTGACGGGTTGATGGATGGCTTGCGCAGGTGATCCAAGGATACCCCTGGTGGGATCGCCTGCCTGGTGGATCCGATCTTGGAGAGTGAATCGGCTGCCTCGTTGTTGATGCGAGGGATGTGGTGAAATTCGCACCCGTCGAAGGAGGCACTGAGCTTCTGGATGTGGAATCGGTAGAGGGCCATGTTTGCGTCTCTGGCGTCCCATTCTCCGGATACTTGCTGCACCACCAGATCCGAATCACCGAAGCATAGGATGCGGTTGACACCGATCTCCTTGGCCAGCCGGAGCCCATGCACCAGTGCCTCGTATTCGGCTACGTTGTTGGACGCCTTGAAGTGGATCTGCAGCACGTACTCCAGCCGGTCCCCCTTGGGCGAGGTGAGCACGATGCCTGCTCCTAAGCCCCCGAGCATCTTCGACCCGTCGAAGTGCATCTTCCAGTGGTCCGAATCCGGAACCGATGGGAGATACTGGGTCTCCGCCCAGTCGACAAGGAAGTCCGCCAATGCCTGCGACTTGATCGTGAGCCGGGGCTCGTACTGGATGGAGTAGGCAGCAAGCTCGATGGCCCATTTGGCGACTCGACCGGTGGTGTCTTTATTGCCGATGATTGCCGAAAGGGGTGCAGTGCACACGACCTTAATCGGATGCTCCTGGAAGTAGTGCTTGAGCTTCTTGCATGCTAGGTACACGCCATAGCACATCTTCTGGTAGTGGGGGTAGTTCTGCTTGGAGAGGGAGAGAACCTCGCTGAGGTAGTAGACGGGCCTCTCAACCGGCTGAGCCTTGCCTTCCTCGGGGTGCTCCACCACCAGGACGACGCTGACAACCCGGCTGATGGCTGCTATATAGAGCAACATTGGCTCCTTGCTAGCCGGCGTGGCTAGAACCGGTGCTATGGATAGCATGCGCTTGAGGTCGTGAAATGCGGTGTCGGCTTGCGCAGTCCAGGAGAACTTGTCCGTCTTCTTCATCAGCTGGTACAACGGGAGTGCCTTCTCCCCCAGCCGGCTGACGAAGCGACTGAGGGAGGCCAGGCATCTGGTGAACTTCTGGACCTCAAGCAGGTTCCTGGGCAGCTGCATCCTCTCGATGGCCGAGATCTTCTCCGGATTCACCTCGATACCTCGTTCTGATACGAGGAAACCGAGTAGCTGACCGGATGGTACTCCGAAGACGCACTTCTCCGGGTTCAGCTTCATCCGATAATGACGGAGGTTGCCGAATGTTTCTCCCAGATCCTCGAGGAGGGTGCGCTTCTCCTTGGTCTTGATGACCACATCGTCCACATAAGCATGCATGTTTCTGCCTATCTGTGAGTGCAAGCACTTCTGCATGTAGGGCTGGTAGGTAGCGCCTGCATTCTTTAGACCAAAAGGCGTGGTTACATAGCAGAAAGCCTCGTAGGGGGTGATAAATGATGTCTTAATCTGATCAGCCGGGTTTAGCTGGATCTGATTGTACCCGGAATAGCAATCTAGGAAAGACAACAAATCACAGCCGTCCGTGGAATCGATGACTTGATCGATACGGGGCAAGGCGAAGGGGTCTTTCGGGCATGCCTTGTTCAGGCTGGTGTAGTCGATACACATGCGCCAGGTCTTGTTCTTCTTTAGCACCAGGACTGGGTTTGCCAACCAGTCCGGGTGGTACACTTCAATGATGAACCCGGCTGCAAGGAGCCGGGTGATCTCGTCACCGATTATCTTCCTCTTTTCCTCTGCGAACCGGCGTAGAGGTTGCTTGACCGGCTTGGCATCCGGACGCACATGAAGTGAGTGCTCGGCAAACTCCCTCGGCACACCCGGCATGTCCTTGGGGGACCATGCGAAGATGTCCCGATTCTCACGGAGGAAGTCGACGAGCGCGCCTTCATATTTGATGTCCAGGCCGGCACCAATGGTGACGAACTTAGTCGGGTCGGAGGGGTCGAGCAGAATCCTCTTTGTCTCCTTTGCCGGATGGAAAGCTCCTTCTCCAGCCGGTTTGCTGCTAGCCGGTATGTTCTGCTGGGCCATGGCCACATTGCGCATGATCACGCGCTTTTCTTCGGCTATGATGAGGGCCTCTGCCAGTTTGGAACCGACTAAGGCGCACTCCATCGACCGTCTGAAGCAACCGGCGACGGTGATCACGCCGTGGGGTCTCGGCATCTTCGTCTTGAGGTACGCGTAGTGCGGGACGGCCATGAAATTGGTGAGGGCGGGGCGCCCGAGGAGAGCATGATAGGAGCTCATCAGGTTCACCACCTCGAACCAAATTGGTTCGCGGCGGAAGTTCTCCTCGGTCCCGAAGATGACGTCCAGCTAGATTTTCCCCAGCAGGGCGCATGCTGGCCCCGACAGTACACCGTGGAACGTTGTGGTAGTCGGGCGCAGGTTGCTTTTGCGAATGCGCTGCTTCTCCAGCGAGGACTGGTAGAGGAGATGGAGGCTGCTGCCTCCGACGATGAGGACGCGCGAGAATCGGCAGGTGCGCGCGTTGGAGACGATGAGGGGGTCGAGCACCATGGCATAGCCCCCGGGAGTCGGCAGCTGCTCCGGCTGATCTGCACGGCTCTAGGTGATGGGGGTTTCCGACCAGTTCAGGTACTGGGGGACCGGAGAGACGATGGCATTGACCTCCTAAGAGCGTCTCCTGCGGCTGTGCTTGTCGTCCTGCTCCGTCTCGAAGATGTGGTAGGCGGCGTGCGGCTGTGGGTAGCCGTTGTTGTTGTTGCTGCCGTTGCCGCTGTTACCATTATCGTCGGCCCCCCTAGCCGGTGGTGGAGGTCCACCTAGAGGGGGAGGGGGAAGATGAGGCTAGTTGCCCTGGTCCTTTAGCTGGCGGGTCTAGCTGCAATTCCGGGTGGTGTGCGTAGCCGGTTTGAAGGGACCGCTATGCCACTTGCACGGGCCATCAAACATCTGGTCGAAGGTGAGCCGTGACTTCTGCCTCCTTGCGTCGTTAGCCGGTGCGTCAGACGCACCTTCCACAGCATTGACCTGCCGCGCGTGGTAGCGAGGCTTCTGTTGTCCGGCCTGGCGGTCCCCGTGGAACCGGTTGTTGCTGCCGTGGCGCCTGGAGGATCCGGCTTCGCCAGCCGGATTGCTTAGACGGTCGCGCGTCGGCTCCGTAGGAGTCGGACGCCCGTCGGCATTTACTCGGAGGGGCTTCTTCATGGCGGCAGCCGCCATGGCATACTGGTCCGCAACCGTCATGAGCTCCGCCATGGATTTCGGCTCATCACACAGTAGCCGGTGGCGAAGCATGGTGCCTTCTCGGCAACCCTCGATGAAGAAACTGATGGCTTGGCTCTCCAGGATGCCCTCACAGGTGTTGCGCAACTCTGTCCACTTGGGCGAGGTACTCGCGGTCGGTCTCGCGGTCACCCTAGACGCACAAGGCCAGGTCGCACGGGCGCCCTAGACGTTTGTACGTGCCGTTGAAGTTGCGGACGAACACCTTCTCGAAGTCAGGCCAGGCGTTGATGCTGTTGGGCGCAAGACTGTTGAGCCATGTCCTTGCCGATCCGGTTAGCATGAGGGGACGTAGCGCACGGCTGTGCGCTTGTTCCCGTGGGCGATGCTGACTGCCGTAGCATAGTCGGTCAACCAGTCTTCCGGCTTCATGCTGCTGTCGTACTTGGGGGTGTCCTTGGGTAGGGAGAATTTATCCAGAAACGGCTCGTTCCGGATGCGGGGTACGAAACAAACCGGGCCGGTAGAATCTTCCTCCTCTGTGACGCGCGCCTGAGCGAGGAGCTCGATGTGGTTACGGGCATCCGAACAATCCGGGTTGGGCGCTCCCACCCGGCCCGAGAGATGGGATCCGGCTGGTCTGGGCGCTCCGGTT
The DNA here is from genome assembly GCA_023614405.1 of Avena insularis. Lineage (NCBI taxonomy): Eukaryota > Viridiplantae > Streptophyta > Magnoliopsida > Poales > Poaceae > Avena > Avena insularis. The sequence goes on from CM042686.1 coordinate 90,587,296, forward strand.
GGTGGAGGGGGAGGCGGCGGGTTGTTGTTCACCGTCTGCTCCTGGCGCGGTTGGCCTCTATTGCCAGAGCTGCGACGCCTGCTGCGGGCCTTAGCAGGCTGAGGGGAGGACGCCTGCTGGGTGTCGCGGTGCGCCCTGCTAGGCGGTTGCTCCTCTGGAGTAGCTGGGGTCCTCCTGCATCTGCCGGTTGGCATCGGCCTGCTCGTCCGCGATGCGGAGGAGCTCCTGCACGCGAGCGTGCTGGCGGGCTCGCTCCTCGCCCTCCAGACTGGGCAGCTCCTCTGCCGCGGCCCGTGCCGCGCGCAGGTTCTTGATGGGCGTGCTATAGGTGGGCCGGATGAGGGCGGGTGCGGGATCCGGCTCCCCGTCCTTTTCCATTCTACCGCCTAGATCGCCACCCCGGCGCCGCACCTGGCCGCGCCGGCTCGGCTCCGCAGTAGCTGGAATGAAGCCGTGCACGCGGTCGTACTCGCGCCGGGTGATCTCGAGTTGCTTGCGGGCTGCCGCTAGCTCCATGGCCTCCTGGAGGAGGATTTGTCTCTCCATGGCGAAGTTGGCCTCCTTTTCCTCCGGGTTATCCCCGAGGTTGACCGGCGTCTGGAGCCGATCGATGGCATCCTCCACCGGGTTCCGAGGCTGCGGAGGGGCAGCGGTCCCAATCTCGTCCGTGCCTTGCTCCCGCGTCTGGAGCCGATTGATGGCATCCTCCACCGGGTTCCGAAGCATGCAGAGGCCACGGGCTCTAGCATCCACAAAAGCGGAAAACGCGAGACTGTAAACATCAACACCTACATCGCTGAACACCGGGCTCTCTGCATTCACCTCCAAAACCTCCAGCGGGTGGCCATCAAAGAGGGCCGCATGCCTCCAATCAGGCCCAAGGCCCCTAAGTCCAAGAAACTGGGCAGCAAGAAGTGGAGGAAGCGCCGGAGGGAGGAGGCGGAGGCGTGGACGCTGCGAGATGTGCCCTCAAGTCTGTTCGCCGCTGCTAGCGACTTCTTTCTAGCTATATCCTATTTCTGGCTGAATGCATCGAACCTCGTTACTTTCTATCGCTATATCCTATTTAGCTACGCACAACTATATCTACATTTGTTTTGTTTTATGAATGAATGTATTCTGCCTGGTGTGATTTGCTGCTCTAGATTTTCTACCTGATCGGAGGCAAAAAGAGGTCCAAAAGGGAACTAAATATCGAAGTGAGAATCTTCTCTAGATTTTCTACCAATTTGGGCAAAATGAAACATATCTGTTAGCGAGAGAGGAAAAGTGTTGGGTCTGCAGCACAGAAAACAAAAAAATTCCTACGATGTGAACTACACGCCAAGATCTATCTACTAGGTATAGAGCAACGGGTGGACATACATCCATCGAGAACTTACCCTCGAAGACAACGAGTTTTGTTAATGAGTAGGAACTCGTGGTTGATGTATTCATACACTTGCCGATCTCAAGATCGTGTGGAAGTCCGAGCGCCACCAATCAGCAGCGCATCCGTCCTCGCACACACGTTCAAGCCAGCGGACAACCTCCACCTCCTCGCTCCAGCGATCCAGCGGAGCAGCAACTCCTTCAAGACGAAATGTCACCGGGAACATGTATCTCACTAATCCGAGACCATGAGGGAATAATTCTAGAGGGGGAGAGAGATCCTTCACGAGGAGGTGTGAGGAAGGAGGAAGAGGGGGGCCTTTTATAGGAGGAGGGGGGTGCCCCTCCCCATGGCCGGCGCCTCATGGAGGTGACCCCTCACCTCCTCCATTCATGTGGTGGTAACTCCTCCACATTAAAATGCCTCTTCACATTCCCTTTTAAAGTCCCCACTTTAAATGCATTAAAATTCTCTAAGTTTAATGCTCTCTCATTTAATAAAACTCTTTTATTAAATTTATTCAGAATTTTGTTAATTACTTTAATTAACAAACATTGACATATAACCCCTTGCAATATTTCAATATCACATGCAGGACCACTTTCTGCAATTTCACCCGAAACAATTCCGGTTTCTATCGAAACAATTCCTGCGCTTTGCAATTCTTTCGTCTGAAACATATGTGCTCCAAAATGGTGTCCGGTAACTCTTAACTGTGTCACCCTACAGTTCGCGAATAATGCAAACATGATTGAGACTCCTCTCAGATCAATAATCAGAAGCGGGACCTGGAGATCCATACTGACTCCTGCATATTCAACGATGACTTCTATGATCGTGAGAACCTTTAACGCTTGTAATTTAATCCCTTTGTCTCATGATATAATACATGTCCGAGATTCGATCATCGGTATCCAAATACCTAGTTTGATCTTGCTACCGACATGCACTCTTTTCTTGTTCCCGTGATTTAACATTCTAGTGATCACATCTTGCTTGCAAGCTATCTTAATGTGATATCATCGAGAGGGCCCAGAGTATATCTATCTATCATCAGGATTGACAAATTCCACTCTTGATCCATGAGCCTCAACATAACACCTTCGTAGTACTGAACCCATCTTTATAGTCACCCTATTACGGTGTGATGTTTGATGTTATCAAGATACTCTTCCGGTGTTAGCAATTAACATGATCTCATGGTCTAAGGATAAAGATTACTTCGTATGATGTTATAGCAATGTAAACATAATGACTTGATCATAATGCTATACTTCAGATGAATGTTCATCACATCATTTCACAAATGTTGTGACCTTGTTATTAACAACATCCAATGTCTATGATCAGGAAACCTTGATCATCTTGTTAATCAACAAGCTAGTCTATAAGAGAGGCATAACTAGGAACCCTTTTTGTTTATTAAACACACATGTATTGATGTTTCCGATCAATACAATTATAGCATGCAAAATAAACATCTATCATATATAAGGAATACATAATAACAACTTTAGTATTCCCTCTCAGGGCATATTTCCTTCAGTCTCCCACTTGCACTAGAGACAATAATCTAGTTCACATAGTGATAAATCTAACACCCATGGAGTTCTGGTGTTGATCATGTTTTTCCCTAGGGAGAACTTTGTTCAACGGATCTGCTACATTTAGGTCCGTGTGTACTTTACAAATCTTTATATCTCCATCCTTGACATGCTCGCGGATGGAGTGAAACCGACGCTTAATATGCTTGGAATTCTTGTGAGACCTCGGTTCCTTGGCATTGGATATGGCTCCATTGTTGTCACAATAGATCACCATTTGGTCCAATGCACTAGGAACCACACCTAGTTCCGTAATGAACTCTTTCATCCAAACCGCTTCTGCGCTTCTAAGCGACAACATATTCCGCCTCTGTCGTTGATCTAGCTACCACAGGTTGTTTGGAACTCCTCCAACTAACTGCTGCTCCGTTCAAGAGAAATACGTATCTGGATTGAGACTTAGAGTCATCCGGATTGGTGTCAAAGCTAGCATCGACATAACACTTAGCGACTAGCTCTTCTTCACCTCCATATATAAGAAACATATCCCTAGTTCTTCTCAAGTACTTGAGGATGTTCTTGACCGCTATCCATTGTTCCGAACCTGGCTTGCATGGTGATGAAGAAGGCCTCCAGGGTGAATTCACCTCTCCGGCAGGGTGCCGGGAAGAGCTTCAGATCCCTCCCGATCTAGGAATGGAGATGACGGCGGCTACAGACTCTTTCGTGGATTTTTGATCGGGCACTTAGGGTTTTCATCCCGAGGGTAATATATAGGCGGAAGGAGAGGCCGAGGGGGTGCCGGGAGCCACCACACCACCCCCTGGCGTGAGCCTGGCCCGTCTTGACCGGTGGTGTGCCCCTGGCCCTTCTCCGTCTCGTATTCTCGCACTTGATGTCTTCCAGAAAAATAGGCACTTTGGCTTTTGTCCTGTCCAATTCCGAGAATATTCATTTTCGGACTTTCCTGGAACCAAAAATAGCAGAAAACAGGCAGCTGGCACTATGGCTCTTGTTAATAGGTTAGTCCAAGAAATCATATGAAAAGTACTCCAAAGTTGGAACAAAACACAAGAAAGTGGATAAAATCAAGCATGGAACATCAAAAATTATAGATACATTTGCAATGTATCAACATCCCCAAGCTTAACTCCTGCTCGTCCTCGAGTAGGTAAGTGATAAAAAGAAAGAATAATTTTTGAGGTGACATGCACCATCAAAGACTTGATCAAAGCATTTGTAAAACATTCAAAGCTGGGATCATAGTACTTCAATCATAACATGAAAGACAAAGTCCTAGCAATAAGCAAAGAAACTATGATGCAACATGAAAAGGCACAAACAAAAGATTCATGAATAATAATGCTTTGCAAGACGTTTGTTTGTTTCATATAAAGAAAACATAGCATAATAGTATTCAGCTTGTCCCTCAATAGAGTAGCAAATATAAATGCATAGGACACCTTCAAAGTTCATAAGAGTGACTAGATACAAATAGTTTAAAACAAGCAATAACAAGTTATGCATAAATCAACTAGTCTTGGGACAATGCACATAGAACTAAGAATGGCCACTATGCTCTCAAAGTAGGTGCATAAAGATAGAAGGTGGAGACTCAATATAATGGTGGAAGAAAGGACTTTGTAAAAGGAAGTAGGGATTCAAGTCCCATAAAGAGCTTCCAAAAATTATGGTACTTATAGCTTCCATCTCTCATTGCCCCTATCATAAGCATCTTGAAGGTGATTAAGGTTAAAGTGACACAACTAAGAGGATATTCTTGACAAGTTATAAACCGAAATCTCATGCGCCTTACTTACGAAGACCGATCCTCATGCTACTCAACTTCAGTCACGAGTAAGCTCTTGTCATTGTAAGTATATGTGTATCATTAAGAACTGCCAACGGGGTACCCCTTGCACATGATACGGGAGCTTTCCCATAATCAAAATGACAAGGCAAGCAGACAATGAGCATCTCAGCGATCTTTTTATTTGCTATTTGCATAGGTTTTTATTGAGGATGCTGCATAGAGTGCTCATTATGGTGATGCTGAAAGTTTCCACCATGATTAGGCATGGCTTAGGCTAGCGGCCCAGGCGTTTCTCTAACACACATACAAACTCCATGACCTCACAAGTTCCACTTTTATTTGACACCGCAGGGATCCATAAGCAAAATAACATGATATCAACAGGGTACAAACTACAAGTGCAATGTTGAAAGCGTTCCCCATGAAACATGGTTCTGTTAATTTCAACTTATAAAGCGCAAGAATATACGCAACAAAGAAGGACCCAATGGTTCAAGTTTATTAGATGCAAAAAGTAAAGTGTGCCATCAAGTTCGTGAGAGCTTTAATCACTAGTTTTCTCATAACAAGTTTAATTTGGAAGGTAAAAAAAAGCATGAATATACTTGGAATAGCATAAGCTAATAGGTAGGTATGGTGGACTCTTTGGAAAAACTTGGTTTAGGGAGTTGGATGCATGAGTGGAACTCATACTTGGTTGTGGAGGCTAGCAAAAGACTGGGAGCGACAAACTAAGAGGGCAATAAAGGCCATAATCATGCAGAGCAACAAATTATCATTAATCAAAGCATAAAGTGATATTACAAGTTGAAAACTACAGGATCATAAAGGCTATGGTGACTTGAGATAGTCATAACATGGTGTGAGCATGTGCCAAGTCAACCCAAATAAAGCATCAAAGGAGAATACCACTATACTATGCTTTAATATGCTAAAACAATGCATGATTCATCCAAGGCACATTAAGCAATCTCAATTGTTTATAACAAGTCATGCTACAGCAAAGAATACTAAGCATAAAGCCAAAACAATATAAATCATGGCATGACAAAGCATAGGCCACAGTCAAAAACGAGCTCTTTTACCACATAAGCATGAACTTTCCTACTCTTTTCCAAACCAAACCAAACTATTTGCAAACCACTGTATGAAAGAGGGGGTCCAACCAATTTATTCAGCGAACTAAGCAAACCAAAGCAAACGAAAACGAAAACGAAAAAGAAGACGCTCTAAGAACAACACAATTGTGCATGAAACAATAAAAATGAAGCGTTTGGAAGATACCTGGGATTTTTATTGATGAAGAAGGGGATGCCTTGGGCATCCCCAAGCTTTGACGCTTGTACGTCTTGGATATTTATTCGGGTGACACGCGTGGCATACCCAAGCTTAAGCTTTAGTCCATCCTTCATCTTGTTACTCATTCCTTCCATACACCTGAAAATTTTCCTTCATACAAAACTTCACACAATCTTCATTAGCAACATTAGTGCACTCAAGATAAAAAGGTATTAAGATTCAGTTCTAACACCAAATAAACATCCATTAGAACATTATCTACTTTATCACTTCCCTAAAAAAGCTCAATTCCCCAAAAGAACTCAAAAACGAACCAACAAGAAGCAAATGCAGAAAATGGCAGAAATCTGTCAAAACAGACCAGCAGGTAAAGACGAATTTTTTCGAAGACCTTCTGTTGCTCAAATCAAAAAGTGTTGAACTAACGAAAGTTATATAACAACCTGGGGCATAAGCACAAAACTTCACGCCTCATAAAGACGTTCATAGATTTTACACGAATTTTTACGGTGAAGCACAAAAATCTGTTTCGAGACAGCAACTTTCCCAATCATCACTTCTCTCTCATTAGAGGTTACTCTTGGCACAAAAATCAAATAAAAAGGATAAGGAGAGGTTATTATAGAGGTAATAACTTCCAAGACTCATCTAAAACTTTTGGGTTATCTCCCAATAAGTACTTTTCTTTAACGCCTTTAAGTTAGGCATAAGAAGCAAAGAAAGAATCAAGTGTTCTCAAATGAAGAAGCATTAAGACCAAATTTTGTTTTCATAGGAGAAGCAAAATAAATCTTTTCTCTCTTTTTAGGGAAGTGTTCTATACCTTTCTTGAGTGGGAGTTGATATTTAATGGTGCCTTCTTTCATATCAATGATGGCACCAACAGTTCTAAGAAAAGGTCTTCCCAAAGTAATAGGACAAGAAGCATTGTATTCAACATCGAAAACATAGAAATCAATGGGGACATAGGAATTGTTAACCATAATAATAAAATCATTAAGACTCCCCATGAGTTTCTTTTTAGCATTATCATCAAGTGGGACATTCAAATAACAATCTTCAAGAGGAGGCAAATCAAGCATATCATAAATCCTTCTAGGCATAATAGAAACACTACTATCAAGATCACATAAAGCTTTGAAATCAAATTCATTCACTTTCATATTAATGATGGGTTCCCAAGCATCTTCTTGTTTTATAGGAATAGAAGCTTTATGTTTCATCTTTTCTTCTTTAATCTTTATGAGAGCATCAGTAATGTGTTTTGTAAATGCCATGTTCATAGCACTAGCATTAGGACTTTTAGCAAGCTTTTGTAGGAACTTAATAACTTCAAAGATATTGCAACCATCAAAATCAAAATAAAATTTATCATCTAAAGTAGTAGAACTATTACTAGCCTCAACACTAGTGGTGGTAATAGTAGAAACACTAATGTTTCTAGCAATTTCATCTTCTCTTTCCCACTTAGCATGTAATTCAGCTAATAATCTAACATTTTAAGCAATTCTTACTTGTATAGCATTAGTAGCTGCAAAGGGATTCTCATTAATTTCAGGTTTAGCAGCCATTTTATTCAAAGTAGATTGAGCTTCAGCCAAAGATGTTATATTTGTTTCAGCATTAGAGAGTTTTTCCTCAATAGTTTTATTGAAGGCAGTTTGTTTACTAATAAACTCTTTAAGAATAACTTCAAGTTCAGAGGGAGCACTCTTATTATTGTTGTAAGAATTTCCATAAGCATTACCATTGTTGGGAGGATATGGTTTATAATTGTTGTTACCAAAATTGTTCCTATAAGCATTATTACCATAAGCATTGTTGCCAAAATTGTTATTTCTTATGAAGTTCACATCAACTTGCTCTTCTTGAGCAACCAAAGAGGCTAAAGGAACATTATGTGGATCAATATGGGCTTTCCCATTAACAAGCATAGACATAATAATATCAATCTTATCACTCAAGGAGGAGGTTTCCTCAACAGAATTTACCTTCTTACCTTGTGGAGCTCTCTTAGTATGCCATTCAGAATAATTAACCATCATATTGTCCAGAAGTTTTGTTGCAGCACCCAAAGTAATGGTCATAAAGGTACCTCCAGCAGCAGAATCCAATAGGTTCCTTGAAGAATAGTTCAATCCTGCATAAAAAGTTTGGATGATCATCCAAGCAGTCAGTCCATGAGTGGGACAATTCTTTACCAAAGATTTCATTCTTTCCCAAGCTTGAGCAACATGCTCATTATCAAGTTGTTTAAACTTCATTATTTCACTTATCATGGATATAATCTTAGCAGGAGGATAGTATTTTCCAATGAAAGCATCTTTGCATTTAGTCCAAGAATCAATACTATTCCTAGTTAAGGAATTCAACCATTCTTTAGCTTTTCCTCTCAAAGAGAAAGGAAACAATTTCAGTTTAATAATATCACCATCTATATCCCTATGCTTTTGCATATCACAAAGTTCAACAAAGTTATTTAGATGGGAAGCAGCATCTTCATTACCAATACCAGAAAATTGTTCTCTCATAACAAGATTGAGCAAAGCAGGTTTTATCTCAAAGAAACTATTTTCAGCCACAGGTGGAGCAATAGGTGTGCTCATAAAATCATTGTTGTTGGTGCTAGTGAAGTCACACAACTTAGTGTTTTCAAGAGTAGTCATTTTTTTGGGTTTTCAAATAAGAAAGCAAACTAGTAAAACTAATTTTTGTGTGTTTTTGAAAAGAAAGCAAACTAGTAAAACTATTTTTTTGTGTTTTTGAATAACAAAACAAGCAAACAAAGCAAAAAGAAAACTAAGCAAAACAAAAAGAACAAAGTAAAGAGATTGGTTATGAGGGAATCCCCTTGTGAAGATGTCCTTGAATCCCCGGCAACGGCACCAGAAAATCGCTTGATGGCTCAATGCACGGCGCCCAGAAAAATGCTTGATGGCGGTGTTGATGTAGAGCTCGTTGGGAACCCCAAGAGTAAGGTATGATGAGCACAGTAGCAAGTTTCCCTCAGTTATGAAACCAAGGTTTAATTGAACCAGTAGGAGCAAGGAAACACCCCAAAGGTGTTACTAGCTGAGCTTTGGCAGGGCGCACTACCGGTGCTAGTAGCAACATGGAGACCTGCACAACACAACCATAGAACTTTGTCCCCAACTTGCGATGAGGTTGTCAATCTCACCGTGTTTTGCGGAAAACAAAGGATTATACGTATCGAATGGAAAGAAGTAAAAGTTTGTAGAAAGTAAACACAAAGCATTAAAAGATTGTAGATTGTATGTAAAAGAAAAAGGACCGGGATACATAGTTCACTAGAGGTGGCTCTCCTTAGATAGATAACATGCTGGGTGAACAAATTATAGTGGGGAAATTGACAAACACCGAGAAAGCAATACATGCATATACTAATCATCTTGACTCCTTTGAGATTCGATTGGGCACTACAACATAATAGATAGACCGCCATCCAACTACATCTATGACTAATAATCCACCTTTAGGTTATCATCCGAACCCCCTCTAGTATTAAGTTGCAAGCAATAGATTGTTGCTTTATGAACTGCGTGTAAAGTAAACAATACGATTGTTCTATGAACAAAGGATTGTTGTTTTCTCCCTAGTAGCAACAGCACATCTAGTACCTTAGAGATTTCTGTCACTTCCCTAGATTACCAGAGGCATGAACCCACTATTGAGTATAAATACTAACTCTTGGAGTTGCTAGCATCTACTTGGCCAAGATAGCTACTAACAACGGAAATCATGCAAGATCACAAATAACAAAGACATGATAGAATCAATAATCAATCTGAAATAGCATCTCAATATCCATCGGATCCCCGCAAACACAACATGCAGAATTACAAATAGATGATCTTGATCATGAATGGAGCTCACAAGATCTAAACATGAAAGCACAAAGGAGGAGAACCACCCATGTAGCTACTACATGGATCCGAAGTCTAAGGATGAACTACTCACGCATCACACCAGAGGCTTGAATGGTGATGAAGAAGGCCTCCAGGGTGAATTCCCCTCTCCGGCAGGGTGCCGGGAAGAGCTTCAGATCCCTCCTGATCTAGGGATGGAGATGACGGCGGCTACAGACTCTTTTGTGGATTTTTGATCAGGCACTTAGGGTTTTCGTCCCGAGGGCAATATATAGGCGGAAGGAGAGGCCGAGGGGGTGCCGGGAGCCACCACACCACCCCCTGGCGCCAGCCCAGCTTGGCCACGCGGCCAGGTGGTGTGGCCGGCCCCTGGCCCTTCTCTGTCTCGTATTCTAGCACTTGATGTCTTCCGGAAAAATAGGCACTTTGGCTTTTGTCCCGTCCAATTCTGAGAATATTCATTTTCTGACTTTCGTGGAACCAAAAACAGAATAAAACAGGCAGCTAGCACTGTGGCTCTTGTTAATAGGTTAGTCCAAGAAATCATATGACAAGTACTCCAAAGTTGGAACAAAACACAAGAAAGTGGATAAAACCAAGCATGGAACATAAAAAATTATAGATACATTTGCAATGTATCAAATGACACTGGTGATATGTGGTTTGTGAAAAGAACAGACATGCAGTGACTGTAACTATGGTTAATGAGAAGAACACACATGCAATGACACTCGGTGTGGTTCATGATATGGTTTGTGAGAAGAACACACATGCAATGACACTGGTGATATGTGGTTTGTGAAAAGAACAGACATGCAATGACTCTAACTGTGGTTCATGAAAAGAACAGACATGCAATGACACTGGTGGATCCATGTGTGGTTCATGGGAAGAACACACATGCAATGACACTGGTGGATCCGTGTGTGGTCTGTGGGAAGAACACACATGCAATGACACTGGTGATATGTGGTTTGTGAAAAGAACAGATATGCAATGACTCTAACTATGGTTAATGAAAAGAGCAGACATGCAATGACACTGGTGGATCCATGTGTGGTTAATTAGAAGCACACACATGCAATGACACTGGGTGTGGTTCGTGATATGGTTTGTGAGAAGAACACACATGCAATGACTCTAGTTGTGGTTCATGAGAAGAGTAGACATGCGATGACTCTAACTGTGGTTCATGAAAAGAGCAGACATGCAATGACACCGGTGGATCCGTGTGTGGTCTATGAGAGGAACACACATGCAATGACTCTAACTGGATCCTTACGTGGTTTGTGAGAATAACACACATGCAATGACACTGGTGGATCCATATGTGGCCTGTGAAAACAACATACATGCAATGACACTGGTGGATCCATGTGTGGTCTGTGGGAAGAACACACATGCAATGACACTGGTGGATCCATGTGTGGTCTGTGGGAAGAACACACATGCAATGACACTGGTGATATGTGGTTTGTGAAAATAATAGACATGCAATGACTCTAACTGTGGTTAATGAGAAGAACACACATGAAATGACACTCGGTGTGGTTCATGATATGGTTTGTGAGAAGAACACACATGCAATGACTCTAGTTGTGGTTCATGAGAAGAGCAGACATGCGATGACTCTAACCGTGGTTCATGAAAAGAGCAGACATGAAATGACACCGGTGGATCCATGTGTGGTCTATGAGAAGAACACACATGCAATGACACTGGGTGTGGTTCATGATATGGTTTGTGAGAAGAACACACATGCAATGAACTCTAGTGGATCTATCTTGGCATAATTTGATGTATGCCATGATGTATTTCATTGTATAAGACACTCACTTTCCATTTTTATACTAGTATCGCCCTTGGTTTTATGTGGTACTACTTAGTTTTGCCCCCCTCTCTCTCTCTATGTTTTGTATAAGCACAAACCTGTGCTCACCCTGTCTGCTACTCCCTGATTGGTTATAAAAGTTGTCACGCGGATCGTGCACACCAACCGTTGATTCTGTGTGATCCAACGATGATCTTTGCACACGTCGTATCCTTCACAGTACAGCGTGGCCCCAGCGTGAGACAGCACGGACGGAGTCTCCCTCAGCGAGACTTCTACAAGAAGGAACACGATGGCGTCCACGGAAAAAGTCGTCGAGCGGTCATGTCATGTTTAATCAAGTCTGAAAAGCCTACTACTGCTACTACTATGCCACAACGCATGCGTCATCGAGTGCATGGTCGTCGATGGACAGCTACAGTTTATTGCCACTTGATTTTAATAAGACATATCCCATTTTTTACACAACGGCTCTCAATCTCACTTCAACTGGGCCCAACCGTATGAAGCTTACACGCGCTAGCCGGAGACCGAAGAGCTGAGCTTGACGAGACCTAGCGTCCCCGCCTTCATCAACACATCCCTCTACCCGATCTAGCACAACCCCACAAATCTCGCCATATAGTCGCCTACCTTCCCCTCTACATTTCCACTTTTAACTATCGCCAATTTTAGGGCCGTGTCAAACTTCGTACATAGAAATTGTGTATGCATCCTTTGCATGCGGCTCAATATAGAACTTCCATGCATGGCCCGGGAAAAAAACGTGTAGTACTATGCACGTGTCGTGGTGCGCGGTGCAGTAGACTTCACGACGCGTTGTGCGGTGGTGCAACGAAACGTGCCTTGCTTCTATCCACCTTAACTATAGATCCCCCTCCGCACACCCACTCCTACTCTTGCTCACTGACCCCACACAACCCTCTCCACTATCCTACCAGCATTCGCAAACTCCCGAGAATACCCCGTCCGCGTCGGTGATGGCCGAGGAGGATAAGGTGGCCATCGTCGCCTCCGTGGCCGTTGGCGACGAGGCCCCCGTCTCCTCGCCGGTCCCCCTCGACGCGTTGAAAGCAGCCACCGTCCCTGTCCATGCCCCAGTCGAGGCATCGATGGCAGCCGCCATTCCCGTCCAGGCCCCTATCCCCGCCACCGACGGAGCCGCCGAAGCGGAGCCCCCCGTCGGTGAGGAGGCCCCCACCGGTCACAAGTGGATCACACACTTCTTGGGTGACTATGATCCAGATAAGTACATCGCTCCGCTGAACCCCTACGACACCAGCATCGACGACCCATGGTCGGAGATAACTAGGGTTTGCTCCCCTCCCCTAGTTCTTTTACCGTTTGTTAGAAATAATGGGCTAATCTATTTAAAATTTAGCTAATATTGTCATGTTTAATATTTTGGAATTAATCACGGAAATTGTGCCTAATTATCCAACACGTTCCCATTGTGGGATGCTAGATCTTGGTTTTTTAGGATTTGCTTGTTCGCATTTCGATTGCTCGATCTTTTTACATCATCTACTCCCCCATTTTCCTTTTCTTCCAATAGGTTTCTGGCAGCGACGTCTGCAGCGATGACGAGTCCATTCACACCAAGGCTCGTTAGGTGCCGAGGAGGCTGCGGGTCGGCCAGTATGTTGAATACCTCACGGGCCCCTACTATAGCTGCCCCTTCCGCAAGGGGATCGCCTACTGCTTGACGAGTCGCGCCGCTGGCAGCACCGACTTCAACACCTTACTGAAGCACGCAGAGGCCACGGGCTCCGGCATCCACAAAGGCGGCAAGCGCGAGACCGCGAACATCAACGCCTACATCGCTAAACACTAGGCTCTCGGCATTCACCTCCGAAACCTCTAGCGGGTGGCCATCAAAGAGGGTCACATGCCTCCAATCAGGCCCAAGGCCCCCAAAATCAAGGGACTAGGCAGCAAGAAGTGGCGGAGGCACCGAAGGGAGGTGGTGGCGCTAGCGAATGAATAGGTTGGATGTCAAGTTGGATGTATCTGCATCTGCGGCGGCTGCTGCTGCTAAGAAGCTTCTTTTGATTTTCTATATTTTGCTTGCATCATATTTCTGGCTGAATGCATCGAACCTCGTTAAGCAACCTACTACTTTCTATTGCTATATCCTATTTAGCTGGCACAGCTATATCTACATTTGTTTTGTTTTCTGAATGAATGTATTCTGCCTGGTGTGATTTGCTGCTTTAGATTTGCTACCTGATCGGAGGCAAAAAGAGGTCCAAAAGGGAACGAATTATCAAAGAGAGAATCTTCTCTAGATTTGCTACCAATTTGGGTAAAACAAAACATATCTGTTTAGCGAGAGAGGAAAAGGATACTCTTTCAAACTGCCAGTTAACGATCTACCATCTTGACGAGGCCCCATCTTGACGTCTCCCTCTATAAGAAGGAACACGATGCCGTCCATGGAATAAATCGTCGAGCAGTCATGTCACGTTTAATCAAGTCTCAAAAGCCTACTACTGCTACTACTACGCCACAACACATGCGTCATCGAGTGCACGTTCATCGATGGACAGCTGCAGTTTATTGCCACTTGATTTTAATAAGACACATCCCATTTTTTACGCAGCGGCTCTCAATCTCACTTCCAACTGGGGTCCACCGTAAGAAGCTTGCACGCGCTAGCCGGAGGCCGAACATCTGAGCTCGACGAGACCTAACGTCTCCGGTTCATCGAGTCACTCACAGCCATCAACACATCCCTTTACCGAATCTATCACAACCCCACAAATCTCGCCATACAGCCACCTACCTTCCCATCTACATTTCCACTTTTAACTGTCGCCAATTTTAGGGCCGTGTCAAATTTCGTACATAGAAATTGTGTGTGTGCCCTTTGCATGTGGCTCAATACAAAACTACCATGCATGGCCCGGGAAAAAGTGACGACTGCGTGCCGATGCGTGTCGTGGGTGGACGATGAACTATCTTGGCGCGTTGCGGTGGTGCAAGCGTGCCTTGCTTCTATCCACCTTAACTATAGAGCCCCTATCTGCACACCCACTCCCACTCTCGCTCACTTTCCCCACGCAACCCTCTCCACTATCCCACCAGCATCCGCAAACTCTCGAGAATACCCCATCCGCGCCGGCGATGGCCGAGGAGGATAAGGTGGCCATCGTCGCCTCCGTGGCCACCGGCGAGGAGGCCCCCATCTCCTCGCCGGTCCCCCTCGACGCGTTGAAGGCAGCCGCCGTCCCTGTCCAGGCCCCAGTGGAGGCATCAATGGCAGCCGCCGTTCCTGTCCAAGCTCCCGTGCCCGCTACCGATGGAGCCGTCGAAGAAGAGTCCCCCGCCAGCGAGGAGGCCCCCGCCGGTCACAAGCAGATCACGCACTTCTTGGGCGACTATGATCCAGATAAGTATATTGCTCCGGTGAACCCCTACGACACCGACATCGACGACCCATGGTCAGAGGTAACTAGGGTTTGCTCCCCTCCCCTGGTTTTCTACTATTCCCATCGTTGGATGCTAGATCTTGGTTTATTAGGATTTGCTTGTTCGCATTCCGATTGCTCGATCTTCTTACATCATCTACTCCCCCATTTTCCTTTTCTTCCAATAGGTTTCTGGCAGCAACGTCTGCAACAATGACGAGTCCATTCACACCAAGGCTCGTCAGGTGCTGAGGAGGCTGCGGGCCGGCCAGTACGACGCCTTCTTCAGGGGCCCCTACTACAGCTGCCCCTTCCGCAAGGGGATCGCCTATTTCTTGACGAGTCGTGCCGGCGGCGGCACCGACATGAACACCTCACTGAAGCATGCAGAGGCCACGGGCTCCAGCATCCACAAAAGCGGCAAGCGCGAGACCGTGAACATCAACGCCTACATAGTTGCACACCGGGCTCTCTGCATTCACCTCCAAAACCTCCAGCGGGTGGCCATCAAAGAGGGTCGCATGCCTCCAATCAGGCCCAAGGCCCCTAAGTCCAAGAATCTGGGCAGCAAGAAGTGGAGGAAGCGCCGGAGGGAGGAGGCGGAGGCGCGGGCGCTTGCAGGATGTGCCTACAGCTGCAGCGGCTGCTGCTGCTAAGCAGCTTCTTTCTAGCTATATCCTATTTCTGGCTGAATGCATCGAACCTCGTTACTTTCTATCGCTATATCCTATTTAGCTACGCACAGCTATATCTACATTTGTTTTATTTTCTGAATGAATGTATTCTGCCTGGTGTGATTTGCTGCTCTAGATTTTCTACCTGATCGGAGGCAAAAAGAGGTCCAAAAGGGAACGAAATATCGAAGTGAGAATCTTCTCTAGATTTGCTACCAATTTGGGCAAAATTAAACATATCTGTTTAGCGAGAGAGGAAAAGTGTTGGGTCCACAGCATAGAAAACAAAAAATTTCCTACGATGAGAACTACACGCCAAGATCTATCTACTAGGTACAGAGTAACGGGTGGACATACATCCATCGATAACTTACCCTCGAAGAAAACGAGTTTTTTTAACGAGTAGGAACTAGTGGTTGATGTAATCGTACACTTGCCGATCTCAAGATCGTGTGGAAGTCTGAGCGCCGCAAATCAGCAGCGCATCCGTCCTCGCACACACGTTCAAGCCACCGGACAACCTCCACCTCCTCGCTCTAGCAATCCAGCGGAAGCAGCAACTCCTTCCAGACGAAATGCCACCGGGAACATGTATCTCACTAATCCGAGACCATGGGGGAATAATTCTAGAGGGGGAGAGAGATCCTTCACGAGGAGGTGTGAGGAAGGAGGAAGAGGGGGGACTTTTATAGGAGGAGGGGGGTGCCCCTCCCCATGGCCGGCGCCTCATGGAGGTGACCCCTCACCTCCTCCATTCATGTGGTGGTAACTCCTCCACATTAAAATGCCTCTTCACATTCCCTTTTAAAGTCCCCACTTTAAATGCATTAAAATTCTCTAAGTTTAATGCTCTCTCATTTAATAAAACTCTTTTATTAAATGTATTCAGAATTTTGTTAATTACTTTAATTAACAAACATTCACATATAACCCCTTGCAATATTTCAATATCACATGCAGGACCACTTTCTGCAATTTCACCTGAAACAATTCCTGCGCTTTGCAATTTTTTGTCTGAAACATATGTGCTCCAAAATGGTGTCCGGTAACTCTTAAGTCTGTCACCCTACGGTTCGCGAATAATGCAGACATGGTTGAGACTCCTCTCAGATCAATAATCGGAAGCGGGACCTGGAGATCCATACTGACTCCTGCATATTCAACGATGACTTCTGTGATCATGAGAACCTTTAACGCTTGTAATTTAATCCCTTTGTCTCATGATATAATACATGTCCGAGATTCGATCATCGATATCCAAATACCTAGTTTGATCTCGTTACCGACATGCACTCTTTTCTCGTTCCTGTGATATAACATTCTAGTGATCACATCTTGCTTGCAAGCTATCTTAATGTTATATCATCGAGAGGGCCCAGAGTATATCTATCTGTCATCAGGATTGAAAAATTCCACTCTTGATCCATGAGCCTCAACATAACACCTTCATAGTACTGAACCCATCTTTATAGTCACTCTGTTACGGTGTGACGTTTGATGTTATCAAGATACTCTTCCGGTGTTAGCAATTAACATGATCTCATGGTCTAAGGATAAAGATTACTTCGTATGATGTTATCGCAATGTAAACATAATGACTAGATCGTAATGCTATACTTCGGATGAATGTTCATCACATCATTTCACAAATGATGTCACCTTGTTATTAACAACATCCAATGTCTATGATCAGGAAACCTTGATCATCTTGTTAATCAACAAGCTAGTCTATAAGAGAGGCATAACTAGGAACCCTTTTTGTTTATTAAACACACATGTATTGATGTTTCTGATCAATACAATTATAGCAAGCAAAATAAACATCTATCATATATAAGGAATACATAATAACAACTTTATTATTGCCTCTCAGGGCATATTTCCTTCAGTCTCCCACTTGCACTAGAGACAATAATCTAGTTCACATAGTGATAAATCTAACACCCATGGAGTTCTGGTGTTGATCATGTTTTTCCCTAGGGAGAATTTTAGTCAACGGATCTGCTACATTTAGGTTCGTGTGTACTTTACAAATCTTTATATCTCCATCCTTGACATGCTCGCGGATGGAGTGAAACCGACGCTTAATATGCTTGGAATTCTTGTGAGACCTCGGTTCCTTGGCATTGGATATGGCTCCATTGTTGTCACAATAGATCACCATTGGGTCCAATGCACTAGGAACCACACCTAGTTCCGTAATGAACTCTTTCATCCAAACCGCTTCCTGCGCCGCTTCTAAAGCAGCAACATATTCCGCCTCTGTCGTTGATCTAGCTACCACAGGTTGTTTGGAACTCCTCCAACTAACTGCTGCTCCGTTCAAGAGAAATACGTATCCGGATTGAGACTTAGAGCCATCCGAATTGGTGTCAAAGCTAGCATCGACATAACACCTAGCGACTAGCTCTTCTTCACCTCCATATATAAGAAACATATCCCTAGTTCTTCTCAAGTACTTGAGGATGTTCTTGAACGCTATATAGTGTTCTGAACCTGGATCAGATTGGTACCTACTAGTCAAACTAATAGCATGTGCCACATCCGGTCTTGTACATAGCATGGCATACATTATAGAGCCTATGGCCGAGTGATACATTGCAAATGTATCTATAATTTTTGATGTTCCATGCTTGGTTTTATCCTCTTTCTTGTGTTTTGTTCCAACTTTGGAGTACTTTTCATATGATTTCTTGGACTAACCTATTAACAAGAGCCACAGTGCAAGATGTCTGTTTTCTGCTGTTTTTGGCTCCAGGAAAGTCAGAAAATGAATATTCTCGGAATTGGACGGGACAAAAGCCAAAGTGCCTATTTTTCCAGAAGTCATCAGATGCCAGAGTACGAGACGGAGAGGGGCCAGGGGGCACCACACCACCTGGTCGTGCGGCCTAGCCTGGCCCGTGCCGGGGGTGGTGAGGCCACCCCTAGCACCCCCTCGGTCTCCCCTCCCACCTATAAGATGCCCTCGGGACGAAAACCCTAAGTACCCGATCAAAAATCCACGAAAGAGTCTATAGCCGGCGTCATCTCCATCCCTAGATCGGGAGGGATCTGAAGCTCTTCCCGGCACCCTGTCGAAGAGGGGAATTCACCCTGGAGGCCTTCTTTGTCACCATGCAAGCCTCCGGTGTGATGCGTGAGTAGTTCATCCTTGGACGACGGATCCATGTAGTAGCTAGATGGCTGGTTCTCCTCCTTTGTGCTTTCATGTTTAGATCTTGTGAGCTCCGTTCATGATCAAGATCATCTATTTGTAATTCTGCATGTTGTGTTTGCGGGGATCCGATGAATATTGAGATGCTATTTCAGATTGATTATTGATTCTATCATGTCTTTGTTATTTGTGATCTTGCATGCTTTCCGTTGTTAGTAGCTATCTTGGCCAAGTAGATGCTAGCAACTCCAAGAGTTAGTATTTATGCTCGATAGTGGGTTCATGCCTCTGGTAATCTGGGGAAGTGACAGAAATCTCTAAGGTATTAGATGTGTTGTTGCTACTAGGGAGAAAACAACAATCCTTTGTTCATAGAACAATCGTATTGTTTACTTTACATGCAATTCGTAAAGCAATATTCTTTTGCTTGCAACTTAACACTGGAGGGGGTTCAGATGATAACCTGAAGGTGGATTATTAGTCATAGATGCAGTTGGATGGCGGTCTATGTATAATGTTGTAATGCCCAATCAAGTCTCAAAGGAGTCAAGATGATTAGTATATGCATGTATTTCTTTCTCGATGTTTGTCAATTGCCCCGCTGTAATTTGTTCACCCAACATGTTATCTATCTTAAGGAGAGCCACCTCTACTGAACTATGGATCCCGATCCTTGTCTTTTACATACAATCTACAAACTGTTACTGCTTTCTGTTTACTTTCTACAAACTTTACTTCTTTCCATTTGATACGTTTAATCCTTTGTTTTCCGCAAAACACGGTGAGATTGACAACCTCATCGCAAGTTGGGGACAAAGTTCTGTGGTTGTGTTGTGTAGGTCTCCACGTTGCTACTAGCACCGGTAGTGCGCCCTGCCAAGGCTCAGCTAGCAACACCTTTGGGGTGTTTCCTTGCTCCTACTGGTTCGATTAAACCTTGGTTTCATAACTGAGGGAAACTTGCTGCTGTGCTCATCATACCTTCCTCTTGGGGTTCCCAATGAGCTCTACATCATCATCGCTCCAGCATTTTCCTGGCGCCATTACAGAGCCATGAAGCATTTTCCTGGCGCCGTTGCCGGGGAGTCAAAGACATCTTCACAAGGGGAGTCCCTCATAACCAATCTCTTTACTTTGTTATTTTTGTTTTGCTTAGTTTCTTTTTCTTTGTTTGCTTGTTTCTTTATCAAAAATACAAAAAACAATTAGTTCCTACTATAGTTGCTATTTTCATTGGTCTGTTATTGTCTTGCTTTATCATGCTTTGTATCAATGGTTGGTTTCTTTGAAACTGAATCTTATTGGCAAGGTGGGTTCACGGAAGAACAAAAATATTATTATAAGGAACACCGCTTGTCACAAAAAGGGAAACACTTATGGGGACAAATTGATAAATTGTATACCATTGCTATAAACATGTGCTCTACTTATAATGTTACTTATTGCTTTGATAAATCTTGTTGCTGTAGGAGGTATAAACACCTTCCTTTTCAATGTGAGTATAATAATAATGTTACCATATCTTCTTATGTTAAAGGGAATTATGACTTTTATGATGTGGAACAAATTGAAGAATTTATTGCTTGGAAGGGTGCATTTGAACTTGCTAGTTTGTTTGAAAATACTGATGATTCACCTTATAAATATGAGGTTTATGATATACTTAAATTATGCTTTGATAATTACAAGGTAGAAAATGGCTATATTCTTGAATATCTTAATAGATTCTCTCCACCAATGGAAGAGACTTATGCCTTGCAGGAGCCTATGGAAGAAGAAATTGCTAAAACTGGAAGCTCATTGGATGAAAAAGAGGAGGAGAGTGATGATCAAGAGGAGGAAGAATGGATCTACCCATCTCTACCTTCTAATGATAGTAACTCTTTACCCCTTACATTATTTGATTGTCCCCCATGCTTACCAAAGGAGGACGAATGTCATGTTCCTGAGGATTCTTTTGAAAATGTTTATAATAAAGCTCTAGTGTTTGTAGATCATGAAAAGCATGCTTTATGTGATAGTTATATTGTTGAGTTTATTCATGTGGCTACTGAAAATTATTATGAGAGAGGAAAATATGGTGGTAGAAGTTTTCATGGTAATGAAACAAATCTCTATGTGCTGAAAGTTTTGAAGTTGCTCTTGTTTTATCTACCCATTCTTGTTACTATGTGCTTCTTTGATTTATTTTCTTACAAGATTCCTATGCATAGGAAGTGGTTAGACTTAAATGTGTTTTGAATTTGCTTCTTGATGCTCTCTTTTACTTCAATTCATATTTCTTATGTGAGCATCTTCTCAAACTATCATGCCTAACTTAAAGGCGTTAAAGAAAAGTACTTATTGGGAGATAACCCAAAAGTTTTAGATGAGTCTTGGAAGTTATTACCTCTGTAATAACCTATCCTTATCCTTTTTATTTGCTTTTTGTGCCAAGAGTAACCTCTAATGAGAGAGAAGTAATGATTGGGAAAGTTGCTGTCCTGAAACAGATTTTTGTGCTTCACCGTAAAAATTCTTGTAAAATCTCTGAACGTATTTTTGAGGCGTGAATTTTTGTGCTTCTGCCCCAGGTTGTTATCTAACTTTAGTTAGTTCAACACTTTTTGATTTGAGCAACATATGGTCTTCGAAAAAATTCGTCTTTACCTGCTGGTCTGTTTTGACAGATTTCTACCATTTTCTGCATTTGCTTCTTGTTGGTTCCTTCTTGAGTTCTTTTGGGGAATTAAGCTTTTTGAGGGAAGTGCTACAGTAGATAGTGTTCTAATGGAAGTTTATATGGTGTTAGAACTAAACCTTAAGACCTTTTATCTTGAGTGCACTAATGTTGCTAATAAAGATTGTGTGAAGTCTTGTATGAAGGAAAAATTTCAGGTGTATGGAAGGAATGAGTAATAAGATGAAGGATGGACTAAAGCTCAAGCTTGGGGATGCCACACGTGTCACCCCAAGAAATATCCAAGAAGTACAAGCTTCAAAGCTTGGGGATGCCCAAGGCATCCCCTCCTTCATCAATAAAAATCCCAGGTTTCCTCCAAACGCTTCATTTTTATTGTTTCATGCACAGTTGTGTTGTTCTTGGAGAGTCTTCTTTTTCGTTTTCATTTTGGTTTTTAGTTTGCTTGGTTTGATTAGTTTTCTGAATAAATTGGTTGGACCCCCTCTTTCATACGTTGGTTTGCAAATAGTTTGGTTTGGTTTGGAAAAGAGTAGGAAAGTTCATGCTTATGTGGTAAAAAGAGCTCGTTTTTGACTGTGGCCTATGCTTTGTCATGCCATGCTTGATATTGTTTTATCTTTATGCTTCGTATTCTTTGTTGTAGCGTGACTTGTTATAAACAATTGATATTGCTTAATGTGCCTTGAATGAATCATGCGTTGTTTTAGCATATTAAAGCATAGTATAGTGGTATTCTCCTTTGATGCTTTATTTGGATTGACTTGGCGCATGCTCACACCATGTTATGACTATCTCAAGTCACCATAGACTTTATGAACCTTTAGTTTTCAACTTGTAGTATCACTTTATGCTTTGATCAATGATGTTTTGTCGCTCTGCATGATTATGGCCATTATTGCTCTCTTAGTTTGTCGCTCCCAGTCTTTTGCTAGCCTCCACAACAAAGTATGAGTTCCACTCATGCATCCAACTCCCTAAACCAAGTTATTCCAAATAGTCCACCATACCTACCTACTAGCTTATGCTATTCCAAGTATATTCATGCTTTTGTTTACCTTCCAAATTAAACTTGTTATGAGAAAACTAGTGATTAAAGCTCTCACGAACTTGATGGCACACTTTACTTTTTGCATCTAATAAACTTGAACCATTGGGTCCTTCTTTGTTATGATATGCTTTGCTTTATAAGTTGAAATTAGCAGAACCATGTTTCATGCGGAACACTTTCAACATTGCACTTGTACTTTGTACCCCATTGGTATCATGTTCTTTTGCTTACGGATCCCGGCGGTGTGAAATAAAAGTGGAACTTGTAAGATCATGGAGTTTGTATGTGTGTTAGAGAAACGCCTGGGCTGCTAGCCTAACCCATGCCTAATCATGGTGGAAACTTGCGGCATCACCATAATGAGCACTCTATGAAGCATCCTCAATAAAAACCTATGCAAATAGCAAATAAAAAGATCGCTGAGATGCTCATTGTCTGCTTGCCTTGTCATTTTGATTATGGGATAGCTCCTGTATCATGTGCAAGGGGTACCCCGGGGGCGGTTCTTAATGATACACATGTACTTACAATGACAAGAGCTTACTCGTGACTGAAGTTGAGTAGCATGAGGGTCGGTCTTCGTAAGTAAGGGGCATGAGATTTCGGTTTATAACTTGTCAAGCATATCCTCTTAGTTGTGTCACTTTAACCTTAATCACCTTAAAGATTCTTATGATAGGGGCAATGAGAGATGAAAGCTATAAGTACCATAATTTTTGGAAGCTCTTTATGAGACTTGAATCCCTACTTCCTTTTACAAAGGCCTTTCTTCCACCATTACATTGAGTCTCCACCTTCTATCTTTATGCACCTACTTTGAGAGCATAGTGTCCATTCTTAGTTCTATGTGCATTGTCCCAAGACTAAGTTGATTGATGCATAACTTGTTATTGCTTGTTTTAAACTATTGTATCTAGTCACTCTTATGAACTTTGAAGGTGTCCTATGCATTTATATTTGTTACTCTATGAGGGACAAGATAAATACTATTATGCTATGTTTTCTTTATGTGAAACAAACAAACGTCTTGCAAAGCATTATTATTCATGAATCTTTTGTTTGTGCCTTTTCATGTTGCATCATAGCTTGTTTGCTTATTGCTAGAACTTTGTCTTTCATGTTATGATTGAAGTACTATGATCCCAGCTTTGAATGTTTTACAAATACTTTGATCAAATCTTTGATGGTGCATGTCACCTCAAAAATTATTCTTTCTTTTTATCACTTACCTACTCGAGGACGAGCAGGAGTTAAGCTTGGGGATGTTGATACATTGCAAATGTATCTATAATTTTTGATGTTCCATGCTTGGTTTTATCCACTTTCTTGTGTTTCGTTCCAACTTTGGAGTACTTTTCATATGATTTCTTGGACTAACCTATTAACAAGAGCCATAGTGCTAGTTGCCTATTTTCTGCTGTTTTTGGTTCCAGGAAAGTCAGAAAATGAATATTCTCGGAATTGAACGAGACAAAAGCCAAAGTGCCTATTTTTCCGGAAGTCATTAGATGCCAGAGTACGAGACATAGAGGGGCTAGGGGGCCACAACACCACCTGGTCGCGTGGCCCAGCCTGGCCCATGCCAGGGGGTGGTGAGGCCACCCCTGGCACCCTCTCGGTCTCCCCTCCCGCCTATAAGATGCCCTCGACACGTAAACCCTAAGTACCCGATCAAAAATCCACGAAAGAGTCTGTAGCCGCCGTCATCTCCATCCCTAGATCGGGAGGGATCTGAAGCTCTTCCCGGCACCCTGCCGGAGAGGGAATTCACCCTAGAGGCCTTCTTCATCACCATGCAAGCCTCCGGTGTGATGCGTGAGTAGTTCATCCTTGGACTACGGATCCATGTAGTAGCTAGCTGGCTGGTTCTCCTCCTTTGTGCTTTCATGTTTAGATCTTGTGAGCTCCGTTCATGATCAAGATCATCTATTTGTAATTCTGCATGTTGTGTTTGTGGGGATCCGATGGATGTTGAGATGCTATTTCAGATTGATTATTGATTCTATCATGTCTTTGTTATTTGTGATCTTGCATGCTTTCCGTTGTTAGTAGCTATCTTGTCCAAGTAGATGCTAGCAACTCCAAGAGTTAGTATTTATGCTCGATAGTGGGTTCATGCCTCTGGTAATCTGGGGAAGTGACAGAAATCTCTAAGGTACTAGATGTGCTGTTGCTACTAGGGAGAAAACAACAATCATTTGTTCATAGAACAATCGTATTGTTTACTTTACACGCAATTCGTAAAACAATATTCTGTTGCTTGCAACTTAATACTGGAGGGGGTTCGGATGATAACCTGAAGGTGGATTATTAGTCATAGATGCAGTTGGATGGCGGTCTATGTATAATGTTGTAATGCCCAATCAAGTCTCAAAGGAGTCAAGATGATTAGTATATGCATGTATTGCTTTCTTGATGTTTGTCAATTGCCCCGCTGTAATATGTTCACCCAACATGTTATCTATCTTAAGGAGAGCCACCTCTAGTGAACTATGGATCCCGGTCCTTGTCTTTTACATACAATCTACAAATTGTTACTGCTTTGTGTTTACTTTGTTCAAACTTTTACTTCTTTCCATTCGATACGTTTAATCCTTTGTTTTCCGCAAAACACGGTGAGATTGACAACCTCATCGCAAGTTGGGGACAAAGTTCTGTGGTTGTGTTTTGCAGGTCTCCATGTTGCTACTAGCACCGGTAGTGCGCCCTGCCAAGGCTCAGCTAGCAACACCTTTGGGGTGTTTCTTTGCTCCTACTGGTTCGATTAAACCTTAGTTTCATAACTGAGGGAAACTTGTTGCGGTGCTCATCATACCTTCCTCTTGGGGTTCCCAACGAGCTCTACATCATCATCGCTCCAGCATTTTCCTGGCGCCATTACAGAGCCATCACTGAGGCATAGGGGATCTTACCCATTATCTCTCTTTCTTCCGCCGTAGCCGGACTTTGAGTCTTGCTCAATGTCTTGCCTTGCAACATAGGTAAGAACCCCTTCTTACTTCCGTCCATATTAAACTTCTGTAATATCTTATCAAGGTATGTACTCTGCGATAGCCCAATTAGGCGCCTTGATCTATCTCTATAGATTTTAATGCCTAATATATATGACGCTTCACCAAGGTCTTTCATCAAAATTTGCTCTTTAGATAACTTTTAACACTGTTTAAAAGATCTATATCATTTCTAATCAATAATATGTCATCCACATATAATATCAGAAATGCCACATTGCTCCCACTCACTTTCTTGTAAATACAAGCCTCTCCATAAGTTTGGACAAATCCAAACTCTTTGATCACCTCATCAAAGCGGAGATTCCAACTCCGGGATGCTTGCTTCAGTCCATAGATGGATCGCTAAAGTTTGCTTACCTTATTAGCATCCTTAGGATCGACAAAACCCTTAGGTTGTATCATATACAACTCTTCTTTAATATTACCTTTGAGGAACGCAGTTTTGACATCCATCTGTCATATTTCATAATCGAAATATGCAGCAATTGCTAACATAATCCTAACCGACTTAATCATCGCTACGGGAGAGAATGCCTCATCGTAGTCAACACCTTGAATTTGTCAAAACCCCTTTGCGACAAGTCGAGCCTTATAGATGGTCACATTACCATCAGCATCAGTTTTTCTTTTGAAAATCCATTTATTCTCAACGGCCTTTCGATCGTGAGGTAAGTCCACCAAGGTCCAAACCTGGTTCTCGTACATGGATTCCATCTCGGATTTCATGGCTTCTAGCTATTTGTTGGAATCCGGGCTCATCATCGCTTGTTCATACGTTGCAGGGTCATCTATTTCATCAACCATGAAATTCACAACAGGATTACCGTACAGTTCAGGAGCTGCACGTGTCCTACTTGACCTGCGAGGTTCGGTAGTGTCCTCTTTCGGAGTTTCATGATCAATATCATTAGCTCTCTCTTCATTAGGTGAAGTCAACTCCGAAACAATTTCCGGTGCTGTGCTACTCGCCATTTCATGAAGAGAAAGTTCAATAACCTCTTCGAGTTCTACCTTCCGACTACTCACACCTTTTGTGAGAAACTCCTTCTCAAGAAAGGATCCATTCTTGGCAACAAAAACCTTGCCCTCGGATCTGTGATAGAAGGTATACCCAATCTTTTCCTTAGGGTATCCTACGAAGACGCATTTTTCCGCTTTGGGTTCGAGTTTATCCGGCTGAAGTTTCTTCACATAAACATCGCATCCCGAAACTTTAAGAAATGACAACTTAGGTTTGTTTCCAAACCATAATTCATACGGTGTCGTTTCAACGGATGTAGATGGTGCCCGATTTAAAGTGAATGCAGATGTTTCCAGTGCATAACCCCAAAATGATAGTGGCCAGTCAGTCAGAGACATCATAGATCGAACCATATCCAATAAAGTACGATTACGACGTTCCGACACACCATTACGTTGTGGTGTTCCGGCAGGCGTGAGTTGTGAAACTATTCCACACTCTTTCATGTGTGTGCTAAACTCGTAACTTAGATACTCACCTCCACGGTCGGACCGTAGAAATTTGATCTTTCTATTATGATGATTTTCCACTTCATTCTAAAATTCCTTGAACTTTTCAAAGGTTTCAGACTTGTGTTTCATCAAATAGATATACCCGTATCTACTTAAATCATTCGTGAAAGTAACAAAATAACGATATCCACCTCGCGCCGACACACTCATTGGTCCACACACATCAGTATGTATGATTTCCAATAAATTTGTCGTCCGTTCCATTGAACTGGAAAACGGCGTTCTAGTCATCTTGCCCATAAGGCATGGCTCACATGTATAAAATGATTCAAAATAAAGTGATTCTAAAAGTCCATCAGAATGGAGTTTCTTCATGCGTTTAACGCCAATATGACCTAGACGGCAGTGCCACATATAAGCAGATATATCATTATCAAGTTTAATCCTTTTAGCATCAACATTATGAATATGCGTAATACTACTATTGAGATCTAATAGAAATAAACCATTCAACACAGGTGCATGACCATAAAAGATATCATTCTTATAAATCGAACAACCATTGTTTTCAGATTTAAAGGAATAATCACTTTGCATCAAACACGATCCGGATACAATGTTCATGCTCAGTGGAGGCACCAAATAACAATTATTTAGGTTTATAACTAATCCTGATGGCATATGGAGAGGTAGCGTCCCGACGGAGATCACATCAACTCTTGATCCATTGCCGACCCGCATCCTGACCTCATCCCTTGCTAGTTGTCGCTTATTTCACAGCCCCTGGACCGAGTTACATATATTAGCAACCGATCCCGTATCAAATACCCAGGTGCTACTGCGAGTACTAGTCAAGTACACATAAATAACATGTATATCACATAAACATTTGTTTGCCTTTGCAGCCTTCTTGTCCGCCAATTGCGCTTCCAATGGCCAGTCCCCTTGCAATAGTAACACTCGGTGTCAGACTTAGGGCCAGCTCGGGGTTTCTTTTCAAGTGCAGCAACAGATTTGCCACCCTTCTTTCCCTTGTGCTTGCCTTTCTTATCCTTCTTGAAACCGGTGGTCCTATTGATCATCAACACTTGATGTTCTTTCCTAATCTCCACTTCTGCAGTCTTAAGCATTGACGGAAGCTCGGGAAGAGACTTCTTCATGCCCTGCATATTATAGTTCATCACGAAGCTCTTGTAGCTAGGTGGCAGAGATTGGAGAACACCATGTATGCCTAAGTCAATGGGAATCGTTATTCCCAAGGACACAAGCTTATCAGCGTACCCAGACATTTTGAGTACGTGCTCACTAACGGAGTTGTTCTCCTCCATCATGCAGCTAAAGAACTTTTCAGAAGCATTATAACTCTCTACGGAAGCATGGGTATCGAAGATCATTTTCAATTCTCCCATGGTATCAAAGGCATTGCCATTTTCGAAACGCTTTCGAAGTTCTGGCTCTAGCCCATACAGTATGCCATAATGAACTAAGTTGTGGTCCTCCTGACGAGTCATATAGACATTCTTTTCCTCGTCAGGGGCATCAGGAGCTGGTGGGGGGCATAGCGGTGCCTCTAGCACATATAGCTTTTGTGCAGCAGTGAGGAGAATCCTCAAATTCATAGCCCAGTTGGTGAAGTTGCTACCATTCGCAGCAAGTTTCTCTTTCTCCATGAACATATTGAAATTAAAAGCAGGTGGTGCCATCTACAACAGAATTTGTAAAGTCTATTTAGACTAAGTTTATGATAGAGTGAGTTCAACTAATCCAAATTACTAATGAACTCCCACTCAAAAACGACATCCCTCGTGTCCTTTTGGTGATTACATGAACCAAATCCACTACACCAAGTCCGATCATCACGTGAGTTGATGTAGCTTTAAAGGCGAGCATCTATATGGGCATCATATCAACTATATGACTCATGCTTAAACTTTTGGTCTGTGTTCCGAGGCCATGTATGTACATGCTAGGCTCGCCAAGTAAGAACCTTAGTATTCGCGTGTGTAAAACTGTCTTACACCCGTTCCTATGAAAGCGTAGATTCGAGTACACCCGATCATCACGTGATGTCTCAAAACACGATCCACAGAATGGTGCATACTTAATCAAGAACACATTTTTATCTTGATATCTAAATGAGGGATCATCTTACAATGCTACAAAAAGCGCCAAACTAGCAGTATAAGATGCTAACATCTAATGTGTAAAGTGAGATGATATGGTCCATGCATTTGATCTCTATCATTTGCATCGTGGTATGATATCTATCATTCCTTTGTGTGTAAGGCCAAAGTCTATGGAACTTACAAGTTGAATGTGTTATAAGAGTATTTATCATATATCTACTTACAACAATACCATATCAAGACACTAGCCCAGCAACGATCTAAACTATACACCTCTAATTTATCAATTGCAAGTTTTACGTGGCTTAGGGCTTTCGGAGATAGAACCATTCTTACCTACGAACATAAACCACAACGAGGATAACCAAGTTATTAGCAACTCGTTGTAAATCAGATATTGACTATAGTAGGAGAGACAGACACCCGCCAGCCACTTATGCAAAACAAGTTACATGTCAGTCGTGGAACCGGTCTCATGTACGATGACATGTAAGGTTGGTCCGGGCCGTTTCATCCCATTATGCCACCAATATCCAAAATACATAGAAGATGCAATAACATGATCATCATCGCCCACATATAAACATATGTGTACTACCCGTGCAAAGCACCTACGCATAGATCAGGCTCTGATACCACTATTGGGTCCGCAGCATAGAAAACAAAAAATTTCCTACGATGAGAACTACACGCCAAGATCTATCTACTAGGTACAGAGTAACGGGTGGACATACATCCATCGATAACTTACCCTCGAAGAAAACGAGTTTTTTTAACAAGTAGGAACTCGTGGTTGATGTAATCGTACACTTGCCGATCTCAAGATCGTGTGGAAGTCTGAGCGCCGCAAATCAGCAGCGCATCCGTCCTCGCACACACGTTCAAGCCACCGGACAACCTCCACCTCCTCGCTCTAGCAATCCAGCGGAAGCAAAGAACTCCTTCAGACAGCATTTAAATGCCACCGGGAACATGTATCTCACTAATCCGAGACCATGGGGGAATAATTCTAGAGGGGGAGAGAGATCCTTCACGAGGAGGTGTGAGGAAGGAGGAAGAGGGGGGCCTTTTATAGGAGGAGGGGGGTGCCCCTCCCCATGGCCGGCGCCTCATGGAGGTGACCCCTCACCTCCTCCATTCATGTGGTGGTAACTCCTCCACATTAAAATGCCTCTTCACATTCCCTTTTAAAGTCCCCACTTTAAATGCATTAAAATTCTCTAAGTTTAATGCTCTCTCATTTAATAAAACTTTTTTATTAAATTTATTCAGAATTTTTTTAATTACTTTAATTAACAAACATTCACATATAACCCCTTGTAATATTTCAATATCACATGCAGAACCACTTTCTGCAATTTCACCCGAAACAATTCCGGTTTCTATCGAAACAATTCATGTGCTTTGCAATTCTTTCATCTGAAACATATGTGCTCCAAAATGGTGTCGGGTAACTCTTAAGTGTGTCACCCCATGGTTCGTGAATAATGCAGACATGATTGAGACTCCTCTCAGATCAATAATCAGAAGCGGGACCTGGAGATCCATACTGACTCCTACATATTCAACGATGACTTCTGTGATCGTGAGAACCTTTAATGCTTGTAATTTAATCCCTTTGTCTCATGATATAATACATGTCCGAGATTCGATCATTGGTATCCAAATACCTAGTTTGATCTCGTTACGGACATGCACTCTTTTCTCGTTCCCGTGATATAACATTCTAGTGATCACATCACTTGCTTGCAAGCTATCTTAATGTGATATCACCGAGAGGGCCCAGAGTATATCTATCCGTCATCGGGATTGACAAATTCCACTCTTGATCCATGAGCCTCAACATAACACCTTCGTAGTACTGAACCCATCTTTATATTCACCCTGTTACGGTGTGACGTTTGATGTTATCAAGATACTCTTCCGGTGTTAGCAATTAACATGATCTCATGGTCTAAGGATAGAGATTACTTCGTATGATGTTATAGCAATGTAAACATAATGACTTGATCGTAATGCTATACTTCGGATAAATGTTCATCACATCATTTTACAAATGTTGTGACCTTGTTATTAACAACATCTAATGTCTATGATCAGGAAACCTTGATCATCTTGTTAATCAACAAGCTAGTCTATAAGAGAGGCATAACTAGGAACCCTTTTTGTTTATTAAACACACATGTATTGATGTTTCCGATCAATACAATTATAGCATGCAAAATAAACATCTATCATATATAAGGAATACATAATAACAACTTTATTATTGCCTCTCAGGGCATATTTCCTTCAAAAAGGGCACTCTTTCAAACTGCCAGTTAACAAGCTACCATCTTGACAAGCTACAAGACACATACATAAACATAACACAACGAGGGTTAAATTTATTTTACTAGTATCACTTGAGGCGCTATACATATTAGCAAGCTAACTGAGTTCCACAAAACAGAAACATAACACTGACAAGTAAAATTTAATTCACTCCTCATCAGACCACTTGAGGCGCTTGCCATCGTTCCTAGGCGACGAACTGCGACCATTCCAGGTACTCCACAGCTCACGAACTGCTTTGTCCCACCTGGCATCTGACTTGGCTTCCCTATCTTCAGCGTCCTGTGGCACAATTAGCGGTGCATCACAGGCCTGATTGTTGCCGCTAGAAGATGCTGCCTCTCTGTTTGCCGCTTCAGCTGCAGCCTCTCTGTCAGCTGCTTCTTCAGCTGCAAGCTCTCTTTCAGCTGCTTCTGCAGCCTCTCTGTCAGCTGCTTCAGATGCAGCCAATTTCTTTGCATATGCAGCTTCAAACTCAGCTATTCTGAATTTTCTACAAAAGGCTCCCCTAAGCTCGTCTTCCCTCTTGCAAATAGGGAAAAACACGAGGTAACGTAGAAAAAAATAGATCTTCGTATACAGCTGGTAGGCCACGTAAGCATCTATGGCTGCATACTTCAGGTTTATATCAGACAACGGCCACTCGTCCCAGAAATTGTGTCTATCCATAGGGAAATCTTCCTTCATTTTGTCGTACGACTCATCGAGGATTCTAGTTGCGAGTGATGCCATTCCATCCTTCCTCGAGCCCCCTAGGATCTTGACAAGACTCTGAATATCGATCCAGTTGTGCGCATAAATTATAATTTCCTCTTGATAAAATTTCAAAAAATCAGTTGTTTTATCGACAGTGCAGAAAACAATTCCCTATTCTACAAGGAACTGGCGCAGCGCCGGACATTTCCTGTCAGTCCTGAAAGTATGTAGTTTGTCATCACCAAAATTTGTAACTACAAATATTTTGTCAATGCAAGATCATCATCTCAATATAATTTTGAAAAGTTTAGTAAATGCAAGATCAAGACTCTCAACATTTTATTGTCATAATTTATTCGGTTTTTCTATTTCTCGGTCGACTGAACGAGTTGACTACGGTTGTACTTCTCTTAGGTGATTGAGACTAAAAAAAATCTCAGTCGTTTGAGACATAGGAAAACCCTAATTTATTTGGTCCCAAATAAAATCCAGTATTTGCAAGATGAGCAAGTGGATAAAGAACAAGAGGAGAAAACCCTAAAAGCGGTTAGCTACAGAGAGCAGATCTATAAACCGGGAGAGGTGGTAGACGAAGATGTGTTTCCGCATGGCCAGTTGAACGACGGCGACTTCACTCCCTTCATATGGGTGCTCCGGGGTGTACTCGAGGTCCAATCCAACAAACTTGTCCTCGTCTATCTCAAGCCAACCCTCGTACATCCTCAGGACGCGCACCACTATCTCCTCCTCGTTGGTATAGACAACGTCTATCTTCTTATTGTCATGGGTAGTGAAGCTTGTCTCTAGAGTGCGTAGATCTTCCATGGCGGCAAGGAGAAGACGGGAAGAATATAGACGACAGGAAGAAGAAGAGTGGTTTCTGCGAGGCAGAGGAACGGTAGAACCGTCAATGCGCTTTTAAGGTAGTGGTTAACGATTGGGACGAAAGTCCAAGGAGAGACGCGTGACGGTGGCTGTTCCAGCTTCTGAGTAAACAAAAAATAATTATAACGCAGATACATGTGCCATGTTTTGTCACGTCAATACACTGGATAGGGGGTGTTGTCCTATCCACTGTGCCAATGCTGCAAGCCTACATGATAGCCACCCCGCCTAAGCGACGGGAGCGACATAACGGCGAGAACTGACAGGGGGGCCCAACTTGACGACCGTTAGCCTGATTTTTTATATTAAAACGTAAAGTTGAATTCGTGCTGAAAAAGATCCTCTGAGTATTTGGCACACCAACTGTAGTCATCCCGGCTGATTTCAGGGAACTTGAATACCGCGTTGCCTGTACACCCCAACTTTCGAACCGCAAAATCATATTCTCCAAATGTTGGCCACCATGCATCTCGAATCGCATCTCATCAAGCAGAGTACTCCTTGAGTAATCACTCCTCCCAAAACTATGCCTAAGGTCGCCCGAGCACAAAGATGCCATACCATGCTCCCACCACCTGATGTACGCCCCGTTTGAAACCAGGTCATTGCCCTCCTTCTTGAATAGGGGTGGCAGCTCTAGTGGCGGTTAGGACAAGCTTACCTTTGGGCGGGAATGACGATGACAATGGTGGGAACAGCATGGGCATCAAACAGTTGATCTGCCAGCTTTGCGGCAGGCCCGACCAAACCATGCCATGCTTCTATAAGCTTCTTAACACGACTTCCTAGGTGTCAGCAATGACGAGAAGCAGATCGCCAAGGCAGTGGCAGTTTCTCATGGCGGCCACGACGGTGCATCCTCCTACCAATTTGATACCACGTGGTATTTTGATTATGGTGCTACGCGTTACCTCACGCACGAGTTGGACAAGTTCGCCATCGAGGAGCTCTACCTGAGCCACGACCAAATTCATGCCACCATGGACATAGATATGGATATTTTTAATATTGTCCATGCACTTCTTCTTACTCCATCATCAAAACCATTGCATTTAAATCGTGTTCTCCATGTTCCCTATATTAATCTAATTTTCTTTCTATGGGTGAACTTACACATGATAATCCTTTCAAAGTTCATATGTTCTTTGCATAAAGGATTATGCCAGAGGGAAATTATTCTTAGAGTTATCTGACGTGGTGGTTTATACTAGATCCATGCTCCTATCATCAAGCAAGCTCTCAATAATGTCAGGGCGTCACGTGATAAGTGGCATTGTCTCCTAGGTCATCCATCGTTACAAGTCGTCTAGCATATCATGTCTAGCATGTCCTCCATAAGCCTGTCTTGCCACTAGACACAAGTTCCAATAAATCAGTTTGTGATGTTTGTCAACAAGGCAAAGGTCATCAATTAACCTTTTCATTGTCCACTCGGGTAATAACAGCTCATTTAGAGTTTATTTTCTAGGGTATGGGGTCCTTCTAAAACCTCCATTAGTGGTCATAAATCTTATGTGAGCTTTATTTATGTTTATAGTCGATTTATGTGGCTTTACCTTCACATGCATAAATCTGATGTTTACAATGTGTTTATCCGGTTTCAATCACAAGTTGAACATCTCCTTGATCGCAAAATCATTCATGTGCAAACTGATTTGGATCACGATTATGAAAATATTCCACCCTTTCTTTCAAACTATGGGAATTTCGCATCGTGTTTTCTATGGGAATTTCGCATCGTGTTTTCTGTTGATCTCCTAGCCAGAAACATGCGTGTATTTACTGTTGCAAGACAAACATAATGCTTTCAATATAAGAAGGCCCCTGTGGGGAGTGGATTTTCAGAATGTGGTATTCCTGAACTTGAAGTTTTACACTGTTCAAATTTGAAGTTATTTGATTCTGTAGTTAAGTTTCATACTTTCATCTTTAATTACGAACTATTTTAAACTTAAGCTATAGGAAGTCAAGAAAACTTAAGAAAAATACTCATAATGTTTCACTAGGAAACTTGTCATTTTCACATGATTACATACTTTTGAATTTGGGAGCAAAACTTGCCACGCACATACATGTACAAATCTTCTACGTACACGCGAAAAATAGTTTTGTAATTTTTAAACTTTTTGTTACTCCCTCCGATTCAAATTAGTTGACTTGGTTTTGACTAATTCAGATATATCTAGCACTAAAATACAAGTCTAGATACAGTCAAATCTAGACAAATCTAAATTAACTAATTTGGATGAAAGGGCGTATTTCTTTTGATTTTACTATTCATATGGGATCATGAGTACCAAATCCAGCGACGGAAGAAGATGTGTCTGACTGTGACCGTTGTAGTCGTACAAGGCTGCAGGGACGATCGACTCGCTCGACGCACACTATATTAATATAACAAGCACGGAATAGAATTTCGAGACCACTGTTGGAGCATACAACACAATCCAGTCCAAAAAAGGAAAATTAAGAGAAAGAAACATAAACTAAATCCGACCGCATTAGATCTTCACCAGGGGACTGCCAGCCATCGTCTTTGAAGAATTTCGCTCTAACCTGAACTTCACCCCTAAACTAGTTCTGGCTGGGGTGGTGGTGGTGGTGGTGGTGGTGGGCGGGGTGGGGTAACAATTTCTCCTACTCATAGGCTAGTCCCTAACTCTTAGGATCGCATGATCTACACGTACGACACCATATGCCCACGACATGTACTCTCTCTATATGTATCGGTGTAACAGGAAAAAATAGATGCGCCGAGTCTACAATTCTATTCGAACCGTTATAATACCTACGGCTTGATTTCATTATTGATCGTTCATGAACCGGATGAATCATCGTAACAAGGCGAGTATGAACTTTTTTTTTGCGGGCACGAGTATGAACATTTTGAGACAACAACAAGCAAAGCAAAGGCGTCTTGATCATCTGGTTTCCAGCCGACAACACCTCAAAGAGGGGAGGGGTGTTGAAAGTGAATGATGTGGTCAAAGGTGGATCATGGACATTATCTACATGCACTACGGGAGATGCAAAATACGCCAAATATGCCAACGGCCAATATCTATGCCGACGGCAAAATGTCAGGACCGTCGGCGAAGGCACTGAGGCGGGCAGCCGAGCAAACTTGCCGTCGTCCCAATTTTGCCGTCGACGTAGGGGCGGGTTAGGCCAACGGCAGCCGTTGGCGTAGGGATTGGACGTGACGGCGGTGCAACGGCCTACCCGACATATTTTTCCTTTTTGCCATATTAATCCTAGAAAAATCATAACTAAATCATTCTAATTTAGAAAAATACATATAGTATATCACAATTTGCAGAAAAATAAGATCTATCTATCTAAACTCAAATATTACATATTTTTGTTGAATAAAATATAAAATATTACATATAGTTTTATGTAACACATTCTCCATTTTCCAAGTGTAAAAAATAGGGGGTTTTGTGAAGCAACCACCAAATGAAAATTTCAAAATGGTACCACCCTATTTTTCAAAAATACTAGGCCACCTTGCATGGACAATGTCCCAACCAAGCTATCTTCAATCTTTCCGTCCACCCCTCGTGAAAAAGACAAATTCCTGCCGGACGGTAGCAAGTGGGTTAGATTTGAACTACACGTACATGATCTGAATCTTATAATTTTTTGAAAAAAATCATTTTTAGGTTCACAATATGCTATTTCATTGGAGATGCATGAAACTCATCCCCGAGCTAAGAGTCTTTATGCTCGCCGTTTTGATCATAGTTTGAAACATGCCTAAGAAATTTAAAAACGATCCAAACAATGTAAAATCTTCACGTGATGTCATATTATCTGACATATTTATAAGGAAAATATCAAACTTGGTATATTGATTGCATCTAAAAAAAATCTTCACAGAAATGAGCTATCATGTTCGAGGTTTTATAATTTTCAGGCCAAACGACCAATGTTATGGCTAGAATCAGGGCACAGTTTGTGATAATATTCCTATATTATGCACACATGTGCATCATGGGATGGCAAAAAATGTTGCATCAGGAATTTTTTATTTTAGTCGCACCAAAAAGCAATTTTTTATTTTCCAAGTGTAAAAAACGGGGTGTTTTATGAAGCAACCACCAAATAAAAGTTTCAAAATGGTACCACCCCATTTTCAAAAATACTAGGCCACCTTGCATGGACAATATCCCAATCGGGCAATCTTCAACCTTTCCGTCCATCCCTCATGAAAAAGACAAATTTCTACCGTATTAGTACGAAGTGGGTCAGATTTGAACTACAAGTACATGATCTGATACTTATGATTTTTTGATTAAAATCATTTCTAGATTCACAATATGTTATTTTATCAGAGATGCACTGCAAGTTTAGCGAAATTCATCACCGAGCTAATAATCTTTATGCCCGTCGGTTTGACCATAGTTTAAAACGGGCATAAGAAATTCAAAAACAATCCAATGTTAAATATTCGTGTGGTGTCAAATTATGTGACATATTACAAGGGAAAGTATCAAACATGGTACATTGATTGCATCTTAAAAAACCTTCATAGAAATGAGCTATCATGCTCGAGGTTTCATGGCTTTCAGGCCTAACGGCCTAGAATCACAACATAGTTTGTGATAATGTCTCATATTGTGCATACATGTGCATCTTGGGATAACGAAATGTGTTGCATGAGAAAGTTTTTCCTTTTTGTCGCACCAAAAAGCAATTTTTTATTTACCAAGTGCCAAAACGGGATGTTTTGTGAAGCAGCCACCAAATGAAAGTTTCAAAATGGTACCATTCTATTTTTCAAAAATACTAGACTACCTTATATGGATAATGTCTCAACCTGGATATCTTAAACCTTTTCGACCACCCCTTGTGAAAAAGACAAATTTATGTCGGATCGGAAGGAAGTGGGTCCTATTTAAACTACATGTACATGATCTAATGCTCATGATTTTTCGGAAAAATATTTTTTAGATTCACAATATACTATTTCATTAGAGATCCACTTAAAGTTTTCCTTTTAATCGCACCAAAGAGTCATTTACTATTTTCTGAGTGCCAAAAAGCGGTGTTTGGTGAATCCTGACATACTTTCGGTTGGTCCAGTATTAAAAAGATACGATGCATGACTAAAAAGATGATAGGGATGTCATATTTGAATTCCTCTAATTTTATGATCGATTTGGATGTATTATTTTTCGAATTACGATTTACGAATTTGTAGATATGAATTATTTAATATTAAATGG
This sequence comes from Avena insularis, assembly GCA_023614405.1. Lineage (NCBI taxonomy): Eukaryota > Viridiplantae > Streptophyta > Magnoliopsida > Poales > Poaceae > Avena > Avena insularis. The sequence continues at coordinate 90,625,773 of CM042686.1, forward strand.
AAAATAAATACAATTTATTTCATTTTTATTTAAATTCAGGATTATTATTACTTATTCATTGTTGTTTACTTAAATAATTATTTGGAATGTTAAATAAATAAAGACGTCTAACATCATGGCCTATGGTTAATATGATTGATATGATAGTATTAACAACAAGATCTAATTTCATTTTTGGAAACTCATCCAGAAAGAATGGAGAAGTTAAATATATTGGGGCTGGAGTAGTGTTAAGATGGATGACCGATTGTGAAGTTTGACCATGAGTACAATTTGACTTGAGATTACGTGTACGTCCTCCGGTCTAGTTTATTAGACACACGCGTAGTTTAAGAAAATCTTTGACCATCAATTTTGACCAATAAAATATATAATATATGACCTAAAAAGTATATCATTGGAAACTATTTTTGAAGATGAATCCAATGATATAAATTTTGTGACATATTATGTAAAATTTATTAACTAAAATTAATAATCAAAGTTGTTCACAACGTACGTGTCTAATAAACTGAACCGGAGGAAGTACTTAGAATTAAAAATGTCCATATGAGATTAAACAAGTTAAACAATTTAAAAAAGTTGGAAAAAATATCCAGAATTTTTTATTACTTTTTTATTATTTGAAAAAAAAAGCCGATGGCAAAACCGTCGGCATAGCCAAACGGCCGTTAGCCATCTAGGTGAGGCCTATCTGGCCTACGCCAACGGCATATACGCTGGCGGCTTTCGTACGCCGACAGTAGGAGGGGCTACGCTTAAGGGGCAAAACGCCAACGGCAGACGGCAGCATAGCCTACGCCGACGGGAGCGGCGCCTGTCTCTTTTCATGTGTAGTGATGCATGCTTTTTCCCATAATTTTTGAAAACTGAAATGATATTATTTTTGTTAGACCTTTGTCTATACTTCATACCTAGGGAGGGAGGTAAATGCTATCTACAACATACGGAAGGAGAAAAAAGTCGGGGAAACGTGTTGCAGTTGTAGGATAACGTGGCCTAACTTCACATAAAAGAAACAAATACTCGAACATCCAAAGGTGTAATTGGTGCACCCCGTGGGGCAACCACAAGCAGTATCGAATTGTGGCCGTCGGATCGAGCTCTCAAAGAAAATCTGGACCATTGCCTTGCGGTAAGTCGATTTTACCCGTCAACAGTTAATTCGTATTCTGATGCACGCACTGCATCTTGCTCCCACACTTGCGCCCCTCTCAGGCGAGGCTGCTTGTTTTTCCGCCTAGATTCTCTCGGTCCGGCCCGTCAACCTCGGTGGTATTAATTTTGTGGGGCATTTGCTGGGCGCATGGAGATATGAGAGGTCGAGCGTACCCTTCCGTCCGGAACCAATCCCCACCCACGCTCGTCACCTCATCCCTAATCCTTGCCCCGACAGAATCCCCAATGGGGAAAACCCTAGCCGCCCCTCAGCTTGTGTTCACGCCCCTCCACTTCCCATTGGTTCTCCTCCCATAGCGTTGCCGAATCACCTCCACCGCAAGCACGGTCGTCGTCCTTGCCGCTCGGCGACCTGGCCCCATGGATGAACAAGGAGGCGGATCCATTAATGTCGCCACCGTCATTCACACCCTCGTCGTACAGGCCGCAGCGCCCTCGCAGGAAGGAGATGCGGCTGTACGACCACAGGGCCCGCGCAGGAAGGAGGTGCGGCCGTTAAGGCACCTCCGATGAGCCTGCACGGCTCCAGTTCATCAGGTAGGGACCCTTCGCGGCCGCTTCTCTCTCTCCTCTTGGTGTTCAAAGGCAGGCGTGCAAGTCGCCGCCGCCATGCGTTCCTTCTCGATCTCGCGTGCGTGATTACTGTTCGTAAGGGCCTTTAGCCGGATTGCGAACCAGGGCTGCGAAAGCGGGACTAAAGGTCCGAGCTTTAGCCCCAGTTCAGTTACGAACCGGGGCTAGAGGTCCAACCATGTGGCCTGCTAGGCGCGCTGGGCGGCAGGACATTTAGCCCCGGTTCGTGTTACGATCCGGGACTAAAGGTTCCCTGCCGCGGCAGCATTTTGGGCCATTTGGCTGTCGCGGCAGGGGATGGGGTTTTAGGGTTTTGTGTTTTTTTTTCATTTTGTGTTTTGTGTTCAATTATTTTTCATTCTATGTTTTCATTAGAAACAAGTTTTCTCTTGTATACATACAGAACGCTACTACATAGTACTTGTACACATTGACGCAATATATAATTGTCGTCGGATTGATGACAAGTACGCCATGAGGGGGTCCTCGAGGCGTGCGGAAGAGAGGGGTGTGAGACGTACGGTGTTCCGGGACGGTGAGCACACAAGTTTACCAGTTGAATCCGGGCTTTGGACGAATCCTACTCCTGCTAGCAATCCAAGAGTACGAATGCAGCCGGAATATGGGTTACAAGGTTTACTTTGTCTTGAGTTGAGGGTCTAAAGTATCGGGTGTGCCCTAAAGGCTCTCCCTAGGACGGCTTATATAGATATTCGGCCTAGGGTTTACAAGAGAGATCTATCCGGCTACGTCTAAGAGTCGGTTACAGAGTACATCTTGAACTACAAGTAACATTATGTGCCTAAGTTGGTAAGTCTTCTGGGCCTTCCCGTAGCCGGATTGGACTCCGTCTTTCTCCCTGACTGGGTCGCCCGTGAAGCAAAGCTCTAACCCGAAGTGGGCCACCCTGGTCAGTGAGGAACTGTGAGGATACCCGGAAAGTATATCCCCAACAGCAACCCCCGGAGGCCTCCAAGATCCAAAGTCGGATTTATCATCGTCTAGTTTGATCTTCGGCTTGCAGAATCTTGAAGGGTTCCTGAAACTTCATAACAAAAAATACGATCCGGGTCTTAAAAATAAGTCGGAACTTTCAATTGGTTACTCGGATTTTCCAGCTCGTTTTTAAACTAAGCCGGAACTTGGTCTCTAACGCCACCTGACACAAGCATGGTCAAGTCACGTCATCTGATAGGCGTTCCGTCAGCACGACCGTTGGTGGGTCCACGGTCCACAAAACCGAGGCGCCATTTTAATGCGTGCATGGAGATCGAGGCGACGCAATCATCGTGCGGGTCCTTCCCAGTTCTTTCCACGACGCGTGGCGGTTACACTGTAGCGTTTGCACGAATCTTGGCGTAGGTAGGTGGATATAAGGGGTCTGGATTTCTTCTTCTCCTTTCCACCAGTCCTTTGCCGTTTCCTTTCCTCCCAATCTTCCTGCACGCACAGAGCCTCCTCGTCCTCCCCCCATAGAGCTCCCAGCGCCACCCCTTTAAGGTCACCCTCTCACCGGAGAAAATGGCTTCATCATCTTCTTCCTCCGGTTTGGCGGCAGCAGCGGTGGCGGCGAAGGCGGAAGCAGCAGTAGAAAAGGAGAGCTACCGGGGAATCTGGATCCCCTGCGCCCTTGATGAAGCAGGCCTCAAGAACGTGGAGAAGGAGGGGCTTCTCGCCGCCGGCGACTGGCGGAGCGGCTCCGGTGAAACTATCCCCAACCCGCGCGACGACGAGCGGGTCCACTTCGGTACCCATCTTGATCGAGGTCTGTCTTTTCCTCCCTCGGAGTTCTTCTCCGAGGTGATAGATCATTACGGAGTTCAACTCCACAATCTTCCTCCCAACTCACTTCTAGAAATGAGTGCGTATGCTGCGCTTTGCGAGGGCTTTCTCGGCATTAGGCGGAGTTTGCTTCTTTTCTGGTTTTATTTCCATGTCCGAAGGAATTCCATTACTACCGGTGTTCCTTACATCACCGGCACTATTAGCTTTTCTCTTAGACGAGACCGGGCATATCCCAAAATTTCTGCCAGTGACTCGGTCAAACAATGGCCAGCCACTTTTTTCTACCATAGGGATATTCCGGCTCCCGGCAAAGCTACTGCTTTGCCGACTTTTGTCGACGAAGCCGCCACGGCCCAGCCTTCCTGGGACGAGGCTGCTCCGGCTCTCACTGATGTTCTGATCCTCGCTAAGAGGCGGATCAAATATATGATTAAGCACAATGGTCTAAAGGGATCCGACTTGGTCCAGTGCTAGGTCTCACGTCGGATCCAGCTACTTCAGTACCACGGGGATAGATTGATGCACTCCATCACGTCTTCTCCAACCGACTCCCTCCGCATCATCCCCAAACCCTACACCACTCAAGGCTACATAAGCCAAATCAAATGGCTGATCAAGGAGCGGATCGAAAGGCGGATTCCGGAGGTTTCTCTGGACATGCACATGGCGGAAAACCCCGTGGTGCCGGTAAGCTTCCATCGTCACACCTTTTATGTGTTTCAATCTTCGAGTTATACTGCAATACTGATATGTTTTCTTGTTTTCAGCTTGCTGACATCCCCGAGTCGGAACTTGCTCCGCTCGAAGGATACCCTCCGGAGTTCTCTTAGGAGGTAGAAGTAGTTCCACTGCCGGATCTTGCGCTCAAGAAGCGCAAAGCTCCGACAGTAGCGGTTGGCACAAAGGAGGTGCCTGTCGTGAAGAGGTAACTTCCAGTCACAACTTTTCCGCCTTTGTACTTTACTCAAATTTCTTTTCAAGATGTAACGTTTCCGACTTTGCTACCTTCTTAGAGCAAAATCAATCATCAAGGGGAAGGGGAAAGGGATTTCTTCGACCTTGCGTCAGACGAAGCTTACCATAGCTTCCCCTGCGTGGCTCCTCCAACTCCGGCCCCTCAACCTTCTGCAACTCCGGTTATCTCGTCGGATGCTGCAGAAGATCTGGCTCCTCAAACGGAGCCTGCGATCCTTGTGCATGGCCAGCGTCACCGTGGGTGCGTCAGCTCAAGATAAGGGTGAACCCTCTTCGGGTAATGATCCCTCGGCTGAAGTCTTCACCGAAAACCTCCTCAGCAATCCGGGTCTTGCCAAGTTTGGCCTGACCCAAAAATCTGCAGAGGAGATCCAGCGGCTAGCTAGGCAAGTCCTGGATAAAAGCCATTTATCCCCCGAGGAGGAAGCGCAAGAAGCAGAGGACGTCAAGTTCTCTGACCTTCTCACTCAAGTCCGCCTTCGCAACGAGAGGATTAGGACTGGCGAGCTTCCAACAGCCCCAGTGATCCCTCTTACTCTTGCCGAGAAGGTGGCCGCTGAAGTGAACGCGGGTTTAGATAAACTCACCCGCGAGCAATATGTAAGTCGGAATTCCAACTCTTGTTTTTTCCATTATGTTATATCATACCTCTAGCCTCCAAGCATGAAGTAGGATATAGAATCCGAGTTTATGCTTCAATAGGATGCCAAAGAACGAACTAGTGTAGCCCCCAAGGCTCGTGCTGATATTTAGTAAAAATATTAGCCCGAGTCTTAAGTTGCTTTCTGACTTTGGGTATTCTGACTTACAGAAAGTATGTTCCTATAACCAGGAATTACTGACCAATGTCTGTGATAATCGGAGAGAGATCAAAGCTCTCCCTCTTAAAAATGCTAAGCTCAAAGTAGCCAAGGATGAAGCCGAAGGTAAACATTCCGAGATTCAAACCTTGTCTTTGCTTTTTTTTAATGTCGAATTTTTCTGAACTGTTGTTCTTTTTTGACTTACAGCGCTGGTGAAACAATCCATTGCTATGATTGAAGAGGCCGAGAACCTGAAGACCTTGGTGGTGGAGAACAAGGGACTTCGCCAAGAGCTGGATAAGCTCAAGGCAGATCATGAAAAGAGCATATCTCAAGTCCTTGAATCCTCCTCCATGGCCACTGATGAGCGTGATCGCAAGATTGCTGCTCAGGATAAAATAATCTCGGACCTCAAGAATGAGCTTGGCAGAGAGAAGGACATATCCTAGGCGCTCCGGGCTGAACTCTAGAGTCTCCGGGAGGAGAAGACCAAGATTGACGACGTCATTTTTGGTACAATCCACCTCTCTGACTTATCTTTTTCTTCGACTTCTATCAATGTTGGTTTTTTCTTAACTTGTTTTGTGTATAGGTCCTCTGAAGTTGACGGACTCTTCCTCGTCCAAGCCCCGCACTCATCGGCTTACCCAAGTCAGTGATCTTCTTCATGACTACTGCCAATCCCTTGAGGACATTGGCGAGTCTCTCAGGATTCCGGACATGCAAAGCATGTCGGATTGTGAGGTGCGGGATAGGGCCAAGGAGATGTCGCAGCTTGTTCGGGACTGGAACATGTCCTACACGTGGATTGCTGCGCAGAACGCTCTTACCATGGTCATGAGACACCATGGAAACATGGAGACATGGCAAGTGACCAGAGGGTACTGCAAGGTAGACGAAGACGATCAGGAGCAAGACCTTCAAGCTATCATGCACTCCTGCGCCGGATACGGGTGCCACGTAGCTGATCTGACCAGCTACGAGATCTACTTCTTCACCCGTGTGGATACTCCGCCTCCTCCTACAAAATAAGCCGAAGAAGTTTCCGACGATGAACGTGTTGGGTCTGCAGCATAGAAAACAAAACAATTCCTATGGTGTGAACTACACGCCAAGATCTATCTACTAGGTACAAAGCAACGGCTGGACATACATCCGACGAGAACTTACCCTCGTAGACAACGAGCTTTGTTAACGAGTAGGAACTCGTGGTTGATGTAGTCGTACACTTGCCGATCTCAAGATCGTGAGGAAGTCCGAGCGCCGCAACTCAGCGAAAGTCCGAGCGCCGCAACTCACCGGAAAACCTCCACCTCCTCGCTCCAGCGATCCAGCGGAAGCAGCAACTCCTTCTAGACGAAATGCCACCGGGAACATGTATCTCGCTAATCCGAGACCATGGGGGAATAATTCTAGAGGGGGAGAGAGATCCTTCACAAGGAGGTGTGTGGATGAAGGAGGGAATGGGTGGACTTTTATAGGAGGAGGGGGTGCCCCCTCTCTCCATGGCCGGCGCATGGGGGGCGTGACCCCTCACCTCCCCCATTCATGTGGTGGTAACCCCTCCACATTAAAATGCCTCTTCGCATTCCCTTTTAAAGTCTCCACTTTAAATGCATTAAATTTCTCCAAATTTAATGCTCTCTCATTTAATAAAACTCTTTTTATTAAATTTATTCAGAATTTTGTTAATTACTTTAATTAACAAACATTCACATATAGCCCCTTGCAATATTTCAATATCACATGCAGAACCACCTTCTGTAATTTCACCCAAAACAATTTCCGGTTTCTATTGAAACAGTTCCTGCGCTTTGTAATTCTTTAAATGCAGAAACATATGTGCTCCAAAATGGTGTCCGTAACTCTTAAGTGTGCCACCCTATGGTTCGCGAATAATGCGTATATGATCGAGACCCTTCTCCGATCAATAATCAGCTGGACACGGAGATCCGTCTTGACTCCTACACATTCAACGATGACTCCTGTGATCGTGAGAACCTTTAACGCTTGTAACTAAATCCCTTTGTCTCTCGATATATTACATGTCCGAGATTCGATCATTGGTATCTCCATACCTAGTTTGATCTCGTTACCGACATGCACTCTTTTCTTGTTCCCGTGATATAACATTCTAGTGATCACATACTTGCTTGCAAGCTATCCTAATGTGATATCACCGAGAGGGCCCAGAGTATATCTATCCGTCATCTGGATTGACAAATTCCACTCTTGATCCATGAGCCTCAACATAACACCTTCGTAGTACTGAACCCATCTTTATAGTCACCCTGTTATGGTGTGACGTTTGATGTTATCAAGATACTCTTCCGGTGTTAGCAATTAACATGATCTCATGGTCTAAGGATAAAGATTACTTCGTATGATGTTATAGCAATATAAACATAATGACTTGATCGTAATGCTATACTTCGGATGAATGTTCATCACATCATTCCACCAATGGTGTGAACTTGTTATTAACAACATCCAATGTCCATGATCAGGAAACCTTGATCATCCTGTTAATCAACAAGCTAGTCTATAAGAGAGGCATGACTAGGAACCCTTTTTGTTTATTAAACACACATGTATTGATGTTTCCGAATCAATAAATTTCTAGCATGTAAAATCAACATCTATCATGTATAAGGAATATATAATAACAACTTTATTATTGCCTCTCAGGGCATATTTCCTTCAGTCTCCCACTTGGACTAGAGACAATAATCTAGTTCACATAGTAATAAATCTAACACCCATGGAGTTCTGGTGTTGATCATGTTTTGCCCTAGGGAGAACTTTAGTCAACGGATCTGCTACATTTAGGTCCGTGTGTACTTTACAAATCTTTATATCTCCATCATTGACATGCTCGCGGATGGAGTGAAAACCGGCGCTTAATATGTTTGGAATTCTTGTGAGACCTTGGTTCCTTTGCGTTGGCTATGGCTCCATTGTTGTCACAATAGATCACCATCGGGTCCAACGCGCTGGGAACCACACCCAGTTCCGTAATGAACTCTTTCATCCAAACTGCTTCTGCCGCTTCAAGCGACAACATATTCGCCTCCGTTGTTGATCCAGCCACCACAAAGTTGTTTGGAACTCCTCCAACTAACTACCGCTCCGCTCAAGAGAAATACGATCCGGATTGAGACTTAGAGTCGTCCGATCGGTGTCAAAGCTAGCATCAACATAACACTTAGCGACTAGCTCTTCTTCACCTCCGATATGAGAAACATATCCTTAGTTCTTCTCAAGTACTTGAGGATGTTCTTTACCGCTATCCGAAGTTAGAACCTGGATCAGATTGGTACCTACTAGTCAAACTAATAGCATGTGCCACATCTGGTCTTGTACATAGCATGGCATACATAATAGAGCCTATGGCGAGGCATAGGGATCTTATCCATCATCTCTCTTTCTTCCGTAGCGGACTTTGAGTCTTACTCAATGTCTTGCCTTGCAACATAGGTAAGAACCCCTTCTTACTTTCGTCCATATTAAACTTCTTTAATATCTTATCAAGGTATGTACTTTGCGATAGCCCAATTAGGCGCCTTGATCTATCTCTATAGATTTTAATGCCTAATATATATGACGCTTCACCAAGGTCTTTCATCGAAAATTTGCTGTTTAGATAACTTTTAACACTGTTTAAAAGATCTATATCATTTCCAATCAATAATATGTCATCGACATATAATATCAGAAATGCCACATTGCTCCCACTCACTTTCTTGTAAATACAAGCCTCTCCATAAGTTTGGACAAATCCAAACTCTTTGATCACCTCATCAAAGCGGAGATTCCAACTTCGTGATGCTTGCTTCAGTCCATAGATGGATCGCTGAAGTTTGCACACCTTATTAGCATCCTTAGGATCGACAAAACCCTTAGGTTGTATCATATACAACTCTTCTTCAATCTTATCATTTAGGAACACAGTTTTGACATCCATCTGCCATATTTCATAATCGAAATATGCAGCAATTGGTAACATAATCCTAACCGATTTAAGCATCGCTACGGGAGAGAATGTCTCATCGTAGTCAACTCCTTGAATTTTTCGAAACCCCTTTGCGACAAGTCGAGCCTTATAGATGGTCACGTTACCATCAGCATCAATTTTCCTTTTGAAAATCCATTTATTCTCAACGGCCTTTCGGTCGTGAGGTAAGTCCACCAAGTTCCAAACTTGGTTCTCGTACATGGATTCCATCTCGGATTTCATGGCTTCTAGCCATTTTTGGGAATCCGGGCTCATCATCGCTTCTTCATACATCGCAGGGTCATCCATTTCATCAACCATGAAATTCACAACAGGATTGCTGTCAGATTGCCGTGAGTGTCGCACGACTGCACGAGGTTCGGTAGTGTCCTCTTTCGGAGTTTCATGATCATTATCATTAGCTCTCTCTTCACCAGGTGAAGTCAACTCCAAAACAACTTCCGGTGCTGTGCCACTCGCCATTCCATGAAGAGAAGGTTCAATAACCTCTTCGAGTTCTACCTTCCAACTACTCACACCTTTCGCGAGAAACTCCTTCTCAAGAAAGGATCCATTCTTGGCAACAAAAACCTTGCCCTCGGATCTGTGATAGAAGGTATACCCAATTGTTTCCTTAGGGTATCCTATGAAGACGCATTTTTCCGCTTTGGGTTCGAGTTTATCCGGTTGAAGTTTCTTCACATAAACATCGCATCCCCAAACCTTAAGAAATGACAGCTTAGGTTTGTTTCCAAACCATAATTCATACGGTGTCGTTTCAACGGATTTAGATGGTGCCCGATTTAAAGTGAATGCAGCTGTTTCCAGTGCATAACCCCAAAATGACAGAGGTAAGTCAGTCAGAGACATCATAGATCGAACCATATCCAATAAGGTACGATTACGACGTTCCGACACACCATTACGTTGTGGTGTTCCGGCAGGCGTGAGTTGTGAAACTATTCCACTCTTTCATGTGTGTGCTAAACTCGTAACTTAGATACTCTCCTCCACGGTCAGACCGTAGAAACTTGATCTTTCTATTACGATGATTTTCCACTTCATTCTTAAATTCCTTGAACTTTTCAAAAGTTTCAGACTTGTGTTTCATTAAATAGATATACCCATATCTACTCAAATCATCCGTGAAAGTAACAAAATAACGATATCCACCTCGTGCCGACACACTCATTGGTCCACACACATCAGTATGTATGATCTCCAACAGATTTGTCGCCCGTTCCATTGAACCGGACAATGGCGTTCTAGTCATCTTGCCCATAAGGCATGGCTCACATGTATCAAATGATTCAAAATCAAGTGATTCCAAAAGTCCATCAGAATGGAGTTTCTTCATGCGTTTAACGCCAATATGACCTAGACGGCAGTGCCACATATATGTAGACATATCATCATCAAGTTTAATCTTTTTAGCATTAACATTATGAATGTGTGTAATATTACTATCGAGATCCAATAGAAATAAACCATTCAACATAGGTGCATGACCATAAAAGATATCATTCTTATAAATCGAACAAACATTGTTTTCAGATTTAAAGGAATGACCACTTTGCATCAAACACGATCCAGATACAATGTTCATGCTCAGTGCAGGCACCAAATAACAATTATTTAGGTTTATAACTAATCCCGATGGCAAATGGAGAGGTAGCATCCCGACGGCGATCACATCAACTCTTGATCCATTGCCGACCCGCATCCTGACCTCATCCCTTGCTAGTTGTCGCTTGTTCCGTAGCCCCTGAACCGAGTTACATATATTAGCAACCGATCCGGTATCAAATACCCAGGTGCTACTGCGAGTACTAGTCAAGTACACATAAAAAACATGTATATCACATATACCTTTGTTTGCCTTGCTGGACTTCTTATCCGCCAAATACTTGGGGCGATTCTTCAATGGCTGATCCTTGCAATAGTAGCACTTTCGGTGTCGACTTAGGGCCAGCCGGGGTTTCTTTTCAGGCGGCAATGACTTGCCACCCTTCTTTTCCTTGTTCTTGCCTTTCTTGTCCTTCTTGAAACCGGTGGTCCTATTGATCATCAACACTTGATGTTCTTTCCTAATCTCCACTTCTGCAGTCTTAAGCATTGATAGAAGCTCGGGAAGAGACTTCTTCATGCCCTGCATATTATAGTTCATCACAAAGCTCTTGTAGCTAGGTGGCAGAGATTGGAGAACATGATGTATGCCTAAGTCAATGGGAATCGTTATTCCCAAGGACACAAGCTTATCGGCGTACCCAGACATTTTGAGTACGTGCTCACTAACGGAGCTGTTTTCCTCCATCATGCAGCTAAAGAACTTTTACGTAGCATTATAACTCTCTCTGGCAGCATGGATATCGAAAATCATTTTCAATTCTCCCATGGTATCAAAGGCATTGCCATTTTCAAACGCTTTCAAGTTCGCTCTAGCCCATACATGTCGCAATAAACTAAGTTGTGGTCCTCTGACGAGTCACATAGACATTCTTTTCTCGCCAGGCATCAGGAGCTGGTGGGGGGCCTAAGCATCTAGCACATATTGCTTTTTGTGCGGTGAGGAGAATCCTCAAATTCATAGCCGATTGGTGAAGTTGCTACCATTCGCAAGCTTCTCTTTCTCCATGAACACATTGAAATTAAGCGGTGGTGCCATCTACAACAGAATTTGTAAAGTTTATTTAGACTAAGTTTATGATAGATTGAGTTCAACTAATCCAAATTACTAATGAACTCCCACTCAAAAACGACATCCCTCGTGTCCTTTTGGTGATTACATGAACCAAATCCACTATACCAAGTCCGATCATCACGTGAGTTGATATAGCTTCAAAGGCGAGGATCTATATGGGCATCATATCAACCATATGACTCATGCTTAACCTTTCGGTCCGTGTTCCGAGGCCATGTCTGTACATGCTAGGCTAGCCAAGTAAGAACCTTAGTATTCGCGTGTGTAAAACTGTCTTACACCTATTCCTATGAAAGCGTAGATTCGTGTACACCCGATCATCACGTGATGTCTCGAAACACGATCCATAGAACGGTGCATACTCAAAGAAGAACACATTTTTATCTTGATATCTAAAAGATGGATCATCTTATAATTCTATCAAATGCGCCAAACTGGCAGTATAAGATGCTAACATCTAATGTGTAAAGTGAGATGATATGGTCCATGCATTTGATCTATATCACTTGCATCATGGTATGATCTCTATCATTCCTTTGTGTGTAAGGCCAAGGTCTATGGAACTTACATGTTGAGTGTGTTGTAAGAGTATCCACCATACATCTACTTACAACAATACCATATCAACACACTAGCCCAGCAACGATCTAAACTAGACGCCTCTAATTTATCAATTGCAAGTTTTACGTGGCTTAGGGCTTTCGGAGATAGAACCGTTCTTACCTAGGAACATGAACCACAACGAGGATAACTAAGTTATTAGCAACTCGTTGTAAATCAGATATTGACTATAGTAGGAGAGACAGACACCCGCCAGCCACTTATGCAAAACAAGTTGCATGTCAGTCGTGGAACCGGTCTCATGTATGATGACATGTAAGGTTGGTCCGGGCCGCTTCATCCCACTATGCCACCAATATCCAAAATACATAGAAGATGCAATAACATGATCATCATCACCCACATATCAACCATATGTGTACTACCGTATAAGCACCTACATAGATCAGGCTCGATACCACCGTTGGGTCCGTGACATAGAAAACAAAAATTTCTCTGTGAACTACACGCCAAGATCTATCTACTAGGTACAAAGCAACGGGTGGACATACATCCAACAAGAACTTACCCTCGTGAGACAACGAGCTTTGTTAGCAGTAGGAACTCGTGGTTGATGTAGTCGTACACTTGCCAATCTCAAGATCGTGAGGAAGTCCGGCCGCAACTCAAGCGCGCATCACTTTTCACACGTTCAAGCCACCGGACAACCTCCACCTCCTCGCTCTAGCGGAAGCAAGCAACTCCTTCGCATTTAAATGCCACCGGGAACATGTATCTCGCTAATCCGAGACCATGGGGGAATAATTCTAGAGAGGGAGAGAGATCCTTCACAAGGAGGTGTGTGGATGAAGGAGGGAATGGGTGGCCTTTTATAGGAGGAGGGGGTGCCCCCTCTCTCCATGGCCGGTGCATGGCGGGGTGACCCCTCACCTCCCCCATTCATGTGGTGGTAACCCCTCCACATTAAAATGCCTCTTCACATTCCCTTTTAAAGTATCCACTTTAAATGCATTAAATTTCTCCAAATTTAATGCTCTCTCATTTAATAAAACTCTTTTATTAAATTTATTCAGAATTTTGTTAATTACTTTAATTAACAAACATTCACATATAGCCCCTTGCAATATTTCAATATCACATGCAGAACCACCTTCTGCAATTTCACCCAAAACAATTTCCGGTTTCTATTGAAACAATTCCTGCGCTTTGCAATTCTTTCGTCTGAAACATATGTGCTCCAAAATGGTGTCCGGTAACTCTTATGTGTTCCACCCTACGGTTCACGAATAATGCAGACATGATCGAGACCCTTCTCCGATCAATAATCAGCAGCGGGACCTGGAGATCCGTACTGACTCCTACACATTCAACGATGACTCCTGTGATCATGAGAACCTTTAACGCTTGTAACTAAATCCCTTTGTCTCTCGATATATTACATGTCTGAGATTCGATCATTGGTATCTCCATACCTAGTTTGATCTCGTTACCGACATGCACTCTTTTCTCGTTCCCGTGATATAACATTCTAGTGATCACATCACTTGCTTGCAAGCTATCGTAATGTGATATCACCGGGAGGGCCCAGAGTATATCTATCCGTCATCTGGATTGACAAATTCCACTCTTGACCCATGAGCCTCAACATAACACCTTTGTAGTACTGAACCCATCTTTATAGTCACCCTGTTACGGTGTGACGTTTGATGTTATCAAGATACTCTTCCGGTGTTAGCAATTAACATGATCTCATGGTCTAAGGATAAAGATTACTTCGTATGATGTTATAGCAATATAAACATAACGACTTGATCGTAATGCTATACTTCGGATGAATGTTCATCACATCATTCCACCAATGGTGTGACCTTGTTATTAACAACATCCAATGTCCATGATCAGGAAACCTTGATCATCCTGTTAATCAACAAGCTAGTCTATAAGAGAGGCATGACTAGGAACCCTTTTTGTTTATTAAACACACATGTATTGATGTTTCTGAATCAATACATTTCTAGCATATAAAATAAACATCTATCATGTATAAGGAATATATAATAACAACTTTATTATTGCCTCTCAGGGCATATTTCCTTCAGAACGCACCAACTCGGATGTGGACATCTCGGAAAGATATCAAGGCGGAGTGACCAGCGAGCCGGCAGATCCTTCATCTCCTCCTGCATCATAGACCAGAAATTTATGTATTATTCCGAAAAAACCTGACGCGATTGTAAATATTAAGTACTATTTATCTTGCAAGTGCTAAGCTTTTGATCTATTCAGCACTTTTCGGCTTTGAGATTTTTGCGTGTGCCTGAAATGTTTTCATAAGCACTTGTATTTTTCGTCTCTACTTATCGTTTATCTGTCTTTCCCCCTCGTCCCTTTCGTGAGCCGGCTAAACCTTCCACCGGAAACTTTGCCAAGCAACGGATCTCAATTGCTAAACTAGTTTAAACTCGAAAACAAAGCCGGCTTCTAGTACCAACAATTCACTACTCGAAAAATGCCCGCATCTAGCAATCAGACAAATAACCAAAGTAAAGACTAGAAACTTTAGAGTTATACCCAAAGGTAGCAATTTTAGAATCGGAAATCTAAACCAGAACGCGCATGAGCATAAAGTACTTTCAAGCATTCTAGGATTTTTGACTACGACATGATCATTCGGAAATAAGATGGTAAAAACTTCTCAGAAAAAACTTGAGGCAACCAAAACTTTTATTTCTTACAGAACATGTACATATATATGATTACAAAGAAGGATAAACTAAGAATAAAAGGGACGTAGCTGAGCAATATTCCACGGTCTGTCTAACTCATCTGGATTTGTACTGCCTCCAGCTCTCTTTCTCTTCTTAGTAGTAGGTCTTTCTTTGACTGGCCTCATGTCAGTTAAGTAGTATGATCCATTGTGCAATACTCGACTAACTAAAAAGGGCCCTTCCCATACTGGGGAAAGTTTTTGCTTTCTTTGTTCCACAAGCCGGAGAACCAAATCACCTTTATTGAAAGATCTATTTCGGACTCTCCGGCTATGATACTTGCATAACTTCTGCTGATAGGCTGTAGATCTCATTTCAGCAATGACGCGAACTTCTTCGACTAAGTCGAGATCATTTTGTCGAGAAATCTCGGCATCCTCTTCGATATACGCGGCTGTTCGGAGTTGTTCGTAAACTCCAAATTACAGAGGGTAGTTCCTCTGCCCAAGCCCCCGCAACACGTCGTAGTGGTGCTACGAGTCTTGGTTTCAGGCCTTGTAGAATTAAACCATTTGCTCTTTCGACTTGTCCGTTAGCCTGTGGATGTGCGACTGACGCAATGTCAAGCCGGATATTTTGCTCATCGCAGAATTCGGCCAGTTCTCCCATAGAAAAGTTACTCCCGTTGTCCGTGATAATGCTATGCGGATAACCATACCGGATTATAACATCCTCGACAAATCTTTTGGCTGTTGCTCCATCACAACTAGTGACAGGTTTAGCCTCGATCCACTTGGTGAATTTATCCACCATCACTAAGAGGTGAGTAAATCCACTTGGAGCTCGTTTAAAAGGTCCTACCATATCAAGCCCCCAGACCGCAAAAGGCCATGTTATAGGTATTGTTCGTAGCTGATCAGCCGGAACATGAGCTTGCTTGGCGTACTTTTGGTAGCCTTTGCATGTCTTGACTAATCGTTCGCATCTCGAGCTGTAAGCGGAAAAATCCATGTCGAAAAGCTTTTGCCACTAAAGATTTGGCTGCAGCGTGGTGACCACACTCGCCTTCGTGGATTTCCCTTAAGATTTCCACTCCTTCTTCTGGAGATATACAGCGCTGAAAAACCCTAGAAACACTCCGTTTATGGAGCTCACCCTTAACAATAGTATAGGTTTTTTCTTGTCGGATAATCTGCCGGCTCAGCACCTCGTCTTCGGGTAATTTGCCATCTACCAAATAATCGAGGTAGGGTTGAGTCCAGCTAGGAATTACAGCCAGAACTGCTACCAAAGGTGAGTCGGATTTGGTCGGATATTCCTCATCTACTCCCTTTATTGAGGGAACTTTGAGGTGCTCTAAAAAAGCGCCATCCGGGACCTCTTTCCACGTAGAACCTATCCGAGATACGCATCTGCTTCCTCGTTTTCTGCTCGAGGGATGTGTTAAACTTCAAATCTTTCGAACGATTTAGATAGATCATCCACGACAGCTTTATATGCTGCCATGTGCTTATTTGCATTACAAATATCCGACACTTGTTGAGCAACAAGATCCGAATCTCCGTAACACATCAAACGTCGCATGCCAATATCCTTGGCAATCCGGATTCCATGTAGCAGTGCTTCATACTCGGCAATATTGTTTGTCGTTGTGAAGTGGATCTGCAACACATATAAAAGTTTATATCCTTGGGGTGATTTGAGCACCACGCCAGCCCCCGAGCCCCCTCGAGCTTTAGACCCATCGAAAAAGAGGGTCCAATATTCCGACTCAGGGAGGGTCATATTCTCCTTCGTCTCTGTCCAATCAGCGACAAAGTCAGCAAGGATCTGGGATTTTATTGTTGTCCGGGGTTTGTACTCAATATCGAAAGCTGAAAGCTCTATGCCCCATTTGGCGACACGTCCTGTAGCGTCGCTGTTGTTGATTATATCTCTCATGGGAGCTTTGCTCACCACGGTAATTGGATGCTCCTGAAAATAGTGTCGTAACTTACGAGATGCTAGGAAAATACCGTAACCCAACTTTTGATAGTGCGGATATCGCTGTTTTGATTCTGTCAAGACCCCGCTGACAAAGTAAGTCGGACGCTGCACCAGGTGTTCCTGATTTTCCTCTGGTCTCTCCACCACCATGACGATACTAACGACCTTATTTGTCGCAGCAATATAAAGCAACATCGGTTCCTGAGGTTCCGGCGCTGCAAGGATAGGAGCAGATGCGAGTACTTTCTTCAGGTCTTGTAGTGCGACTTCACCGTTAGTCGCACAAAATCTTTGGTCTTCTTCAGGAGTTTGTATAATAGTGCGGCTCTTTAACCAAGCCGGCTTACAAATCGACTGACCGCAGCAATGCAACCAGTCAATCTTTGTACGTCCTTCAAAGTAGTTGGCACGAAATATTGAGTATAGCCTTGATTTTGTCGCGGTTCACCTCTATGCCTCGTTGAGACACAATGAAACCTAACAATTTTCTGGCTGATATTCCAAAGAAGCATTTCTTCGGGTTAAGCATGATGTTGTATTTTCGTAGATTGGCGAACGTCTCCTCCAAGTCGGAAATCAATGTTTCCTTCTTTTTGGACATCACCGCAATATCATCCACGTATGCATGTACATTGCGTCCGAGTTGGTCGTGGAGGCAACGCTGCATCATGTGCTTGTACGTAGCTCCTGCGTTCTTCAGCCCAAAGGGCATCGTAACAAAACAGAAGGTTCCGAAGGGGGTTATGAATGAAGTTTTGACTTTGTCAGATTTCTTCATCTGGATTTGGTGATAACCGAATATGCGTCGAGAAAACAGAGGAGTTCCGAGCCTGCCGTAGAATCGATAACTTGATCAATTCTAGGCAGAGCGAACGGATCTTTTGGACAAGCCTTGTTCAAGGCAGTATAATCAACACACATCCTTAAACCAGTGGTGTCCTTTTTAGGGACCATTACAGGATTGGCCGACCACTCAGTGTGGATGACCTCTTCTATGAATCCGGCTAACTCAAGTCGTGCTAGTTCCTTAGATATTGCCTTATGCTTTTCGTCGCCAAACCGTCGTAAGGACTGTTTGACGGGTTTAGCATTCGGGTTTACATTTAGAGAGTGCTCGGCAAGTTCCCTAGGTACTCTAGTCATGTCAGATGGCTGCCATGCGAAGATATCTTGATTTGCTTGGAGGAACTTGACGAGCGCGCTTTCCTATGCGCTATCTAGGCCTACACCTATCTGGGTCACCTTGGAGGGGTCATCATCCTTCAACGGCGCTTTCTTCGTCTCTTCTGATGCCTTGAACTCTGGATTTGGCTTGGTAACCTCCTTCTTTGTTGCGGGCATCTCAGACGGATCTATGCTCTTCTTGATCTCCTAGTACTCCTGGGCGTGCAGCACGGCTTCGGCAAAGGCGGCATTTCCATCCTCGCACTCTCGCGCTTTCTTCGGGTCTCCCCTGATGGTGATCACATCGTTGGGACCTGGAATTTTCATCATATTGTAAATGTAACACGGACGAGCCATAAAAGCCCAGTAAGCCGAACGTCCGAATATAGCATGGTATGCGCTCTTGAATGGGACCACTTCGAAGGAAAGTGCCTCCGTCCGATAATTCTTTGGAGTTCCAAAGGTAACATCCAAAGTGATCTCTCCCAGGGAATTAGCTTGTCTTCCTGGGACAACTCCGTGAAAAATCATAGAGCTATGGTTCAGCTGGGTCTCCGAGATCTTCATCCGGCGTAGCGTTTCGACATAGAGAATATTGATACTGCTACCACCGTCCATGAGGGTCTTGGAGAAACCATAACCATCAATAAGTGGGTTGACGATTAAGGCGTATTTTCTTCGCCTGTGCAACTTAGGCGGATGATCATCACGGTCAAACGTGATTGCCACTTCCGACCAGTCCAGATACTGGGGAACAGCCGGAACTGTTGAATTGAGTTCGTGTAGAACTACTTTCTTGACCTTTGCTGGTTGAGATCCAAGGAAGGTGACATAAGTGTCCTTCTTGGTGGGAAAAGTCTTCTTCCCTTCTGACTTGGGATTTGAAGCATCGGCTTCCTCCATGTCGGAATCTTCCTTGGTCTCTTTGTTTTTGTCGGGATTTTTCTTTCCCTTCTTCCGCTTAGCTTTGTAGCCCGCGGTGTCATCTCTTTTGATGTCGTCATTGAAACGACATTCAGCGTTGGTGTGGGACGAGCCCCCATTGGCGTCTAGGTGATGCACACATGGGTTATTGGCAATGTCGGCCCAAGAGTAGGTTTTGCCGGGTTGTTGTTCTCCTCTACCTTGGACCCTTGATGTCCCACGGCCACGTCCTCCTCGTCCTCCAGACCCAGAAACAGTAGTAACTACCGACATTTCCGCGTTGGATTTTTCTTCCGAGGTATTTTTGCGCTTCTGAACTTGTTGCTTTGGTTGTTTTGCCGACTGAGGCACGGCTAGGGCATAGAGTAGTCCTTCTGCATCGTCGTCAGCATTTGCATACTTGCTTGCTGTTTCTATCATCTCTCCCAAATCGGTGACCTTGTCACACTTCAAGCGATGGCGCAGTAAACCAATAGGGAGACCTACAATGAAAGATTCAATCGTAGTTTGATCATTTACTCCTTCGCAGGAGTTCTTGGTGTCGATCCATCGTCCGAGGTAATCCCGGCAAGTTTCTCTGGCTTTCTGGGTGCAACGTTGTATGTCTCCAACCGTACAGGGCCTCTGATATGTGCCTTCGAAATTCTGAAAGAACGCGCTTTGCAGATCATACCAGTTATGGATGGTGTTTGCCGGAAGTTCATTGAGCCATGATCGTGCCATCTTCCGCAACATAAGTGGGAGATATCGGGTTGCGACCAGGCTGTTTCCGCCTTTGGCAATGCAGCAAGCTTGGAAGAAATCCTGTAACCAGGTGTCTGGCCGAGCAATGCCGTCATAGGCTTGGATATGTCTTGAGATAGCAAATCCTTCCGGGAATTTTGTATCTCTGATGCGTGGTCCGAAGCACTTTGGTCCCACGTACACGTCATCGTTTTCATAGCGCCGAGCCTCTATGTTGGAGTTGATCCTGTGCCTTGCGTCATTCGGGGATAGAGATCATCCCGAATGCCGGTTGTGGCTGCGGTGCCGTGGAGCCGGACTTCGGCTTCTGCCACCACCTCCTCCGCCATGTCGTCCTCCTTGCCCTCCATGGGAGCCATTGTGATGACTGTGTGGTGGAGAGGGTGGAGCAGCTTGACTACGACGAGCCCCCTGCCGGCTTGTACCGGCATGGTTTCTGTCGTTTCTTCGTCCGTCGTTCCTACCATGGTGAGGCTCAGCCGGACGGTTCTCATGTCTAGGAGGTGGCATTCTCTGATGATCCTCCTCCCGACGTTTCTCTTTATCTTCTCCCCTTCGATCCTTAGATTCTCGTCGGGGAGGGTTCGTCGGATTCAGGGCAGCGATGGCATCTTTCTTGGCCGCTGGGGCGATGTTGCTCCAGTTACGCGAAGTTTTGTGATGTTGTCCTAAAGATCCGGTTCTTGAATAGTTGTCTTCCCGGCGTTGGGGGTGATGATACTGCGCCCGGACGCAACGGGATCTTACGCCAGCCTATGCCGGATCTGTGCGACATTGGTCAGAATCTGAGACTAGTTTTTGACTTCTAGACAGGGCGACCTTTTGCTGCTCTAGTCCCTTGTTGAGTAGCTTGATACCCAAGCGGATCTCCTCTAGTCCTGGATTAGCCAATAGAATTTCTCGGGCTGCCACGGTATTTTGTACTAGTATTGGGTATACCCAATCTCCGTTGCTATCTTTCCGTGGCTTCCCCATCTCATCTCCAAAAAGGACGGCATGGACACGTGGGAATTAGTTGTCATCTATGTGACGCTTCCGTGTCTTCTGATGTAGACGAGACATGTATTCCTTGTTTAACATGTGTTTCTTCTCCACCTCGATGTTTTTGGCTTCATCGAGGAGTTGTTGACAACGCGCTTCTAGGCCTTGCGCCCTTTCGTCCAGCTCATCTACAATAAGTTCTGCAACTGTAGGGATAGGTGTGGTTAATGCGGCATCGATGAGTTTACGCGCTCCTTCCGTGATCACGTGTCCATCCACCGATGCTTCTTTTTTCAGCTCGTCTAGGATAAGTGCTCCATCCGAGTCTTCTTCGTATTCCTCGGCAATCACCTCCTCTATCAGAGGGTCTTTTGCCGGGGTCTTGTTTTTCTTGTTCTTCTTCTTTGCCTTCTTGGCAGCGCCGGTAGCAAAGACGGCTTTGGGTCCGTTTCCCGGAGTCAAGCCCTGATTGGTACTTTCGGACATCTGGACCTCGGGATTATCTCCGACGTCCATGTCATCCTGCGCTTTGGGAGAGTGTTCCCCGGATCCTTCATCCATGGCTTCTCCTTCTTCTGCAGCTTTGGAGTTGTACTCCTCTTCATATTCCGCGGAGAACTTTCGGAAATCTGCTGACGTCATCGATTCATCCGAGGATGCGGGTATGTTGGCGTTTGTTCCGATTGCCTCCAGCACTGAGTCGGTGTTTTCTCCAGCATCGGCAGAGCCGGATCTGGATCCCACATATCCGACAAAGTGCGATGCGTGCCTCCTGAGGTACCTGCGGCTTTTGCGATCAGCCATATCGAAACTTTTGATGGTCTCGAGGATTGCATCTGCGCTTTCGCCTTGCAGTATCATACGTTTTAGTGTGTACCTTAGGAACGGCCTATCTGTCCCGGCATCATCAGAGCCGGAATCAGTGTCGTTGATATGCTCCTCCTGGATTTCGACTTCCACGGGTGGGTCGAACTGGGATCTGGCTCCTCCTGGGAGATCCACTCCAGATTCGACTTGGTCCGCTAGGTCTTCTTCAGGTTCGGGTTTCTCCACTATCTCCGCAACTGGTGCGGGCTGGGTGGGATTAGGATTTTCTGAGATCCGGAACTCTGCCGCCTCCACGGACAAAGGGGACCCAGAAAATTCTTCTGCCTCTGTCATCACCGCTGGGGTGGGTTGGGCAGGTTTAGCGAAACCGATGTAAACATCGATCTCACCAAAAGACATGATTGTGTAGGCAGTCACGGCCTCCTTTGCGGGAATCCAAGTCTCGTCGAGAACGATGAGAGGGACATCGCTGGCGTAGAGGATGTGACCGACAGCGATAGTCTTGCCGATTCCGATTCTTGCAGATTCCGCTCGGAACGCAGATCCGAAGCTCACTTGCCCCATGGTGGGCGCCAACTATCGTCCGATTGATGACAAGTACGCCATGAGGGGGTCCTCGAGGCATGCGGAAGAGAGGGGTGTGAGACGTATGTTGTTCCGGGACGGTGAG
The DNA here is from genome assembly GCA_023614405.1 of Avena insularis. Taxonomy (NCBI): domain Eukaryota; kingdom Viridiplantae; phylum Streptophyta; class Magnoliopsida; order Poales; family Poaceae; genus Avena; species Avena insularis. The sequence goes on from CM042686.1 coordinate 90,648,349, forward strand.
CACACAAGTTTACCCAGGTTCGAATCCGCCGGCTTTGGACGAATCCTACTCCTACTAGCAATCCAGTAGTACGGCAGAGCCGGAATATGGGTTACAAGGGTTTTGCCTATGCGAGTTGAGGGTCTAAAGTATTGGGTGTGCCCTAAAGGCTCTCCCTAGGACGGCTTATATAGATATCCGGCCTAGGGTTTACAGGAGACATCTATCCGGCTACGTCTAAGAGTCGGTTACAGAGTACATCTTGAACTACAAGTAACATTATGTGCCTAAGTTGGTAAGTCTTCTGGGCCTTCCGGTAGCCGGATTGGACTCCATCTTTCTCCCTGTCTGGGCTGCCCGTCAAGCAAAGCTGTAACCCGAAGTGGGCCACCCTGGTCAGTGGGGAACTGTGAGGATACCCGGAAAGTATATCCCCAACAATAGTATAATTTCTCTTACAAGCATATATGGAGTCCCAACCGGGTCTAGAGCATGTCTATTTGATTACATGGAGATCATTACATGGATGCTTTAGGGTCTACTTATACAGTATTCTCCGCGTGAGTCTATGACCTCTTCGACAAAAAATGCAGCAAATTCCTCTTGGATTGCTATTAGGCGGTCCTCTGATAGGAGCTTGTCCCGCATCGCGTCCAACTATATAAAAAGGTGATCGTATGAATTAGACTCAACACGACTTTTTGTAATAAAAATAAAGGGTTAATATATTGTTTACTTACTCGAACATTTTCCGAAGGCTTCTCAATACTGATGCGAATGAACTCGCACACGTAGAATCAACATAGATTAGTTCCCTGTGGCTGCCTCGCGCACTTTACAAGAATAGAATTCAATCAAATAATAACGCTAGCATGATAAATGCACATAAACTAGAATTAAATAGATGCGCGGACTTAGCTCGTACTACTTACCGAGAGTGATTTAAAAAATAGCTCCTCACGCCATTGACCACGGACATGTTTATTGAACTGTGTCCAAACCCTACCCGACAAAGAAAATTAATGTATGAGTTAATAACTACTTGATATCCCAGAAAATGAACGAAAGAAACCGATATAGTGCGATAATGGTTGAAATTACCTCTGGAGCACATCGATAATGCTGCGGTAGTTTTCAATGTCTTTGTTTAGTGAGTCCATGATGTGAACTCTTCCCAAGTCAAGTGAAATGCTTAGAAGAATCCAGTGGTACCTACGCAAGGTTTACATACGTTAGTAACTCATCATTTACACTGAACATCGAGTAAGCAAAAGTTAATATGTACAAAAACTCACCCGCCGTCGTGGTAAGGAAATAGTATTTCGTTACAGAAATGTTGTTTTGTGAGAAATCGCAACAAGTTGTGTTCGGTCTCCAGTGGTTTATCCTTTAGTATAGCTCCATGAACTCGATGTGGGTCAATGAACCCAAATCCGTTGATAGCCTTTCTTTTACAATCGAGCATCTTCATTCTGCATCATTATATATAGCGTACAAAAGAATATAGTGAGTATACTTACCGGCAATGAATTGAACAAGCTGAGATAGAGACCTAATTACATAAATAAAGTAATCACTTACAGACAATACGAACTGAGGATAGTTTTGTCGAGTTCCTTTAGATTGAATAACTGAAATAATTCTGTAAATTCAATAGGGACCTCGTCTTCAATGAAGTAATGTGATTTTCGAACTTTTAGTATGAGGCAATTTCGCTGTTCTTTTGATGCTTTCATGTACCATTCATGGAATCGTCGCATTTGTGTTGGCATATCCCGAAGCCTCTCGGCCGACAGGCTCCCCGTTAACAAATTTGGGTGCTACCTCAGCCTTGGGCATATCGCCGTGAATAATTTCATGAATAGGCATACCACATTGCTCGGCCAATATCCTAGCCGTTTTTGGATCCATAGGTTCTTCCTCATATAGTTAAGGTTCGGGTATGTTCACCTGGAGTGGGGGGAGCTATTGGTTTGCTTGTTTCCCCAGCTGGGGAACATCTCTTTTGGTTCTTCGGCTACCACTCGATTGTTTTGCTTGTTTCCCCGGTGAGGGGCGTCATACGATGCTTCCGCTACCACTCGATTGTTTTGCTTGTTCCCCCTGCTGGGGAACCTCTTTTTTGATGCTTCCTCTACCGCTTGATTCCTTCTGTTTCAGTGTCTTCTGAAGACATCGTGTATAGTCATTTGGCGAATTTAACTGAGCTTGGGATGGCTGCGAGAGTAATTTCCTAAAGTGCTCCTTGGTTTCCGGTTTTATTTGGACCTCTGTCTCAGGTTGTTTCTTTAAAATGAGCATCCACTTTGGCCCGTACGACCGCATCGGTCTCCTCATCGGCCAGGTCGTAAGCCCTCTTGGGAGGAACCGGCGGTACTCTTGGGAGGCGACAAGCTGCTTCGGCGTTGGTTATCGCTCGACGGAGCGGTGGTATTCTTCCGCTTTTGGCCCTTAGTGGGTGGAGGCGGATGCGTAGATTGAGATGGACTCGTGTTGGGGTCATGGATTGGACTATTACTGGGAGGGGACGGTGCACTTGGAGGTGGACTTGGAGGAGACGGTGCACTGGGAGGAGACGGTTGCCTTGGAGGTGATGGATTGTTTCTCGGTGGAGAAGGTGGCCTTGGTGTCGAGCCTGGAAACTTGATATATTCTTTTTTCCAAAGAATGAAGCCACTCGTGACTTCTCCCAGTGTCGTCTCCCCTTCACCTCCAGGGATATCAAGCTGTAGTGACTGACACATAGGTAGAATTTCATCCACACCGACACGAGCATAGCTAGATGGAATCGGATTGCAATGGTAGGTCGCTCCTGGTGCAGAAGGTAAAGCAAAGCCGGCCGCCACCTTCATGGAAATATTCTTCAGTTCAACATGGAGCTCACAACTAGTCTTCTTCTTAATTGCATACACGTGGTACACATCCATCGTTGCATCATTACCGTGGCCCTCCGTGGAAGCCACGCTACTTTTCCATTGCGATGGGCCGGCTGTACTGTCCGGTGTAGGATCTTGCTGTCGGAGTCCTTTAAGTTCATTAAGCTCCTGGCGATGCTCCTACAACATGGCTTCAAACCTCGCGAACCGCTCTGTATCCTCCTCTTTTTGCCGCTTTGTTCTTCTCGATCGGCTTCTGTACGTGTCACGGTGCTCGGGAAATCCGATAACCCATGGATAAGAAGGTCTGAACCCTCTTGTTCATCCAGCCTTTTCAGGATTCCCGGGAGCCTTTGTCAGCTCATCGTTCTCTCTGTCAGGAACAAACGTTCCCTCTTCAACCTCTTTTATCACTTTAACAAGTTCTTTTTTGGGTGAAGAAATTTCTTCGGTTGCAACAATCTCGCCTGTTTCTAGGTCTCATGATGCCCCATGCCCGAATACCCAATTTCTTGACCTCAAGGGCCAACTAGACGTAGCTGGAGTGACCCCTTTAGCCTCCAGGTCAGCCTCAGCTTTATCCCACTTAGGCATGGCACTCCTGTAGCCACCTGTGCCCATATGATGGTGATATTTCTTTTTGGATGCATTTACCTTATTTTTTGCTGATATTGCCTTAGCTGGTGCCGAGGTCTTGTATTCCACAAATGCGGCTCAGTTATCCTGCTGCAACTCTAGTGGGCCAACGAATGGAGGAGTTGTTTCCTTCTAGACATACTTGTGGTACAATATTTTTTCCATTCCTTGAATAGTTCGGCCATCTTCTTAAGAGCAAAGTGCTTGACTTTCCTCGTCATTTGCTGTGTGAGCTCATCAGTCTCCAAGACTGGTAGGGTGAAATGTGTCATGAGAGAATTCCACATCGTATCTTTCGCTCTGTCATCTACAAAACTAGCCCCAACTGGATCCTTTTTCTTTTCTGGCTTGTTCCAGTTTCGCGTGGTGATCGGGACTTTGTCTCTAACGATCACTCCGCATTGACTTGTAAATGCATTTGTAGCTTCTTTGGGCTCCAGCGGTTGACCCTGCAGAGAGACTAAGTCAATGCTGAAACGGATATCAGCGGGCAACTTGTGTGTCGGGCCTCTTGTCTTTGTAGAAGATTGGCTGGAAGCGGAGGTCTAAGAGAAGAAACATTCGTCAGTACATATATACGAATCAATTAGTGCATCTATACTAGTGAACGATCGATAGAGGATTTATATACCTCGACGGAGTTTGTCATTATTATGGTGTCTTCACCATGGTCTCCACCATGGTCAGCACCAACGTCTCCGCTATTTTCTCCACCATCGTCTCCTCTAGACAAATTAAGATATTCGGAGCCACCATCCCCCAGTACCCTCATCTATCATGTTGAGAAGCTCCTCTTCATTCTGTCTACCGTTCATAGCTTAACTAATACAAAAAATGAATATTGCATTAAGTAAAAGAATATTACAACTGTGACAACTCGAATACAGTACTTAGTGATTAAGATAAAGTACAATAATATAAGATAAAGTACATTATTAATACATCACCGGAGAATAGCTCGGCTGCATTATAGGATAAAGTATAAGATAAAGTATATTATTAATACATCACCGGAGAATAGTTCGGGTGCATTATAGGATAAAGTATAAGATAAAGTACATTATTAAGATAAACTAGCGAACGCGGCTGCCGCGCTCTGTGCTACGGGAGCTCTGCAGCCACAGAAGAGGAACCATCAACGAAGCATAGCTCGGGTGAGATCCTTGAACCTGCCAGATATTGGAGAACCTAGTCTCCAAAAGATACATGTATCGTCGTACATGTTCGTCCTCCTCCCTGATACGACGACGTACCACCCCCTCGGGGGCCGGCTTCCTTTGCACAGCTCCTGGACCTCCTGGACGCCACCAAAGAAGCTCCTGGTCGACGATGATACCCGGATTCCTCACCAAGGTACGAGTCTCGACAGGTAGCACGTCCCAGTGCCAACCAAGCGGAGCCCAGACTCGGACATCCCCGACGGAGTCCAGTAGGCTCGGACGAGGTGGACGCGGCATAACTAAATAATAGCAATAAATAATCATAAAACATAAACAGTAACTAAATCACTAAGTATACATTGTCCTAATAACAATAACCCTAAACCTATCACTAATAACAATAATGCAGTATTTACCTAACTAATACTAATACTAACAACTAATACTAATTCTAATTCTATCTCTAAATTAGTCTAATAATACTAATACTAATTCTAATTCTAACCCTAATACTTAACCAATACCCCTAATACTTAACCAATCATATGCCTAATTCTTAACCAACACCCCTAATACTTAACCAATACCCCTAATTCTAACTCTAAATTAGCCTAATAATTAATACTAATATTAATTCTAACCCTAATACTTAACCTATATACTAATTCTAATTCTAACCCTAATACTTAACCTAATACTAATACTAGCTAATTAACCTAATACTAATACTAGCTAATTAACCTATATACTAATTCTAATTCTAACCCTAATACTTAGCCTAATAATACTAGCTAATTAACCTAATACTAATACTTGCAAAATAACCTAATACTAATACTAGCTAATTAACCTATATACTAATTCTAATTCTAACCATAATACTTAGCCTAATAATACTAGCTAATTAACCTAATACTAATACTTGCAAATTAACCTAATGCTAATACTAGCTAATTAACCTATATACTAGCTAATTAACCTATATACTAATTCTAATTCCAACCCTAATACTTAGCCTAATAATACTAGCTATAATTAACCTAATACTAATATAGCTAATTAACCTATACTATCTAATTGACCTCACCTGCAGGAAGACGTACGGCGGCCAAGGGAGAGGAAGACGTCTGTGCTGGTGGCAACAGTGGCCTGAGGAAGACGACTGGTATGCCCAGGCGGTCAAGTCTCCACAGGCGGCGACGGCGACGGCGGCGGCGAGCTCTCCACGGGCACGGCGTAACGGCGGGCGTGGCGAAGCCTCTCCATGGCGGCTGGGCGGCGGCAACGACGTGGGCGACGGTGCGGCGTGGTTCGTCTCTGCTGGGGAAGAAGTGAATTGCGGGCTCTCCGGGTCGTGGCTCGACCCGGGATGGGGGTGGTATTTATACCACCCCCCTTTAGCCCCGGGTTGTAAAATGAACCAGGGCTAGACCTTTAGCCCCGGTTCGGGGACCAATACAAACCGGGGCTAAAGGTTATTTTTTGGCGCCAAAACCAAAAATGGTTTATAGTTTTTAGAAAATTATGTATTATATATCAAAATTTTTAGAAAAAGAAGATCTATAATTTAAATCTATTATCATACTTTATTATACAACTTAAATGCAATTATCTATTATTTAAAAATGGAAAAATACATATAATATACCAAAATATTCACAAAAATATAGTAGAAATGTTCTCTCGCCATTTCTCCCGCTTCCCGCCATTTCCTCCGCCATTTCCCCCGCTTCCCGCCATGTTCTCTCGCCATTTCCCCCGCTTCCCGTCATGTTTCTCCCGCCATTTCTCCCGCTTCCCGCCATGTTCTCTCGCCATGTCCCTCTATATCTAGGCCGACCTCCATTTCCATCGACACATCCACACCTTCTCTCTCACAACAATGGACACCGCTTACTGGGCTTTTCTGACGCTCGAGGAGACCGAGGCGCTGTGCGCCTCTAGCTACCCATGCCCGCCGGGGTACCGGCTGCCCACTGGCTGGATGCTGAGCGCTGGAGGGGTTCCTGTTCCTCCTATGTCTCAAGGTTCGGCCCGCCAGACGGCCATCACGAACCACTTCTACCTCGAGCTCACGCCGGAGCAGCGGATGGATCCCCATTGGGATCCCGACAACCTCGACACCTGGAATGCCTTTCTTCGCAAACCGGCGGGAAAGGGATCTCGCCAGGTACGAGGGTGACGGCCCGCCCCCAGCGAACCACAACGAGGCTGGTCGTCGCCTGTGGTGGGCGAACCGGACTATCGCCGGTGTGATGCACTACATCGCCATGGGAGACCATCCTCGCCTGAGGTACCCGCACTTTCACCAGCAGTATAGCCACAAGAATGGTGGTGGTGGTGAAGGCCTAGGGCGTACTGGGGTCGTCATCCGGGAGCCCCCTCCCCCGCGTGTCGTGAATCCGAGGCCAGAGGATCCACCCGCGTGCTACGAGGAAGGGATGAGGATCCATCCGCGTGCTACGAGCGACGACGATGACGATGACGATTCCGAAGACGACCCAGAAGCTGTGTACTACAGGGCTAGATATGATTATGACTAATTTTTACGTTTTAATATTAATAAATGTCTGGCCACAACAAGTTGCAATACTACCTATTGAGATCGAGATAGTTCATATCCATATACATATAAGAAGATCATTAAAAATAAAAAGGTTTAATAATATTGTACATCACCAACATCCACACATGTTAGGGTTTTCTTCTAATCCGTAACCATGGAGCATCTTCCTTACTTAACGGGATGCTTGGGTCATCCTTCACAGCAAAGGGCGGAATTTCATGAAACTTATCATAATCGTCTGACATGTCTGTCTTATCCTCCACCCCCACGATGTTTCTTTTTCCTAAAAAAACTATGTGGCGCTTTGGCTCATCGGATGCTGTATTCTTTTGCTTATCTTTTCTTTTTCTCGGTTTGGTAGACATGTCCTTCACATAAAAAACCTGAGCCACATCATTGGCTAGGACAAATGGTTCATCTCTATACGCAAGGTTGTTGAGATCCACTGTTGTCAATCCGTATTTCTTGTCTACCTCAACCCCGTCTCATGTCAGCTTGACCCATTTGCACCGAAACAAAGGAACCTTAAAAAAGATCCATAGTCAAGTTCCCATATCTCCTCTATGTAATCATAATATGTATCCTTTTTCCCATTCTCGTCTGTTGCATCACCAGTGTTTTGATTGGTGCTCTTTTTATCTTGGGCGATCGTGTAAAATGTATTCCCATTTATCTCGTACCCTTGGAAAGTTAATATAGTCGAAGATGGTGACCTGGCCAACAAGTACAACTGCTCTCCAACATTTATGTCATTCATGAGATGTGTCTGCAACCAACCGCCAAAAGTCCTCATATGTTCATCTCTAATCCAGGAGCCAGGCTTCCCCGGGTTGTTGGAGTGTACAATATTCTTGTGTTCCTCGATATACGGAGCCATCAAGGTGGAACTTTGCAGAACTGTGTAGTGTGCTTTAGTGAGAGAATGTTCGTCCATACATATCCTTGCTTTCTTTCCTAGCGTGCCTTTTCCACTAATTCTACCCTCATGCCGTGATTCAGGAACACCGATGGGCTTAAGGTCAGGAATAAAGTCAACACAAAACTCAATGACCTCCTCTGTTCCATATCCCTTTGAGATGCTTCCTTCTGGCCTAGCACGGTTATGAACATATTTCTTTAACACTCCCATGAACCTCTCAAAGGGAAACATATTGTGTAGAAATACAGGACCAAGAATGTTAATCTCATCGACTAGGTGAACTAGGAGGTGAGTCATAATATTGAAGAAGGATGGTGGGAACACCAAATCGAAGCTGATAAGACATTGCACCACATCTTTCTGTAACCTTAGTAGACTATCTAGACCGATTACCTTCTGAGAAATTGCATTGAGAAACGTACATAGCTTCACAATGGGTACTCGAACATTTTCCGGCAGGAGTCCCCTCAATGCAATCGGAAGCAGCTGGGTCATAAGCATAGCTGGGTCATAAGCACGTGGCAGTCCCCTCAATGCAATCGGAAGCAGCTGGATGCATGCCGTCTCGGTCTTTTATACGTTGTTGGTCATGTCGTGCTTCAGGTGTATCTTTGCTCTTCCCATACACGCCCAAGAATCCTAGCAGCGTCACGCAAAGATTCTTCGTCAGGTGCATCGCGTCAATTGCAGAGCGGACCTCTAGGACTTTCCAATAGGATAGCTCCCAAAATATAGATTTCTTTTTCCACATGGGTGCGTGTCCGACATCGTCCTTCGGAACAGATTGTCTACCAAGACCCTTTCCAAAGATTACTTTTAAATCCTTCACCATGTCAAATACATCATCACCAGTACGGCGGATAGGCTTACACCGGCTGTCTGCCTCACCATTGAAATGCTTACCTTTCTTTCTTAGGATGTGCGAGGGCGGAAGAAAACGACGATTCCTCGGGTACACATTCTTCTTACATTTATCCAAATATATACTTTTAGTATCGTTTAAATAGTGTGTGCATGCATTGTATCCCTTGTTTGTCTGTCCTGAAATGTTACTAAGAGCAGGCCAATCATTGATTGTTATGAACAACAACGCTCGTAGGTCAAATTCCTCCTGCTTGTTCTCATCCCACACACGTACACCTTGTTTATGCCTCAACTGTAAGAGTTCTTCAACTAATGGCCTTAGGTACACATCAATTTCGTTGCCGGGTTGCTTCGGGCCTTGGATGAGCACTGGCATCATAATAAACTTCCGCTTCATGAACAACCAAGGAGGAAGGTTATAGATACATAGAGTCACAGGCCAGGTGCTATGACTGCAGCTCTGCTCCCCAAAAGGATTCATGCAATCTGTACTTAGACCAAACCATAAGTTCCTCGCATCACCTGCAAAGTCCGGAAACTCTCTCTCAATTTTTCTCCACTGCGACCCATCAACGGGGTGTCTCAACATCTCGTCTTTCTTACGGTCTTCCATGTGCCATCGCAATAACTTGGCATGCTCTTTGTTCTTGAATAAACGTTTCAACCGTGGTATTATAGGAGCATACCACATCACCTTGGCAGGAACCCTCTTCATCAAGGCCGCCCTCAACATCACCTGTGGTCATCTCGTCTTATCTTATACCGCAATGCAGCATACCGGGCATGCATCCAAATTCTCGTACTTCGCCATGGTAGAGGATGCAAATCATTAATGCATGCATGTATCTTCTGCACCTCTAATCCTAGAGGGCGACAACCTTCTTTGCTTCAGTGGTATCGGGCGATTCGTTATCCTTTGGAAGCAACTTCTTCATTATTCTTAGCAACTTTTCAAATCCTTTGTCAGTCACACCGTTCTCTGCCTTCCATTGCAGCAATTCCAGTGTGCTACCCAGTTTTTCGTGCCCATCTTCACAATTTGGGTACAACAATTTTTGTGATCCTCTAACATCTTCTTGAACTTCAACCTCTCCCTTTCAGTTACGCATTCTTCCTAGGCATCAACAATGGCCCGACTAAGATCATCATCAGGCAGATCTGATGCCCGTTCTTTATCTTTTTCTTCATCAATGTCTTCCATTGTAGTACCATCGTATTCAGGGTAGTCGTTGTCATTCTCCTCTTCTTCGTTGTCTTCCATCATAACCCCTCTTCCTCCGTGCTTGGTCCAACAATTATAGCCGGTCATGAAACCGGACCAAAACAGGTGGCTGTGAAGGACTCTTGATGAAGAATATTCTTCATGATTCCGACAGATGTGTAGCACCCCGGGTAAAACCACTACTAGAAAATCGCGTGTTGTTTTTATTTTTGTGCATCATCATTCATCATTTTGCATCATATTAACCTGTTCATGCAATACATCTCACATTTGCATCATGCCACCTTTGCTTTTTACTTCACTTCATTTATCAACATGGTTTCTAATCTTGCTCATCATGTTTATGCACCTCTAAAATTCTTGCCTGATCTTGTGTCTTGTTACAATTCCCTCTCTCACTCTCCTATTCTTTTACCTGTGCTATATGTATGTGTGCATCTGTTCTTGTTAATCTCAAAATCCTAAACACTATTTACCTCCTCTATTTGAATGCTCGTATGTAACATAGTTCCATCTCTTCTGTTTTGATTATTCCCTCTCATCCATTATTTTGAAAAGCCAAAACATATATATTTTTATTATATGTCCCATGACAAGTTGGGTTTTGTGTAAAACATTGCAGCTCCTCTTTTCTCTATCATTTCTAAACCTTCAAACAGAATTGAATTCCATTTGTGGTTGAAGTTTGAAATTAAACAAAAGTTTTAAATAGAATAAAAGAGAGAAAACAAACCTGCAGCAGCCCACTTACCTCCAGCCGCAGCAGCCTAGTAGTAGAGCAACCAAAGCCAACTTTCTTCTCCACTGAAGCCCATCTCCATCCTCAGCCCGAATCCAACAACCCCTCCTCTGATCATGTTTGTCTTCTCGCTAGAAAGGAGGGAAGCGTGTTGCAGCGCACCACCACCACAAGCTCCCTTCTCCTTCTGATTCCCAATCGAGGTAGCCCCCATCCAACCCTAGCTGTTTTCCTCACCTCGCGCCGCTGCCTTTTTCCTCTCCACCCTCTCATGGACAGCGCTTGAGTAGTCCGACATGTTGACGCCGTGGCCACCGCCGAGCGTTGCTGATGCCGGGAATCACTTCACCGAGACGCCACCGTCCGTTGGGAAGCTACAGGAGGAGCTGGAGCAGTCCCGGTTCGCTGTCCCCGTCAAGTTGCTGTAGTGCTTCTTCATCTTCTTCCTAGCGATTCAGTCCACATCGATGTCACGGTCGACTTCCCCAACTTCGCCCGACCGCACGTCGTCGAAATTTCCGGCCGCCTCCGACCTCTTCTTGCCGCTCCGTACTCTCCGTGACCATCCTGGTGAGATTCCGCGCCTTCCCCTCTTTGCCATGGTGCTCCTCTCCCTTCAACTGATGCTGCCGGCGTTGACCGCTGTTGTCTGCCGTTGTAGGGGAAAGTCGGCGCCGCTCCGACAACACCGGGTACCGGCGCTGCCCTTTTTCTGGTTCCTGCACTGGCCGCTTCGAACACGACCATCCCGGAGGCCTCTCGCGTCCATGCCCACCAGTTCAGTACTCGTCAAGATCTCTCTGGCAACAACGTGCATCGACTCCAGGTTCAGTCACAGGTTCAGTTAAAAATCGCCGCCTCAATTTCTCTACTAGTAGTTCCTCTACTAGTAGTCTATCTGCAAGGCAGCTGGTCCGCCTCATCTACTTCCAGTTCCAGCGTGAGATACATGGCTCGATCTCCACACACTCCTGAACACTTATGCTTCTCTGAATTTTTATCAGATTCGGCGTTGGAAACTTCAGAACGATGGGCGACTTTCCTTCTTCAGTCGGAATCGTAGAATGAGTTGGTCTACTCCTGTTTTCAACTTCCAGGAGTTTGAAGCGTGTATTTGCCGTAAGTTTTTTTCCCTGGCGTGGGGTTTCCCTTTCTTATACACATACACGAGATTACAAACGTACACGGCAAGGCAACATGGATCACAACCGATCCTGCCAAATAATGAGGAGATATGCACAATCCCTATACATTAGGAACTAAACCGATTCTATCCTTTAATACTCCCCCTCAATCTAAACCGTCGTGTACAAGGTTAAGATTGGGACGAAACTTGCGGAGTATTAGTTGTGTGACTGGTTTAGTGAATACATCGGCTACTTGATCTCCAGAAGCGATGAATCGAACATCGAGAGCACCTAGAGCCACCTTCTCTCGGACAAAATGAAAATCAATTTCAATATGCTTAGTGCGTGCGTGAAACACTGGGTTGGCCGACATATATGTAGCACCAAGATTATCACACCATAAAACAGGTGGTCGTGACTGATGAACGCCAAGCTCCTTAAGAATGGACTGAATCCAAGTAGCTTCAGCAGTACCGTTGGCAAGGGCCTTGTACTCAGCCTCGGTACTAGAGCGAGAGACAGTGGGTTGCTTGCGAGAGCTCCAGGATACAAGGTTACATCCAAGGTAAATAGCAAACCCACCGGTAGAGCGACGATCATCCGAACAGCCCGCCCAGTCAGCATCGGTATAAATATTGAGCACACAAGAGGACGCCGGCCGAATATGGAGACCAGTAGATACAGTGCCTCTAACATATCGAAGAATCCTCTTGACCGCCTCATAATGGATAGTTGTGGGCTGTGACAAGTACTGACAGACTTTGTTGACAGCAAACGACAGGTCTGGTCGTGTCAAGGTGAGATACTGTAGGCCTCCAACAAGACTCCGATACCGGAAAGCATCATCGGTACCAAGAGGATCACCAACATCACGGGATAACTTATCCGTGGAGGACATGGGAGTGGAGACGGCGCGACACTGCTCCATATTGGCACGATGCAGAAGGTCCAAAGCATATTTGTGCTGAGTAAGAATCATCCCTTCAGACTTATAAATGGCCTCGATGCCAAGAAAATAATTAAGACGCCCAAGATCCTTGATGGGGAATGTGGCTGACAGAGTCTGAACAAGACGGTCCACAGCAGAAGCGGAAGAGCCAGCAAGAACAATGTCATCGACATACACAAGCATATAGACCTGGACACCCTGATGATCATAGATGAAGAGTGAAGTGTCGGCCTTGCTAGAAATAAACCCGAGCTGAAGCAATCGATCACTGAGGCGGGCATACCAGGCGCGCGGAGACTGCTTCAGGCCATATAGAGCACGCTGAAGTTTGCACACATGATGAGGGTGCCGGGAATCCTCAAAACCAGGAGGCTGCTGCATATAGACCTCTTCCTCAAGAAATCCGTGAAGGAAGGCATTGCCGACATCAATCGTCAAGACACCACCACGGTCCTTTGAAGAGAGAGCACAAGACGAACTGTCACGGGCTTAACCACTGGACTGAAGGTGTCATGGTAATCAATCCCTTGCTGCTGAGTAAAGCCGCGAGCAACCAGACGAGCCTTGTGTTTATCTACTGAGCCATCAGGACGAAATTTGGTTTTAAAAATCCACTTGCTGCCGACAATATTTGTACCAGGAGGACGAGGAACTAGTGTCCATGTGTTGTTGCGGAGGAGAGCATCGAATTCATCTTCCATGGCAGTTCTCCAGGCGGGCTCAGAAAGAGCAGTACGATGCGACGCCGGAACAGCCAAGAACGCACCACGCCGGTACGGGTCGTAGCGTACTGTTCCGTCCTTGTACTCCTTAGGACGATGCACATCGTTACGCCGTCGTGTGATCATTGTGTGCTGAACAGGAGGGTCACCGCCGCATGATGGGGTGTCACGTGCTCGATCGCCAGCCGAAGGCGAGGCGAGGCAGATTGGCGGCGGTGAGCCGGATGGCCCACCGGCGAGGAAGGGGCCCCTGCGGAGGCGGGAGAAGCATCCGGGTGTGTCCCAGCAGGGGTCGTGAGAGAGACCGGGTGGGAGATGTGCGACGCGGGCATGCAGGAGCCGGACGGGTCGTCCCCTGGCACGGGCGACGAGGCATGCATGTCGGGCGGGATGGGGACGTTGATCAGAACAGCAGCATCCATCGGCACCTGCATGGAAACAGCGAGAGGAATACCAGCGGTCAATCGGTAACAGGAAACATCATACGTCGCGTGTTGGTATTCGGATAGCTGGCTCATGCAGGAAAAGCAACAGGATGCAACTGAGACACATCTACGCTGGAACCCGGGCTAGAAAAAGGAAAAACTTGCTCGTCGAAAATAACGTCACGAGAGATGTAAATGCGACCGGTGCTGCGGTCGAGACATTTGTAGCCTTTATGCATAGGACTATAACCCAGAAAAACACACATTTTGGATCGAAACTCTAACTTTCGCGAATTATATTTGCGAAGACTAGGCCAACATGCACATCCAAAAGTGCGCAAAAAGGAATAGTTAGGGGCAGTTTTGAGGAGGCGATATAAGGGTGTGGTGTTGTCGAGCACAGGAGATGGCATTCTATTTATGAGATAGCAAGCGGTGAGGAAGGCCTCATCCCAAAAACGAAGTGGGAGAGACGAATGAGCAAGAAGGGCTAACCCAGTTTCGACAAGATGTCGATGTTTGCGTTCCGCAATACCATTTTGTTGAGACGTATGGGGGCATGAAACCCGGTGGGAGATCCCGGTGCGCTGGAAGTAAGCATGGAGACGATGATATTCTCCGCCCCAGTCGGATTGGACCGCACGGATTTTGGTGTTCAATTGACGCTCAACAAGATTCTGGAAAATATAGAAAATGCCCTCAACGTCAGACTTATGTTTAATGAGATATATCCAACAATGACGGCTATAGTCATCAATAAAACTAACATAGTATTTAAAACCTCCGGAAGAAGGTAAAGCAGGTCCCCAAACATCAGTGTGTATAAGCTCAAGAGCATTAGTGGAAACACGATATGAATGATTATAAGGTAATTGATGGCTCTTGGCACGTTGACAAGCATCACACACTGATGACTCATAGTTCGAAGAACATGGCAAATTATTGGACCTAACAATATTTTGGACTACATTAGGCGAGGGATGACCGAGACGCTGATGCCATTGGGAAGACGAAATCTTGACGCTGGATGACGCATGGCGTGTATGGGAAGGTGCTCGACTGAACGGGATGGGGTAGAGACCGTCGCGACTTCTACCGCGAAGGATGATGTTCCTCGTGGCCTTGTCCTTGACAAAGAAAAAATCTTTATGAAACTCGATAAATATATCATTATCAGATACAAGACGATAAACAGAGAGCAAATTTTTGCTAATATCAGGAACATGGAGAATATTTTTCAAAGTGATAGATTGAGATGAGCCAGCTATACTAGAATTACCAACATGCGTAATTGACAGACCTGTACCGTTTGCAATCTGGACATGGTCCTTGCCGTGGTAGCGCTCCTGGAAGCTTAGACGTTCCATGTCGTTGGTGAAGTGGTCGGTCGCCCCCGAGTCCATGATCCACGTACGCCCATCGTGGTGGGAGGTGCTGGCCGAATTTCCTGAGCGCTGATCATCCGCTTGAAACACTTGGTTGAAGCGGTTTCGGCAGCTGAGTGCATCATGGCCCCAGATCTTGCATATCTGACATTGGGGACGGTGGTTCTTTCGGTTATTACTGTTACCGCCGCCACCGTTGCCGCCTCTATTGCCGCTTCCGCCGCCGTAACCGTTGGCACCGCCTCCGTTGCGGTTGCCACGGTGTCCTTGCTGGCCGCCACCACCATAGTTGTTGCTACCACCACCGTAGAAGTGGCCTCTGCTGGCCGCCATTGGGGCGCCCTCCGAAGCGGTTGGTGGTGTTGCCGTCGAACGGGCGCCCTCCTCCGCGCCCCTGATCGTCGCGACGTGCAGCAGAGTTGGCCGAGGCGGTGAAGTCGCCAGCTTGTGTGTTCTGCTCGTGGATGGATTCACACGACAGAAGCATGGAGTAGAAGTCCGAGACGGAGAGCGCCTGGCCGGTGTTGTTGAGAACGGTAAGCGACGACTGCAGCCCCTCGAACTGCGAGCCAAGACCGACCACCATATAATCGATCAACTCGTCGTCGGAGATTGGGTGCCCGACCATGGCCAGTGCATCAGCGTAGCCCTTCATCTTGCTGAAGTAATCTGCGGCAGAGTATTCATTCTTCGTCGTCGTGGTCAGCTGGCGACGGATTTGACGGACGCCCGCCCGGTTTTGGGCGGCGAACATGGCGGTGACGCAGCTCCAGACCGCCGCGGCGGTGGTGCGCCCGACCATCTGCCCGAGGATTTCCTCGGTCATTGACCCGAGCAAGATGCCGAGAACCCTCTGATCTACATACCACCAGATGGCGTAGTCAGGATTGGCCCGAGTGACGGCGTTGGTTCCTTCGCCGGTGGTGACCATGGTTGGAGGCGCGGCGCAGCTGCCGTCGAGAAAACCTAGCCAACCCTGGCCGGCGATGTTGGGGACAACCTGTGTCCTCCAGAGCAGATAGTTTGTGCGGTCTAGACGCACTGTAATGGTGTTCGTGTATGTGGTTGGAACGGAAGTGGGGAGGGTGGTGATCGCGCCGGCGGGCATGGAGGCCATGGAGAACGAGTGGGTCGAGGCGGAGGAGACGGCGCCGGCGGAGGCAGAGAGCTGCAGCGCGGAGGTGCTCATCGCGGCGCAGGCCCTAGATCGGAATCACGCTCTGATACCAAGTTTGAAGCGTGTATTTGCCGTAAGTTTTTTTCCCTGGCGTGGGGTTTCCCTTTCTTATACACATACACGAGATTACAAACGTACACGGCAAGGCAACATGGATCACAACCGATCCTGCCAAATAATGAGGAGATATGCACAATCCCTATACATTAGGAACTAAACCGATTCTATCCTTTAATACCAGGTTGTTTGATCGATTTCCACCTTGGTTAAATAAAAGCCACCTTGTTGTTTCTAGAAATGGTGTGAATCATAGATAAATCATATATTCTAATCTATAATTCAAATCAAAATGTTTACATATGATACTTGTCCAGAATTGTTTAAATAAACCAAATATGAACTCTGTTTACTATTCTGAATATGCAAACAATTAAATTGCTTTTATAATTAATTGTACTTGCATAAATCATATATTTTGATCCGTGATTTGAAATAAAAAGTATTTTTTATGGAATATTCATACATATGTTTTCCTCATGCATCATTTAATTTAGTGGTAGATTTGCATTAGGAAATATTTGGGATATATTATATTTGTCGATACCGTTCCATTTAAACTTGAAGCAAATAATCAATGCCATGTGATACCTTGTTAATAACATTAAATTTGTTGATTAAAAAATAAATTTAACTATCTAATTAATTGTCGGGACCCCGGTTCCGCTTAATATTACCTAGTTGCATCGCGTCTTTGCCATGCCATACATCATACATGCATCATGCCCGATCTTCTGCAGTAGTATTAAATAGTGTATCCGGTGTTTCTTGTAGTGTTTTGCTTCTTCATGGATTAGGCCGTTGAGTTGATGCGAGTGCCGACAAGTTCTTCGGCTATGATCCCCGGCAGTGTTTCCCAGACGAGCATCTCTCCCCCTTCTACCCATTTTGCATTTATAGTCTTTATTTCCTCCTGTTGATCTATTGCTATCCGAGTCGCGATGCTTTAGTGTTCCGTACCAGTTATATTCCTGCAGCCGTTATAGTGCCTTGGACACCTCCTATTACCTGTTGCTTGTTAGACAGTTGGCCCCGCGAGTCGTAGTTGCTTGCTCAGGTGTTGCTTCGCGTCGTTGATGCTCCACAGTTGTTGGGAGGTTGGCAAATGTTTAATAGTGGAGCTGATCATGATTCTAATTACAGTTTATTAATTAATGTTGATGATAGATATAATGCAGAGGCACCGGTGGGTAATAGTAAATATTTGGTTCTTAACCGCTCACTGGTGTCCCCTAGGACCCGAGTTCTTGACACCTATTCCGAGATCGAGCGCGCTAACCACAGGTGGGGTGTGTGGGCACCCCCATCGGCTTACTACCTGATTTCTAAGTATTGTACCGGGGGCCACAAGTAGTTTGGGGCTTTATTACTATTCTGTACTTATGCCATGCTTTACTGCTTTATTTAAGATTGTGCGTGGAGCACCTGTACTGTTTAGGATGTGGAATGTTTTCGCGGTATCGACAAGCCCGACACAGCGGGTTCCCGATGGTTCTGACCATTGGCACAAACCACAGGTCCGTCTTGAGCCACCGACTTCGTTGTGGATAGCTTAGTGGGGTGGCCCCCCATGTACTTGCTTTGGGTCTGGGAAACGTCATGACTTAGGCCCCGCCGACATACCGATGGGTGTATGTTAATTGATCTGGAAAAAAGGGTCGAAGTGCGTGTGGATACTTTGGTGCACCCCTGTAGGGTTAAATCTTTTCGAAAAGCCGTGTCCGCGGTTATGGACGATTTGGAGCACGGTTTCTCGATCATAGACAACTATAACTAAAGTTTACTGTTATAATTTGACTTACATCTGAGATGACTAGTAAGTTGGATAACTGCCATGGAAAGATTAAATAAAACTTCCAACTGTGTGAGTTTCCTCGGCTTGACTTCCTCGTTTGGTCTCGAGAGGGAATACCAGGATGGGTATGTTTGGTGTTAGTGTCAGGTTGGACCCGAATAGGTCTCTCTTATCTCTCTCTGATAGCCGCTAGTATTACAGAGTCTCTATAGGTTGTTTAGTGTCGCGGCTTGCCGCCCCACCATAGCGAGGGACCGAATTTTAGCCTCGCCATGTAATCGCCTCGATCGACGCCCTCTTTTCCTTTGCCTTTGTGGCACCCCTTTTGTTTTAGCAGGTTTGAGATCGGCGTTGTTAGCGTGGTTACCCTTCCGCTTGGCTCAAGGTGGTTATGGACGCCCATTGGTTATTCTTTAGGGCTCTTAGCCCCATTTGCATCTTGTGTCCTTTACGGCTGCCGTTTTCAAGGTGATTTGGATCTTTGTATTGTATATCTATATTCTTGACTCGTTGAGTCGCTGTTGTATATATATCTGTTCTGTGGGTCCCATCGAGGACTGTTTTGTAATGGTATTACTTCATTTTTCATCCGCACGAAAGTGCCTGGTGGGCATCCTTGAATCGTTTCTATGCGGGTTTGGCGGAAAGGGCTAAAACTTGCATAGGGCCGATTCGAGGGTGTTACAAGACGCCACATGGACAAGACATAAAACCATTCCGCTTGTTTGCCTCGGCCACAAGAAGAAAGAATGCACGCCTTTAATGAACTCGTTAGAGAGTCGGTCAGCGTACATCCATTGCCGGCTCATCTGCAATATATAATTAATTAAGTACATCAAACATAATCATAATTAATTAGTACTAATCTAAAACCAGCAACCGGGACTAAAGATATGATGAACCTTTAGTCCCGGTTGGGCACCAAGGGACTAAATGTGGATGTGGAGACAACATGTCGACACTATGTCCTCGATGGAGACTAAGCCGAGAAATTAAATGCCGACACTATTTTGGGTGGGTGGCAGCACTATGCCAGCGTGAGTGTGTCGACATTATGTCATCAGTGCCCGACACTATGTTGTGTTGCTTAATCTATAAATAGGTATGCATTCTTGTGAAGAATTGCAAGATGGTGTGCGAGACCAGAGACACCACTACGGTGGAGCTTCTCGAAGGAGCTCGCCGTAGAGGCCGTCTCTAATATGTGAAATTAGTTAGCTCCACCAGCATACTGATTTAGCTAGAGAAGATATAAACTGAAAGATGGTGTGGGAGAGCAAGGACACCACTACGGCAGAGCTTCTCGAAGATGTCTTAGGATCCCATCCTCAGACATCTTCGAGGAGCTCGCCATAAAGGCACTCCCTAATATGTGAATTGTGATGTCTTCTTATCAAGTTTTTATGAATTAATCCTATCTTTGTTAAAAAAAATTCAGTTTGTTGAACGTAGGTAGACGAAGAAGGATATTTTGCCTAGCTAGCTAGTTAGAATGATGAACTCACGCATGTGTGTGCTTCTAAAATCAAATTTCGAGACTATGTGCCAAAACAAGATATATATAGATAGAATCCACATATTGTGATATTTACCTTAGAGTTCCTTACATTAATACAAGATATAGATAGAATCTAAACATCGATCTCATCCTATCATTGCAAAAATTACTACCAAACTAAATCCACAAATCCATCTATAAGATAGAGCATGAAATGAGCTAATATAGCAATGAGAGTTTAAAGGATGAAGTTGCTCACCTTTTAGAACCTTTGGATAGATGGGGCACCACAAAATATAGACAAATCTTGAGGAAAAAAAGGGCATGAACTCGAGCTTGAAGCAAGAAAGAGAGAGAGAGGAGAGCCACCAGCTTGAATGGTGGCTCGGACAGGGGAAGAAGATATAGCCAGACCTTTAGCCCCGGTTCGTGTCTAGAAGCTAAAAGGTCCATTTTTAGCGGATCATGTAACAAACCGGACTAAAGTGCAGCGCCCGACCTGGCCTGCCTGAAACCCTTTAGCCGGTTTGTTATCGACCGGGGCTAAAGGTCCTGTCAACAGGGCTATGTCTGCCACCCCCTGGGGCCAGTTCTAGCTGTTGGACCGGAGCATTAGTCCCGGTTTGTAGCAAAACCGGGGCTAATACCTCTGAACCAAAGGTCTGTTTTCTACTAGTGGCATCAGAAGCCACGCCAAGCGGATGGAAGAATTCCACATCGAATGCCACTGCTAGCTTGCAACGTGAGTTGTAGAGATATTTCTTGATTCGACCCAATCCTATTTCTCGATTTAACCTTTAGCTATGATGAACGATGTAGACTCTTCTCATGTGAATCCTTGTTTTATTATGTTGTGCAAGACAAAGGAGGCCCAGGCTATTGTGGCATGCACATGGAGAATGCCAGCGAGGGTGCTGCCCCTCGCGAGATGCAAGAAATTGATGCAGAAAATCTTACCGGTGACGCGGGTGAGCTGTAAGCAGCAGTTTAACATGTATTTTTTATTTGTTTGATGGCTGGCTCAACATCTTCTATTGCGGTGATTTCACAAATTTTGTCTCACTATATTCTTTGGTTGCAGTCACGACAAGGTCAATTTTGATGTCTTTGGATGTAGTCCTGATTATGTCAATTACGCCCGCGTCTGGTCTGATATGGTCTCTAAGTTTCTTTTACCTGCTCATGTGCTGATGGTAGCTGCTACTTGCAGATCTCAAACATCATATTTGTAGATCAATCACTGGAACTGGGTTTAGCCACAGGTTTGATGACCGGGATACTCGGCACGATGAGACAACAATGACCTATATGATTTTCTGCAGGCATTGCTATTGGTCCTTACAACGGATGTATTTTTCCTCTTGTTATACTTCAACGATTCCTTCAGATGCACTACTATAGAGCTCGGTAAATTGGTTCAGTAAGAAATATTTTATCAAGAAGCCAAGTGTATGATAATAATCATAATAATATATAGGTTAGAAACACAATAGGGCTCTCTCCCTTCTTCTTTGTGATACTTTATAAGGTTTTAATTGCAGAAATAAGCACTATGTGTCTGTTTAAAATGCCCGGTGTTCCTTCATAATTTGTTAGTTGTACTGATCTGACAATGATCATGACTATTTTGCAGGCATTGAGCTAATCCAGAGTATTGACATTGTAAAGGCTAATGATGGTTATCCAAGTACATGAAGGCGATGTCAAGATCTATTGACATTTTAGCTGCATTTACAGTTAATTTGGTAAATGAAGCTACTGGAAACCTATTTTACTATCCATCTATTGCTGATCTGGATGTAGCTTATCAATAATCATTTCTCTGGCTACTATAAATATTGTTTGTGTTCTGCGTTTATGATATTTAGGCAATAGACCACCTATTACTTGCACTCCAATAATATGTTATAATTTTTCTTTTGTCCCTTTTACTGCAGAAAGAGAGTTTTGGTGAATGGTGTGCTATTTACTAGTGTATCAATATAGAAGTTTTAATATTTTGAGACAGTAAAAAATATATTTTAGGTACTCCTCTCTTTGACAACTTTCAGACATGTTATTTATGCATTATCCAAGTGTATTACATTTGTGCTTCATTACTCAATTTTTATTATTATTTGTCCCTCTTCCAAATTCCTTGATGAAGTCGATTGTTTTAGCTTGGTAGCCCACTTGGTGGTCCTTATTATGGAAACCTTTGCTTTAGTTCAGAATCATGATGTTCCATATACTTTTACTAATGTATTTTTCCTTGTAATAAACACGAGATGTATTCTTTCACCTCTTCAGTGCTTGATTTGATAATTTTAACATGCTCACGGTTTCTATTCACACTTTCGTGTATGGCATGTTGTTGTTGTTTCAGTTCAGGTTTCCTTAAAAGGATAGAGGTCATATGTCTCGGTTCATTGTTCAAGTAGTTGCACAGTATTCTCCTTTTTCTGTGTGTGTGATTCATGAGTGGTAGATGAATTTTAGGTTCATTAAAAGGATAGGCTGAAAATCCTATGTGTTAATAAAAAGTTTAGAGAGAAAGGAAATCCATTCATAGTTCGATATAAGAAACCGCTATGGGGTGTACAGTTAAAATTGCACAGGAAAAATATTCAGTTCTGATCTATTATCTTTATTTCCGCTTGCATGTGCACACCGACATCCTTTTTATTGTTCGTACATTCTAGATGTTCTAGACATGGCCGGTCCTAAGATTTCGAGGGCCCGGGGCGGCCCTAGAACTTGGGGGCCCTTAATATAAGGATCGAAAACTAATTAACATATGTATATATGAGATGTGACCAATAATAACTTAGGATATTAGCAAACTTTATATCAAATCAATAATATGTATAAATACTCTCCATAATTCATGCATATATTCCTAGATGCATAGTATTCGATGTTATATCAATATATCAACCTTACCCGTTACCACATCGATTCTGCCTAGATTCACGTCATCGTGATGGCTTGTGGGAGCGTTGGCCTCTACTCTCAGACGTGGTTGAAAACTGTAATGAATGGTTCTTTTCCACGTCTTGTCTGGGGAACAAAACAAATGGTGCCTTGCACGACGCACAATCGATGCACATTAGACTCGAGCCTAGACATGACCATGAAATTCTTACCTTTTCTTATGCCATTTGAATTGATATTATGAATTTATAGTTTCATAGTAGATTACACAAAAAATTACATTTGTGTCTACTAGGTTTCATTAAATAAAATGTTATATTTTAGACTACACAGAATGACATTTGTGTCTCTAAAAGGGAAAAATAAACTCGTTATTATCTCACATATGTCTTTTTCTGTACATTATGGGTGATATATATTTCAACGAAATATGTCTTTTTCTGTACATTATGGGTGATATATATTTCAACGAAACTTATGTCACATATACTTGATGTGTATATGTAATTGTATACCTATTTTCCAAAAAAATTGGCGACCAGAAATTAGTTTTTAGTTATTATTTTTGTGAAAAAATAGGAACTAGGGAGCTACAAGGAGTTGTCTTGTCTGTACTATGTTGTAGCCCCACCGACCCACAAAGCTTAATAATTCTTTAATACCTAACCAAATGAGAAAAGGCCCAAGGAACCAAATAAAGGCCCTACGTCCCAGCCCAGCTAGAAACATTAGGCGTCGTTGGTCTGCCTGAATGGTTCCAAAGAAAACAGCTCTTGACCTTAGACCCTACTATAATGGCGCTGCACGCGACAGGACCTCCTCCAGACCTGCACATGTAATACCTGTTGGGGCCCCTTGGATCTGGGGGCCCAGGGACCTGTTCTAGATATATTTGGTTGATTTAGCTACTGCATTAATAAGCAATGTTGTTTTTTCAGTAATTGGATGGATACGTCCTATGGTACATCTTAGTTTTATATTGCATATAGTTACTCCTATTTTGGGCATGGCGACCTCAGGCTCTGAATCGATTCACTGATATTCAAGCTAAAGCTCGGGCTAAAGTTCTTCAGATGCATCAAATTTATTAATTTCATTCAGTCCAAGATTGGGCGCTGCTTCTCTCCTACTCGTGGCATAACAGCGCATGCTTGCTCTACATCTGAAGCTTCACTTGTCCCAATCTGGTTTGGCACGCTTGAATATTTGCAAGGAGTAGTGTGTGCTACTACATGACATCTTGTTAAGCCAACCAAAATGTTCTGAAAAAGTGTTGTATATTTACTTATCTCGTTTCTATGCCAAAAAGTTGTCCGTCCTATTTAATAGTAAGATTTTGCTACATTTACTGATCGTCATTTTAGTGTTTTGTCTTAACCAAACATCACTTGATGTTTCAGGAAGATGTGAAGCTCATGGGTGTCATGAACCTAGAGGCTTATAGATTCTCCATGGTCACGGAAATTGTACATCGTGAAGCTTTTCACTTTGATTGTTGAAAATACAAGCCAGCTCTTGTTCAATGGTTTATCTCTTTGATTGTTGAAAATATCAGTTTTTTCATGTTGCTTTGCTTTATTTGGTGCATGTGTTGTATATACCAGGTTGACTGCCCACATAAATACCAGCTGGGTGTCACCATATCTTACAAGTGCACTAAACTTACACATCTTTTGGAGAACACACACTCTTATGTGTTTTACCGTGCTTCAAGTTCCGTGGCAAGCAGTTTTGGATCTCCATTTACTGGTCATGCTACTGATGTCTACGCACTCCTATTCTTGTAGACAGTTGTTAGGCCTCCAAGTGCAGAGGTTTGTAAAACAGCAGCAAGTTTCCCTTAAGTGGATGACCCAAGGTTTATCAAACTCAGGGAGGAAGTGGTCAAAGGTATCCCTCTCAAGCAACCCTGCAATCAAGATACAAGAAGTCTCTTGTGTCCCCAACACACATAATACACTTGTCAGGGTGCCGGAACAGAGACTTTCTATCCCCCGAATCTCCCCTTCGGTGGCGGCGGCGCTGCAGAACTTTTCGTGACTGGAGGCTCGATCCTTTAGGGTTTTCTCACCGGAGGCTTCTTATAGGCGAAAGGGCGATGTCAGAGGGTGGACCAGAGGCCCACACCACCTGGTGGTGCGGCCAGGAGGGACCCGCGCCACCTATGGTGTGGCCAGCCCCTGGCCCTCCTCCGTCTCGTCTTCTGGCTCCGTGTTCTCCTCGGTGAAATATTGACTTTGGCTTTTGTTTCGTCTAATTTCGAGAATATTCATTTTCTGACTT
This sequence comes from Avena insularis, assembly GCA_023614405.1. Taxonomy (NCBI): domain Eukaryota; kingdom Viridiplantae; phylum Streptophyta; class Magnoliopsida; order Poales; family Poaceae; genus Avena; species Avena insularis. Next base: position 90,673,641 of record CM042686.1, read on the forward strand.
TTCTAGAACCAAAAACAGAAGAAAACAGGCAACTGGCACTCTGGCATCTTGTTAATAGGTTAGTTCCAGAAAATGTATAAAAGTATCTCAAAATATAGACAAAACATAAGAAAGTAGATACTAAACGAGCATGGAACATCAAAAATTATAGATACATTTGCAACGTATCAGCTACTTCTTGACCATTTGACCAAACTATCGCCTCGACCTAATGTCACTTCCTGAGGTAAATCGTTCCTCTATTGCATACTGTTTTACATGAAAGATATATACAAGGTAGTGTTTTCTATGATAAGGGCGGTGATGTGTCATGCTTAACCATTTTGTGGCCTGTTTAGTACTTAATTTTTAAAGCCCGTGTGTCTTTTACGTATGGTTATCTCTATAAGATAGCTATTTTTTATTCCATTGATATTCATCTACATAGGTCATTAGATCATCTTTTTATGGTAGACGTGCTGAACTGAATTGCCCTATTATTACATGGATTGTCCTTGTATTTTGTGGAATGGTATTTCTTGTTGATCTCTATTGTAGAGTACATTTATATTTTTAGTATCCAGCTGAAACTTTTGTTTTATATTTTCTTTCCATGTCTTAAATTTGCTCCATAAGAAGAATTTGGAACGTTTTGGCATATCCCCAGTAATACAAATGTTCCACTCCATGTGGAGTTAAAAGTGTTAATCATCAATATGCAATGATGGCATATAAGAAAAACCCTTTCAGCCTTTAAATAGAGAGACTAATATGACACATAACTATCATGCTTTCCTTTTTTATGTATCCATACGAGTGCAGAATCTATTCGCTTTCTACTGAAGCTTATGTTCTCCTGTTTCAGAAATTATATGAGCATGAAGAAAAACAACAGAGAGGATACTAATCCCTAGAGCATAATATGTTCTTTCCTTACCTGGTGTCTGCTTCCAATGGATGCATTTTAGGTAATAGAGATTAATATTTTGCATTGCTTTTTCACAATTTTTTCTAGCAGACAGCAATTTCCATTCCAATGTACTACTATTATTTACTTATAACATGTGTTTTTTCGGCATTTTCAATTGCCCGTTCCTAATACAGAAACTATAAATTATTACTCTAGGTGTCTAAACCTTGACAATCCACTAAATAATCACTCTGCCTGGACTGCCTAAACTGCATGTGAGGAGAAAAAACTTATAATAGCTGCCCTTGAAAAAGGAATATATAACTAGATTAACATTGCGGCCGTGTTGGTCATGTCTCACTACTTCCCTTTTCCCCGTTTGGCTTAGCTTTTTTTTGTCTTTCATGCTTAATATAGGAGGATTTAGAGAAAGATGTCGATGCAATGATTGAGCAAGATGTGGATCAAAGGTGTACTTCTGTTCTTTATTATTTTTTGTCTTCGATATTTTATTCATTTCATTCAGTATGATTGGATATAAGGTGCAATGCTCTTTTGTTACTGCAAATACAAATGACTATTTAGATGCCAATACAAAATGTTCAATGAAATGACCATAGGAGATGCATATGTGTGATTTTCTTAGCGGCAACGGTTTGTTTTTGGAAATGCACAAGAACAATGCGAGTATACACGCTAATATTGTTATGTTCCGTATCAGCTATGTTTTCTCCGATGATCAAGAAATGAATGAACAATTGGAATGAAAAGATCTTTGTTTGCTTTCTTTGTAAGTAGTAGAATTTTACTGAAATACCATGTCTACGTACAATCTCAATCAATGGTTTATAAATGGATTAGAATCCCCAAATCCAATAGTGAAACTGATTGGTCTGTATCTTCAATTATGTGCAACCTGATCGTGGTTCTACCATGGTGACGACGTGAAATGGACCACCTTTCATTAGATTTTTTTTAATGGTTATACACAAAATATCTTAGTTTCTTGAGGCGTTCTTGCTAACAGGGCGAGTTGAGTAAAAATAGGGCAAAGGAAGATGTGTGGTGAGCTGCAAGTTAGTTTTGGGGGTATTTAAAAATCTATGTTTGATCCCCGCCCATTTTTTATTTTAGTTATTTGTTCTGTTTCTGTGCACATTTTTTTTTTTTGTATATAATCCCATTGTGTTTCATAGCAATGGCGACTTTCAGCTTCTAATACCTACTATTTCCTTCTTCTGATCGACTTGAATACCTGAATTTCTTTCTGTGGTTATTTGAATGCATTAACTATTGTCCCTATAACTTTAAGATTTTTGCGGTGAGCTGACATGTCCCATTATCGATGATTTTAGGTATTTACAAAGAGCTACCCCTTAAGTTACCGTCTAGCATGTTCCCGGGAGAGAGATCTAAGATATTGTTCAGACGTTACAATAGCTTATTGCTCAAATTGCCTATGCAAAGGCACATCTTTCCATGGTGATTGACTAGAGTTGTGCAGTGGATGCGAGACGTGCCAGAATGTGGGACGGTGTTGTGCCGAGATTGGACCATGCACGGGCGGCTATGAATAGTCCTTGACAATCTAAGCTTTAGCTTGCTTATACCTTTTTAGAAACTACTACTGATTAATGTAAGTCAACATGATCTATTCGAGAGAGGGTTCAGATAACTTACCTTTTCGGGTGTCCATTCAAATATCTATATCATAAGAAAGAAACATGTTGCTATTTACTGTTGAGAATTTGAGCCACATACAACTACAAGTATATCGGGACGGTGCACCAAGGTGCACCCCTAAATCTAGCGTAGGTAATACAAGCGAGGCCGTGTCTATTTGCGCCATGTGTGCACAATACCTTCGGTTCTTCGTTTCTTGGCTTCACCCCCATGTTCATGGAAGACTCCACCGTACACCTTATATATCTTGGAGTATGCCCTTTGTCCCCGTATTTGAAAAGTATATATATGGAGCCTTTTAGGGCATACAAATATTCTTCGAGATCGTACTTTTATTTCGTTCTTTTCTTGTTTTCGAGGGAACATCAATTCTTTGCTAATTTCTAATAAACTTTAGGGCTTAGTACATCCCTTCACCCCTAGTCTTAATTTCTCCCGAGAAGATGAGAGTGTTGGTGACATGGACCTTAAAATAATGTGCTACTCGGAGGTCAGCTAGACGAGTCTACTTAATTAGCAACCACGCAAGTTATAGGCGTTTCGTGAGGAGTGACGGAGAGTTTCAACTTTGAAGTACACATAGAATACGAGAGAAGTAGTAAACACGGTTGCTTGCAGTTGGATTGCAGCCAACATACTACATGTGCCAAGCGCAATTGTAAACACCCGCATATATTATACTCCCTCCGCCCCAAAATAACTGTCATGGAGGTAATTTTACAAAAAAGCCCTTCATCTACTCCCGGCATAACCCGCACTCCACTTTCCCGTCACCTCCATCCCCTACCTCTCCCCCGCGACTCCCGTTGCCCCAATCCCATAGGATCCAGGGTACCCGGTCCCACAGAGACAACACAAATCTCCATTTTATGTTGATTATGGTGCGATGCATCACCTTACGCACGAGTTGGACAGGTTCACTGGAGCCCTACATCAGCCATGACAAAATTCATGCCCCCAAGGACATAGGCATGAATATTTTTAATATTGATCATGCACTTCTTCCTACTCCATTATCTAAACTACAATGCAAAGGAAAACCCCAAATTGACCATTGCCCTAACCCAAAATTCCAACTTCTAACAAGCCTATAACCCTAACGAATCGAGATGAACAGAGGAGATACGGAACTCAAATTTGCCGAGGTCACACGTGAACCCGTCGCTCATTGACGGATTGTCCACCCACATTTGCGGAAGCATCGTCGCCGCCGTTAATGGCCGAGACGACCATATCTCATCGAGGTCATCCACGTCGTGAACGATGCTTCCGCCTCCAACACTTGTGCCACTTCCACTAGTAGCCCTAGGGCCGCCGTCTCCCGGATTCGCCGGGTCCACCATTGCCACCGGATCGTGCACGAAAGAGTGGAGGGGAAGAGAGTGAGGAAAGTTCAACAGCTGGGTCTAAACGGTGACGCAACAGCCGTTTGTCCATGTCATCACTGACAGTGGGCCATTATGTGTCAACGCGCTAACAAACAGCGATCAAACAAACGGCGATCAATGTTGTCTGCCGCATCTCGCCCCAGAGTTGGTAGATTTTTGAAAAAAACATCAAGAATGGCACTGACTTTTTACCATAGTTCCAATTGTGGCAGTTTCCATGTGATTTACTCCGAGTGGCCCGTGCAGATTATTTCCTTTCTGGGATTTTGTGTATTTTATTTGAAAACCGATGGTCCTCCCCTTACCTTGATCTGGCAGAGATGACAAACCCAGGTATGAGCCTATGACCAGCTGACTAGTGCCACACTTCGTTCCTCTTTCACCCCAGCCACTACAATGTAAAGCACACTACACATACCACTTTTTTTTTTTCGCGAACTACACGTACCACTCGTTAACGTTGTGAGCTGCACACGGTGTAGTTGTATGAACATATACTCCCTCCATTTTAAAATATAAGATGATTTAGCTTTGTAAATAGAGTGTATCTAAATCTTTTTTAGTGTGTAGATTCATCTAGGTTTAGAGTGAACCTACACACTAAAAGTAGTCTAGATACCCTTCTTTTATAAAGCTAAAACATCTTATATTTTAAAGCGGAGGAAGTATATGGCAACCAGTACGAATGCAACACATGGACACAATAACAATCTTTGTTCACTGTCGTTCTGGAGGACAAAAATAAAGGATGCCACACTCCCTCGTGCAGGGGACCAACTGAGCGGAACAACTTTCCTGTTCTACTATTTAACAGCTAATTAAATGAATGATCACAGATCAAACTTTCAGCCCACGCGTCTGAACAGCACACTCAATCGCAACTACAGTGAGCACTCAATCGCAACTACAGTGAGTAGTGGACTAATGGTACGCGGCCTGTGAAAAACAATAAATCTCTAATATTTTGGTGTATTGATTTGACCATCGTGGGTATATATATAGAGTTACAAGGGGTAGGTGGACTTGGAGTACAAAATGAACTTAGAGTCCTAGTCTATCTTATATATGTATATGTATCCGTACTTTAACATCCCTCAGTCGTAGCGAGAGTGCAGCGGACGCTTGCGACTGGATTTGAAGTCTTGCGCTTTCGTCGTCTTCATCTCCTTATCATCATCACCTGCGTGAATATGATCATGGCTAGCTCCTAGGGACGGTGACTGCGTCGCCTTCTGATGCGACTGAGAGGGATGTTAGAGTACGGATACATATACGTATATGAATAGACTAGGACTCTAACACGGCCAATGCATTCAATCCTCATTCCCCCCTGAAGTATTTCCTTTCTTGGCTCGGGGCACTCTGCGCACCTTGATATGGTATACATGACAAAAGATATGATGGAGTACTGCAAAACAATTGCAAAGCACGGGAATAAAAGAACAAGCTCGTTCAATCGTTATGTAAAAGAAAATACCGTACCACACACTAACACACTTCCATTGAGTACACTCCGCACATTCCTACAATCGACTTACTTCTACGACGTACACAAGCAAAGCCACAGAATGTATATTATTTATGCATTTTTTTGTTGTGGGGGGATGGGGTGTTCTGTATATGTGTTAGTTTTACCCCGTAACAACTTCTCCTAGTCATAGGCTAGTCCCTAACTCTTAGGATTACATGATTTACACGCGTGACACCATTTTTTTTTGCGGTTTAAATGGAGAGCTTTATTCAAACATAAGTGCTCGCAGAAGGAAGCTGAACAGAAAGCTAGGAGTCTCGTCCATCCAGCTCTCGGTCACATTCAAAGTGCTCGCACGCTTTGCACAAAGATGCGCCGGGTAGTTGGATGTCCTTAATACATGCTGAATATCAAAAGAAAAAAACGACGAAGCTAGCTCTCCAATCTCTTCTAACAAAGGAGCCACAATAGATCGGGAATTGTGGTGAGTATTCTAGAGGTTAACTACCTCCATGCAGTCCGTCTCCATGATCACTCGCGTGATTCCACGAAGCTTGGCAAAGAGAACCCCTTCGCGCAGTGCCATGCTCTCAGCAATGAGAGGGTCCGTCATCCCGAGAAGAGGCTTACTCCAAGCACCAATAAGGCGGTCGGAGGAGTGTGCGACACCCCCCGCACCTCCATTGCCATCCGCAAAATTGATCGCACCGTCGGTATTGATTTTGATACAATCCGCTTCAGGAGGGCGCCAGTCGTGTCCAGGCAGCATAGACAGCTGCTTAGGAATATCTAGGAGGGTCAGCGTCTCCCTCGTTGCCTTCACCACATACACCGGATCAGAAAGCTCATGGTCATGTTTCCACCGATTGCGAGAATGCCAGACAGACCACATCACCATGATGATTTTTGCCCGATCATGATCCGTGAAACGCTGGTCGCAAAGTATATCCTTTGCCCAAGTGCTAGGGTGTAGTCTCGGCAGATCAATATCAAGCCATCTCCGAGCTTCATCCCAAAACGTTCTCGCATGAGAACATGTGATCATAGCATGCATCAAGTCTTCATCCCCTGCGAGACAGACCTTGCATCTACTAATCTCCGCTATGTGTCACCGTTTGAGTGTACATTCATCTGGCAGGATGCCACGCAGCACCTGCCACCAGAAGACTCTCACTTTCGGCACCACTTTGAGCTTCCATAAGGCAGTCCACATATCTTTTTCTGTCATTGAGGATTCAGTAGCCGTCCCTTCCTCTAGAGCTGAACGCTCTTTCCGAGTCACAAGAGCCCGGTACGCGGAGATTTGACAGTGTAGACACCTGACGAGTCAAAATTCCAAGCATAAAAATCTTCGCCGCCACCTGATCTGAGTGGAATATTGAGGATAGCCTCTGCATCTGGTAGTGCAAAAACTGAGCGAACAAGATCCCTCCGCCAAGTCCAGTTATCGGAATCAATTAAGTCACTAACTTTCACCAACTCACTAGCCTTTACCGAGTCTGTATCTTCAGGTTTAAATAAGGGCCTCATTGAGTGTGTATCAGGAATCCATCTATCATCCCAGATAGATATAGTCTCACCACTCCCCACTCGCTTGATCAAACCTGCCTGCAAAGCTTCCCGTCCAGCAACAATAGCTCTCCACGTTGTCGATGCCGCTCGAGGGACTGTAGCGTGCATGAAATCACAATTGGGGAAATAGCGACCTTTCAAAACCCTTGCACATAGCAAATTTGTATCTGTCATAAATCGCCATCCGTGTTTACCCAACAGAGCAAGTTTAAAAAGATTTAGGTCACGGAAGCCCATTCCGCCCTTCACCTTGGGTGTAGCAAGATCTTTCCAAGAAACCCAATGTAGCGATTTCCTGTCCAACGAGCTGCTCCACCAATACTTTGCCATTGCCGATGTCAGACTTTTACACATTTTCTTAGTCAGCAGGAAGACCATCATGCAGAAAGTTGGGATGGATTGAATAACTAATTTGAGAAGCACCTCTCTTGCAGCACATGAAGATATTTTTCAGACCAACCTTGCATCTTTCCTCTCAATCTTTCACCAATGTGATCGAAAGTACCACTTGTGATCCTCCCTACAGCTGTCGGGAGACCCAAATAACACTCACTGAACGCCTTCACGCTAATGCTGAGCGTCTGCTTCAAACTTTGCCTCGTAGCAGCTGGGGTATTGGGAGTAAAATAAATTGAGCTCTTATCCCTATTAACACGCTGCCCCGAGCAAGAATCATAAACTTCCAGAATTTCATTGAGTCTAACCGCACTCTGGTTGTTTGCACTGATAAAAATTAGACTGTCGTCGGCAAACAGCAGATGATTAACCCATGGTGCCTTGTAGCTCACTCTAATGCCTCTATCCACGAAGTTACCTCCAAAGAAATTCAGCAGAGACGTGAACCCTTCAGCGCACAACATAAAGAGGTAAGGGGAGATCGGATCCCCCTGGCAGAGACCTCGAGATGGAGTAAAAAAGGGCAGCAGCTCTCCATTAACTCTAACAGAAAACCGAACCAATGAGACACACTTCATGATCAGTCGGATAAAGTCGATGCTAAATCCCAGCTTATGTAGAATTGCTTCCAAATAATGCCATTCAACCCGGTCGTAGGCTTTCACCATATCTAGCTTAACAACACAAGAAAAATTCTCCCCTTTCTTTCTTTCTTTTCTTCATGGCATGCACGCTCTCGTATGCAACCAAGACATTATCCGTGATCAAGCGACCCGGAATAAAAGCACTATGTTCTTCACTAACAATCTCATTCAAACATCCTCTTAAGCGATTAGTTACTGCCTTTGCACCAATTTTGTAGAGAACAGGGCATAGAGAGATAGGTCGGTACTGTGAGATCATTTGTGGGTAACGTACCTTTGGTATCAAGGTAATAGATGTATCATTAAGTTCCACTGGTAGCTCACCACCATTTAAGAAATCCAAGACAGCTAGAACAATTGTGTGTTGCAAAATATCCCAATGCCGCTGGAAAAAACCCGCAATAAACCCATCAACTCCAGGAGCCTTTGACGGCGCCATTTGAAACAAGGCAGCTCTAACTTCTCCTAGCTCAAAGGGTTTATCCAGTAAATTATTTATTCATCTCTGACGTCACACGCGTCGGAACAAGATTCAGCAGCTCGCTCATATCATTATATCCCTGGGAAGTATATAACGCTTGGTAGAATGCCTGCACCTCCGTCTTATCTTCCACCTCAGAGTCACAGACCGACCCATCCTGCCGTCTAAGCCCGGCAATTTTATTAATTCTTTTTCGATGTGAGACTTGCGCGTGACACCATATGCCCACAATATGTACTCTTTGTCTATGTATCGATGTACAGACAACAATGGATGCATTAAGTCTGCAATTCTGCTCGAACAGTTAAAATAGCTATGGCTTGATTTCATTGTTGATCGGACATGAACCATATGAATCATCGTAACAAGGTGAGTATGAATGATTTTGAGGTAACGCAAGCAAGGCAAAGACGTCTTGGTCATCTGGTTACGAGCCGACAACACCTCAAAGAGGGGAGGGGTGTTGAAAGTGGATGATGTGATCGAAGGTGGATCATGGACATTATCTACATGCGTGATATTTCCAATAATTTTAAAAAATTGGAATGATATGATTTTGGTTAGAATTTTGTTTATAGTTCATATGTACGACATACCTAGGGAGGTAACTGCGACCGGGTCTACAACACACGGAGGGGAAAACAAATTCTGGGTAACGTGTCGTAGAATACTATGACTAACTTCACATAGAAGAAAGATGTATTCGAAAATGTAGGCAATACAAGCGCCACCGTGTCTATTTTGCACCACGGCATGGTTGCACAACACCTTTGGTTCTTCCTTTCTTGGTCGTTCCACCTCCATGTTTATGGAAGACTCCACCGTACAACTTATCTTGGAGTACGCGCTTTGTTCATGGATTCAAAATGTATATATGGAGCCTTTTAGGGCATACAAATAATCTTCGAGATCGTACTTTGGTTTCTTTCTTCGGTTTTGTTTTCAAGGGAACATCAACTCTTTGCTGATTTTTTAAATAAAATTTAGGGTTTATTACATCGCTTCACGTAGCCTTTTTTCCCCAAGAAGATGAGAGTGTTCGTGACATGGACCTCAAAATAATGTGCTATTCAGAAGGTAGCTATGCGAGTCTACTTAATTTAGCAACCACGCAAGCTATAGGCGGTCGTGAGGAGTGACGAAGAGTTTGAACTTTGAAGTACACATAGAATACGAGAGAAGTAGTAAACACAGTGATTGCATGCAGTTGGATTGCAGCCAACATACCACATGCGCCGAGGGCAATTGTAAACACCCGCATATATCTCTAAGAGCTCTAAGCTCCCTTGAATTGGAGGCCTATCCTTGCTCGGGTGCGTCGTGTGTGGATTGCTAGGCATGCTATGCTCCTCGAGTATATGTAGACACTGTCTGTTTAATGATGGTTGAAAGATTGAACGGACCTCGCCTCGCGCGGATGGTGGTGTGTCCGGGCGGCCGCCTCAACCAGTTAGTTATAGATAAGCATGATTGTTGTTTTATATTTTTTTACTCACAAAACAAATTAGCTAATAAAAACATATATTAACTTTTTAACAATTACACAAATACCGAGAGCGTGACAAATGTTCACATGTGACAATAAAATTGTTCACTTGGTATAAAATAAAATACACATATTTTTTCAAAATGTTCATCGATCTAAAAGAATCTCATTTGTTTGTAGATATATGTTCACATAAAAAATATTCACGATGTTGGAAAAAACTTTATCGGTCCGGAAAAAACTCTCACACATCTGCAAAAAGATGTTCACATAATTTCAAAAATTATTCATGGGTTTGAAAAATGTTCAACAGTTTAAAAAAATCTTATGGGTCTGAAAAAGATATTGACATAATTCTAAAATGTATTTGTGTGTATGAAAAAAGTTTACCGGTTTAAAAATTGTCACGGGTCTAAAAAAGAAGTTCACTTAATTTCAGAAGTTGTTCATCGGTTAAAAGCATATCCATTGGTCAAAAAAAATGTTTCATTAAGTTCATCAGACTAAAAAGATGTTCATGTGTTCCACGAAAAATATTTATATATTTTTAAAAGGAAAAAGTAAATAATAATATAAAAAATAAAAGAGAAAGGAAAAAGACATGAAAAGATTGAGAAAACGAAGAAATAAAAAAACTAAATTTTGGTGGAAAATGAAATGAAAATATTGAATTAAAAACCGTGACAAATGAAGAGATAAGAAATCAAAGAAAATTGTAGAATGAGGAAAAAGTCAAAAAAAAAGATAAAGAAAAATGAAAAGAAGAAGAAAACATCCTAAAACATCGAACCGAAACGAGTACTACTAGAATGAGCATGCGATACGAACTTCTGTACACGATGGAAGAACTTGGGCCGACCCATGCGAGAGGATGTTGTAGGCGAGTCGGTGATCCACCTCACTATGCGACATATTAGTGGTTGTGTTTCGCTGCTCGGTTGACTGGTGGTTTGTGGTTGGCTAGGTCATGCCCCGCTGCCTAGGGCTTGCCAACCAGTGTGTTGTTGCTTTCCTGCCGATGGAATTGAGTTCCTATGGTTTGTTTATGTCCTTTCGGTTGGCACCTATGGACGTCATTGTTCGGTGCGGACCAGCCTATCTACGTGCCTTTTGTGTGTGTAGCGTTGCGGCAGGCCGTGTGTAGCTGCATGTGTCTAAGTTAAGGGAGTCGTGGGGCGCAAGGTCGGTTCATTGTTGCTTATCTCTTTTCCTCTTCTTTTCCATGGTGGTGGTTTGCTTTGGCGCTACGGTGATTTCCTCCTTCTTTGTCTCCTGAGCTTCATCGGTGCAGGGTGTGATTTTGGGCGTGGGCGTTGCACGCACACATGTTCCCCGGGGATACCATCCGCTCGGGTTCATTTCATATAATCTCTACTCTGTATTTTTCTTCAATGTTACTGTGAGGCTGGTTCCGCTGGCGTGGTTTGATGTTTGGGTGTGTGTGTGATGTGGATTTGTGATGGTGGTCGTTGTGGCGGCTGGCCGCTGGTCAAGGCCAATGCGTGGATGTGTTGTCGGTTTCTGGATTTGAGGTGGCCTCAGACACAATTCGCGACCGTTTTTTTATTGTTGTCATGTTTTGTTTGATATTGCCATTTTGGTTAGCACATCGTGTGTGGTTGTACGTGTGTCGTTGGTGGTTCAGCGAGTGCGGGGTCTTGGTGTCAGCGTGCTCTAAATTTTGCTATTGTTCCTTGCGTGATAGGTTTGAGGCTGATGTGTCTAGGGTCGTCTGTTTGTTGCTTCGTTGAGTGGACCCCAAGGAAGCCCGCACGCGGTCGGAAGCGTTTTTGTATTTTATTTGTCATTGCTTGATATTTTCATGTCTTTCTTGTTCTGGATCGTCGCCTATCTTGTTTGTTGTTTATATAAATTAGTGATTGTATGTTGTGTTGTGCGGTAGCGAGGATATCCAGTGGCAACTTGGTTGCGCCGTCGGGTGAGTCGGCTGTGGGTACTCGTGTGTGTCCTCGTGTTTCTGCCGCTCATGGTTTTGCTAGGTTCATTGATGCTTCCTTGCGCATTGTTCTTTGTGTTTTTATGCTGACGTCACCGTCCCCCCCCCCCCAATGTGCTCTAGATGATTGGGGTTCGCTTGGTGAAATAAACCCATGCCACAAACATAATAAAAAACCAACCGGTAAAAAGTGACCGGTGGCTAGTTTGTCGAATCGAGCCACTGATTTGTGGTCGTGCGATCGGGCAGATCCGGACACGTCGCCAGTTACTTTTCCACCTGGTGTTATTACTCGCGCGCATGCCGGTGTGGGCGCTTGAAGAGCCGTTGCGGCCCACTTCTCTCAGGCGAGAAAGCAGTCGCTTCCTCTCTCGCGCGAGTACGCAGTTCTTTCACCCACCCACTCAGAGGGTCAAATCAGCGGCGATTTCTGCCGGAGGAAGTGGCATTTCAGGGGGCTCACCGGTGTAGGGGGTGCACAGGGAGAGGAAGGCGTCCAGTGCGCCGTCGGAGAGCTCGGCGACGCGTGAGTAGCGGGGAGATCGCGCGGCGAGGGAGCTCGGCGACTTACATCGGCTGGTCGGAGCAAGGGGGTGGTGCTCGGCGAGGTCGAGAAGCGCAGAAGGGCGCCAAGTTCCGCGACGGAGAGGGATCCGACGACGGAATCTCTTCTCGATCCACCCCGTGTGGATCTCGTTTTTGCTGAGGTTTGAAATCCATTGAATCCGTGAATATATTTGCTGTCTAGTAGCGTTTTTGATGTGGATCTACATCTTAGATAGTTGGATACCTCCATTTTGTCGATGCATTTCTTAGGATTTCACCCGAAATCGCTCATCTCGATCTCGCGGACTCGCGTTGCTTACTACCTGTGTTTGGGGGCTCGAGTGTTTTCTAGGTGTTGGCGTTTTGGATAGTACCGTACCAGAGTGAAATCAGAGAGTATCTACACGTAGATTGCTAGGATTTTTCAGTCATTACCTGTGAATCCGCCTGAGCAATTTGGAGTGTGGGTAGTACTGTACCACAATGTCATGAGATGCTGATAGCGTATCTACATATTAGATTCAGTTGGGTTCGATTATCTACAGGAAGCAGAGTTATAGGTGGCCGTAGTTTTGTGAGCTGATGATTTTTTCTCCACAGATTTAGTTAGTTGTTTCGATCACAAGTGCTTTAGTTTATATCTTACTGTTTTTTTGAACACTTTAACTAAGCTTGATCCCATACAACATTTATGTAACCATGAGTTATGTGTTTTGTGTCCTGGTGGTTTCTTCATAGGTAAATTGGTTGTCCAACATTCAGTTACTAATTTTTTAGCAGAGTTTCGTGAGTTTTTGTTTCTAAAACTTGTTGGTTTCTGCGCTTTTTATCCATAGTTTTTTTGTTGTTGTATAGAAGTTCAGTAATAAAAACAGGTAAGTTGTTTTTATTGTCGAATTAAGTTCACAGATGTATGTAGTTAGTTTGTATACATTCAGTTAGTTTGTATACATTCAGCAATAGGTAAGTTGCTTTTTCTGTCGCACTAAATTCACATCTGTATGTAGTTAGTTGTATACACATGGTTTTTCTAGTTCCATCTGGTACGTGATTAAGTTGCTACTACTGACGTATGTTAGTTACCTTTTGGTTTCTCACTAAGTTGTATTGTCAAGATAGTTAAAGGGAAGTTGAATTACTTCTTTCTTTGAACTTACTAAGTTGATCAACCGTGCTTTTGCATAAATGAATTTAATCTGACATGCACATGCAACTTGGGTATTGAGTTAGATTTATTTTTTGTTATTAATAAGCAACATTAAAAACCTCATCCCTTTCACATAGCCAAGTTGCATTTATCAACATATAGTTTTTCCTCTAGCAGCTAAGTTTGATTAGGTAGGTTATCTAATTAATTTCACCAGGGTTAATTAATTTCTTTTTTTCATCACCATTATCAGCCAAAAAGGTATAGGGATGACTAACCATTTCCCGCGGCCGCAACTGCCAAGTGTACCAGTAGGCGGACGTGCATCAACTGGAGCACAACAACGCGAGGGGGTAAAACATCCTAGTCCTATCATATCCCTTTTTTCCATGGGATTTTCTTATCACTAATAACTTGTGGGTTTCCTTGTTTGCAGACAGGAGGTATGGTCGCTAACACCAGAACTCCTGGTAGAAGGACTGCCTAAAATGCTGCACCTAGTACAAACGTAGTTCCAACGTCCACAAGGCAGAAGACGCACGCGGTTCCTGCACCGAATGATGTACCGACTACAAACTTAGAACCTCCCCGAGCTTCCGTAGTTGCTACCGGGCCTTCTGCAGCTTTAGCGTGTCCAAGGAAGAAGATCCAGGCGGTGTGTGCATGTCTTTTTTGTTTTGTTCATTATATTTTATATCTATATTTTCGTGACAGTTTTATCCATGTTTTTCTTTTATGCAGATTGGCAGGAATCGAGCTTCTCCTGCAAGGTTGTTCAAGCTGAACAAGCTTTTAAGTAAAGAACAGAAGGATCTTATAACAGAATATGGCTGGGAAGGCATGTTAATGGTGAAAGCATTCGAGATGCCTGTGGATTTAAGCATGTGGCTACTATCCTGTTATGACCCAATAAGAAGTGAGCTCACAATTTCAGGGAGGGGGACAATACGAGTGGATGCTGATAGCTTCCACAAGGTTTTCGGGCTCACAAATGAAGGTTTGCCTGTAGTATACGAGATGGAAACAGAGCCAATTTCATTCATGAATGAAACATACAACATTGAGGATGGGGCAGCACCAGAGTGGAAGACATGGTGCAAGTTGATCAAGGACATGAAACGGGGTAGCTGACCTAAAGTTCCTAAGGGCATATTTTGCTGCCGTCATAAGTTGTTTCATTTGCCCGTCAATAAATGCAGTATCAGTCCACGATGCTATCCAAGCATAATTAACCTCAGTGTGACTCAGAGAACAAACTTTTGCCAATTTGCCATTGACCAAATAAACTCAGAAGTCAAGAAGATGGGTGTGTCAAAGAAATCGGTCTGCTGTTGTCTACAACACCTTGTGGTACGTCATTACCTTTCACATCTCCTTCTTCTTTCCATTTACAATTTTCTGTCAAAAGTTTTTGTTTTTGTTCGGCTTTTCAGTATCGCTTGTTTGAACTATTTTCATCTTTTTTTGTTTTCTGCCTTTGCAGATCTTATATCTTGATTCTTTAGAGGTTGATGAGCCTGTTCCATCAGTGGAGGATTGCCCAATTCGTGCTGCAGCATGGGATGACAAGCTTATACAAGCAGTTGTACGTAAGGATACAAAGACAAATGGAGAGTTTGGGAAGTTGAGGGTAAGTACTGTTTGCTTTCCTTTTCAGTTCTCTTTCAAATGCTATCTGATAACATGGCCATATGTCACAATTATTTTTCCTCTTGTTTTTTTACAGTTCAAAGAAGGGGTTGGGGCGACTATTAGAGACAGTTTATTCGTTGGGATGACCAGGACAGAAGATTTTGTCTCATCAAAGCTTCCAAGAAACTTTCCACATGAGGTTTGACATGTTTCTAGCCGCTTCATTCTCCTTGACTTCATTAGTAAGTTTGTTCCATATTGTATACTGTAGCCACTTTTTTATCAATTCAGGCTGTTTTTTACTCAGAGTATGAAAGTTCGAAGCATAAAGATGCTAAGTTGATTAAATATAAAATATTAAGTTACTTTCTTAAGCAACATAGAAAACATAGGCTAAAGTGTGAATGAACTTAGGGTACCAAGCATACTAAATCGCATTTTTATTGTCTTCCTACCTTTTTTTTTTAGTAAGTTGTGTTTCCCATAAAACACTAAGTTCTTTTCTATAAAAGACTAAGTTGTTTTTCATTAAAATACTAAGTTGTTTTCAATAAAAGAGTAAGTTCGAAGCATAAAGATCCTAAGTTGATTAAATGAAAAATATTAAGTTACTTTCTTAAGGTTTTTGTTCCAATTCTTTCTGTGTAAATCAACCTAGGATAAAGTTGAAAGGGAACATAGGGATGAAGTGTGAATGAACTTAGGGTACCAAGCAGACTAAGTCGCATATTTACTGTCTTCCTATCATTTTTTTGTTTAGTAAGTTGTGTTTCCCATAAAAGACTAAGTTGGTTTCTATAAAAGACTAAGTTGTTTTCCATTAAAATACTAAGTTGTTTCCCATAAAAGAGTAAGTTGCAACTAAGTTGTTTCACACAAAGTGCTAAGTTGTTTCACACACAAGACTAGATCGTTATTCTATGTTGCTTCTTTCCTGTCATTTGTTATCTGTGAATTTTTTCCCTGGGTTTTTAATAAATTCTGCTTTTTCGTATTAGTAGCCATAGTTGTTTAATTAACATAGCTAAGTTTATTTTTGCGGAAAATCCTAGAATTACATAGGTTTGGCACTAAAATTTAGTCACATACATCTACTAATAAGGGGTTTTCTGAACTTCATGTGTTGGGTATCTTTTTTCTGTTTTTATTTAGTTGCTCCGATGTTTCTAACTGTGTGCAGAAAAAAAGGAAGCTCGCTGTAATGATCGGGGAGTTGTGCACTGATATATCAAACAGGGTGGGAGCATTTGTAGAACAATTAGGTGAGCTAGAAGAGAGAGACAGCAGGGGAAGAGGTGCTGATGATAGAAAAAGAGAAAGACAGAGGAAGGGTCCTAATATGGGTATGCCCAATAGGCACTCGACTACAGCCTACCTAGTGCGGCTCGACGGAAGGCGCACTCGACGATCTGCACAGGTCCATGACGCCCATGACGGTTCGACTGATATGAAGCCCATATGGACACCGACTCCCAATATACAAGACAAGGAAAGCTCAAGACTAGAGTTCTAATCTAACTTGTAACCAACTCGTATTGGTACCTGAGACCTAGCCTCCTCATATATAAAGGCTAGGAGGGTCCAACGAGAAGGCATCGTCTCCCCCAATAGATAGATCTACGATCTCCCACGCTATGACCTAAGACCTCTCAATCGCGACTCCCACAATAGACAATAGATCTAGACACCGCAATAGGCAATAGACAGATCTACGATCTCCCATACACGCCAGATCTAATCTGCGCGACACCGCCCTCGGCGACATTGTAATCCTTCGAATCATCATCAATCAAGAGCAGACAAGCAGGAGTAGGGTCCTCTACGAGGCCTGAACCTGGGTAAACCTTGCGTCCTATCACGAGCCTGAACCTGGGTAAACCTTGCGTCCCTGTGTGCTTGTTTGCTAGCCATACCGGGATCTCCAGCGTTCCTATCTTCTCCAAAACCCAAGTCCATAACAATGGGCATTGATGAGTTAAACCCTCGTCAATTGACGCCGTCTGTGGGAACCGGGAGCGTTGATGTTGCGATCTCGACGGCTCCATCACCTGCGATCTGCGAGTCGACGACTACCGAGAAACAGATCTACTTCAACCCCCTCGACTGATTCGTCTATGCCAGTATAATCCTATGTGTACTTGTCCACCCAGCTACAGCATCCGATTCATCCCATCCATGAAGATCACGATTGATCACGATTCCTGGTGGCGTATCCAGCCGTGTTTTCACCATAATTAGCGGAAGCAACGGCACTAACAAAAATCAATTCGTATGGCGGATGTCAGCGCCGCGTGCATGCCTCATACAGGCTCGGACAAGGGAGTCATCACACCATGTATGTGCGATCACATGCATGAAAAACCAAAGGCTGTACATCGAGTTGTTGGATAAAATAAATTACGAGGCCTGCTTTGTTTGTTTTGCTTCAAAGAAGCTACGATTTATTCGGCTCCGTGTGCGTGTATGAGACCGACAGACTCCGTCTAAAGGAAAAACGCGACAACACACCTCGTTTGAGTAGCCGCACAGCCGTTGCACGGTAGCCGCACGTACAGTTGCAAAGCTGTACGATTCAGTCTTGTACACGTATCGGATATCAAAATTCATACGCGAAGCAGTTTATCCTGAATAGTCTGCAAGTATGGAAGCAGATTAATTACTCAACGAGTCACGAGTGAAAGGAGATCGGGCCATGGTATATTTTGGAATATATGCTACGTGATAGATGACATATCAAAGGTCATGACCTCGTGGATCAGAGGACTCGGCGAGTCCATATTTGTCTCAGCTCGGCCTGGCGATCACCTTGCTAGCAACCATGAAGACTACTGCTTGAAAACAGTCTGGCGGAAGAAGACGTGGGTACGACCTTGGTCAGAAAAAAGTCCGATTGATTCCACCATGCCAGTCGCGTCTGTCGCGTTGACTCCTTCCGCCGGTAACCTGGTCGCATCGACTCTTTCAGCCATTGGCTCCAGCAAGCTGCTATGATTTTCAGTTCTGGGAAACTGCTGCCGCCATATGCTCCGGCGATCCACTGCTAGGTCGACTCCTTCCGGTCGCATCGGCTTCCGCAAACGCGACCCACTGGTTGTTTCGACTCCAGCGACCCAACGACTATACTCGGGGGCTGCGTTGACACGTCAGTCTTCGACTGCGTCGGCCCGCTGAGTTTTCGACTCCGACGACCCGCTGATACGGTCTTCGACTATGGCGACCCGTTGCTGCCTCGGCTCCAGTGACTCGGAGGCTCCCTTGGCATCGACCACCCACTACAATCTTCGGTTGGGGCAACTCGCTACCGCCATCAGCATCGGCGACCCACTGCCGCGTCGATTTCGGTCCGCCGCATCAGCTCTCGAACGCCGCCTCGACTACATCGACAGCATCGAATCTACACTTGGGGGCTCCGTCGACTCCGCCGCGAGGTCCGTTACCGCCTTCGGCTACGGTGACTCACTACGGTCTCCGACTCCGCCCATCTACTGATTCTTCGACTCCATCACACGATTCACTGCGGTCTTCAGCTGCGGTTTTCGGGTGAGGTGACCCGATACGGTCTTCGACTGCTGTGGCCCGTTACAGTCTTCATATACGCCAATGCGTCAACCACGCGACTCCATCCACCGTGCATCTCCGTCCGCCATGTCGTCTCCCAACCCGCTGCGTCGACTACTCGTTCGTCGCGCCACTCGCCGCCGCGTCGACTCCCTCCAAACAAAAATCCGGCGACTTCGTCGCACGACTCCGTCAACATCAACTACACACCAGCCATGTTGACTTCGCGTCCACCGCGTTGACTACGCTGGAGGGCTCACTTCCGCCATCGGCTCCAACGACCTGTTGTATTCTTTGACTGTAGCAACTTGCTATGATTTTCGGTTGTGGCAAACTACTGCCGCCATCGGCTTCGACCCGCTACCGCGTCGATTCTGGTCCGCCACATCGATCACATTGAGTCTACACTCGAGGATCCCTCAGCATCAACAACCCGCTGCGTTCTTTGTCTCCACCAACCCGCTACGGCCTTCGACCCTGATGACCTGCTGCAGTCTTCAGCTGCGGCAAACCGCTACCGCCATCGTCTCCGACGACCCGCTAAAGTCTTCGACTTCGACAAACTCGTTGCGATCTTCGACTCCAACGACTCGGGGGCTCCTTCGACTCCACCGTACGACCCGCTTCGGCCCTCGACTCCAGCGACTCGGGGGCTCCCTCAGCATTGGCGATCGAGCGGCTCACTGCGGCCTTCGACTCCGGTGAGACGTTGACTCCCTCCGCTTTGGCAACCCGCCACGGTCTTCAACTTCAACGACCGGCTGCGGTCTTCATATCGAGTGACTCGGGGGCTCCCTCGACTCCTGCGACCATGAGCCGTTACAATCTTCGACTCTCGCGGTCCGCTGATCGCATCGGATCTTGCGACTCGTTCATCACGGCAACTATCAATAAAGATAAGTTTCTCTCTACTTAGAGCTGATTTCTTTTTAACTTGCACTCGATACACTCGGGGGATGCGCCCTTTTCGAGTAACCTAATGTGCCGTCGACTCCGCGCACTCGAGCACCTCATACGCGACAGCCCGAGTAGCTGATTCTGCCTGATCGTCGAATCCTTGAACTCCGAGTGCCTCGACAAGGTACTGAGACTAAGGGTAATCAGGCTAACGAAAAGGCCTAGCATACAGTGCAAAAGTGTTGACTCGATTGGCACCAGAATTTTACTTTGCAAACGGACATGCACATATTCTTTACAAGATACAAGTACTTCACAATTTTATGTGTTTTCTGCAGCTTACAAGGATGTCGACTTCGTCGAGCTATTCTTTCGGGTCCTGCAACAGGAGTCGACAAAACAACTGGCTACGCCATACACTTAAGAGCCGAGTCGAGTTCTTCCTCGGATGGTTGCATCGCTTGATGCTACAAAGACGCGGTGCTAACGACGCACCTGATAGAAGTGACTGTGTCGACTCCCACTGCATCGTCGATTCAAGCTCCTTATGCGTGACACGCTGACTCGATGCACTTTCAGGTCAGTGGTTTCTCCTCGCATGATTTTCGACTACCACTGCAAGATACAAGACTCGAGTCTCTGCCCGAGTCTACGACTCCGCCAGACACTCGGGGGCTACTCCAAACTGGAGCGCTGGACGCGCATATACAAGATCCTCGAGTGACACGCTCTGAATCCTCACTCGAATCCACGATTCGACTAAGGACTCGGGGGTCACTCCCATAGGGAGCGCTGTCCACGCACCCGAAGAAATTTGTGAAGATATCCAAGCATTATGAAAACCCTTCACTCGAATCTACGATTCGATTGTGAGCTTTGGGTTACTCCCATAGGGAGCGCTGAAAGCATATTCGACTGAAGAAAGCAAAAAACGACAGCAGTCGCAAAAAAATTTTAGTCCCTGCCTGAGTTTTCGACTCAACCAGGCACTCGGGGGCTACTCCCATAGGGAGCGCTGGTCGCGCACCCTATGATTATTTTTCCTTGTACATCGTACTGTGTGTCGATAACATCCACACTTGAATGTTATGGCGACTCCGCCTCATATTTTCCCTCCAAAGAGATTACGTCTCCTGGGCCACCCGAATCATCTCCGCGATGCCCAAAAATTCGGATGCCGCGCTTACAGCGTGAAGATAAGACCTGAATAAGGCCTGGTAACGCATCTACTGCGCACTACCAGAAACCTATCCGTACCTACAGGTACGATGAACATGCCTTGACGGACGCGTCGAGTGCTCGCACCCATACACTGGAATTCGACTCCTATAAGACCTCCGCGGCCTGAGTCGAATTACGCCAGCAATTTCCGAATTCGAGTCCGGGGACTCGAGTTTGAGTAGGTAGCGTTGTTTTTGCCCTAGAGCAATTAACTGGTCCCGATCCATCGAGCGCACCAGGCACGTTTATCATCATCCCTATGAAGTACTATAAATTCGATTGACCCGATGAACTTCCGGGTGAAATGCTTCGCACTCGACATAATTGTCGATTCCGACATCCTAATGCAAGACCCAAGACTTCTGAGTCTCCATCCGAATCTATGATTCGCATGGAGACTCGGGGGCTACTGACATGGGTATGCCCAATAGGCACTCGACTACAGCTTAGTGCGGCGGCTTTCAGCAGAAGCGCGACGACTTACACAGACAGTCCATGACGCCCATGACAGTTCGACTGATATGAAGCCCATATGGACACTGACTCCTAATGTACAAGACAAGGAAAGCTCAAGACTAGAGTTCTAATCTAACTTATAACCAACTCGTATTGGTACCTGAGACCTAGCCTCCTCATATATAAAGGCTAGGAGGGTCCAACGAGAAGGCATCCTCTCCCCCAATAGATAGATCTACGATCTCCCACGCTATGACCTAAGACCTCTCAATCGCGACTCCCACAATAGACAATAGATCTATACACCGCAATAGACAATAGACAGATCTACGATCTCCCATACGCCAGATCTAATCTGCGCGACACCGCCCTCGGCGACATTGTAATCCTGCGGATCATCATCAATCAAGAGCAGACAAGCAGGAGTAGGGTCCTCTACGAGGCCTGAACCTGGGTAAACCTTTCTTCCCTGTGTGCTTGTTTGCTAGCCGTACCGGGATCTCCAGCGCTCCTATCTTCTCCAAAACCCAAGTCCATAACAATGGGCATTGATGAGTTAAACCCTCGTCAGGCCCAGATGATGATAATGAAGATAGTGATGATGAGTACAATGCAGATGAAGACGGAGACGACGACACTGACAAGGCAGATGGGGAAGCTGAAGGTGAAGACAGGGATGAAGAAGGTGCAAACAGTAATAGAAAACCACCAAATGCACAGGATATGGGTCAAGACCGCACAGTTGTATTTGAAAAGATGCCTAGGAGATCACCAAGGTTCAAAACAGGAATAGTTCATCAGCTACTGATTCCCTAGGAAAGAGGCATGCCGATGATACTATCACAGTAGATGAAGGTTTGATTCACTCTTCAAACAAAGCAACTGCCCAGCAGCCTGAGTTGAGCCCATTATCTGACATCAGATACTTTGGATCAAGTGAAACTAGAAATATCAACTTGTCAAACAAGCAACCTCCACCGGAGTTTGATACATCAGCAAAGAACTACGCAAGTGTCATCTTCATGTCTGGAATATGGATGGCCCAACATTCTTCTCCTGCAACAACACCGAGAGTTGACCATTTCCATGCTGATCCAGTTGTACAGAATTTGCAAGCAGAGTGCATTGCACTGGATAACTTAGCAATCGGAGGGAACAGGATCATGAAGCAGAAAATAGTTGCGCATAGAGGAAGACCAGTTGGAATCAATGATGTCAATTCTGAATCTGCGCAGGTAGGACCACCGGCAGAATGCTTTGTCTCAAAGGCAAGTTCTGCAAATGTAAGCGAGCCTTCAGTTGCAAGAGTTGCAGGTATTGTTCACATGCCAGTTTCAACTAATCAGGGGGGCTATGGAAGTAACACACAAGGAATGGTAACTCACCCCATTGGTGCAGCAACTACAAACCAACATCCGCATAGACAAGAAAATGGGAGCAAAGCTACAACACCAACAAGGCAAGTCACACAGCCCAAGGTGATGTCATCTATCCCAACACGCAAAAGTTGCCCGCCACCACAACCTAAGTCAGTACCACCCGTGGCACCCGCTGTAAGGAGTGCTAGATGGCAAGAAGCTTGTGATCCGCCATCTTTTGATCTTGGATTCGACAGCCCACTAAAGGAAATTGATCAAGAAGTTGCAAAGACAGTTGTATCGCCACCAAAAGGCGGGATTACACCTGTGAACCTGAACAAAACTAGGTTTGACGAATATGATGATGATTGGAACACAGAGATGGAACGAGAGGCCGTTGAAATCTGGTCGAAAGGCAAAAGAGTTCTGGTGTGGACCAACAACTTAACAAAGGGCTTCAAACACCATTAGCAGCTGCCAATAAAATTGCGTTGTGCACCGATGGGTCTGCCAGCAACAAAGAACCTACTGTTGCGCAACGCAGGATCATTAAACTGCCAGCATGCCTGAAATCACCTTATATTGATTATTCAAAGAAGAACACATTCACATGCTCAGCTGATGTAAAAGAAGTCTATGCTCTTATAAAAGCTCATGCAAAAAGAAACAGAAGGGTCAACAGAAAGATACAAGCCCAATAATAGTTAACTTTGAGAAGTATTTTGTGTCTCTACAAGAGCTGGCAAACTCCATGATGTCGTGTGCTGAGTTGAAGAACATTGTTGTTGAACTCGGATTGGAATCACTCAATCATTCAATGGACAGCTCAGAGAAGAAGGTGGTGATGCCTTTGAGGATAGGGATAAGCAACTCAATATTTTTTTAATTATTTGCTACGTGGACGTCAACCAATTTTTTGCATGTCCACTATGTCCACTAAGTGACTTTTTGCCATGTGTATTTTATCAAATCAAAACCCATAGGTTTTACTTCTACATGGGGATTTGGAAGACAAGGAACTTAAGAAGCATTTCTCGAAGAAGGATGCACAACTAGACAAGAAAAACCTGGTATTCTTTTTCACTTTCTACTTTCTCTGATTTTGTACCAGCAAGTTAGGACTTGCAAGTAGCTAAGTTGTGTTTTGTGTGGTCAGTAAGTTCACTTCTGCATACAGCTAGTTGTGTTTTATGTGTTTCTTTTTTGCTTTTCTTTTTTCTTCCATGTGGTCTGTTTTGTTAAGTTGCTCATAGTTACTTTTTCCATGCTTCTTGATTGCCCATTTTTTCTTTACCATTTTTGATTTGTTCATTCCAATGTGTAGTTGGCTCACCAGTTTTGCATATCTTGTTCTTTATACACACAACAGGTCGTGTTCACAGTCATGGAAAACTTAAGCAACAATCCAAAAATTCCAGTGAACCACTACTGGGTGTTTGTTGGCAACATAAAAGGTCGAAGGTTCGAAGTGCTTGATTCAATGAGGACAGTGGTTGACAAAAAACTGCTCCAAAACGCAGAGAAACTAAGAGCATCTTTCACAACTTTATGGAAGTTACACTACCCAACCTCGCGCATCAAAATTGACAAGTTTGAGGCTTATATGGGTGACATTTTTGCTCCAAAACAGACAACAAAGTAAGTAAAACCTCAGCTGTTTCTGATGGTGTATGATTAGTTGTATGATGGCATCTGATTAGTTCCTTCTTCTGAATCTCTACAACCAAGTTGATTGCTTATACTTTTATCTACTTGTTCTTACTCTAACCTAAATTGCGGTAGGGGACCGTGTAGAGTTTTTCTATGGTGGAGTCTAATTTAGTTGCAAATTATCTAGTTGTTCTTACTATGGCGTAAGTTGCGGTACATATTTGTGTAGAGTTGTATGATGACATCTGATTAGTTGCTTCTCTGTATCCTTGCAACCAAGTTGGTTACATGTTTTAAAATCTAGTTGTTCTTATTCTGTCTAAGTTGTGTTTACGGATCGTGCATAGTAGTATGTCAATGGCTGAATAGTTGCTTTCTAGTCTGCTTACATGAGTCTGACCTAGTTGTTTTTTCCTCTAGCATAAGTTGCGGTACGTATCGTGCAGAGTTGTAATGATGTTGTCTGATTAGTTATTTCAAGAATCCCTACAACCAAGTTGTTTACATGTTTTTAATCTAGTTTCTCCTTTATTCTGGACTAAGTTGCGGTACATATTTATGTAGAGTTGTGTGATGGCATCTGATTAGTTGTGTGATGTCCTAAGTTGTGTTACGCATCGTGTATAGTTGTATGTCGGTATCTGAATAGTTACTTACTAACTACCAACAGCCTAGTCTGCTTACATGAGTCCTAGCTAGTTGTTTTTTTTCTCTGGCATAAGTTGCGGCATGTATCGTACAAAGTTGTAATGATGGTGTCTGATTAGTTTCTCCTTTTTATTCTGGACTAAGTTGTTTACATATTTTTTATCTACTTTCTCCTTTACTCTGGACTAAGTTGCGGTACATATTTGTGTAGAGTTGTCTTTATTTTACAACTAACTGCTATCACAAACTTTTATTTTTTTGCAGCAAAGATTGTGGGGTTTTTGCTCTCATGAATGCAGAAAATTGGACTGGCAGGTCTTTGATACATTATGGACCTGAACACATTGAAAGGATAAGGAAGCTGCTGACTCATCGATGGGTTACTTCTGTTAAAAACACAATCAAATGGAAGGAAGTTATCAAGAATAAATAATGTACAGTTTTCCAACAAACTCTACCATTTTTTCTGAATTTAATCAGAATACCTTTTTTCCATACTTTTTTAACATGAATACTTTCTGGTTTCTTAATAAAACCTTGGTTGCAAAACACAATAACAACAATACATTTACTTCATGGTCTAGATGAATTGGGATAGACTACAAAACAATCATAGCTTCTTGCCCAAAGAGCCTAAACCTAATGCCGATGAGCAAGTAGCAGAATTGTGTCCAGGCTGATTACACACAGTGCACGTTATAATTCTTTTAGCTTGCAACTCAATTCCAGAAGGAAATCTACCCTTCTTTCGACCTTTTGTATTCGACCTGGGAGGGTCAAGAATGACCATTGCTTCTTCAACGGGCTCAACCATATGTCCTTGGCCAATTGGTGCCACAGTAGATGACGGAGGAGGAGCATACAAAGGGTTTGTGTCGAACCAATCGCTAGATCTGGTAGACGCTGCAGTTGTTGGTATTGCTGGAGTAGGGCTTGAACTTACTGTTCGACGTTTTTTAGGAACTAGTGTAGCATTTTCAACATTAGTTGCTGGAGCCACGGGAGCTGTTGGGGTAGTTCCTGAAGTTGTTGTTTGTTTTGCCATATGAGCTGAAATAGAGTCCTGATTTGATTTAGAGTTCTTTGACGTACTGGTTGTGTTCTTCTTCTTCTTGACTTTGTCTAGTTGCGCAAACTTCGTTATCATCTCCCTGATGTGTCTACGAGCAATAGCTTCATGTTGTTCTGACTTACTACCAATATTAGCAACATTTACAAACTTCGTAGACAAGTTGGCAAACAGTAGTTGCTTCCGTGACTCCTCATGCATTACATCATCTTTAGCTGGAAAACTTGGTTGAACCACAGTTTCCAAAGCTTGTTGAGTCCATCTACGCAATATGTATCGCTCTGGTATTGCGTCAACTCCAATATGTGTGAACACTTTCAACACATGACAACAAAGCAATCCATCCCTCTCATATTTGCAACAATCACAGTTATTGTTGTCACTCCCTCTATTAGCATTAACCATGTAGCTTCTTCCACCATAGGGATAGCAGGTCTGGTTGTTAGGGATTAGCAAGTACATGTTGCGACCTGCGAGTTGCACATTGTAGCATCCTATCATTCAAACTCAAGCCTGAAACGGTGGTAAATGTCCCTTGTATAAATAGCTAATGCATGCTTCTCTATCGGGAACGGGGACCAAGGTTCTACTTCAAGCTCATCTGTTCGGAAATCAGCGTGGCCTTCCCTTCCCAACATCTTTTCCTGAATTTTCTCATATTGTTTCACAAAATGCTTGATTGAATTGTGAGGGTTGATATAACGTTTTAACACAGCGTTGAAGCCTTCACTTCTCTGTGTTGATTGCATGAATGGGAAGAAGCGGTGCCTAAAGTAGCAAGGAACCCACGTGTGTGCAAACTTCTTCAACCATGTAAATGTCTCATGTCCTGCCAACCCCCACTTTAGGACCATCTCTGCCCACTTTGCTTCAAACTCCTCCACTGTCATACTTTCATCAATGCATTCATTGAATTCAAGTGCCAAACCCGGGTTCCTCCCCAAGAATGCACCCAGCTTCTCGTTTGTTTTTTTAATAATATGCTAGCGGCAGTTGCGATGGGAAGTTTTAGGGAAAATAGCAGAAATTGCAAGCCTCATAGCCCAGTCCTGATCTGTGATAATATTACTTGGTTGCTTTCCATGCATGGCCTTAAGGAATTCCCTAAAAAGCCACTTGAAACTTTCCTCTTTCTCATCCCTTAGGAAACCACAGCCAAGCATAAATGTCTGTCCATGCCTATTTATACCTATGAACGGAGCAAAAGGCATGTTGAAATGATTTGTCATGAAAGTTGTATCAAAAGATACACAATCATGGTATGCCTTTGTGTATGCTTTCCTCGCAACACTGTCCACCCAGAAAATATTTTCAACTCTACTTTCTTCATCAAACGAAAAATTGGAGTAGAAACCAGGGTCCTTCTCTTTTATCTCAGCAAAGTAAGCAACTGTCTCACTCATGTCCCATTCTTTATTTTCACTTCTAAAGCTTGTGCGCAAATTTGTTATATCCTTTAGAGCATATGGGACAAAAGCTTCTGCGCCATAAAACGAAGACATGGCAGTCATCATTCGGCCTGCAACACATATAGAACAGAAATAATACTTTGTAAGTGTCAAAATTTCATTTAACTAAGGACAGAAATCATGTTTACTTTTGCGGGTGTTTTCTATGTGTACAACATCAAATTTTATAAACCTGTCTCTAAGTTGCAATCATGTAGGCATTTCAGGAATGCTTTTTCATCTGCTGGTATGCCTTTATGTGATCTTAAATACTTGGACAATGAAGGTTTGACAACCATGGGATGGTTGTGTTCTGGAATGAAATAAGTTACTTCCCATTTGTTGTTAACCAACTTGACAATCATTTTGGCTTCACACTTGGTTTGCTTGATTGATTCCCTTTTGCGCCTAACTCCTAGCTTGCTAGACGTTGACTTCTTAGCGTGGCCAGATTGTCTGCCTTCCTCGTTATCATCGTCTATCTGGATAGGACTAACTTCTTCCACAACATTCATCTTCTCTTTCTGCTTTTCTTCTTCTGTCTTCGGTTGCCTGTTTTTGTTGCAAACAAATGCCTGCTTCCTCAGTTCATTAGTGAAAGCTTGTCGATGCGATGTATTTGATTTGATAGAAAAACCTAGCTTTTTGGCATAAGCATTGTAGTGTGCTCTTGCATCAACAATAGTATCAAACCGCATCCCTAGGAAAGGTTCTTGCGGACTAGATGCAACTTCTTCATTCAATGGGACTCCATCTGCACCTTCATATGCTAAGTTTGGGTCAGCAGAGGTTGCTGTAGGGACAGTGTTGCTGGGGATTTCATGGTTGCCTCCAGGGGCCGGTGGCGGCACATAGTCAAACTTATCTCCTCTTGCACTATGCACACCTGAGTTACCACCGTCTTCAACCTTCTCAGCTGTATCATTGTCTGGAGATTCCTCCACAATCTCTTCACAGACAGCTTGAGTGCAGAACAGTGGTTCAGGGACATTTAGTTCTGTACCTTGAATGTCGTCTTCAGCTGGTAGTTTGTGAAGATCCAACCCAGACATCTGCAAAAACAAAAACCAAGGTCACTTAAGGTTTTTTCCAAAAAAATCAACTATGTTGCCCCACAAAATACAACTTATCCCACAAGCAGAAACAACTTAGAGAGTTGCCAATAAGCAACTATGTTAGGCAATAGTCTACTGCTAGATTACAAACTAGAACTATATATTAGCATACAGAACATACATATCATGACATCAACTTCCTATATTCCTATAAAAGTTCCTGACCCACGTTTTATTTTTTTTCCTACATTTTTTCAGGTACTTCAACTGCTAACGAACTTACGAGAATCATCCTGCTTAGAAACTCACCGGAAAAAAGGATAACTTTTTCTCCATGCCAGCTCTATGTACAAATTGCAAAACTACCAAATATGTTGTGGGGCTAGTTGCTTCTAAAATTACAATCTTTTTGTGTGTCCGAGGAGCCAGATGTGCTTTTTTACTGTAATCTGAAAGACAGTTTGTGTTTTTCCTCAATCTATGATGCAACCTAGTTGGGTAGATGGTTTTTTACTGTGGGGCTCCATATTCATGGAGAGGATCATAGAAAACAAGCATGAACTTTTATTCCAGAACAGATCTAAAGAGGGGAAGGGGAGGGTGGGGTGAGAGGGAGGGGGAGTAAGGGAAACGGAGGCATGCTTCTTGTGTGTGTACCTTTTTCCTTATTTTATTACTGCTGCATGTAGATCTCAAGCTTCTTTCATAGTCCTCCAATGGAGATCTGGGAGGATCTGGCTTGTGGAAGAAGAAGATACAGAGAGAGGGGAGTTGGTGTCACGTGGTATAGGAGGTGGAGGGAAGTGTGGGGTTGTTGTTTTGGCTGGGGACCTGGGAGTTTTAGGTAAGCCTGGGGTGAGCGACGCGGGATGGGGTGGACGACGCGCGGTGGTGCGTTCCAGCTGGGAGGTTTTCATATCTGATAAGTTTGTTCAGGGGTACTTTCTATTCTGGGAGGTGGCTGGTTTGGACTAACCAGCCACCGGTTGCTACTTAGATCGGTCCATAAAAAATATATATACCTCAGTAACCTGAACGCCTGTCATAAAATTAAAATGTCACTGACAGAAGACGGCACGGCAAAGCGCGCTAGGTCCATCTAGTATATATATGTAAAGTTGGTCTCCTTTTGTTTCCCGTCTTTAATCATGCAAAGTCCTTGTCAAGTTGTCATTGACTCATTGTCCTGAAGCGTGAGCCACTGAGCACACATGGTTCGGCGTCATGTTGGATATCGAGGGAGCAACTGAACTGATCGATCGAATGGCCAACAGAGACATGGACTTAACACGACAACTTTGGACTCGCAAAGGAGCCGGACAGCACACCAGGAGGAACTCCAGCTAGCTACCAGTACGGTGCCATGCAACGATCTACTAACATGCTAGCTAGGTAACATAACATGCACACGCGGACTAGACGACTAAACAGTAAACACCATGCAAATCACTACTACTATTCGCTAGTACTCCTAGAGAAGCCAACAAGATCAAAACCTCTTCTTCACAGAACGGGCTGTCTAAGATCGGTGCATATTGGATCAATGCTGCCTCATCAGTCGCCAGTCACCGATGGGGACTTGAAGTTGAAATTCGGCGAGAAGAACTCCGGCCATGGCGGCCAACGCACCCACTAGGATCGAGCTCGGGATCGCCCACGCCGGGACATATGGTGAGATGCAGCGCAGCCAGCCAAGATACCTGGAGCACGCCACCGTGCTCGGCAGCCGCACGGCGTCGACGACGTGCAGGGCGAGGGGTGCTCCTCCCGTCCTCCGACATCGTCTTCGTCACCCGGACGGAGCTGTTCGGGTACGACGGCGCCGACGGCCAAAGCTCCAACGCACCCCCGTCGGCGCGGACGACTATAGCGTGGCCCCTGTTGGTCGCCACGTCCTCCGCCACCGTGCTCACCGACACCCAGTCGAACCCCTTGAACCGTTTCCTGCCGTAGCACGCCGCCAGGGCGTGGTACAGCAGCACGGATACCTTGTCGGCGATGGCGAAGCGTCGGAACGTGGGGTCGAACACGGCGACGGCTTTGTCGTCGGGGCAGAAGACCGTGAGCCCGCCGCAGCTGACGAGGCGCTCCTAGAAGATCTCGCCCGCCTTCGGCGTCGTCGAGAGGAGGCCAGCGAAGACCCTGCCACGCGTCATCCGGGCAGAAGACCGCGAGCCCTCTTCCACCACCGACGAGGAGGCGCTCTTGGAAGATGTCACTCGCGTCGGACGTCACGTTGGGGAGGACCACGAAGCTCCCGCAGCCGTTCATGGACGTTGCATCTCGGAAGTTGAGCCGGGCCAGCCTGGCCTCGTCGTCGCTGGCAGCGCCTCCAGACAGCGCGAGCACAAGAACCAGCACAAACAATGCGGCCATCGCAGGTGGGCGGCACGAAAGGAGATGGTAGAATTGACCGTGACTATGTCTACCGGCTACTGGCTAGCAGTCCAGTGCAGTGTAGGATATCAGGTAAGCAACTGTCGACGTACCAGGACGGTGGGAGCTTCACTATGGATGGAGGGGTGACAAGAGGAGACGACCTAGGTTTGACTGGTCTAGAAGGAGAGTGAGGAGGAAAGGAATAAGGGTTTGTCTGCTGTGTCAGTTGCACTTTTTTAGTAGAAAATTGCAATTGTATTTTTCTGTCAGAAAAGTGTAACTAGATTTTAGTTGCGTTTTTTTTAATAGACGGTTGCACTTTTTTTAGGTGACTGAGACTTAAGAAAATCTCAGTCGACTGAGAATTAGCAAAACCGAAGGAATAAAGGCTGGATGTCTGGACAGATACGTGTTGTGCAGGCGAGTAGTACTAGCTACCATGGCGATGACACTTCTCAATCGCAGCGCGTACACACTAACTTCTTTTTGAAACGAGGTGCTGAACCAACTTACAGTGTCTTTGTCTTACTAGCTGAACGTGCCATAACTAACGCCGGCCCATGGTTTCTTCTGAGAAAGATCACTCGTATAATTATAGAAGGTCATTCAGTACATTGTGATGTGTCGATCCGAATATTGATGCGGCACACGTTTGCCGGGTCAGTTACATTGCACAGGTTTTACTTCTATTTAAACTAGCAGGGTGGCCCTCGCAAATATGAGGGTAAGATCTAAAAATGTCTAGAAAATTATATGTTTTCATGTATTATCAAGTTAGGATTGATACGGTTCTATTCTTGAAACAAATTTTATAATTAATAAAACTATCATGTGCAAATCTCTTTTATATCGATATTATCTATATTCCCTTCATTAAGTATTTATGATGAATTAGTATCTACTCCTTATTTCACTTTAAAAATGATATTCTTTAAGTATTATCTCTATTCCCTTCATTAAGTATTTATGATGTAATAGTATCTACTCCTTATTTTACTTTAAAAGTGATATACTTTAATTTACGGGCTGAACGACACCATATTATCCATTACCCACAGTAGATGATGCGTGCATATGTGAAAAATAAATATACATCATCTCTATTACATGGTTTGGAAACTAACTTGATTTCTCCTTATGAGCACACACAATATTCTAAATTTCAATATATCTCTTTCAGAATACATGAAGCCATTCTTCATGAATAATAGATTGTATTATTTGCTATGTTCATTTGATAGAACTATGGATTGTATATCGATTTGGCTCGTTAGTATATGTGATTAAGGCCAGCAAACATAAAAAATAGGATCTTTGACCCATCCATCAGGTTGTACGTTGGATGGTATCGATTAGACAATGCTATAGGTCTAGGGAACACAATTAATCAAAGTTATGCGATATTAGAACTTTTTTATGCATGAAACATGCACAAATAAAAAAAGCTGCATGAAAGTGAATAAAATCTAATAATTCTGGAATTCTGTATCCTTTAGTACAAATGAGTGTTCTACGACAACATTAAAAACATTTGTCTGTAAATAGTACTGACAAATATAATTTAACATTGAATTGACTTTGATTATCTAACCTAGAAAAACTGTTGAAAAATCAAGAATACTATATTATATAGGCCACAGATTTATAGAGGATATGTGCTTAACTATGGGGGGAAGGCACCATTTTCAACACCACATAGCTGAACATATAAATTCCGAGTCTTGACACATATCCTCCTCCAATGTGTATGGGAAATCCAAACAATTGGAATGTTCTTAATGTTTTACTGCTACAATACCTGAAACATATGCATAAGCTTATTATTGAATGTAACTCCATCTCTTCGGAACCTTCAGCTGCCATGCAGTATGAACCACTAAGGTGCCCTTTGTAACTATAATCAAAGTACCAGATGCACAAACAAAAGTGCAATTTTGAAAGGAGAAATATTTGCTTGATATTGTATTATAAAATCAGCCTAATAACTAATATAGATTAGGAAAACTTAGGTAGAAGCGGCTAATCAGTCTGCAAATATGACCTTGCTACTGCGCATATAAGAATATAAAGTGGAGTATATATTAGGTTAAACTGAAGGCTGAAATCATCCGTACAAAGGTCGATGTAGTACATAGTTGCAACTAAATTAACCACCGGCAAACACATGTTGCATCTAGCTGTCTAAGGTGGCACCATAAAAATCTGGAACAATTGAACATTACCAAAGCTGCACAAAGTTCCCAGCATAGCCCAATTCTGAACTTAAATGGTTTTGATCTTGAATCTGCACCAAGTCCTCCAACAGAAAAATAATGGTCGTCGCTGCCGCGTGGGCGCATAACCTGTATCATGTGGAGAGCCAATCTGAAGCAGGTCTCGGGGCAATGCTAGCTGGCTGCTAGATGGAAGCACCAGATCGGAAGATCGGAAGATCGGGAAGCAGGCGGCGGTTGTTGTAGGCAAAGCAGGAAGATGGAAGGAAAGAAATCGCCTCCTGGGAAAGGGAGCGCTCCTCTCTCCAAAATCCAAGGTTGCAGATCAATGGATTGTTAATCGGATGGACCTAGTCTCTTAATTACTAGAATTAACGTGGAGGCTTACAGGGAACGTGTCCTGTTGAATATATTTTGTATTTTGTATGCACCGGTGTAGATGTGTAATGGGCTTGTCACGTGTCAATAGTTTTGCGTAACTCTTACATCTATTAAATCCTAACGTTAGCAGTAAAATCAATGGTTATTTTAATTTAGATGATGTGGATCAACCAGATGCCTCGAAAAACACCTTTATATCGCTTTTAGTATATAATAGATAGATGTTGGTATTACCTTGTGTTTGTAAATAGTACAAAGATTCAAAGAACCAGCTTTTACATTGTGTTATCCAATTATTGGAATCCACGAGAGTCGACAAAAATAAATTTTATGCAATAAAAATATACCAGAGGGGGCATTTGCCCCCGCCCTCCCAATTCTAGTTAAACAATAATATATGTCTGCCAAAGTTTTGAATCGTCCTTGGCCACTAAGACCTATCTCGTGTTTGAACCCGCTCTAGTCATATTGCTTTGGTTATGCCGCACCATGATGATCAGGACCAGTTGCGACCGCGCAGGGTCTACAAGGTTGTTCTTTGTCGGGTGGGTGGGTTAATCCCGGTTTACAATTTCTCAAATCCTCTTCGGTTAACATTATGTATCCTTGACATTGGTAACATTTTTTGTTTTGTTCCTTGACTTCCCCTATACACATCATGCATGATGCTCTTCGGTACCGTAGTTTCTTTCGCTTTCGTCCTTGCATCATCTTAAATGTGTTAAGTTGACTGCCTTTCTGATTTGGGCCTGAGGCCATATAAGGAATTGTAACTGGCTCAACCAGTGTACCTGTTTTAACTCCCTATGAACTCATCAGAGTTTTATTAATTTAAAGCCGGGCTATCAAGACTCTTATCTAAAAAAATGTGTATACACCTTGTTTCCACAATAATCAAACTATATTTTGGATGCTCGTTAGCACCTAGATTTTGTTTTTGTATGTATCACTTAGAAGATTGTGTGGCATGGCCCTTGTCATATTTTTTTCCTTCTAAAAAAAAAGTATAACTCGAACTTTGCATCAATTGATTGACACTTCAATTTTTATTGTGAAGTTCATCATTTGGAGTATTTCAATCAATGATCCTATAAGATCGATACATGAATCAACTAACAGAGAATTCAATCATAAAACGACGGCTATGTATTATAAAGCTTTTTAGTTAACCGTCAGACCTAATTGGAAAAATCATGTGCGAACCATCACCAAAATGGTTAACGTCAAGTAAGAACAGAGCGTGTATTTTCTGGCGCTAAGATTAAGGAGCAGTCGTGGCTGCTTTTTTCAGGGTCGTGGATGCTTTTTTCCCCTCGTGCAGAGACTAGGGTTCCCCACCGTGCCCGTAACGTGGAGCCAGCTAGTGGTAGTGCTTCTCTCCTTCCCCTCCTCGTCGATGGAGAAGGCCTCAGGCGGCGAGAGTTCCCTTCCTTCCGACCTGAAACAAGAAGGGGAGGCAGTCGGAGAATTGGGCATAGGGAAGGAAATTGGTCGACGCAGACCTAGCCCTGGCCCCGTGGCCTAGAGGCCAATTTGACAGGCCATGGGCTGACCCATTTTAAAAGAAGCTAGTGGTCTCACTGGCACAATGCGTACCCGGATCGTACCCAAAAGTTAACTCTGATACGTACACCTTTTTCAGGTGTGTTTGCACTGTGAACATTCTAAGATACATTATAACAAACTACTAGTTTAACCAGATTGATAATAAACAACAAAAGGCTCTTGATTGACGGAAAAAATGACAGCACACATGTGAACGTCATATATAGATAGTGGTCATTTCAGCTATATGTTAGGCGTATGAATGTACGTCAGTATGTTTTGTGTTATGTGCCATGTATGTATACACTAGTAGAAAAAGGATCTTTGGTTCGGGCCACTAGTCCTGGCCGTGGCTGGGACCGGGACTAATGGTCCGAACCGGATGGCCCGAGGACGCTGAGGTCCTTTGTCCCGGCCCGTAAGGGACCATTAATCCCGGTTTGAGATACAAACCGGGACTAATAGGTCTGGGCATGCGCGCGTGCTTCTGGCAGAACCATTAGTCCCGGTTTATATCTTAAACCGGGACTAATGGTCTGGCCCTATATATATGCATCCATCCCTCCACTCTCTCCTGTTTTTTCCTATGTGAGGTGGGTATAACTTTGTGCTAATTTTTTTTTCATATGCACTAGATGTTTTCGGTGAAATGCCTGTTAGAGCGATGTCACTTGAGTTCACACAAGACAAAATATGATATGAGGTGCCAGAGCCACACTTAAGTTTTCTCATCTTTGTTTCCAAGTGTCCTAAAATGTTAGCCACTATTTTCTCGTTTAGACCGCGCGGTACTAATTTGAGCATCGTGATTGCGTTTGATATATATGCATGTTGTATGATGCAGATGAGCCATCCATGGATGTACGATGACCGACGCTCTGATGCTTACAGAGTAGGCGTGCGTTCTTTTCGCCTTGTGGCCGAGGCGAACAAGCGGCGGGATGGTTTTATGTGTTGTCCATGTGTTGAATGTCGAAATGAGCAGGCTCACACTTCCTCAAGAGTCATCCAGAGTCACCTGCTTCGCTCCGGTTTCATGTCCGGCTATAATGTTTAGACCAAGCACGGAGAAAGAGGGGTTATGCTGGAAGACGACGATGAAGAAGAGAACCATGATGACAACTACCGATCTATGTTTCCTGAATACGCTGATACCGCAATGGAATACAATGAAGAAGAAGGGGGTGAAGAACGGGAATCAGATGAGCCCGCTGATGATCTTGGTCGGGTCATTTCTGATGCAAAGCGAGACTGCGACACAGAAAAGGAGAGGTTGCAGTTCGAGAAGATGTTACAGGACCACAACAAATTATTGTACCCAACTTGTGAAGATGGCCAGAAGAAGCTGGGTAGCACACTAGAATTGCTGAAGTGGAAGGCAGAGACCAGTGTGACTGACTCGGGATTTGAAAAGTTGCTGGTAATAATGAAGAAGCTGCTTCTAAGAAATAACAAATTTCCCTCCAGTACGTACGAAGCAAAGAAGGTAGTATGCCCTCTAGGATTAGACGTGCAGAAGATACATGCATGCCCTAATGACTGCATCCTCTACCGCGGTGAGAAGTACGAGAATATGGATAAATGTCTGGTCTACACTGCATTGCGGTATAAGATCAGAAAAGATGACCCTGGGGATGTTGAGGGCGAGCCACCCAGGAAGAGGGTTCCTGCCAATGTGATGTGGTATGCTCCTATAATACCACGGTTGAAACGTTTGTTCAGAAACAAAGAGCATGCAAAATTGTTGCGATGGCACATGGAAGACCGTAAGAAAGACGGGAAGTTGAGGCACCCTGCTGATGGTTGGCAGTGGAGAAAAATCGAGAGGGACTTCGCAGACTTTGCTGGTGATGCAAGGAACTTATGGTTTGGTCTAAGTACCGATGGCATGAATCCTTTTGGGGAGCAGAACTGCAGTCACAGCACCCGGCCCGTGACTCTATGTATCTACAACCTTCCTCCTTGGTTGTGCATGAAGCGGAAGTTCATTATGATGCCAGTGCTCATCCAAGGCCCGAAGCAACCCGGCAACGACATTGATGTGTATCTAAGGATATTAGTTGATGAACTTTTACAGTTGTGGGCCAAACCAGGTGTACGTGTGTGGGATGAGCACAAACAGCAGGAATTTGACCTACAAGCGTTGCTGTTCGTAACCATCAATGATTGGCCTGCTCTTAGTAACATTTCAGGACAGACGAACAAAGGACACAATGCATGCACGCACTGTTTAGATGAGACTGAAGTATATATCTAGATAAATGTAGGAAGAATGTGTACCTGTACAATCGTCGTTTTCTTCTGCCAAGTCATCACTTAAGAAAGAAAGGCAAGCATTTCAATGGCAAGGGATAAGCCCGGACAAAGCCTGTCCCCCGTACTGGTGCTGATGTATTTGGTATGGTCAAGGATTTGGATGTAATCTTTGGAAAGGGTCCTGGAGGACAACCTGTTCTGAAAGACGTCGACGAACACGCACCCATGTGGAAGAAGAAATCTATATTTTGGGAGCTATCCTATTGGAAAGTGCACGAGGTCCGCTTTGCAATCGACGTGATGCACCTGGCGAAGAATCTTTGCGTGAATATTCTAGTCTTCCTGGGCTTGTATGGGAAGTCAAAAGATACCCAGGCAGCACGGGAGGACCAGCAACATCATAAAGGACGAGATGGCAAGCATCCAGGACAACTTCAAGGGCTTGCCAGCTACGCTCTTAGCAAAGAAGAGAAGTAAATCTTTTTTGAAGTCCTTTTCAGTATCAAGGTCCCGTCTGGCTTCTCGTCGAATATAAAGAGAATAGTAAATATGAAAGAGAAAAAATTTCAAAACCTAAAGTCTCATGACTGCCACGTGCTTATGACGCAATTGCTTCCGGTTGCATTGAGGGGAATTCTACCGAAAAATGTTTGACTAGCCATTGTGAAGGTATGTGCATTCCTCAATGCAATTTCTCAGAAGGTAATCGATCAAGAAATTCTATCAGGGTTACAGATTGATGTGGTCCTATGTCTGGTCAGCTTCGAGTTGTTGTTCCCGCCATCCTTCTTCAGTATTATGATGCACCTCCTAGTTCACCTAGTCAAAGAGATTAGAATTCTCGGTCCTGTGTTTCTACACAATATGTTCCCCTTCGAGAGGTTCATGGGAGTCTTAAAGAAATATGTTCATAACCGTGCTAGGCCAGAAGGAAGCATCTCCAAGGGCTATGGAACAGAGGAGGTCATTGAGTTTTGTGTTGACTTTCTTCCTGGCCTTAAGCCGATTGGTGTTCCTGAATCTCGGTATGAGGGGAGGCTGACTGGAAAAGGCACACTAGGAAGGAAATCAATGGTATGTAGGGACAGGAATTCTTTCACTCAAGCACACTACACAGTTCTACACAATTCCACCGTGGTGGCTCCGTATATCGAGAAACACAAGAATATTCTACGCTCCGAAAACCCGGGGAAGCCTGACTCCTTGATTAAAGGGGAACACGAGAAGAATTTTGGCAATTGGTTGCAGACACATCTCATGAATAACACCACTGTTGGAGATCAGTTGTACTTGTTGGCCAGGTTACCATCTTCGACTATATGTACTTTCCAAAGGTACGAGATAAATGGGAATACATTTTACACGATGGCCCAAGATAAAAAGAGCACCAACCAAAACAGTGGTGTCCGCTTTGATGCAACAGATGAAAATGGGCAGAAGGACACATACTATGGGTACATAGAGGAGATATGGGAACTTGACGATGGACCTACTTTTAAGGTCCCTTTGTTTTGGTGCAAATGGGTCAAGCTGACAGGAGGAGGGGTACATGTAGACCAAAAGTACGGCATGACAACAGTGGATCTCAACAATCTTGCGTACATGGATGAACCATTCGTCCTAGCCAACGATGTGGCTCAGTTTTTCTATGTGAAGGACATGTCTACCAAACCGAGAAAAAGGAAAGATAAGCAAAAGAATACAGAATACAATGAGCCAAAGAGCCACATAGTTCTTTCAGGAAAAAGAAAAATCATGGGAGTGGATGACAAGACGGATATGTCAGAATATTACAATAATTTTCATGAAATTCCGCCATTCAAAGTGAAAACTGAACCAAACATCATGTTAAATTATGAAGATTCTCCATGGCTACGGTGCAGAAGAAAACCACAACGCTAGATGTTGGTGATGTGTAATAATGTATTAATTAAACCTTTTATTTGAGACATAAATCTATGTAATGTATTAAACCTTTTATTTGAGACATAAATCTAGGGAATGTGTGGATGTGTGGTGTTTCGCCGGAGGAAGACGACCGGAGCGTCGGCCCCATGTGTAGGCCCCAGGTGTGACCCTCTTCCCGGACATGCGTTAACACTTAGTGAAATCCTGGATCTGTACGTGGAAACTCCCGTCGTGGGACAACCGGGGCCTAGAATATGGCAAAGTTGGCCCAACATTTGCTCTCCATGTACATATGTCCTAAACAAACCAAATCAAATAGAAAGGTCCACCGTGCTAGCCTCATACGGAGAAAGCTATAGGGGTAGACGATCCGGGCCCCTGGTCTAGGGTTTCGCCGGAGGAAGACCACCGGAGCGTCGGAATCACATGAAAACTTGCATGTGCCCCTAGAATATGTGTGTGAGAGTGGTGCAAGGTTGGTAGGTGCCATGTGTAGGCCCCAGGTGTGGCCCCCTTCCCGTACATGCGTTAACACTTAATGAAATCTTGGATCTGTACGTAGAAACTCCCGCCGCGGGACAACCGGGGCCTAGAATGTGGCAAAGTTGGCCCAACATTTTCTCTTCATGTACATATGTCCTAAACAAACCAAAACAAATAGTAATGTCCATCGCGCTACCCTCGTACGGAGAAAGCTATAGGGGTAAATGATCTGGGGCCCCCGGTCTAGGGTTTCGCCGGAGGAAGACCACCGGAGCGTCGGAATCACATGAAAATAGCAAAATGGTTAATAGTTTGACTATTTAGAATAATTATTTTACAAAACAGAAAATGGATTTGAATCGCTTATTCAAATTCAAGCATTTTTTATGTTAAAAATTTAGTGAGATTCAAAAATATGCAAAATATAATAGTTAATGCATTTTTAAATTGAAAATGGCAAAATGGTTATTAGTTTCACCAGTTAGAATAATTATTTTATAAAACATAAAATAGATTTGGATTACTTATTCAAATTCAAGAACTTTTAATGTTGAAATTTTTCTCAAATTCATAAGTATGCAAAACTTGTATAATTCAAATGTTTAAAAAATATGCAAATTGAATTTTTTTAAACAGGCGCGCCCCTTGGGTGAAAACATTGAAAAAAAGGACCTTTAGTCCCGGTGCGTGCTACACACCGGGACTAAAGGTGTGGCGTTGGCGCTTCATGCGTTAGTGCCGAAAACCTTTAGTCCCAAAGGTGGCACACACCGGGACTAAAGGGGTGGACCTTTAGTCCCGGTTCGTATCATGCACCGGGACTAAATACCCTTTAGTCCCGGTGCGTGATACGAACTGGGACTAAAGGTCCCCCCTATATATTGCCGCGCCTCTTCTTCTCCCAAATCACCACTCGAGGACGCACACAGAGCACCACGCGAGGACGACGAAGGAGACGCCGGCAGGCTTCCCGATCTCTCCGGCCGCCACCACCCCCAACCGACACGCCCACTCCAGCCACCACCACCCCCAACCGCCACCCCACTCTAGCCGCCGCCCGCGTGCCCCTGGCCAGGTACCACGCCCCCTCCCCTTCCCCCATCCGGCTACACGGCGGAACGGTAGCCGTACGTCGACGTGCAAACGATCCGTGTCTGAGTCCACAATCCCTATCGCAAAAACCAGCTAGTAACGATCCCTAAAAATAGCTGAAGAAATAACTACCCTAAGTCTGGTAGTGCTCGCGGGTCCCCCGGACTTAGGGTTAGGGTGGTAGTGCTCGCGGGCCCCGGGACTTAGGGTTAGGGTGGCAGTGCTCGTGGTCCCCCGGACTTAGGGTTAGGGTGGTGGTGCTCGTGGGCCCCCGGACTTAGGGTTAGGGTGGTGGTGCTCTCGGGCCCCCGGACTTATGGTTAGGGTGGTAGTGCTCGCAGGCCCCCAGACTTAGGGTTAGGGTGGCAGTGCTCGCGGGGCCCCGGACTTAGGGTTAGGGTGGCAGTGCTCGCGGGCCCCCGGACTTAGGGTTAGGGTGGTAGTGCTCGCGGGCCCTCGACAAATCTATCATGGTTGCTATTGTCTGTAAGTTGTTGAATTCATTGTCTATATATAAGTTGTTCATTTTTTCAGTTGTTCAGTTCATTGCATGTAATTATCCTAATTATATCCTTTTGTACTCTATTATTATGTAGAATGAAGATCATGGAATGTAAAAGAAGATCAATCTTTAGTGTTGGGTTCATTGACCCAGATAAAATACATATAAAGACGCTAACGGATAAACCCGAGGAGACACAGGAAAACCTTCTAAGGTTTCTAATGGAGCAAAATTTCTGTGACCATATACTGTTTCCTTACAATTTCGCGTGAGGGTCTTACTCTGTTGTACACATTCACTTTATCTTACTCGATGTTAAGTGTGATTGATGAATTACTGATGTATATATGAACGTGTGTAGTTTCCACTGTATTCTGCTAGACATTAAACTTGATAAGGGAAGAGTTGAAGTCATGGACCCATTAAAGAGACCCCTAGAAATGTTTAGGGACATGCAGGACATGCTCCAAAGGTAATTTCCGCGCTACATCAGTCTCTTTCATTGATTTCCTGAGATATCACATAATAAGTAACTCATTCATTTTCTTTACCAGGCAGGGTTTAGAACCAGTTCAAGAGTGCGGTTACAGGTGACTTTAGTGAGAAGCTGACGTTTAAGCCGGTCTCGGTAATTAGTACGCGCATCTCTTTACTTCTAGTTTCAATACAATTATGATGCTAGATTATTATTTTGATTGAATTCTATTCTCGTAAAGTGCGCTAGGCAGCCAGCGAAGACGAATCTATGTGGATTCTACGTTTGCGAGTTCATTAGCACGTTTACCAGTGAGCTGAATGATTATAGAGTCGATGTAAGCAATACATTCACAACATTATTTTATTACCGCCACTTTTTGTTATCATGATTGATATTCATATTGATCTCCTTTTCTTATGTAGTTCGAGAAAATGCGGGATCAGCTCCTACCAGAGCAACACGTAGTAGCAATTGCTAAAGAACTGGCAGGATTCTTGATGAACGAGATGATAGATGACGCCGGAGAATTTAGTGTGAATAGGCGCCGATGATCCCCGACCGTCTAATTGAATAGACAGGCTCTAGTCCCGATAACTGTGACCTCCATGTGTAACTATCATGTATATATTTGTATGCTTGATCTTAAGAAGAGTTATCTTATGTATGCACGAACATGTATGGTATGTGATAGCGTAGAAAACTATTTTTAAATGAAAAAAAGGATACAAATTGAATTCTCTGCCGCGGCAGAGAAAGTGCCTAAAATTCTGCCGCGGCAGAGAACCATTTGTCCCGGTTCGTAATACGAACCGAGACTAATGGGGGGCAC
This sequence comes from Avena insularis, assembly GCA_023614405.1. NCBI lineage: Eukaryota > Viridiplantae > Streptophyta > Magnoliopsida > Poales > Poaceae > Avena > Avena insularis. The sequence goes on from CM042686.1 coordinate 90,716,359, forward strand.
CCCGTGCCCGTAGAGACAGCCACGTGGATTCCCATTGGTCCCGGCTGGTAAGCGGGTCGGGACTAGTGGGTGGGCCTTTAGTCCCGCCTCTCTAGTCCCGGTACCACAACCGGGACTAAAGGCTCTTACGGGCCGGGACTAAAGGCCCTTTCTCCACTAGTGAAACTTGCGCAAGCATCCTAGTATAACAGGAAAATGTGAATTCATCAACGAGCCCATTTGTTCACTACATGTGAATTAACTCGATGGACAACGGTAGTAAATGCTTTAATTTAACGAGCATTTGTTACGCGCCGTTGCAGCCTTGGAGTAGATGGGAACATGATCTACCGTGTCCATATATACACGCATAAGCCTGATATGGAACCAACTTGGTTAAAAGTGGCTCTACCCGTTTGACCCAATGGATCAGTTGAAGCAGGCTCTACTGGTCCAAGAAGCTCCTGGTCCTAGGGCCATCCATTTGAGCTAACAGTTCGGGGTGACTGACCTCCCCAAAGCCCTGCGGTGGCCAACGCGAGGCTGATCTGGCGATGGGTCGCGAGGTCAAGCTCCGCTTATGTTTACTCAAACGTGTACTTCCGCGCATAACAGGGCTACGCATCAGGTGCAACATACTACCCCCTGAACACATGATACGAGGTAATACCTTGCTTCCTCTTTCTAGTTTCTTTGGAGGAAAGGCCTGGGAGGTGTCCTCATCCTTCCTTTTTCCTTCCCGGGCTCTCTCCCAGGACGGCCTCACGGCAGGATCTGGGTCACCCTTCCCGTCATCCTTTCCACCATGAGAAAGATAACTCGTCTTCTTCAATTTGTGCGCAACGGTCCGCTGGGTCGAAGAGACCTGACACCATGTCGACGCGCATGCGTGCATCTTCTTCTGAATGAGCGCATAATGCATTAATGCATCCCCCGCCAGAGGGCCCGATGACCCACAAGTATAGGGGGTGTATCGCAGTATTTTCGATAAGTAAGAGTGTCGAACCCAACAAGGAGCAGAAGGTGTTGATAAGTGGTATGGATTAGGAATTCTCTGTAAATACTTAGCAAACGGATTTTAGGGGTTTTTGATAATGCAGATAAATAAAATATGAGTAAATGAAAGAGAATAATAATAATTGTAGCAAGTGGCCCAATCCTTTCTTTAGCAAAGGACAAGCCGATTGTATTACTTAAGATTACCAAACGTTCTCGAGGACACATGGGAATATTGTCAAGTGCTTTCGCTTCATATAGTAGATTAATCTTCTCTGGTTGGATAAGTGTTGTGTGGGTGAACCTATGCTAATGTACTGATGTTCCTAGGACTAATACATACTTGTGATTATACCACTTGCAAGCATCCGCAACTACAAGAAAGTAATTAAGATAAAACCTAACCACAGCCTTAAACTTTGAGATCCTGCACTCCCTTATGCAAAGGTTTCCTAACGGGGGTTCATGTTTTTGTCACTCCGGCAACCCCGCGATTAGTAGCCAAATATACAATGCATTCCCCTAGGCCCATAAAGGTGAAGTATCATGTAGTCGACCTCACATGACACCACTAGAAGAATAACAGCACAACTTAAATATCAAACCATTGAATCTTTCTCAACACAATTCCACTACTAACAACATGACTTCTCCCATGTCCTCAAGAACTAAACAAACTACTGATGAGACATCATATGGATCAAAACAGAGATAAAATAATGATAAGTAACAATCTGAACATAAACCATAATTCAATGGTTCCACTCAATAGCATCAACTACAAAAAGTAATCAACACAGAGAAAGTTTTGTTGGGGATCGCAGCAGAAAACAAAAAAATTCCTACGATGGAACCCCAAAACTGCCTAGGATCTATCTATGTAGTAATGCGGTAACGACCAATGCATAGAGAATATATACCCTTGTAGACCGTATGCGGTTAACGTTTCGCGGGGAACGTGGTTGATGTAGTCGTACTCGTAGCCGACCTCAAGGTCGCGAAGCTCCTCACAGGTCACCCCTTTGCTCCTTCTTCATCTTCATCATGCAGCAGCTCTAGCTCACGACATTTAAGCGCCCCAAGTGTTGCTCCTCGTGTATTCGTACACATCCGGTGCATGATGAGACCTCCGGCTCCCCGATACCGCCGGGAGTGTGGAAGTTGATATCCGGCTAGGAATCCCTGCAGCACAACGGCGTACTACAGGTGTGCCTCGATCGCACAACCCAGACTTGGGGCCATGGTCACAAGGGTTAGAGAGAGAGGGAACGAGGAAGTCAACCAAAGGACTTCTCCAAATATTGGTATGTTCAATCCCACCCATGGGCACCCCTTTATATAGGAGGAGAGGGTGTGCCCTCCCCTTTGGGTTTCCCATGTGGGACTAATCAAGGGAGAGGGAGGAGGAGGCGCATGGGCCTCATGGGCCAGCTGGCCAGGGGTGGGACCCACCCCGCGCACAACCCTAGACTGGCCGGGTGGGCCCCCCTTGAGTCATATGGGCCTTGGCCCCTTTGGCCCTTGGCCCTTCCCTCCCTCGGTTTCCCCTCATGGGCGTTTATTCACTAGGAAGTTTCGCCCATTAGTAGAATAACCCTTCAAATTAGATTTTAATATTATATTTAATATTAATTACATCAATTAATATGTAAATACATATTACAAAATCCGTCTTGACCCGAAACACCTTTCGGTTCCCTTTCGATTTCCTCCGAACGACTTTGGATTTTTCCTGGAATGATTCCGATCCTTTATTCTTTCTCCGAACAACTTCAGATCTCTCTACGGATCAATTCCGGCTTTATCTTTCTCTACTGTGATTCCGTCTTACGAATGATCGCTCTCATCGTACCCTTAAGTGTATCCTCTCACGCCTCAGGAATGCTCTAGACATGATCTAAATCAATGATCAACAGAGGGACCAGGGATATCCATGTGACCCCTATGCATTCCTGATGAGAATGTCATTTGAACCGCTAAATGTAGCATCCTCTTCCTTTTGTTTCTCGATATGACTTGTCTGAGATCCAATCATTGGTATCCCATACCTTGTTCAATCTCGTTCACAACAAGTTCTGTTTTCTTGTTACCGTGATATTACATCCCCGTGACCTAGTCACATGTTGCAACATTTATGGATATAATCTCACCAAGCCGGCCATATGTATCTTTACCCATCATGTGGGTGAACAAATCCCGGTCTTGCAGTCACATGTCATCTACTGTTCCTTCGGAATACCCAACGTACACCTTCATAACCACTGTATTAACAAGTGGTGCTTGATGTAATCTAAGTAGCCTCGGGAAACAATGAGTAATATGAGCTCACGGTCTAAGGAGAAGGAGTCTAGGTATAGCTGTTGAAAAAATGAACTATATGACTTGATCGTGTTGCAATCCTTCGAGGAATGTCCAATCACATCATTCTCCAATGATATGATCCCGTTGTCAGTCGGCATAAATGCCCATGATCTTGAAACCCAGATCATCTTCGTGACCAACGAACTAGTATGAATAGAGGCTACTAGGGACTTTGTTGTTTCATACCACACATGTACCAATGTTTCTACTTGGCACAGTTATAGCACAATATTAAACTATTATAAACTAATTGAGATATGACAAGAAAAACCTATTTATTATTTGCCTCTAGGGCATATCTCCTTCAAGTTTCCCCTAAGAACTATGCAAGATTCAACCCAGTTGTTACAGCGGTACAAAGTGGTGATGATGGTGCTGGTGGAGATGGTGGTGGAGATGATGATGATGATCCCGATGAAGTCTAGCTTGATGACGGTGTTGATGGCGACCATCTCCCCTCTCCGGAAAGGAATTTCCTCGGCAGATTTCAGCCTGTCGGAGAGCTCTTTCTCTCTCTATAGTCTCCGCCCCGTAGAGGCGGCGGAACCTTTCTGTGGTTGCTCCCCGAGTCTTAGGGTTTCGAGGGGATTATATACGCCAAAGGGCGAGGCCAGAGGTGGGCCAGGGTGGCCACACCACCTGGTGGCGCGGCCAGGGGTGTCCCGCGCCAGGGGGTGGTGTGGGCCCCCTGTGGCCCATCTCCGCTCCTCCTTCTGCCTTCCTTTGTCTTCTGGAAAAATAGGATTTTCCGTATATTTACTTGGATTTTCTGATCTTCGCCAATTTTGCACCTGGGCAGTGCCTTTTCCATCAGAATCCTGACTTCAGTGGTTCATCCTCCAAAAGTCATTAACCATGCAAAAATAGATGAAATAACATAAGTATCATCTCTTAATATGAAATATATTAATGAATAATAGTAAATTATGATATAAAATAGTGATGCAAAATGGACGTATCAACTCCCCCAAGCTTAGACCTCACTTGTCCCCAAGCAAAAATTGAGCTCAATGAACATGACCTCATGTTTATGGAGTGAAGTGTCGATAAATAGAATACGGACAAGAAGCATCACATTCATCAATACACAAATCATAATAGAAAAAACTCACTATTATATAACTTAACTTGCAATGAGTAAAGGAAACACAATAAAGATACACAAAGTAAATCATAATTAGTAATGGCAAACTTTGTTCTTGGTCAAAGAACGATTAACAAGTTGAAGGAGTTTAAACATAATGGGGTTTTCAATGATGGCTTTCAAAGTAATATTCACTAAGATAAGAGCAGTGTGCAAAACAAGGAACAGAAGAACCATGATTGAATATATCATCATATGAATGATTGAATCACAACAACTCAAATACTTGCTTAAGATAGAAAGGAATAGGTTTACTGACTCAACTAAAAAGTTAAATATGGGCCCTTCTTAGAAGGAAGCAGGGATTTCAAGTTTCATAAAGAGTTTACAAAAATTATGGTACTTACTAGCTTTCAGCTCTCATTGGCCCTATCATAAGCATCTTGAGCTGATTAAGGTTAAAGTGACACAAGTATGAGGATATGCTTGACAAGTTATAAGTTGAAAATCTCATGCCCCTTGCTTACGAGTATCGAACCTCATGCTACTCAACTTTAGTCACAAGTAAGTTCTTGTCATTGTAAATACATGTGTATCACGGAGAACCGTCAACGGGGTACCCCTTGCCCCATGATACAGGAGCTATCCCATATCAAAATGACAAGGCAGCAGACAATGAGCATCTCAGCGATCTTTAATTTTCTATTTTGTATAGGTTTTTATTGAGGATTCTTCATAGAATGCTCACTATGTATATGCTGCAAGTTTCCACCATGATTAGGCATGTCTTAGGCTAGCCACCCATGCGTTTGTCTAACACATATACAAACTCCATGAGCTTACAAGCTCCCCTTTTATTTCACACCTGCAATGTTGAAAACATTCCCCATGGTAACATGGTTCTGCTAATTCACAACTTATAAATCGCAAGCATATACGCAACATAGATGGACACAATGGTTCAAGTTTATTAAGTGCAAGAAAGTAAAGTGTGCCATCAAGTTTGTGAGTGCTTTAATCACTAGTTTTCACATAACAAGTTTAATTCGGACGATAGATAAAAACATGAATATACTTGGAATAGTAATAATGCTAGTAGGTAGGTATGGTGGACACAAATGGCATAGTTTTTGGTTTAAGGATTGGATGCACGAGAAGCATTCCCTCTCAGTACAGGTTTTTGGCTAGCAAGGCTGGGTAGCAAGCATAAGAGTTGAAGGAAACAAACAAACATACAAGTGATAGAAACAATCATGCAATCTTCCTTGGAAGCACAAAAGATCTTAACTAGAGAATACTAAGCTTATGAGCTAATCAAGAAAGAAAGATAATGAAATTATATTTCTAAAAGTACTTTTCTCTTTTCCATTCAATTCTCAAATAGTGTTACTACTAACCAGAGCTAGGTTTGCCAAAACCAACTAAATTTTACTTAATGATCCCAAAGTGATACAAATACTAACAACAAGATCAATCATATAACAGAAATTGCAAACTAAAATAAGATGTGCAAAAAGTAAATGATATAACTTCTCATTAATATTCCATAATGGCAACTCACACCAGGGGATACATAGATAACTAGCTGGAGGAGAGATACTTCCACAATGCAAACAATCCTATATGATAACTTCTCTATTCATGATATGACTCTACTAAAAAGGTAAAAAGATGGAAGATAATGATGTGATACCGCGGCACTCCCCCAAGCTTGAAACAAACCAAGGGGATGCCAAAACCTGATGACGAATTACTCCTTCGGTGGTGGTGGTGTTCTCTCGATGAGATTTTCAATCAATTCCCTCAAATCCTCAATCTCGAAGATGAAAGTAGGAATCAACTCCGAATTGTGCTCAATGCGGTTCATGATCATGTCCGGCTATGAATCCGAGCTCTTGCGATTCTTTCCCCACTCTTCCTCCTTGAAGTATTCTTTTCCTGCATGGTTAAAATGAGGCATATCCCAATTGGAGGGTAGTTTTTACTTGGGCATATTTTGGAATTGCTGCTCATGAATAAGGGTATGGAAGGGATTCTTGGTGCGTGGAGGAGGTGACCGTGAAGTCAAGCAATGACACGGAACCTTACCTATAGTGGACATCCGTGCAGTCCTTTTGAACTTGGCAGGATTTGCCAGCACTCCAATGCTTGCAATGGTGGTGCAGGTGTGTGGATGCTGGTCTTCCTTTGCCTCCTCTTCAACTTCACTCTCGATCTCCTCCTCCTGATCATAGTCTTGGAGATCATTTTCCGCAGGCTCCTTGCCCTTATCGTTGGCTGAGACCATCGTGCTTCTAGACTTGAGAACAGTTCCTGACAGAAACAGATCGAAACGTAAACACGACGAGAACACAATATACGGACCTCGGGAGATCCGAGGGATTATATATTACGAAGTTTAACTACAAAAGGAAGGTACTGGGAGAAAACGGGTCGGACACGGGCTCTGGGGTGGTCACACCCCTTGGTGGCGTGGCCAGGTGGGCCCGCGCCACGGGGTGGTGTGAGCCACCCGGGCTCCGTTTCCGTCCCTTTTTCGACTCATTATCTTCCATGTTAGATAAAAACTGCAAAAATATAAATTGAGAGATTTTTCGCGGACCTTTTCTTACCAGAACTGTTACCTATTCGAAAACGGACTCTGCAGATTTCTGAACTTGGTCTTTGATGAATTTTTCCGGAGTTACCACTTGAATAACATCAATGTCTTCATTGTAAGAATCTCCAGCAATATAGTGCTTGAGTCTTTTGACCATTCACCATCTTATTACACCATTTTCTCCTACCACTTGAAAATTTCTTTCACACAAAACTTCAAACAATTCTCATTAACTACATTAGTGCATGCAAGATAATAAACCTTTAGGTTCATTTTCAACTGAAATCCATCAAAACATAAGCTACTGAAACAAATCCTTTCGAAACCCCAAAAATAATTCAAAAAGGAAATTGATTTAAGAGGCAAATGCGAAAAATGGCAGAAATCTGTAAAAACAGACCAGCAGGTAAAAACCAATTTTTTCGAAGACCTTCTGTTGCTCAAATCAAAAAGTGATAAACTAACAAAAGTTAGATAACAACCTGGGGCAGAAGCACAAAAAATTACAGATCAGTACAACGTACTGAGATTTTTCACTATTTTTTATAGTGAAGAACAAAAATCTATTTTTGGACAGCAACTTCCCCAAATCTTACTTTTCTTCCATTAGAGGCTGATCTTGACACAAAAACCAAACCAAAAGCATAAGGAGAGGTTAGTATAGAAGCAATAACTTCCAAGACTCAAATAGACAAAAATAAACCGAAAGCAAAAATATGTTGGGTTGTCTCCCAAGAAGCTCTTTCTTTATAGCCATTAAGATAGGCATGATAGATTTCAATGATGCTGACATAAGAATATGACTTGAAGTAAAAGAGAGCATCAAGAAGCAAATATACACATATTTAAGTCTAACCCACTTTCTATGCAAGGGAATTTTGTAAGAAAATAAATTATTAAAACTAGAGGCTACTAGCATAGGAAGGAAAAACAAGTGTAACATAAAGACTTTCAGCATAAAGCGATGAAACTTAATATTATTGAGATGTATAAGAACAATTTTTCCTCTCTCATAATAACTTTCAGTATCATGCATAAATTTAATGATATAACTATCACATGAACCATTGTAGCAATGATCACTTATTCTGACAAAAAACACAGGGACACTATCTTTCCTAGTTCCATTAGGATGTGATACAATATTAGAAGTATCCTTACAAAGGATAATGTGCCCATCTTATACTTTTTTAGTGATAGAGTCTTTCATATTTGCTATTATAGGTTCAACATCTATTTGCTCATCAGGTTCTACAGCTTTCTATGTACTTTTGTTAACCATACTTGCTATCATAGAATGTTCCTTTACCTTAACTTGGAAAGGTATTTTCTCGATGTAAGGTTTTGGTAAAATATGATTAGTAGTATGAACTTCAGTATTTCTGGCAGGAACACAATTAACAATATCTTTATATGGCTCATGATATTTGTTATGACCTGGGATCCGGTAAGGATCCTAAGTCTCTGTGATTAACATGCTAGTCCCTGGATCATTAGCTAACACTCACAGTCGATGAAATATAATGTAAAACATAAGTCTTTATTACATGAATCGAATAATCTTGAGTTTAAATTATTACAACAGAAGCGAAACAAATACAACTTGGAGTCCCATCAATGCCACATGCAGGTTGAGTGAAGACCCGTGATCCTAGCTCACCTTTCAACGATCTGCGAATTCTGCACATGAAACGTGTAGCCAAACGAGTTGGTCAATAATTTGAATGTATTGGCAAATTACACCAAGGAAAGAATAAGACTAACTCTGCATGCAAGGCTAGAGTAGGCTTTGGAGTTCATTTGCATAAAGCCAACTTTCTCTAAGTAAGAAGAAAAGAGGAAGAGTTTTATTCTACTTTGTAAACATTTGCTTAAGTAAAATAGGGTCGAATGGAACACGAGGATATTACTCACCAAGTGCCCAAACAACCTAACACTTGGATATTACTCACCAAGTTCCCAAGATCCCACCCATTGACGATATTACTCACGCCATGGGGTTTTTAGAAAAACTTTGGAAATAGAGAGGAAGATCCTTCAGAGGCTCCATCCTTTAGATGCTCAAAATGTTCTTCTCCGTGAACTCGGCTGATCGATCAGATTGCAATACTCTCAAGAGGTTGTGCACTTTCCCCACAATCCATGATCAAGTCCTTTTACAGACAAGATCATGGCGAGGATTTCCCTTAGTAGCCCCTCTACCAGCTGGATCCAACCGTGCTAAGAACCTCCAAATGTTGGTACCCCGGTGAGGTTTCCCACTAAGTACTAGGCCATGACAGAGCCCATATGTATTGTGGTTGCACTTGAAGCTTCTGAATTCTGAAACATGGCAGACTTCTTTGATTCCTGGACGGCTGTCCTCCACCAAAATTCCAGTCGTTGACCTGACAACCATTCCGCCCAGAAGAAAACTTAGTTTTTATTTTGAAGGGGGTTTTGAGAAGAAAAGATTCACTCAAAAGAGCTTTTATACTTAGAAATTTTTGAGTCTTTCGAACCCCCCAACGGTACTTTATATATATATCATAGCAAGCAGTACTTAGCAAAAACAGGGGTAACCTATTAGGATGGGAAATTCCTAAGTATAGAGCTACTCATGGCATACTACAAAATCATCGCACTTGCAAGATATTTCTAAGTAAATCGACTAAAACACTCTTACGCATGCATACTACTATTTTCAAGAGCAAAACATGCATGGTATTGAAAACTGGGACAAAATATGTACAAGTGGTGTAACTTTCCTTCTGTTTGTGTTATGAGTGACGATTGAATTCTTCTGCAGCAATCGCACTCTCCGAACAATCTAACGCGAGAAATTGTAAAGTACTTACTTATTCAAAAATTATATCTAAGACCAGATATGTATTCCTCGTGAAATTGTGAATCTGGGGACATATTATTTATATTTTGCCGATCCCAAAATAATTTATTATGAATTTAATAATCTTAATAGCCATTAAAACTAATTAAAAAGCTACAGTAATTATATACTACGAAAATTAGATTTAATAGCATATTAATGTTGCATATGAAATAACAAACCTATATATATATTATTTGTATTTTTATGATCTGCAAATTATTTACTATGATTCATTTAAGCTAAAAAGGCTATTAAACCAATTAAAATATTATAGTAAAAATATACTGGTAAAGTCAGATGTAATAACATAATAATATTCTACACAATTTTATGAATCCAACGTTATATTATTTGCTAAATTTGGACATGTAGATATTTTAATACGAATATTCAAAGTTTTAATCAATTTCTGTCTTTTTATTTCTATTTTAAATTATGAATCTGCGCTGACTGGCACTGACCTGCTGACTCGGCACGATGTGGGCGTTGACTGGGCACTGACGGAGCGAGGCTGACGAGGAGGGACAAGTGGCTCGCTCTGATTGGTGGATACCCCTTCGTGGCTGGATCTAATCTAGACCGCCAGATGAGAATCCGACGGTCCAGGACCGAAGCTTCCTCAACTCCGATGACGGGCGGCAACCGGTGGGGACGCGGCTCAAGTGCTGGTCGTGGGTGGTGCTCCAGTGGTCCACAACGACGGGGAAGAGGTGCACGGGGCTCGACGCAAGATGGGAAACCCGATAGAGTCCTTGCCGTGGTCCTCTGTTTCCTCTGCGGACGGTGAATGGCGGCTGGACAAGCTCTGCTTTCCGTGGCTCCGCGAGAAATCCTGGGCTACCTACTACATTATAGAGAGGGAAAAAGGGGATACACGAAGTGGTAGATCAAGCAGAGTAGACAGGGGTAAAGAGGGAGGCTCAAAGTGCTCTGAATCATCACCAACCTCGACCTCCTGGAGCGTCGGTGGCGACGGGTTCGAGATCAATTGTGGCAGCTAGGGTTTCGTGATTTTCAAAAAGGAAATGACGAGGAGGGAGTGCGGGGATATATGGGGGCATTTTCGTGGAGAGGTGGCAAGGAGAAACAACTGAAACGGACAAATTTCCTAGATTTTTCTGGTACAGAACGGAACCTTGTTCTTATCCGTCTCCAGCGAGAGGAAGGCGATGACAGGCGGGTCCCGGGCGTCAGCGAGAGAGAGCGGGGCAATTTGGCGGGCTGATGCGGTGTGAAGCGATGGGCCCATGCTCTTGTGTTCTACTGTCATGGTAGGGTGGCGATGAATAGAGCGCGATGGTGGGCCGGACCGCTTAGGTTAGTTTAACCCCTTTCCTTTTTGTTCTTTTTGTTTTTAATTTTTTTTTTCTTATTTCTTTCATAATTTTTGTTTTATAGCCCCAAATGAGCTCAAACAAATTTCTAAATTCTTGAAAATTTCAGTAGATCATCATGGGATCCTTTTTGGTAATATTTTTATATTCTAAATAAATGGATTTATAATTCATTTTTTGTATTCTTGTAGTGGTATGTTGGTAATTCAAAATAGGGTTTTATAAATGGGGTTTAATTTATGAACTTGTATGAATGCAAGGCAACATAATGTTTTGGACTTGTTATAAACTTAACAAACAATGTGTTAGACATATTAAACCATTGTTTTAATGTGGTTTGGTAAAATTTCAAACAAACAACAAAAATTTCTTTTTATTCAAAATTTTCAACAAGATCAAACAATTAAATCAACTTATTAATTTAACATTCCAAAATAGGAAAATTTTGGGATGTTACAGACTACCACCCTTAAAAGGAATCTCTTCCTTGAGATTCGAGAATGGTAGAGAGATATAGGTTCTGGATACACTAGGGTGCTACCACCCTTAAAAGGTTGTATTTGTTAGGTTCTCCAGGTAGGCCCACTGTTTGTTGTAATCTTCATTCACACTAACGCGTTCACCATAACTTGATGGAGGGATTGGACCTTTTCCATTGCAATAGTGTTTTCTTGAGCCAACTTTGGGAAGATAGTCATTCCTTTCATATGTCGAGTATCGTGAAGTGATGACTTTGGGTGTGGTGTCTAGAGTCTTTACTCCATCTATAGCCCTTGTCGTAGACCTTGTGTCCTCTAAGAGCTTCATGAGGCCTTGGCGCATTCCGTCTCTGACTTGCTGATTCACTTGTTGTATCTTTAGGTAGAGGTGACATCGAGAAGGGTTGTGGGTGGTTCGAAGCATTTAACTTGAGAGGTGGGGAATTCTTCAAAGGGGTGACTTGCTTCACAGTAGTGGCACTGATCACGATGCTCCTTAGAGGTGTGTCCTCCTATTTCCCCACAGATTCTGCAAGCTGAATGTTTTGGGACTTCAACTCCTTAGGTTTTTCATATCTGAGTGATGAGACGAGATTGTAGTAGAAGCACTTTAAATTCTTCCTATGATATCATCCCTTGATGATCATAAATGGTGTGTTGCATCTCCCTCCAAGTTACAGCGTCGTCCTTTAGGAATTTGGTGGCATAATGAACCATTCTATTGGCTTTAACCTTGTGCATTCATTTCTTTACATCGGCGTGGCTCATTCGCTTGGAGAAGTTGAGTTCCTTTCTTCCTTGATGGTACGGCCCATCTGTCGAGTTGACCAGGGTTTAGAGTAGGAACGAGTGGATTATAGATGAGGAATAAGAAGATTACCCCATACAAGCAAACAAACCAAACGAAACATCAAATCAAGCCAATTTCACTCAAACAATATTTTTTTTACCGCAAGAAATTTCTATGAGAGGGAACTACATTGGAGATAAGCATTTATCCTTGTGTTTCCTAATCCTGGAGGCACTTGTATGTTGTTTACCTTTAAGGACTTGTTGCATCCTCCACCATGTGAATGTTCTTCTTATGATCCACTTGTAGAATTTCAGCTTGGCGTCCTCATTCAAGTTCTTCGGTTTGTCTCCATTCTTTTGTCTTCAAGATTTAGGGTAGATAGAGTAAAGTCTAGCAAGAGGGGCACAAAAAATTGTATTGAAAAAGAGTTTTATTGGTTGCTGTAAAAAACCCACAAAAATGACAGCTCACAAATCACCACGTCTAATCGTAGTGTAGTCTATCCAAGTTTGGTTCCTAATGGGTCAATCTTTGAGGCTTCGAGTCTTCAAAAGTCTTCGTGCTCTTGATAGATTTCATGTTCTTCACAATCTTCAATCTTTTAAGGTCATCAGTTAATAACCTTGAGTTAAGGCCTTCGACACCTTCGGTACTTGTAGCTTTAAAGTCTTAAATTCTCGTAGCTTCAGTCTTGGAACATCTTCTATGGAGGTCTTCAAGTCCTGACTTGAGCGAAATGTTGAGACGATCTTCTTTGGACAGGTAGTCTTGAGAGAAGTTTCTTCTTGAAGTGCATAATGGTCATCTCTAATGTTGAAAAGAAGAGACAAAAAAAACTCAAAGGATAGATGATGAGAAGTATGAGAGTTTTATGTAATAACTTAGAAAATATTTCACCTAAGGTTTTCCGATGTTAGCGTCATGATCTACAATCAACTTATGCTCTGATACCATCTGTTATGACCTGGGATCCGGTAAGGATCCTAAGTCCTGTGATTAACATGCTAGTCCCTGGATCATTAGCTAGCACTCACAGTCGATGAAATATCATGTAAAACACAAGTCTTTATTACATGAATCGAATAATCCAGAGTTTACATTATTACAACAGAAGCGAAACAAATACAACTTGGAGTCCCATCAATGCCACATGCAGGTTGAGTGAAGACCCGTGATCCTAGCGCACCTTTCAACGATCTGCGAATTCTGCACACGAAACGTGCAACCAAACGAGTTGGTCAATAATTTGAATGTAGTGGCAAGTTACACCAAGGAAAGAACAAGACTAACTCTACATGCAAGGCTAGAGTTGGCTTTGGAGTTCATTTGCATAAAGCCAACTTTCTCTATGTAAGAAGAAAAGAGGAAGTTTTTTATCCTACTTTGTAAACATTTGCTTAAGTAAAATAGGGTCGAATGGAACACGAGAATATTACTCACCAAGTGCCCAAACAACCTAACACTTGGATATTACTCACCAAGTTCCCAAGATCCCACCCATTGACGATACTACTCACGCCATGGGTTTTTTAGAAAAACTTTGGAAAGAGAGAGGAAGATCCTTTAGAGGCTCCATCCTTCAGATGCTCAAAATGTTCTTTTCCGTGAACTCGGCTGATCGATCATATTGCAGTACTCTCGAGAGGCTGTGCACTTTCCTCACAATCCATGATCAAGTCCTTTTTACAGACAAGACCATGGCGAGGCTTTCCCTTAGTAGCCCCTCTACCATCTGGATCCAACCGTGCCAAGAACCTCCAAATGTTGGTACCCCGGTGAGGTTTCCCACTAAGTACTAGGCCAAGACAGAGCCCATATGTATTGTGGTTGCACTTGAAGCTTCTGAATTCTGAAACATGGCAAACTTCTTTGATTCCTGGGCGGTCATCCTCCACTAAAATTCCACTCGTTGACCCGACAACCATTCCGCCCACAAGAAAACTTAGTTTTTATTTTGAAGGGGGTTTTGAGAAGAAAAGATTCGCTCGAAAGAGCTTTTATACTTAGAAAATTTTGAGTCTTTCGAACCCCCTAACAGTACTTTATATATATAGCATAGCAAGCAGTACTTAGAAAAAATAGGGGTAACCTATTAGGATGGGAAATTCCTAAGTATAGAGCTACTCATGTGTCAACACCCGGATTTTTAATCCCAGATGCCTGTTATGCCATACCTCGCAATCCCAGTATTACCATTTTTGCGAGACATAACGGATTGGATATCACAGTACATCATCCATTACAAACCATACATAAGGTCTTACACAAATAAGGATCTCATGATCCAGTCTTAATACAACAAGCAGCGGAAATAAAAGATAAGCATAGAAGTGGGGTCCATCTTCAGGGGCACAGGCAATGCTGACGAAGGCAGATAGTCCTAGTTATCATAGCCTTCCTGCTGGCCATCATCTTGATAGTCTCCTTCATAGTCTGTCCATGAGAATAGCCATGGACAAAAGCCATGAGTACTCTTTAAGTACTCGCAAACTACCACGAACAAGTATTATAGTTCTAAGTTAAAGTGCTAACTCTATGTGTAACTATAAAGTTAAGTTTGAAACCTAAGCTGAGTTCAGAAGCAAAGAAAGATAAAGTAAAATCCTAGAATCACTTAAGTTGGGAAGCTATTGTCATAAACACAACCCTGTTGTGGTCAAGTCAAAATTCATCATTCACTTCCAGTTATTTAGAAAACATCTGACAACAAACCAGTATGGCCATTCCAACTGTCCAGAACCGCGGACGCGGCTATTCGACTAGTTTGACACTTTGCAGAGGTGGTACACTTTCACCACAAGATTCGATACATCTGTCAGGGATAACCCTGAATCATCATACTTAGTATGCAGATAATCAAACATAACTTTCCCTTTACACACCCTAGTATAAGCACCTCTCCTATGAGCATGGCCTCCCAACCATGACCATCAGTCATCTTAGGCACTGCATAGGTGGACATCATGAGAGGTAGCCTCAGCTCAAACCTCTCCTGCGAGGGAACTAATACTAATGCATATAAATTTCCAGCTAAGCCTTACCCAATTCAGGTAGTGTGGTTGTACGGTAAATTTGGAATGGTATCGCATCCGAATCCAACCATCAGTTTTATCAAAAGGGTTAAGGTTCATGCCTCAACATTTTCATCATCATAAACCATTTGTGTTTCTCAACACATGTCAAAACATCTCAATAGAATGACTCATCATTCCAAGGTTTTCATAATTCATTTTCACCAAGTGTTCCCATCTAAAGTGACTCAAGTTTTTGATCTACTCTAAACTACTAAGTTAAGAGTGTTCACTAAGGTGGAAAAGATGGGTTCAATCTCATGCCATAGAATGACATCTAAAGGGTTCTAAATAGGTCAATTTATACTCTTTCTGCTACCTTCAAAATCAGTAAAGAACTTTGGGTAAAGTAAAGGAAGTAAAGCTTGTAAATAAGACTTGGGGTAACTAATAGTCAAAGGAGTGTGATCAAAGCATGCCTAAGGCATCTTTGCTAAACCATCTAGTTTGATCATAGCTTGCTAAGCATTAAACTTGCAAGTGTTAGCTTGCATTGCTAATGGTGACTTGCCTTAGTTGGTGCCATGGTTGAAGTTTTGTTCTTCTTCTTCTTGGTAGAACTCCTCTTCCTCGAAAGCTTGGTCGGTACTATCGTCTATAAAGACATACGGAGTACACAATGACCAAACAATACTTAACAAGGCTAAATAGCATTCTAAGACACACATTTGATGATCTATTATCATCACAAGCATCACAAGTTTAATTCACTAGTTTCATTCTTTTTAAAATTAGAAAAGTAATTTCTACTCATTGAAAAATTATCTAAGATTTAATATTCACCACTTAATATATGGGATCATGTGGACATATGTCATCACCACATATTCTAACATGTGGGAATGAGATTTAAAGGTTGGATCATAATTACTTTTGTTTAAGTTTATTATTTAATGATTTAAAGTGACTAGAAATGCCTATATAGCATTATTTTGGTACTAGTCCAAAGTCACTGCATGTAAACCTTAATATTATTACATATTCAGATAGGTATGGTGAAATGTGATTTTTGAGAGTTGTAATCAACTCAAAATCTATCTTGGTTGATTTTATAAAAATGTTGCAAGTTGCAAATGCTTCTGTTTTATTATTTTTACTAGGAGAGATCTATAACTCTAATTGAATTAAATCCAATGGGCTTGGATAGATCATCTAAATACCTTTCAGGAAAAATTAGTTTCATGCAATTTGGATTTGTCAAACTCCCAGAATTTATTTTCAAACTAGGGGACAGAACTAAGATTTAACTTAAAAAGAAAAATCCAATTTTGAACGGCTGCGCTAGCGCGGGAACGAACATGGGCCGGCCCAGTGGCGCTCCGCGGCGCGGGGCTCAGCTGACAGGGGGTCCCACTTGTCAGTCGCTCTTAACACATGAAACGGTACCCGCGCTGTGGATCGTAGGATTAGAAGTGAGATCTACTGGTGAGGTAAAGTAAACCATTTACGTGCATGTCGTGAGAGTTAGCCCTAGCGGCTCGGTGGGGGTCTACCGGGGACGTACCAGGGCTCCAGCAAGGTCGGTGAGGAGGGCAAAAGAACTGGTGGTCGACGGCGAGGTGTGGCGCGGTTGTGGTGGAGCTTAGGGTGCCCAAAATTGCAGGCGCCCTTCTCCTCCTACTGCGGCGGCTTCGGCTCCAATTCCAGCGAGGCAGAGCTCGAGCAATGTCGGCTAGAGGTGGGTGAGGTTCAGTGAGAGGTGGGGAGTGTGGGAGTGTGAGGATTTCGTGCTGGGGAGGCCGGCTTATATAGGCTCGACGGTGAGACCGAGCGGTGTGGGCAGGCGACTCGAGGTAGGGGACGGTGGCCTGTCTCCTGGCGGTGCTCTGAGGCTTAAAGGCGCGGCAAGGCGAGCTCTGTGCTGGTCGGGAGCGTCACGTGCTCTGGGCGGCAGAGGCTATGGGTTCGACGGCAAGCGGTGGCTAGGGCACGTTTTGGCGGCCAACGGGGGTGTCTGGGGTGTTCCCTGGGTCATGGCGAAGCGGTGGGTGCGGGCTGCGGTCGAGGGGCGGTCTGTGCACGCGGGACTGGCGCGGTGCACTGGGCGTGTTTGGCATGGTCGACCAGCTTCCGCGCACGACGATTCCGGCGGTTCTGGTCTCTGTCTCTGGGCTGGGGCTGGTTGGACGGTGGCGGTGGACCACGGGCTAGCGTGTAGACATGGCGAGAGAGACTGGCGGTTTCTATGGAGCGCTGTCGCCGGTGAGGGTGCTCAAGGTGCTCGGCCTTAATGGCCATGACCATTTGGTCTTGTGCACAGGGCTTGGCCGGGCTAGCAAAGGGTAGGGGGTGCACTGGGGGGGACAAGGGGACCGAGTTAGGCCCAAATGGTGACCAAGATCACTGCTCACTATAGTGTTTTGAATTTGGCCAGATTTGTGCACACAAGGTGTTTGACAAAATGGCCGAAAGAATTCAAGTTTTGAATT
Organism: Avena insularis; assembly: GCA_023614405.1. Lineage (NCBI taxonomy): Eukaryota > Viridiplantae > Streptophyta > Magnoliopsida > Poales > Poaceae > Avena > Avena insularis. The sequence goes on from CM042686.1 coordinate 90,734,353, forward strand.
TTGGTTTCAAAATTTTTGAGTGTTCTCCACTAGTACTAGGTAGTATCTGGTTGCAAGGGTTTTGAAAGTGGAGCTCAAATTGATGGTTTTTTAAAAAGTGGGATCTTCCCATATGAAATAGATTCAATTTTCCAATGCCTTTTAAAGATAGTGTTTGAATGTTTTTAGCAGATCAAAAGGTGGGCCTTGGTACCTCATTATGTGTAATAGCAAGGGGTGTAAAGATCTAGAATTATATCTATTGAAAAATGAGTGCTAGGAACACTCAAAGTAGTGTAGTGGATTAAAATGGCCAAAATGACCATTCCTCCTTTTTAATTGTTTTTTATTTGATTTTCTTTGGGAAAAGTTTGGGAATGATGTAGATGATGTTTAAATCACCTAAGAAACATTTTGCAAGCAAGGGATCATAGAACCCTGGCAATTCAAATCAATTCCTAAATTAAATGCACATACACATGAATGCTTTCATTTTTACTTTGGAAAAGTTTTTGTTAACCCTAAATTTGATGATTTGGATCTTGATAAGCTTGGATTAAAGTTTTGGGATGTTACAAACCTTCCCCCCTTAAACAAAATCTCGTCCCGAGATTTACAAGGGAAACTAGGAACTAAAGAGATCTGGGAACTCTGTCCTAATGTAATCTTCACGCTCCCAAGTGGCTTCCTCCTCGGTATGGTTGCCCCACTGAATCTTGAGAAACTTGATGCTCCTGGTTCTGGTGGTTCTGTAGGCTTCTTCTAAGATACGGATGGGCACTTCCCGATAGGTTAGGTCATTGTTGATTTCTACAGATCTATGATCGATGTTCTTGAAAACTTTAATCTTCTCAGGCACTTCCAAGCATTGGCGAAGTAACAAGATATGGAACACATTGTGGATGGCTGACATCTCTTCAGACAGTTCTAGTTGATATGATACTTCTCCTCGACGGTTCAGAATCTTGAAAGGTCCGATATATGGGGGGGCTAACTTTCCCTTCAGACTAAAGCGTTGAGTTCCCTTCAATGGTGAAACCTTGAGATATACAAAATCTCCGACATTGAAAGTCAGGTCTCTCCTTCTCTTGTCAGCATAACTCTTCTGTTTGGATTGAGCGGTCTTGAGGTGCTCACGGACTTTGTGAACTTTCTCTTCTGCTTCCCGGAGAATGTTGGGTCCAAAGATCTGACTCTCTCCTACTTGCGACCAATTTAAAGGGGTGCGACACTTTCTTCCGTATAGGAATTCAAATGGTGCCATCTGCAAACTAGCTTGATAACTGTTGTTATATGAGAATTCTGTGAAAGGCAGGCAGTCTTCCCATTTTGATCCATATTCCAACACACAAGCTCTAAGCATATCCTCTAGGATCTGGTTGACTCTCTCAGTCTGTCCATCTGTTTGTGGGTGATACGCGGTGCTGAAGTTCAACTTGGTTCCTAATACTTCTTGGACTTTCTGCCAAAATCTCGAGGTAAACTGAGTTCCTCGATCTGATACGATGGTCTTGGGGGTTCCATGCAGACTAACAATCCTGGCAATGTACAACTCTGCTAGCTTCGCACTCTGGTAGGTAGTCTTGACAGGTATGAAGTGGGCTACCTTAGACAGTCTATAAACGATGACCCAGATTGAGTCATTTCCCTTACTAGAAGTAGGCAAACCGGTGATAAAGTCCATTCCGATAGAATCCCATTTCCATTCCTCTGCAATGGTTGCAACAGTCCTACAGGTCTCTGATGCTCTGCTTTGACTCCTTGACATATGTCACACTTGGCGATGTAGCTTCTGATCTCTCTCTTCATCTTGTGCCACCAAAATTGCTCTTTCAAATCCTGATACATCTTTGTTCCTCCGGGGTGGATAGAATAAAGAGTATCATGAGCTTCCTTCATGATAACTTCCTTCAGCTCCGAATCTGCTGGCACACAGATACGTCCTTTGTACCACAATACTCCTTCTTCGTCTTCAGTGAATCCAGGTACCTTTCCTGTACCAATACGACGTTTGATTCCGTCGATACTTTCATTCCCCTTCTGGGCTTCCTTGATTTGGCTAATCAAAGTGGGTTGAAGTTCAATGCTAGCTAAGAATCCTTTGCTAACTAATTCAGTCTTGAACTGCTCCAACTCTTCATACAAACTTGGTTGCTTCTCCTTGATCATGGTGTTTAGCCTACACGGCAATCTGCTAAGAGCATCCGCTACCACATTGGCTTTGCCGGGGTGATAGTGAATGTCAAGGTCATAATCCTAGATTAACTCTATCCATCTCCTTTGCCTCATATTCAGCTCCTTCTGAGTGAAGATATATTTCAAGCTCTTGTGATCTTTGTAAATCTCACAGCGATTACCCATCAAATAATGACACCATGTCTTCAACGCTAGAACCACAGCTCCTAGCTCAAGATCATGGGTCGGATAGTTCTGCTCATGCTGCTTCAGTTGTCGAGACAGATACACGATGACTTTGCCTTCTTGCATCAATACACATCCTAGACCAATCTTGGATGCGTCACAAAATACATCAAACGTCTTCTTGATGTCTGGCATGATTAATATTGGGGCTGATATCAATCTCTTCTTTAGTTCCTGAAAACTGGCTTCACATTTGGCAGTCCATTCAAACTTCTTGTCCTTCTTCAACAATTGGGTCATGGGTCGGGCGATGCTCGAGAATCCTTCTACGAACTTGCGGTAGTATCCCGCTAATCCGAGAAATGCGCGGACTTGGGTTTGAGTGGTTGGGGCTTCCCATTCTTCGACATCTTTGATCTTGGCGGGATCAACAGAGACTCCTCCGGCAGACACAATATGTCCTAGGAATCCTACTTCTTTCAGCCAAAACTCACACTTGCTAAACTTGGCATATAACTGATGCTCTCTCAGGGTTTCTAGGATGCTTCTCAGATGTTGCTCATGCTCTTCTTCTGACTTGGAGTAGATAAGGATGTCGTCGATAAACACAACTACAAACTTATCTAGGAAATTCATAAAGATCTTATTCATGAGATTCATGAAATAAGCAGGGGCATTGGTTAATCCAAAAGACATAACCGTATACTCGTATAAATCATAGCGAGTAGTAAAGGCGGTCTTCGGAATATCCGTTGCACGAATCTTAAGTTGGTGATAACCATTCCTAAGATCAATCTTTGAGAATACCTGGGCTCTAGTCAACTGATCAAATAGATCCTCTATCTTTGGCAAGGGGTACATGTTTTTGATGGTGACGTCATTCAACTTTCTGTAATCTGTACACAGATGATTGCCTCCATCTTTCTTGTCGACGAATAACACTGGTGATCTCCATGGCGAAGCGCTTGGTTGAATCAAGCCTTTGGATAATATGGCATCCAACTGCTTCTTCAATTCCACTAACTCTGAGGGGATCATGCTATAGGGTCTCTGGGCTATGGGTCCAGTTTCGGGGATTAGTTCGATAATGAACTCAATATCCCTATCCGGGGGCATACCTGGCAATTCATCTGGGAATACGTCGGGGTATTCACGGACTACTCTGACTTGGTCTATGGTGGGCAGGGTTACACTCTTGTTGCACTTGAATTGTGAGGTAAGGTTTGAGATATGCTCTCTTGTGACTCGAACTACTTGTCATGGTGATGGATTTCTTACGATCTATCAGTCCTTTATGCCTTGACATCCAGTCCATACCTAGTACTACTTCCAATCCTTTGGTTCCAAGTACAATTAGGTTGGCATAAAAATCTATCCCATGTATTCTGATAGGTACCGCTTTGCAAATTTTTCTAGCTTTGGTCGTTGAACCGGGGATTTGGACTATCATGACATGCTTCAGGTTGGTTGGGTGAATCTTACTAGTGCATGCAAATTCTTCGGTGAAAAATGAATGCGATGCTCCCGAATCAAACAATACCCTTGCTAAAACTGAGTTGACAGAAAACATACCCAGCACTACATCTAGCGCTTCCTGGGCTTCTTCTGCATTCATGTGGAAGAGATGGCCGTTGCGGTTGTGAGGGTTTCCTGGGGCAAATCTTCTTCCTGGTGGAACACGATGCTGCTGCTGGGCTCGGGCATTCACATTGGCATTGGCTCCAGTCTTCTTGGGACACTCATTTGAGTAGTGACCCTTCACTCCACACTCGAAACAAGTGATATGGGACTTGTCCTTGAGTGCGACAGGCACAACATTGCTGCTAGTTCTGGGTGCAGTGTTGTTGTTGTTGCTATTGTTCTTGGGAGGTGCACGGTTGAAATTGTTGGGGTTGCCAGAGTTGTGATTGTTTCCTCCGGACTTCACATTGCCTCCGCTACGGTTGGGGTAGCTTGGGCAAGACGTTGGGGGTCGGTTGTTCCTTGGTGCATATCCTGGTGAAGAGTTGGGACGGTACTTCTGGTGACTATTGGATCCAGACTGCGGCATCATACGACGCTTGCGGTTGTTGTTTGCCTGGTTAATCTTCCCTTCCATCTGAATGGCAGAGTCAACTAGCTCTTCGAGATCCTGGAAACGATGTTGACAAGGACAGTCTGCATCTCATCATGCAGTCCGTTCAAGAATCTCTCCTTCTTCTTGGCCTCCGTGTTGATCTCATCAGGTGCATATCTGGCAAGTGACAGGAATCTGTCATGGTATTCCACCACAGTCATTCTTCCTTGCTTCAATTCGCGGAATTCATCTCTCATTCGGTTGACTAGACCTTGCGGCACGTGGGTGCGGCTGAACTTGACTTTGAATGCTTCCCATGTCATCACTTGACCATGGTTCATATTGCGGATGCTATTCCACCAAGCTCTTGCATCTCCTGCCAGATAGTGGGTGGCGAAGAGAACTTTCTCGTTCTCATCAACTCCTGCAACTTCGAGGTTGTTTTCCATTGTCTGTAACCAGTCGTCAGCATCTAATGGGTTTTCAGATTGGTTGAATATTGGGGGATTGGTATTCTGATTTTTTTTGAGTTTGGATCCATGGTGATCTTGATTTCCATGTCCTTGGTTGTTGAGGGCCATCTGGGCGATCTGCTGCAATGTGGCTAAGTTGGCTTGGCGCTCTACCCTGCTTGCTTCACGGTCTGCGATCAGATTCTGTAAGATCTGCAGCATTGGGTCTTGCGACGAGCTGCTCCCTCCTTGGTTTCCACGAGTCATCAGAAGATTGAGATGGATATAGGGGTAAGAGGGAAATTGTAAGGTTCATGGTTTTGGTTTCAAAACTAAAACTTTGAGTTAGACTCAGGTTTTTCAACTAACTCCATTTCATTCATGCAAGCAAGCACATGATACAACACACAACAATCAAAGGGAAAACAGATGGTTTGAAGAACCATTCTGCAAGCTACGATACAGTGAGACCGATACATCTCATGCTACGACAGTGCTCTAGTGCATCTACTCATCGTCGATGAAGTAGGAGTCTTCATCGTCAGTGTAGAAGTGTATAGCATCCTCCTCCAGAAAGTCATCATCGTTGCTGAGGTAAGAATCCATGTCTCCTTGGATGTCTTCACCCTCATATTCTTCTTCCTTGGCGGCAAGCTGAGCTTCCTGCTCCTTGACGGTCTTCTCGAGGTCGGTCACCTTCTTGCAAAGATGGGCGATGATGCGATCCTTCTTTGCACGCTGTCGACGAAGAGACTGGCGATCTTGGACGAGCAGTGCAAAAGTCTGGGCCTTCTAGTCGGCAATGGCACGATTCTGGTTGGCTAACTCCCTGGCATTGTCCAGTTCTGCTGTCTGTCATGCAGCAAGAAGTCAAGATTCTCCACTTGACGCCTCAACTCTGGGTGACTTGGCATCTCCATCGGCATTCCCATGAAGTCACGTCTTGCATAGTGGGCAAAACGAGTTCCTTGGATCTTGTTAACGCTGAGGGCACATAGACGTGCGAGAGCTTCATGCATTGCCCTGGCTAATCCATCTAGCCAGTTGTTCTCTCTCATGGAGAACTGAATTCTCCCAGAAGTTGGTGCTTCGATACTTCCTCTAAGATCTGCGGTGACTAGCCACTGTAGGTCTCCTCCTGGGTGTCCTGGAAGTTGAGCTCCAAGAAACTCTGGATGCGGGCGTCCCAATAACTCTGACAGTGAATCCAGATCCCTCTCGAAGATCAGCTGACCTCCGTTTTCCAACTGGTAAAACTTGCTGAACTGAGTCTCCATCTACAAGAATTAAGGATGAGGAAATTAGTGAAGTGATCAAGTGTGTCAAATTTTAAGTAGTAATGTAAGAAATTTTGAGGAGCATGAATTTTTGAGAAAGAATGAATCCACAAGGATAAGAGAGGAGATAGTTTTTCATAAATACTCACTTTGGTTTTGAAACTAAGTTTTGGTTTAAACGTCCATTCTAACTAGGTCTCCTATGGTCAGGATGGCTCTGTGTCAACACCCGGTTTTTTAATCCCAGATGCCCGTTATGCCATACCTCGCAATCCCAGGATTACCATTTTTGTGAGACATAACGGATTGGATATCACAGTACATCATCCATTACAAACCATAGATAAGGTTTTACACAAATAAGGATCTCATGATCCAGTCTTTAATACAACAAGCAGTGGAAATAAAGCGATAAGCGTAAGTGGGGTCCATCTTCGAGGCACAGTAATGTCGACGAAGAGATAGTCCTAGTTATCATAGCCGTCCTGCTGACCATCATCTTGATAATCTCCTTCATAGTCTGGCCACGATAATAGCCAGGGACAAAAGCCATGAGTACTCTTTAAGTACTCGCAAACTACTACTAACAAGGGTTATAATTCTAAGTTGAAGTGCTGAATTTAAGAATAACTATCAAGTTAAGTTTGAAACCTAAGCTGAGTTCTAAAGCAAGAAAAGATAAAGTAAAGTTCTAGAATCACTTAAGTTGGGAAGCTATTATCATTAACACAACCCTGTTGTGGTCAAGTCAAAGTTCATCATTCATTTCAAGTTATTTAGAAAACATCTGACAACGAAAGAGTATGGCCATTCCAATCTGTCCATAATCATGACACGGCTATTCGAATAGTTTGACACTCTGCAGAGGTGGTACACTTTCGCCAAAAGATTCGATACACTGTCAGGGATAACCCTGAATCATCATACTTAGTATGCAGATAATCAAACATAACCTTCCCTTTACACACCCTAGTATAAGCACCTCTCCTATGAGCATGGCCTCCCAGCCATGACCATCTGTCATCCTGGGCACTGCATAGGTGGACAGCATTGAGAGGTAGCCTCAGCTCAAACCTCTCCCGTGAGGGAACTAATACTAATGCATATAAATTTCCAGCTAAGCCTTACCCAATTCAGGTAATGTGGTCAGACGTAAATTTGGAATGGTATCGCATCCGAATCCAACCATCAGTTTTATAAAAGGGTTAAGGCTCATGCCTCATCATTTTCATCATCATAAACCAATTGTGTTTTTCAACACCTGTCAAAACATCTCAATAGAATGACTCATCATTCCAAGGTTTTCATAACTCATTTTCACCAAGTGTTCCCATCTAAAGTGACTCAATTTTTTGAGCTATTCTAAAGTACTAAGTTAAGAGTGTTCACTAAGGTGAAAAGATGGGATCAATCTCATGCCATAGAATGACATCTAAAGGTTTCTAAGTAGGTCAAGTTTTATACTCTTTATGCTACCTTCAAAATTTAGTAAAGAACTTTGTGTAAAGCAATGGAGGTAAAACTTGTCAATAAGACTTGGGGTACTAATAGTTAAAAGGGGTGTGATCAAAGCATGCTTAAGGCATCTTTACTAAACCATCTAGTTTTATTCTAGCTTGCTAACAATAGCTTACTAAAGCATGTTTGCAAGGGTTAGCTTGCCACTAATAGCTTGCCTTGGTTGGTGCAGTGGTTGAAGTTTTCTTCTTCTTCTTCTTCTTGGTAGAACTCCTCCTCCTCGAAGGCTTGGTCGGTACTATCATCTAGAAATACATAGGGAGTAGACAATCACCAAACAATACTTAACTAGGCTAAGTAGCATTCTAAAACACACAATTCATGATCTATTATCATCACAAGTTTAATTTCAATAGTTTCATCCTTTTTATTGTAGAAAAGTAATTTCTACTCATTGAAATATTAAATAAAATTTAATATTCACCACCAAAATATGGGATCATGTGGACCCATGTCCTCACCACATATTCTAACATGTGGGGATGAGCTTTAAGGGTTGGATCAATATTACTTTGGTTTAAGTTCATTATTTAATGATTTAAAGTGACTAGAAATGCCTATATAGCATTATTTTGGTACTAGTCCAAAGTCACTGCATGTAAACTTTAATATTATTACATATTTGGATAGATATGATGAAATGTGATTTTTGAGAGTTGGAATCAACTCAAAAGCTAACTTGGTTGATTTTATAAAAATGTTTCAAGTTGCAAAAGCTTTTGTCTTCTTATTTTTATTAGGAGAAATGTATAACTCTAAATGAATTAAATCCAACGGGCTTGGATAGGTCATTTAAATACCTTTCAGACAAAATTAGTTTCATGCAATTTGAATTTGCCAAAATCACATAATTGAATTTTGAAACACTGGACAGAACTATATTCTAACTAAAAAGAAAAATCCAGATTTGAATCTACGGGCTCATGAAAGGAAATGGGCGGCCAGTGGCGCTCACGCTGAGGCTCATGACAGGAGGGTCCACTTGTCACGGCACTTAAAACGCCGGTACGCTGTACTGTGGGCCGTCGATTAGAGGCTAGATCTACGGTGAGGTGCGTCGATGACAAACAGGTCGCCTGAGCTCGAACCCTAAGCGGCTCGGTGGGGGTCTACTAGGCGTGCAGGGCTCCAGTGAGGTCGGCGTCTGGTGACGAAGTGGAAGAGGACGGGGAGGCGAGGCGTGGTCGCGGCGGAGCTTGGGGTGGCCGGAATCAACGACACCCTTTTTCTCCCGAGGCGGCGGCTCCGGCTCCAATTCCGGCGAGCTGCTGCTCCACTTGCTCCGGCGAGAGGTGAGTGAGGTTCAGAGAGGTGAGGGGAGTGGAATGGTGTGAGTCTTTGGTGCTGGGGAGTGCTCCTTTTATAGCTCGACGGTGAGACCGAGCGGGATGGGCGGTCGACGGTGGCGACATGGCTACGGCGAGCTAGCGGCATGGCTGGGGATTGCGATCGGTGGGCGGTTCCCTGGCGGTGCTCTAGGACTTCAATGCGGCCGTAGGGGCGGTGGCATGCGGTCGGGGCGAGGTGGCGCTCTGTGCGACCGAAGCGGCTGTGTCCACGGCGAGCGGTGGCTGTGGGGCTTTGGGCGGCGATTGGGGATGTCTAGGGTGTTCTCCAGGTCGAGGCGGAGCGGTGGGCACGGGCTGGTGCCAAGGGGCGGTCGGTGCGAGCGGGGACAGTGCGCGCTCTGCGGGCGGCATCGGCATGGTTCGGTGGCACTGGGCACGGGTTCTTCTCTATGGTCCATGCCTGCTCTTGGCTCGGGCAAGGGACAGAGAGGGGCGGTGCGATGCTGGCTACCTCCTAGACATGGAGAGGAAAGAGGAGGTGGTCTGCTGCAGCGGGGCAAGTTTGGCCGGCCAGGGTGGTGCTCGGCATGGCATTGCCTTGCCACTAGGGTGTAGGGGATGGGTTGCAAATGGCATGGTTTGATCAGAGGGGGACATAGAGATTAAATGGAGATCAAATGGGGGCAAAACTCTGTTCAAAACAGTTAGCTAGGATTAGAGGTGTGATTCTGCCTGCCAAGTGTTTGATGAAATGGCCGCAAGAGAAAAAGTTTTGAATTTTGAGTTCAAAATTTTTGAGTGATCTCCACTAGTGCTAGGTAGTCTCTGGTTGCAAGGGTTTTGAAAATGGTGCTCAAATAGATGGTTTTTGAAATAGGGGTGATCTATGCATATGCATTAGATTCAATTTTAAACTGTCATTTAAAATAGTTTACAGAATGTTTTTAGTAGATCAAAAGGTGGGCCTTGGTACTTCATTATGTGTACTAGCAAGGGGTGCAAAGATCAAGAATTGTTTCTATTAAGAAATGAGTACTAGGAATAGCCAAAGTAGGCATGAGAGTTAAATTTGTCAAAAAGACCATTCCTTCATTTTAATTCTTTTTGATTTGATTTTCTTTAGGAATAGTTTGGGAATGATGTAGATGATGTTTAAATCACCTAAGGAACATTTTACAAGCATTGGATCAATCAATCATGGCAATTCAAACAACTCCTATTTTAAATGTACACATATATGAATGCTTTCATTTTAAATTTGGAAAAGTTTTTGTTAACCCCATTTTTGGATGATTTGATCTTGATAAGCTTAGATTGAAGTTTTGGGATGTTACACTCTGATACCAACTTGTCAACACCCGGATTTTTAATCCCAGATGCCCGTTATGCCATACCTCGCAATCCTAGGATTACCATTTTTGCGAGACATAACAGATTGGATATTACAGTACATCATACATTACAAACCATACATAAGGTCTTACACAAATAAGGATCTCATGATCCAGTCTTAATACAACAAGCATCAGAAATAAAAGATAAGCGTAGCGATGGGGTCCATCTTCAGGGCACGAGTGCAATCTTGACGAGATAGTCCTAGTTATCATAGCCGTCCTGCTGGCCATCATCTTGATAGTCTCCTTCATAGTCTGGCCATGAGAATAGCCAGGGACAAAAGCCATGAGTACTCTTTAAGTACTAGCAAACTACCACGAACAAGTATTATAGTTCTAAGTTAAAGTGCTAACTGTATGTTTAACTATAAAGTTAAGTTTGAAACCTAAGCTGAGTTCAGAAGCAAAGAAAGATAAAGTAAAATCCTAGAATCACTTAAGTTGGGAAGCTATTGTCATAAACACAACCCTGTTGTGGTCAAGTCAAAATTCATCATTCACTTCTAGTTATTTAGAAAACATCTGACAACAAACCAGCATGGCCATTCCAACTGTCCATAACCGCGGACGAGGCTATTCGACTAGTTTAACACTCTACAGAGGTGGTACACTTTCACCACAAGATTCTATACATCTGTCAGGGATAACCTTGAATCATCATACTTAGTATGCAGATAATCAAACATAACTTTCCCTTTACACACCCTAGTATAAGCACCTCTCCTATGAGCATGGCCTCCCAACCATGACCATCAGTCATCTTGGGCACTGCATAGGTGGACATCATGAGAGGTAGCCTCAGCTTAAACCTCTCCCGTGAGGGAACTAATACTAATGCATATAAATTTCCAGCTAAGCCTTACCCAATTTAGGTAGTGTGGTTGTACGGTAAATTTGGAATGGTATCGCATCCGAATCCAACCATCAGTTTTATCAAAAGTGTTAAGGCTCTTGCCTCAACATTTTCATCATCATAAACCATTTGTGTTTCTCAACACATGTCAAAACATCTCAATAGAATGACTCATCATTCCAAGGTTTTCATAATTCATTTTCACCAAGTGTTCCCATCTAAAGTGACTCAAGTTTTTGATCTACTCTAAACTACTAAGTTAAGAGTGTTCACTAAGGTGGAAAAGATGGGTTCAATCTCATGCCATAGAATGACATCTAAAGGGTTCTAAATAGGTCAAGTTTTATACTCTTTATGCTACCTTCAAAATCAGTAAAGAACTTTGGGTAAAGTAAAGGAAGTAAAGCTTGTAAATAAGACTTGGAATAACTAATAGTCAAAGGAGTGTGATCAAAGCATGCCTAAGGCATCTTTGCTAAACCATCTAGTTTGATCCTAGCTTGCTAAGCATTAAACTTGCAAGTGTTAGCTTGCATTGCTAATGGTGACTTGCCTTGGTTGGTGCCGTGGTTGAAGTTTTCTTCTTCTTCTTCTTGGTAGAACTCCTCCTCCTCGAAAGCTTGGTTGGTACTATCGTCTATAAAGACATACGGAGTACACAATCACCAAACAATACTTAACTAGGCTAAATAGCATTCTAAGACACACATTTTATGATCTATTATCATCACAAGCATCACAAGTTTAATTCACTAGTTTCATTCTTTTTAAAATTAGAAAAGTAATTTCTACTCATTGAAAAATTAACTAAGATTTAATATTCACCACTTAATATATGGGATCATGTTTACATATGTCATCTCCACATATTCTAACATGTGGTAATGAGATTTAAAGGTTGGATCATAATTACTTTGGTTTAAGTTTATTATTTAATGATTTAAAGTGACTAGAAATGCCTATATAGCATTATTTTGGTACTAGTCCAAAGTCACTGCATGTAAACCTTAATATTATTACATATTCATATAGGTATGGTGAAATGTGATTTTTGAGAGTTGGAATCAACTCAAAATCTATCTTGGTTGATTTTATAAAAATGTTGCAAGTTGGAAATGCTTCTGTTTTATTATTTTTACTAGGAGAGATCTATAACTCTAATTCAATTAAATCCAACAGACTTGGATAGATCATCTAAATAACTTTCAGGAAAAATTAGTTTCATGCAATTTGGATTTGTCAAACTCCCAGAATTGATTTTCAAACTAAGGGACAGAACTAAGATTTAACTTAAAAAGAAAAATCCAATTTTGAGCGGCTGGGCTAGCGCGGGAACGAACATGGGCCGGCCCAGTGGCGCTCCGCGGCGCGGAGCTCAACTGATAGGGGGTCCCCCTTGTTAGTGGCTCTTAACACGCGAAACGGTACCCGCGCTGTGGATCGTAGGATTAGAAGTGAGATCTACGGCCACTACAAGAAATGTGTTGACTAATAACCTTTTCTTAACGACCATGGTTTTTTGGTCATAAATCTATGACCATGTCAAACCAAATGATCGTAGGCCATCTGGGAGGGTCCAAACCCGATAAACTACGACCTTTTTTGTCACGAATGTCATAATTTCCTAACACAAAAAGGTCATAGATGGATTGCATTGGTTTATAGCCTTATATTTAGCTCACTACGACCAATTAAGTGATCATGACAGTTGATTCATGATGTATTAAAATGATTAGTGGTCCACCTCAGCAACTTTGTCTGCGTGTCATTTCCGTGTGTCAACTTTTGCTGACAAGTCTCACCGATATCATGTACGCGTGTCAGCTGTGATACAGATTAATCAATCTGTTGACCAGACACGTGGAAACCCACATCATCGTTTATTCAAAAAAAATATGGCTGACAAGGTTCGAAGTCGCGACCTGAACCTTTTTTTTTCAAACCTACACACCTAACCATTGGGCTGCCTCATTGTTTCTGTTCTACAGCACTGCGCAATTCCTAAGTATCAAGACAAACAGTGACCGACGAACCAAATAAACAAAAAGTGTGCCCAAGGGTATTCGAACTCATGCCCTTCAGCTCCTTGAAAGGAAGCCCAACCAACAGGCCAAGGAACATTTCTTATTGAACAAGGACCTCATCCCTATTTAACCATTAGGGGACCATCTTGGGCCTAGGATTTAGAGACTTGGGCCTGTTGTTGGGACTAGACCACGGTGGGACGAGTCTCTGCATTTTTCCTTATGATTTCACTCTGTGGGCTGGGCCAATAGAAGGACGATTTAGGTGGCATGTATAGGCTTATTATAAGTTTGAGTCCAGATGAATGTAATTTTTTTTTGGAAAGTTTATGGTTAAAACTTCGTGTCGTTTTTTCTTATTACCTCAGATCAAGATGATCCAAAAATCAATTTGATTCATCTCAAAGAGATGCATATATTTTTGTTCGAAAATTTCCCATTTACATCATCTTGTTTATTGAATTTGTTATATTTTTTAAATTCCATGAAAACGGCGTGCATGACTGTTCTCGCTTGAGGTTGAATCAAGAGTAACTCTTACCAGATCCCTGATTAAATAGCATGTTGTGATTCTAAAAATTATTTTTGAAAAAAACATGAGCATTAGATCATGTACCTGTAGTTCAAACCAGCCCCACTTTCTACCAATTCGGCAGACATTTGTCTTTTACACCAGGGGTGGACAGAAAGGTTTTAAAATCCTCGATTGGGACATTTTCATGTAAGGTGGTCTAGTATTTTTGAAAAATGATTTGGTAGCATTTTTGAATTGAACATTTGGTGTTGCTTCACAAAACGCCCCATTTTGGCACTCGGAAGATAGAAAATGGCTTTTCCATATAACGAAAAGGAAAACTTCCTCCTGCAATATTGTTCGCCGTCCCAAGATGCACATGCATGTACAATATGGGCACATTATCACAAACTATGCCGCAATTCCGGCTATAACATTGGTCGTTTAACCCGAAAGCCATGAAACTTCGAACATGATAGGTCATTTCTGAGAAGGTTTTTTTGAGATGTCTATAATATACCAAGTTTGGTATTTTTCTTTGTAACTATGTCACATAATATGTGGCCACGCGAAGGATTCACCTTCTTTGGACTATTTTTTAATTTCTTATGCCTGTTTCAAAATATGGTCAAAACAACGGGCATGAAGGTTCTTAGCTAGGAGATGAGCCTAGATAAACTTGCATTGGTTCTCTGATAAAAAAACATATTATGAGTCTAAAAATGATTTTTTTTCAAAAAATCACGAGCATCAAATAATGTACCTGTAGTTCAAATCAGATCCGCTTCCTACCTATTCGGCAAACATTAGTATTTTTCGCTAGGGGTGAACAAAAAGGTTTTAAAATCACCGGTTGGGACATTATTTATGTAAGGTGGTCTAGTATTTTTTTAAAATGAGGTGGTAGTATTTTTGAATTGAACATTTGGTGTTGCTTCACAAAACGCCCCATTTTTAGCACTCATTTTGGTACTAGTCCAAAGTCACTGCATGTAAACCTTAATATTATTACATATTCAGATAGGTATGGTGAAATGTGATTTTTGAGAGTTGTAATCAACTCAAAATCTATCTTGGTTGATTTTATAAAAATGTCGCAAGTTGCAAATTCTTCTATTTTATTATTTTTACTAGGAGAGATCTATAACTCTAATTGAATTAAATCCAACGGGCTTGGATAGATCATCTCAATACCTTTCAGGCAAAATTAGTTTCATGCAATTTGGATTTGTGAAACTCCCATAATTGATTTTCAAACTAGGGGACATAACTAAGATTAACTTAAAAAGAAAAATCCAATTTTGAACGGCTGGGCTAGCGCAAGAACGAACATGGGCCGGCCCAGTGGCGCTCCGCGGCGCGGGGCTCAGCTGACAGGGGGTCCCGCTTGTCAGTGGCTCTTAACACGTGAAATGGTACGCGCGCTGTGGATCGTAGGATTAGAAGTGAGATCTACGGCTGAGGGTCGTCGTCGACGACGGACCTGTCGCCGGCGAGAGTTAGCCCTGCGGCTCGGTGGGGGTCTACCGGGGACGTACCAGGGCTCCAGCAAGGTCGGTGAGGCGGGCAAAAGAACTGGTGGTCGACAGCGAGGCGAGGTGCGGTTGCGGCGGAGCTTGGGGTGCCCTAAATCGCAGGCGCCCTTCTCCTCCTGCTGCGGCGGCTTCGGCTCCAATTCCAGCGTGGCAGAGCTCGAGCGGCGTCGGCTAGAGGTGGGTGAGGTTCAGTGAGAGGTGGGAAGTGTGGGAGTATGAGGATTTCATGCTGGGGAGGCCGGCTTATATAGGCTCAACGGTGAGACCGAGCGGTGTGGGCAGGCGACTCCGGCGAGGGCGGCACAGGGGGCTAGCGGCGTGGCTCGAGGTAGGGGACGGTGGCCTGTCTCCTGGCGGTGCTCTGAGGCTTAAAGGCGCGGCAAGGCGAGTTCTGTGCTGGTCGGGAGCGTCACGCGCTCTGGGCGGCAGAGGCTGTGGGTTCGACGGCGAGCGGTGGCTGGGGCGCGTTGGGCGGCCAACGGGGGTGCCTAGGGTGTTCCCTGGGTCATGGCAAAGCGGTGGGTGCGGGCTGCGGTCGAGGGGCGGTCTGTGCACGCGGGGTGGGCGCGGCGCACTGGGCGTGTTCGGCATGGTCGACCAGCTTCCGCGCACAACAATTCCGGTGGTTCTGGTCTCTGTCTCTAGGCTGGGGCTGGTTGGACGGTGGCGGTGGACCACGGGCTAGCGTGTAGACATGGCGAGAGAGACTAGCGGTTGCAGTGGAGCGCTGTCGCCGGTGAGGGTGCTCAAGGTGCTCGGCCTTAATGGCCATGACCATTTGGTCGTGTGCACATGGCTTAGCCGGGCTAGCAAAGGGTAGGGGGTGCACTGGGGGGACAAGGGGACCGAGTTAGGCCCAAATGGTGATCAAGATCACTGCTCACTATAGTGTTTTGAATTTGGTCAGATTTGTGCACACAAGGTGTTTGACAAAATGGCCGAAAGAATTCAAGTTTTGAATTTTGGTTTCAAAATTTTTGAGTGTTCTCCACTGGTACTAGGTAGTCTCTGGTTGCAAGGGTTTTGAAAGTGGAGCTCAAATTGATGGTTTTTGAAAAAGTGGGATCTTCCCATATGAAATAGATTCAATTTTCCAATGCCTTTTAAAGATAGTGTTTGAATGTTTTTAGCAGATCAAAAGGTGGGACTTGGTACCTCATTATGTGTACTAGCAAGGGGTGTAAATATCTAGAATTATATCTGTTGAAAAATGAGTGCTAGGAACACTCAAAGTAGTGTAGTGGATTAAAATGGCCAAAATGACCATTCCTCCTTTTTAATTGTTTTTGATTTGATTTTCTTTGGGAAAAGTTTGGGAATGATGTAGATGATGTTTAAATCACCTAAGAAACATTTTGCAAGCAAGGGATCACAGAACCCTGGCAATTCAAATCAATTCCTAAATTAAATGCACATACACATGAATGCTTTCATTTTTACTTTGGAAAAGTTTTTGTTAACCCTAAATTTGATGATTTGGATCTTAATAAGCTTGGATTAAAGTTTTGGGATGTTACATCATGGCATACTACAAAATCATCGCACTTGCAAGATATTTCTAAGTAAATCTACTAAAACACTCCTACACATGATACTACTATTTTGAAGAGCAAAACATGCATGGTATTGAAAACTAGGAAAAAATATGTACAAGTGGTGCAACATGCCTTCTGTTTGTGTTATGAGTGACGATTCCATTCTTCTGCAGCAATCACACTCTCCGAACAATCTAACACGAGAACAAAATAATTCCAATCAACATAATTACAAACATAACAACCACAACAATGATGATCATGCATGATGGTTTAATGTCATAATGGTTATATTTAGTTCTCTGAACATTATTAGATCACATGATGCATGCATAGAAGTTTTGACGCAATAGGACATTTATTATTAATTCGTGTTTGCCATTAAATGGGTTTTTTAATAGTTCTGCTGAAACTTCTGTCCTAATTTTTCTAATAAAATTTGGTTCTAGAATTTACTAGATAGAGGACATTAATACAAACAAGTAGGAATTGGATTCAACCTAAACAGAGTTGTAAATCTTTTTCTATGATTTAATTACTATTTAATAGAGTTTAAATCATTTAAAACGTTTACTTATTCAAAAATTATATCTAAGACCAGATATGTATTCCTCGTGAAATTGTGAATCTAGGGACATATTATTTATATTTTGCCTATCCACAAATAATTTATTATGAATTTAATAATCTTAATAGCCATTAAAATTAATTAAAACGCTATAGTAATTATACACTACGAAAATTAGATCTAATAGCATATTAATGTTTCATATGAAATAACGAACCTATATATATTTTATTTGTATTTTTATGATCTGCAAATTATTTACTATGATTCATTTAAGCTAAAAAGGCTATTAAACCAATTAAAATATTACAGTAAAACTATATTGTAAAAGTCAGATGTAATAACATAATAATATTCTACACAAGTTTATGAATCCAACGATATATTATTTGCTAAATTTGGACATGTGGATATTTTACTACAAATTTTCAAAGTTTTAATCAATTTCTGTGTTTTTATTTCTATTTTAAATTATGAATCTGCGCTGACTGGCACTGACCTGCTGACTTGGCACGACGTGGACGTTGACTGGGCACTGATGGAGTGAGGCTGACAAGGAGGGACTAGTGACTCGCTCTGATTAGTGGATACCCCTTCATGGCTGGATCTAATATAGACCGCTAGATGAGAATCTGACGGTCCAGGACCGAAGCTTCCTCAACTCCAACGACGGGCGGCGACCGGTGGTGACGCGGCTCAGGTGGTGGTCGTGGGTGGTGCTCCGGTGGTCCATGATGACAGGGAAGAGGTGCACGGGGCTCAGCGCAAGATGGGAAACCCGATAGAGTCCTTCCCGTGGTCCTCTGTTTCCTCTGCGGGCGGTGAACGGCGGCTGGACAAGCTCGGCTTTCCGCGGCTCCGGCGAGAAATCCTGGGCTACCTACTACATTATAGAGAGGGAAAAAGGGGTTACACGAAGTGGTAGATCAAGCAAAGTAGACAGGGGTAAAGAGGGAGGCTCGAAGTGCTCTGAATAATCACCAACCTAGGCATGTGTTCCATATATAGTCATACATGCTCGCAATGAGAACTTGCACAACATCTTTTGTCCTGCCAGCCCGTTTGCAGCGGGGCCTCTAGGGAACTACTGGCAATTAAGATGCTCCTTTTAATAGAGCACCGGAGGAAAGCATTAACACTCCGTGAACACATGTGATCCTCACATCAAAGCCTTTCCCTTCCGGCTACCCCAATTTCTGTCAGTTCGGGACCATAGGTTCCGGACAATGACGTGTGCATACAACTTGTAGATAAGACCAGAAACAATACTATCATAATGAATCAATAATAAGTTCAGATCTGAAATCATGGCACTCAGGCCCTAGTGACAAGCATTAAGCACAACAAAGTCATAAAGCACTAATAGAGATTCTAGGCACTATGCCCTAACAATCTGATGTCATTACATGAACGATCTCATCCAATCCCTACCATCCCCATAGCCTACAACGGGGGATTAGTCACTCATAGATGGAGGAAACATGGATGGTCGATGAAGATGATGGTGGAGATCGATGGAGATGGCTCCAGGTGCACTTCCTCGTCCCAGAAGGGTGCCGAAACAGAGACTTTCTGTCCCCCGAATCTCCCCTTTAGTGGCGGCGGTGCTGCGGAACTTTTCGTGGAAAAACGTCGAACCCCCCAAAGTTTTTAGGTCAGAAGGCTTCTTATAGGCGAAGAGGGAGACCAAGGGGGTGCCTGGGGCCACCACACCAGGCCCTGGCGTGACCAGGCCCAGCCCGCGCCTGGGGGGTGTGGCCAGCCCCTAGCCCTCCTCCGTCTCGTATTCTGGCTCCGTGAGTCTTCTGGAAAATAGGCACTTTGGCTTTTGTCCCGTCTAATTCCGAGAATATTCATTTTCTGACTTTCCTGGAACCAAAAACAGCAGAAAACAGGCAGCTGGCACTGTGGCTCTTGTTAATAGGTTAGTCCAAGAAATCATATGAAAAGTACTCCAAAGTTGGAACAAAACACAAGAAAGTAGATAAAAACAAGCATGGAGCATCAAAAATTATAGATACATTTCCAATGTATCAACATCCCCAAGCTTAACTCCTGCTCGTCCTCGAGTAGGTAAGTGATAAAAAGAAAGAATTTTTGAGGTGACATGCACCATGAAAGACTTGATCAAAGTATTTGCAAAACATTCAAACTGGGATCATAGTACTTCAATCATAACATGAAAGACAAAGTTCCAGCAATAGGCAAAGAAACTATGATGCAACATGAAAAGGCACAAACAAAAGATTCATGAATAACAATGCTTTGCAAGACGTTTGTTTGTTTCACATAAAGAAAACATAGCATAATAGTATTCAGCTTGTCCCTCAATAGAGTAGCAAATATGCATAGGACACCTTCAAAGTTCATAAGAGTGACTAGATACAATAGGTTTAAACAAGCAATAACAAGTTATGCATCAATCAACTAGTCCTGGGACAATGCACATAGAACTAAGAATGGCCACTATGCTCTCAAAGTAGGTGCATAAAGATAGAAGGTGGAGACTCAATATAATGGTGGAAGAAAAGTCTTTTGTAAAAGGAAGTAGGGATTCAAGTCTCATAAAGAGCTTCCAAAAATTATGGTACTTATAGTTTTCAGCTCTAATTGCCCCTATCATAAGCATCTTGAAGTGATTAAGGTTAAAGTGAACAAACTATGGTGTACATGCTTGGCGAAGTATAAGTCAGAAATCTCATGTCCCTTGTATACGAGGGCCGCTCCTCATGCTACTCAAGTTTAGTCACCGGTAAGTTCTTGTCATCGTAAGTACACGTGTATCATTGAGAACCGCCAACGGGTACCCTTGCCGATGATCTGAAGAATCCCCATATCAAAATGACAAGGCAAGCAGACAACGAGCATCTCAGCATTCTTCTTATTTACCATGGGAATATGGTGCTTTTTTCTCTCTTTCCTCTTTTCATAGTATCTTTTTTCTTTTCTCTTTTTTTTCAAGATATGACTCTTTTTTTATAAGAAGAATGCTTCATAGACAGCTCATTATGGTTACGCTGCAGGTTTCCACCATGTAAGCATGGATTAGACCAGCGGCCCAGGCGTTTCTCTAACACATATACATAACTCCATGGACTTACAAGCTCCACTTTCATTTCACACCAACGACATCCATATACAAAAGAGCATGATATCAACTAGGTACAAGTATCAAGTGCAATGTTGAAAGTGTTCCCCATGAAAGCATGGTTCTGCTAATTCCCAACAAATAAGTGCAAGCATATACAACATAGAAGACACAATGGTTCAAGTTTATTAAGGGCAAGTAAAGTAAAATGTGCCTTCAAGTTCGTGAGAGCTTTAATCACTAGTTTTCTCATAACAAGTGGAAGGTAAACAAAAGCATGAATATACTTGGAATAGCATAATCTAGTAGGTAGGTATGGTGGACTCTTTGGAATAACTTGGTTTAGGGAGTTGGATGCATGAGTGGAACTCATACTTTGTTGTGGAGGCTAGCAAAGGACTGGGAGCGACAAACTAAGAGAACAATAATGGCCATAATCATGCAGAGCGACAAAACATCATTGATCAAAGCATAAAGTGATACTACAAGTTGAAAACTAAAGGATCATAAAGGCTATGGTGACTTGAGATAGTCATAACATGGTGTGAGCATGTGCCAAGTCAACCCAAATAAAGCATCAAAGGAGAATACCACTATACTATGCTTTAATATGCTAAAACAACGCATGATTCATCCAAGGCACATTAAGCAATCTCAATTGTTTATAACAAGTCATGCTACAGCAAAGAATACTAATCATAAAGCCAAAACAATATCAAGCAAGGCATGAAAAAGCATAGCCACAGTCAAAAACGAGCTCTTTTTACCACATAAGTATGAGCTTTCCTACTCCTTTCCAAACCAAACCAAACTAATTGCAAACCAATATATGAAAGAGGGGGTAAAACCAACTTATTCAAAAAACTAAGCAAACCAAGCAAACTAAAAACCAAAACGAAAACGAAAAAGAAGACGCTCCAAGAAAAACACAACTGTGCATGAAACAATAAAAATGAAGCGTTTGGAAGAAACCTGGGATTTTTGTTGATGAAGAAGGGGATGCCTTGGGCATCCCCAAGCTTTGACGCTTGTACTTCTTGGATATTTATTGGGGTGACACGCGTGGCATCCCCAAGCTTGGGCTTTAGTCCATCCTTCATCTCATTACTCATTCCTTCCATACACCTGAAATTTTTCCTTCATACAAAACTTCACACAATCTTTATTAGCAACATTAGTGCACTCAAGATAATAGGTCTTAAGGTTCATTTCTAACACCAAATAAACTTCCATTAGAACATTAGATACTGTAGCACTTCCCTCAAAAATCTCAATTCCCCAAAAGAACTCAAAAAGGAACCAACAAGAAGCAAATGCATAAAATGGTAGAAATCTGTCAAAACAGACCAGCAGGTAAAGACGAATTTTTTCGAAGACCTTCTGTTGCTCAAATCAAAAAGTGTTGAACTAACTAAAGTTAGATAACAACCTGGGGCAGAAGCAAAAAAAATTACAGCTCAATCCTACATACAGAGCTCTATCAGGAATTTTTGCGGTGAAGCACAAAAATCTGTTTCGGGACAGCAACTTTCCCAATCATTACTTCACTCTCATTAGAGGTTACTCTCGGCACAAAAAGCAAATAAAAAGGATAAGGAGCAGTTAGTACTGAAGTAATAACTTCCAAGACTCATCTAAAACTTTTGGGTTATCTCCCAATAAGTACTTTTCTTTAATGCCTTTAAGTTAGGCATAAGCAAAAACTAAAATGGATAGAAAAGAAGTAAGCGAAGATAATCATGGTGAAAACATTGTTTTGTTCAATAAAATCCTTTTGTTAACAAGGTTGATCAGGTCTTGTTACCAAAACAATTTCATATGAGACAAAACTTTGTATTCCACTAATGATTATGTTACCTCAACCTTGATAGCAATGGTCCCAATCATAATAGTTTCAATTTTTTCTCTTGCTATGGGACAATATATTTCTCCAACTTGAATGCCCTCAACATGTTCAATTGAATTCAAACCATAAGTCTGTTCAATCTTCTTGAGTAAATAGACAATGTGTTCCTTGTCATTAACATTGAAGGTCACCTTCCCTTGATTACAATTAATAATAGCTCCTGCCGTATTTAAGAAAAGGTCTCCCAAGAATAGACATATTGTCATCTTCAGGCATAAAAGTTTGAGAGAATGCTCTCATAAGAAATATGAGTTAAAGTAAAATAGAGCATCAAGAAGCAAATTCAAAACACATTTAAGTCTAACCCACTTCCTATGCATAGGAATCATGTATGCAAATAAATTCACAAAGAACAAAGTGACAGGCATAGGAAGATAAAACAAGAGTAACTTCAAAACTTTCAGCACATAGAGAGGTGTTTCAATACCATGAAAACTTCTACAACCATATTTTCCTCTCTCATAATAATTTTCAGTAGCCTCATGAATAAACTCAACAATATAACTATCACATAAAGCATGCTCTCCATGATCTACAAGCACTAGAGCTTTATTATAAACATTTTCAAGAGAAACCTCAGGAACATAACATTCATTCTCCTTTAGTAAGCAAGCGGGACAATCAAATAATGTAAGGGATAAAGAGTTACTCTCATTAGAAGGTAGGCATGGGTATATCCATTCTTCCTCCTTTTGTTCATCACTCTCCTCCTCTTTTTCATCTAATGAGATTTCAGGTTCATCAATTTCTTCTTCCATAGGAGCCTGCAAGGCATTAGTCTCTTCCATAGGGTCCTGCAAGGCATTAGTCTCTTCCATTTGTGGAAAGCATTTATTAAAATACTCAAGAATATAGCCATTTTCATCCTTGTAATTATCAAAGCAAAATTTAAGCATACCATACACCTCATATTTGTAAGGTGAATCATCAATATTTTCAAGCAAACTAGCAAGCTCAAAAGCACCCTTCCAAGCAATAAATTCTTCAATTTTTTCCGCATCATAAAAGTCATAAATTCCTTTAGATAGGAAGATATGGTATCATTATCACTATACTCACATTGAAAAGGGAGGTGTTTATACCTCTTTCTGCAACAAGACTCATCACAGCAATAAGTAACATTATAAGTAGAGCACACATTTCTAGCAATGGTATACAATCTATCAATTTGTTCCCATAAGTGTTTCCCTTTTTGTGACAAGCGGTGTTCCTTATAATAATATTTTTGATCTTCCGTGAACCCACCTTGCCAATAAGCTTCAGTTTCAAAGAAACCAACCATTAACATCAAGCATGATAAAGCAAGACAATAACAGACCAACGAAAACAACAACTAGAGTAGGAACTAATTTTTTTGTATTTTGATAAAGAAACAAGCAAACAAGGAGAAAGATAAACTTAGCTTGAACAATACTGATTCCAAGTGAACTTGATAAATAAAGCTATGCTCCCCGGCAACGGCGCTAGAAAATAGTCTTGATGACCCACAAGTATAGGGGTGTATCGCAGTATTTTCGAGGGAAGTGAAACCCAATTTATTGATTCGACACAAGGGGATCCAAAGAATACTTATCAGCCTTAACAACTGAGTTGTCAATTCAGCTGCACCTGGAAACAATCTTGCTCACAGCAATTTATCAGTAGCAACGGTTTTGTAGTAGGAATAGCAAAATGTGACAGTAGTAAAGCAAAGGCAGTAGTAACAAAAGCGATGGCAGTGGGATTCGAGTGCGGTAGGCATAGGGATGGATGGACGGGCGTTGCATGGACAAGACAATTCACATAGCAATCAGAATATAGGGCAATTGCAGATAAATAAGATAAAGCATCCAAGTACTAGACAATCCTAGGCATGTGTTCCATATATAGTCATACGTGCTCGCAATGAGAACTTGCGCAACATCTTTTGTCCTTGGCCCATTTGCAGGGGCCTCTAGGAACTCTGGCAATTAAGGTGCTCCTTTTAATAGAGCACCGAACAAAGCATTAACACTCCATGAACACATGTGATCCTCACATCAAAGCCTTTCCTTCCGGCTACCCGATTTACATCGCCGGGACCATAGGTTCCGGACAACGACGTGTGTATACAACTTGTAGATAAGACCAGAAACAATACTATCATAATGAATCAATAATAAGTTCAGATCTAAAATCATGGCACTTGGGCCCTAGTGACAAGCATTAAGCACAACAAAGTTGCAACAAAGTCATAAAGCACTAATAGATATACAAGGCACTATGCCCTAACAATCTGATGCCATTACATGAACGATCTCATCCAATACCTACCATCCCCATAGCCTACAGTGGGGGATTACTCACTGATAGATGGAGGAAACATGGATGGTCGATGAAGATGATGGTGGAGATCGATGGAGATGGCTCCGGGGGCACTTCCCCGTCCCGGCAGGGTGCCGGAACAGAGACTTTCTGTCCCCCGAATCTCCCCTTCAGTGGCGGCGGTGCTGTGGAACTTTTCGTGGAAAAACGTCGAACCCCCTAAAGTTTTTAGGTCAGAAGGCTTCTTATAGGCGAAGAGGGAGACCGAGGGGGTGCCTAGGGCCACCACACCAGGCCCTGGCGCGGCCAGGCCCAGCCCGCGCCTGGGGGGTGTGGCCAGCCCCTGGCCCTCCTCCGTCTCGTATTATGGCTCCGTGAGTCTTCTGGAAAAATAGGCACTTTGGCTTTTGTCCCGTCCAATTCCGAGAATATTCATTTTCTGACTTTCCTGGAACCAAAAACAGCAGAAAACAGGCAGCTGGCACTGTGGCTCTTGTTAATAGGTTAGTCCAAGAAATCATATGAAAAGTACTCCAAAGTTGGAACAAAACACAAGAAAGTAGATAAAAACAAGCATGGAGCATCAAAAATTATAGATACATTTCCAATGTATCAAGAATCAAGACCATAAGCATTACTAATATTATGAAAGTCCTCAGTTCTCATAAAATATTTAATGCATTAATAATCATAATTTATACCTGACTTTCTTCCTTTGTCATTCTCCCATGCTTCAGCATTGTCTTCAATACGGTCTAGAAGATCCCATTTAGCTTCTTCTCCCATACGTGTAAACGATCCAGCACAAGAAGCATCCAATAGATCATTCTCATGAAGAGAAAGCCTTGCATAAAAGTTATTGATAATAATATTGTTAGCGAGCTCATGAATAGGACATTTGAGCATTAGTAACTTCAATCTCCCCCAAGCTTGAGTTGTACTCTCTCCATCATGAGGCTAAAAGATATATATTTGATTCCGATCTTTATGAATATCACTAGGAGGATAAAACTTTGAATAAAAGAGAGGTACAATTTCCTCCCATTCAAGAGATTGGCCATTCTTCAGCAGCTTATACCATTCCTCGACTCTTCCTTTCAATGATAAAAAGAATAACTTCTTCTTAACTTGATTTGTTGTAATACCTGCACACTTGAACAATCTGCATAATTCGTGTATAAAGAGCAAATGATCATCGGGATGGATAGTTCCATCTCTAAAATAGTAGTTATCCATAACACGATCAACAATTTTTGTAGGTATTTGAAAAGCATCATTTTCAGCAGGTGGTGGTTCATCTACTACCTTAGCAGTGGTAGTAGCATTACAAAATAAGAAACTAAGTGAACTATCCATATTGAAATTAAAGTAACAAACAGAAATAAACAATACTCACAATAGAAGTTTCCTTTACCAGTTCCACTCTTCAATAGCGCTTCACTCCCCGGCAACAGCGCTAGAAAATAGTCTTGATGACCCACAAGTATAGGGGGTGTATCACAGTATTTTAGGTAAGTACGAGTGTCGAACCCAATGAGGAGCAGAATGTGTTGACAAGTGGTATGGATCAGGAATTCTCTATAAATACTTAGTAAACTAGATAATGCAGATAAATAAAGTACGAGTAAATAAAAGACAATAATAATAATTGCAGCAAGTGGCCCAATCGTTCTCGAGGACACATGGGAACATTGTCAAGTGCTTTCGCTTCATATAGTTGATTAATCTTCTCTGGTTGGATAAGTGTTGTGTGGGTGAACCTATGCTAATGTACTGACCTTCCTAGGACTAATACATACTTTTTATTATACCCCTTGCAAGCATCCGCAACTACAAGAAAGTAATTAAGATAAAAACCTAACCACAGCCTTAAACTTTGAGATCCTACACTCCCTTATGCAAAGGTTTCCTAATGGGGGTTCAGGTTTCTGTCACTCTGGCAACTCCGTGATTAGTAGCCAAATACACAATGCATTTCCCTAGGCCCATAAAGGTGAAGTATCATGTAGTCGACGTTCACATGACACCACTAGAAAAATAACACCACAACTTAAATATCAAACCATTGAATCATTCTCAACAGAATTCCACTACTAACAACATGACTTCTCCCATCTCCCTAAGAACTAAACGAACTACTCATGAGACATCATATGGATCAAGATCAGAGATGAAATAATGATAAGTAACAATCTGAACATAAACGATAATTCAATGGTTCCACTCAATAGCATCAACTACAACAAGTAATCAACACCAGGAAAGTTGCCCTAAGAACTATGCAAGATTCAACCCAGTTGTTACAGCGGTATAGAGTGGTGATGATGGTGTTGGTGGACATGGTGGTGGAGATGATGATGATGATCCCGATGAAGTCTAGCTTGATGACGGTGTTGATGGCGATGATCTCCCCTCTCCGGGAAGGAATTTCCCCGGCAGATTTCTACCTGCCGGAGATCTCTTTCTCTCTCTGTAGTTTCCGCCCCGTAGAGGCGGCAGAACCTTTCTATGGTCGCTCCCCGAGTTTTGGGGTTTCGAGGGGATTATATATGCCAAAGGGCGATACCAGAGGTGGGCCAGGGTAGCCACACCACCTGGTGGCGCGGCCAGGGTGGCCCACGCCAGGGGGTGGTGTGGGCCCTGTATGGCCCATCTCTGCTCCTCGTTCTAGCTTCCTTTGTCTTCTGGAAAAATAGGATTTTCCATATATTTTCTAGGATTTTTTGATCTTCTCCAATTTTGCACCTGGGCAGTGCCATTTCCATCAGAATCCTGACTTTAGTGGTTCATCCTCCAAAAGTCATCAACCATGCAAAAATAGATGAAATAACATAAGTATCATCTCTTAATATGAAATATATCAATGGATAACAGTAAATTATGATATAGAATAGTGATGCAAAATGGACGTATTAGGGCCCTGATGACAAGATGTGGAGGCACATCTTGGATGGTGTCTAGGATCAAATTGAAGAGATGCAGGTAGTCCCGGAGTTGCTCGCTCGTCCGCTGCCAGAGGTCATAGAGGTCATTGATGTTGCTTGGCCACCACCACCACCTAGGCAATCACACCCTCCTCCAGTGGTACATAGTTGCATAGGATATGGGGTGCCCAGGAGAATGTCGTGTGGTAGGGTGGAGGTTCTACACGAAGCCTCGTGGGGTCGTGCCTCAACCCATCTTCTTGCTTGCCCTGGCAGAGCTAGGGAAGGCCACGATCCGAGGACTTCCACAGAGTCCCCGAGCGAGTCTCCTTCTTGCTCGGAGGCCCCCACGGTCTCCTCAGGATCCCAATGCCCAAGCATGGCCACTCACCGGTGATGAACTGACGGAGCTTGCCTTAGTTGTGTCCCCTACCTGGCGCGCCAGATGTCATGTCTTAGATTTCGACACGGGGAATGGCAGGTCCCCTTTTTAATTCGTCCAGGGGTGCAACGTCCGGCGAGCTCAATCAATGAGGTAGACCAACACACAATCACAGAGAGACACTTGTTTTCAACTAGGTTCAGGCCATGATGTGCGGATCTCTACGTCCAGAAACTATCAACTATATGGCGGACGATCACACGATTACAAAATATGTTCCTGGGTAAGAACTCATCTAGTTCTTCACTTTCTAACTCCCTCCTCTTGTCTCGACCGACCCGCGCCTTCTTTTGTAGTGGTAAGGGACACCATAAGGGTCAGTCACCACATGGTGATTGATATGTCGTAAACGTATCTATAATTTTTGATGTTCCATGCTTGTTTTATATCTACTTTCTTATGTTTCGTTCACACTTTGAGGTATTTTTATACATTTTCTAGAACTAACCTATTAACAAGATGCCACAGTGCTAGTTGCCTGTTTTCTGCTATTTTTGGTTTCAGAAAAGCTAGTAAGGAAATATTCTCGGAATTGGACGGGACAAAACCCAAAGTAATTATTTTACCCAAAGCAACACGGAGTCCGGAGGAGGGACCAAGTGGCGCAGCAGGGCGGCCACACCTGGTGGCGGCACGACCTGGGGCCACGCCACCAGGTGGTGTGGCCGCCTGGTGCTCCACCGACCTTGCACCTTCGCCTATAAAAGCCTCCCGGGACGAAAACCCTAAGTACCCGATCAAAGACCCAATCAGAAACCCACGGAAGAGTCTGTAGCCGCAACCATCTCCATCCCTAGATCGGGGGATCCGAAGCTCTTCCTAGTACCCTGCCGGAGGGGAGAGATCAGCCTAGAGGCCTTTTTCATCACCATGACTGCCTTCGGTGTGATACGTGAGTAGTTCATCCTTGGACTATGGATCCATATAGTAGCTAGATGGTTGGTTCTCCTGCTTTGTGCTATCATGCTTAGATCTTGTGAGCTATGTTCATGATCAAGATCATCTATTTATAATCTTACATGTCGTGTTTGCAGGGATCCGATGGATATTGAGATGCTATTTCAGATTGATTATTGATTCTATCATGTCTATGTTATTTGTGATCTTGCATGCTCTTCGTTGTTTGTAACTGTCTTGGTGAAGTAGATGCTTGCAACTCCAAGAGGGAGTATTTATGCTCGATGACGGGTTCATCCCTCTAGTAATCTGGGGAAGTGATAGGAATTTCTAAGTTTGTAGATGTGTTGTTGCTACTAGGGAGAAAACAACAATCCTTTGTCCATGGGACAATCATATTGTTTACTTTACACACTTCGCTTAATGCAATTATCTGTTGCTTGCAACTTAATACTGGAGGGGGTTCAGATGATAACCTGAAGGTGGATTATTAGTCATAGATGCAGTTGTATTACGTTCTATGTATATGTAACGCCTCAAAAATATTAAACAAGCTTATCAAGATCTAATCACCCAAGTTTGGGGTTAACAAAAACTTTTATTCCAAAAATCAATATGAGTGCATGTGTGTTTTGTATTAATGCATGAATGCTTGAAATTGCCATGTTTGATTGCTACAAAGGTTAAAGATTAGTTTAAAGATGAATACGACATCATCTAGATCATTTCCAAACTGAATCAAATAAAAAGAAAGTCAAATATGAATCATATAAAGATATGGTCATTTTGGCCAATATTAACCACTAGCCTACTTTGGCCATCTCAAATAAAAGATTTCTAACAGAAACAATTCTACATCTTTTCACCCCTTGCTAGACCAAGTAAAAGTGAACCCAAGAAAACCTTACAAATCCACAGAAACTATTTTCAAGTCTATTTTAGAGACATTTCAAAATTGAATCAAGTGCATGTACCTAGATCATCACTTTTCAAAAACCATTCAAACAATCACCCCTGGACAATTCCCAGCAACCATAGACTACCAAGCTTATGACCAGATCACTCACCAAAAATCATTCAAAAATTTGAAAGTAAATTTCATGCGGCCATTTGGTCGAACACCTGGTAGACACAGTACAACTACCAACTATCTACTGTTTGTGATCAATCAATTGATCATCTTTTGTACCTCAATTCTACCCCACTACTCCCCCATGATCATTCCTAGTACTTGGCCATGCAGTGGAGAGGCTCATCTCCACCGTTGCACTAGTGACATGCCCGTATCGAGCCAGCCATGCCGGTCGACCACGAACCAGTCGCTGCACGCCTCACCGCCCTCACCCACGACACCTAGATGATAGCCGTGACCTCATCGCCACCCCTGTCCACCCTTGACCAACGGCGAGAAGTGGAGACGGTGGAATCGCCGCACATGTTTAAGCCTCTGCCATGCCAAGAGCACGACGGAGCACCGCAGCCGCCTCGCATACACATGCTGCGCCTCGCTCTCTCCGCTTGTACCCGCAGTCGTCATGGCACCAGTGACCTACCAGACATGATGGTTCACTGCCACGCGCCTCGTGACTACCGTACTAAGTGACGAACACCTGCGTACCTGAACAAAGCGCCGACGTCGCCCGACCGACTGAGACCGCCCCTTGCCGTGCCATCACGCGCATGACGATCGCCGCAGTCCCCAGCATCGACCCATGCCCTCTGCCATGCTTAGCGCGACCTGTAGCAGCATCGCCGGAGAAGCCTGACCATGCCACCCTGCCTCCACCGCTAGGGTATAAATAGAGGCCACCCCTGACCTTATTCTGCGCACCATTCAATCCCCACTCACCCAGGAACCTCACTGACCCTTCTTCGGAGCAAGGCGAGCACCACAACACCGGAATTTGGCCGGAGTCTACTGCTGTGGTGAAGAAAGGGAGCCATCGATTGGAGCCACCCCAGGATCTGCCGTGACCGCCAATCGACTCGCCGTCGATGACCAGCCTGTTCACCCCCATCGCCGACCCTAGCTGGAGCCCTGGTGAGTCCCCAGCGACCCCCACCATCGTGTTAGGGTTCGTATCTCGCTGGAGTAGTTCGTCGGAGACGACGAACCTCAGCCGTAGATCTTGTTCTAATCATAGGGCTAGTATTGATTGATACTGTTTCAGATAGAATTAGTCGCTGACGCGTGGGACCGTTCTGTCAGCATCCCGCTGCGCCAGCGCTGTGTAGTTGGGCCGACCCATTTATTTTCCCGCACAGAGCCCAACAGTTCAAATAGAATTCTGTCTATTTAGTTAAATCCTATTTAGTAGCTATATTCAAAATTCAATTCAAGGAGTTGTACTGATCCAAAATGCATCATTCCAATTTTGCTAGAAAGGTATTGAAAATATCCAGTCACTCCCATTGGATTAAAACCAATTGAAACTATAGATCACGTATACTAAAAATAACAAGGTAGAGGCTTTTGCCACTTCAAAGATTTTTCTAAAATAAACTATAGATGCTTTTGAGTTGATTCCAACTCTCAAAAATCGCATTTGCCATGCTCTACATGAATATGTAAAAACATTTGGTTTTACAGATATGAAACATGGCTGAGTATTACGAGAATGATATATAGGCATTTCCAATCATCTAAATATTATTAAATCATAATATTAAAACTTGTAATGCATGACCACCATTTAAATCACATTCCCAAGTATTGGAATATGTGCTGATGATATGTGTCACATGATCCACTATTTTAATTGGTGAATATTAAATCTTAAGTAGTTCTCAATGAGTAGAAATTACTTTTCTCAAATAAGATAAATAAAAATGTGCCATTATTACATGTAATGATTGAGATGATGCTAGATCATCTAGTGTGAGCCTTTGTGTGCTAAATATAAGTAGTGAAGTGTTGTTTGGTGATTGTGTACCTTGTGTGCATTTATAGATGCTAGTATCGACCTGGGCTACAATGAGGAGGGGTACTTCGAGGAAGAAGAAGAGAACTTCAATAACTGCACTTCTCAAGGCAAGCTAGAACTATGCATGCTATCTGTGCAAGCCCACTATACCAGATGCACTAGGCATGCTTGGTTATGCAACTTTGATTATACCAATCCCAGTTTTTACTTACCATCTTTACTTTTCCCTTTTTCTGAAGTTCTTATCTAGTTAATGAATTGTGATTACTGGAAAAGTAGGATGGATACCATCAAGATTATAGAACTAGTCTTGGATACTTATAATTGATTAGCACCCCCAATAGTGACACACTCAATAATAGTGGCTAGTGCTAAAACTAAACTTGATTACTTTATATGGGTGTAACACCCCAAAACTTTAATCAAGATTATCAAGTTTTAATCACCCAATTTAGGGTTAACAAAACTTTTATTAAGAAAAAGCATATGAATGGTGTGTTTGCATTAGTGTAGAATTGAGTGTATATTCCATGCTTGATTGTTTTAAATGTGATGAAATGGTGTAAAGGTGAATGCCACATCATCTAGACCATTTGCAAGCAAAATCAAAAGATAGAGAAATCAAATAAGAATAAATAAAGCAAATGGTCATTTTGACCATTTTAAACCACTAGGCCACTTTAGGTGTTCCTAGAAGAAGATTGCTAACATAAACTATTATATTTCTTTTCACCCCTTGCTAGACCAAGTAAAAGTGTATAAAGGCCCACTTTACAAACTTACAAAAACATCTAGCAAATCCATTTGAAGGACATTTGAAAATTGAATCAAGTGTATGTGTTAAGATCACACTTTTCCAAAAACCCACCAAATCAATTCCCCTTGACCTCTCCAAGGAAACTTAGTCTCTCAAGCTAAATATAAGATCACTCAAAAAATTTGAATAAAAAATTCAAATAAATTTCATGCGTCCATTAACACAAACACTTGGCATGCACAGAATAATCTCTATCCTAACTTCACGATTTTGTATAGTGATCATCGACCAATTGATATCCCTCTTAACCCCCTTGTCCCCCTAAGTGTCTAGCAGTAGCAGACAAGCCCCCCCTTGTCGTGGAGAATAGTGGAGCGCCACCGTTTTGTGGTCATCACCGGCCGACCATGGCCAGCTCGCACCAGACCACCCCGCGCCGTGGAACACCCTAGTCATGCCGCGCACCGCCTCTTTGCACCGTGTATAGAGCGCGCCAGTGCGCCGTGCCCGACCAGCACCGCCAGCTCGCGCCTTTCCCTCACCATGCACGTTCAGCCAACCTCGGCAGACAACCCCGTTCGCCGCCACGCGACCCGGAGCTGTCACACGCCGCCGCAAACACCACTGCCTCTGCTCAGAGCACCGCACACGCCAGACCAAACCACGCACCCCACACCGTGCCTTTAAGTCCGTGAGAACCACCAGGAGACATCGCATCGTCCTATGCCCTCGCCCATGCCATTAGCCGCCTGTAGTGACGCCACTGTCGAGCTCACCACCACACCGCTAGGTCCCCTCGTCGAGCTATAAAAGGAGGCCACCCCAACCTCTATTCTTCACACCACTCCACTCCCCACTCCTCACAGCCACTCCCCCACCTCTCCCCGGAGCAAGGCAAGCACCACCGCACCAGAAATTCACCAGAGTCTGCCGCTGCTGGAGGAGAAGGGCGCCCGCGATTCCGACCACCCCAAGCCCTACCGTGACCACGCCTCACCTCGTCGTCGTCTACCAAGTCGTTTGCCCCCGTCGCCGAGCCTAGCTGGAGCCTAGGTGAGCCCGGAGAGACCCCCATCACGGCGCTGGGTCTGATTCCTCGCCGGAGCTGTTCGTCGTCGACGACGACCCTCAGCCGTTGATCTGTCTTCTAATCGTAGGGCTTAGGTTAAACGATACCGCTTCGCTTAGTTTAAGTCACTGACCAGTGGACCCTCTCTGTCAGTCGCGTGCTGAGCTGCGCTGTGTAGTTGGGCCGGCCCGTTTAGTGTTCCTTCCCAGGCCTGGAAATTCAAATGTGGATTTTCCAATTTAGTTAAAATCCTATTCTGTCCCTAGATTCAAAAATCAATTCAGAGAGTTTCACTTAACCAAATTGCATGATTAAAATTTTGCTAGAAAGGAAATTAAATTATATATCCAAGCCTGTTGGATTTAAATCATTTGGAATTAGAGGTAATCTTTAGCAAAAATAACAAGACAGAGACTTTTGCAACTTCGAACTTTTTCAAAAATCAACCATAATAGCTTTTGAGTTGATTCCAACTCTCAAAAATCACATTTGATAATTATATCTGAATATGTAAAAATATCTAGGTTTGTATGCAGTGATATTGGACTAGTACCAAAAGAATGCTATTAGGCATTTCTAGTCACTTTAAATCATTTAAATGATAAATCTTAAACTTTATAAAATGTGACCAACCCTTTAAATCACATTCCCATGTATTAGAATATGTGGTGATGACATGTGTCCACATGATCCCATATTTAATTGGAGAATATTAAATCTTAATTAATTTCAATGAGTAGAAATTACTTTTCTCAAATAAGCTAAATAAAACTAGTCTTTAATTCCTATGGTGATTGTGATGATGCTAGATCATCAAGTATGAACCTTAGAATGCTAAATAGACTAGTTAAGTATTGTTTGGCGATTGTGTACCCCGTATTCATTTATAGACGATAGTACCGACCAAGGATACGAGGAGGAGGAGTTCTACCCCGAAGAAGATGAAGAAAACTTAAATCACTCAACCAACCAAGGCAAGCCATCACTAGATGCAAGTTAACCTAAGCAAAATGCATTAGGCATGCTTGGTTATACATTTTAACTTATACCCATCCCAAGTTTTACTTGCAAGCTTTACTCTTTTACTTTACCAAAGTTCTTTACTTTTAGTTAATGCTTTGTGACGATTTGGAAAGATAGTATAGATAGCATAAAGAGTATAAAACTAGGCCTATACGAGATGTAATTCTATGGCATGAGATTGATATTAGCATCCCTCATTAGTGAACACTGTTAACTTAGTGGCTAGTGCTAAGCATAAAAACTTGATCACTTTAGATGGGAATACTTGGTGAAAATGATTATGAAAACCTTGGAAAGATGAGTCATTCTATTGAAATGTTTTGACATGTGTTGAGAAACACAAAATGGATTGGATGATGAAAATGTTGAGGCATGAGCCTTAGCCCTTTTATAAAAACTGATGGTTGGGTTCGGATGCGATACCATTCCAATTTTATCGTACAACCACAATACCTGAATTGGGTAAGGCTTAGCTGGAAGTTTATATGCATTAGTATGGGTTCCCTCTCAGAGGAGGTTTGAGCTGAGGCTACCTCTTGATGATGTCCA
Organism: Avena insularis; assembly: GCA_023614405.1. Classification (NCBI taxonomy): domain Eukaryota; kingdom Viridiplantae; phylum Streptophyta; class Magnoliopsida; order Poales; family Poaceae; genus Avena; species Avena insularis. Next base: position 90,769,570 of record CM042686.1, read on the forward strand.
CCTATGCAGTGCCTAGGATGGCAGATGGCCATGGCTGGGAGGCCAAGCTCATAGGGGAGGTGCTTATACTAGAGTGTGTAAAGGAAAGGTTATAATTGATTATCCGCATACTAAGTATGATGATTCAGTGTTATGCCTGGCGGATGTATCGAACTTTGTGGTGAAAGTGTACAACCTATGTAGAGTGTCAAACTATCCGAATAGCCGTGTCCACGGTCATGGACGGTTGGAGTGGCCATACTATTCCGTCGTCAGATGTTTTCAAAATGACTTGTGAAGTGAACTATGATTTTGACTTGAACACACAGGGTTGTGAATATGAAAACTAGGTTCCCACTTAAAGTGATTTAGAACTTTTACTTAGTTTTCTTTACTGCTAAACTCAGTTTAGATAAATCTGGCTTTTTTGCAAATAAACCTAGAGCTTAGTATTCCTATTCGAACTACCTTACTTGTTAGTGATAGTTTGCGAGTACTTAAAGAGTACTCATGGCTTTGTCCCTGGCTATTCCCGTGGCCAGACTATGAGGAGGACTATCCGGAAGATGGACAGCAGGACGGCTACAACAACTAGGATCATCTCCCATCGTCAGCATTGCCAGTGACACTAAAGATGGAGCCCACTACTACGCTTACTTTTCCGCTGCTTGTTTGTATTAAGACTGGACCATGGGATCCTTTATTTGTGTAAGACCTTATTATGGTTTGTAATGGATGATGTACTATGGTATCCAATCTGTTATTCTCACAAAAATGATAATCCTGGGATTGCGATGTATGGCATAATATGCATCTGGGATTAAAACTCCGGGAGTTGACAAGTTGGTATTAGAGCCATCCTGACCATAGGAGACCCTAGTTAGAATGGACGTCCGAACAAAAACTTAGTTTCAAAACCAAAGAACTTAGTATTTATGAAAACCTATTCCCACTCTTATCCTTGATTCTTTCCAAAAAAATCATGTTCCTCAAAAATTCTTACATTACTACATAAAACTTGACACACTTGATTACCTCACTAACTTACTCATCCTAAATTCTTATAGATGGAAGTTCAGTATTGCAAGTTCTACCAGTTGGGCAACAGAGGCCAGTTGATCTTTGAGAGGGATCTTGATGCACTATCAGAGTATCTTGAGGGTCCACATCCAGAATTCTTTGGGGCCCAACTCAACGATTACCTAGGAGGAGATCTACAATGGCTGATAGTTGCAGACCTCCGAGGCAAGATGGAAGCACCCCTTTCTAAGAAGATTCAATTCATCGTACGAGAGAACAACTGGCTAGATGTATTAACCAGGGCTATGCATGAAGCTCTTGCCCGTCTGTGTGGGCAAAACATTAACTTGATCTAGGGAACTCGTTTTGCGCATTACGCAACGCGTGATTCTATGGGAATGCCATTGGAGATGCCAAGTCACCAGAGATGAAGCGCCAGGTGGAGAATCTTGACCTCTTGCTGTACGATAGATAGAAGGAGTTGGACAATGCTCGAGCTTACGCCCACCACAACCTTGCCATTGCTGCCAAGAAGGACCAGACTCTCGCCATGCTCATCAAGGATCGCCAATCACTTCGTCGTCAACGCGAGAAGAAGGATCGCACCATCGCCCGTATTCACAAGAAGGTGGCCGACCTCGAGTAGACCATCCGTGAGCAAGAAGTCCAGCTTGAAGCAAAAGAAGAAGAGGAAGAAGGGGAAGACATCCAGGGAGATATTCACTTGTACCTCAGTGATGACAACGACTACCTGGAGGATGATGCCATGGATTTCTACACCGATGATGATGATTCCGACTTCATTGATGATGAGTAGATTCACTTGATCACTACCGTAGGAATGAGTTGTATCGGTCCCATTGTATCCTAGTTTCACAGAATGGTTCTTAAAACCATCTGTTTTCCTTTTGTGTTGTGGTGTGTGTTTGTATTGTGTGCTTGAATGAATGAATGAATGAGAAGGAGTTAGTTTGCAAAACCTGAGTTAAAACTCAAAGTTTAAAGCTTTTGAAAACAAAACCATGAACCTTAGAACTTTCCCTCTTACCCCTTTATCTATCTCAATCTTCAAATGACTCGTGGAAACCAAGGAGGAAGCAGCTCATCGCAAGACCCGATGTTGCAGATTCTGGAGATCCTAGTTTCCGACCGTGAAGCTAGTAGAGCTGAGCGCCAAGCCAATCTAGCCACCCTACAACAGATAGCTCAAATGGCCCACAATAATCAAGGCCATGGAAATCAGGATCATCATGGATCAAAGCTTAAGAACTTTCAGAATACCAATCCCCCTATCTTTAACAAATCTGAGGACCTCTTAGATGCTTATGACTGGCTGCAAACCATGGAGAATAACATAGAAGTCGCAGGAGTAGATGCCAAAGAGAAGGTACTGTTTGCCACCCACTATCTGGCAGGAGATGTAAGAGCATGGTGGAATAGCACCCGTACTATGAACCACAGTCAGATCATGACTTGGGAAGCTTTCAAGATCAAGTTCAGCCGCACCCATGTGCCACAAGGGTTAGTCACCAGAATGAGAGATGAGTTCAGAGAACTGAAGCAAGGAAAGATGACGGTAGTTGAATACCGTGACAAATTTCTGTCCTTAGCTAGGTATGCCCCTGACGAGATCAACACTAAAGCCAAGAAGAAAGAAAGGTTCTTGAACAGATTGCATGATGAGATGAAGACTGTCTTAGTCAACATCCATTTTGAATACCTAGAAGAGTTAGCCGACTCTGCCATCCATATGGAAGGGGATATAAACCAAGACAATGACAACCGCAAGCGCAGAACGATGCACCAGACTGGGTCCCACAATACCTAGAAGTATCGCCCCAACCCATCTGCAGGATATGCCCCAAGAAACAACAGACCGCCAATGTCCCGTCCAAGCTACCCCAATCGTAGCGGAGGAAACTTGAAGTTCGGAGGAAACCATAACAACAACCCCGACAACTCCAACAACTTCAACCGGGCACCGCCCAAGTCCAACAACAACAACAACAATACTGCCCCAAGGACTGGAGGCAATGTTGTGCCTGTTGCAGCCAAAGATAAGTCCCAGATTACTTGCTTTGAATGTGGAGTCAAGGGTCACTACTCCAATGAGTGTCCCAAGAAGCTTGCAACCACCACCAATGTGAATGCCCTAGCTCAGCAGCAGCGTCGTGTTCAGCCTGGAAGAAGATTTCCCCTTCGGAATTCGCTCAACCGCAACGGCCCTCTGTTCCACATGAACGCTGAAGAAGCCCAGGAAGCGCTAGATGTCGTGCTGGGTATGTTTTATGTTAACTCAGTACTTGCAAGAGTGTTGTTTGATTCTGGAGCATCACACTCATTAGTTATAGAAGAATTTGCAAGCACTAGTAAGATTCAACCAACAAAATTGAATCATGTTATGATAGTACAAATACCTGGTTCAATCACCAAAGCTAGAAAAATTTGCAAGGCTGTACCTATCAGAATCCATGGGGTAGATTTTTATGCCAATCTAATAGTACTTGGAACCAAAGGTTTGGAAGTAGTACTAGGAATGGATTGGATGTCGAAACATAAACGATTGATCGACTGTGCTAAGAAAGCCATAACCATGACCAGTAGCTCTGGAGTATCAGTAGAGCATGTATTTGAAACCTTGCCCCGTCAGTTCAAATGCAACAAAAGTCTAGCCCAACCAACCATAGACCAAGTCAGAGTAGTCTGTGAATACCCTGACGTATTCCCAGATGAATTGCCCGGTATGCCCCCAGATCGGGATATTGAGTTCATTATTGAACTAATTCCTAGAACTGGACCCATAGCTCAGAGACCTTATAGTATGAACCCATCTGAACTAGTGGAGCTGAAGAAGCAACTTGATGCTATGCTGGCGAAAGGTTTGATTCAACCAAGCGCATCGCCATGGAGATTGCCTGTTCTGTTTGTGGATAAGAAAGATGGAGGTAACTGTTTGTGCACGGATTACTAGAAGCTGAATGATGTCACCATCAAGAACAAGTAACCACTGCCAAAGATAGAGGATCTGTTTGATCAGTTGACTGGTGGCAGAACTTTCTCTAAGATTGATCTTAGGACTGGTTATCACCAACTCAAGATTCGTGCAACGGATATTCCAAAGACTGCCTTTACCACCAGATATGGATTGTATGAGTATACTGTCATGTCTTTAGGATTAACCAATGCCCCCGCTTATTTCATGAATCTCATGAATAAGATTTTGATGAACTTTCTGGATAAGTTTGTCGTTATTTTTATCGACGATATTCTAATCTATTCCAAGTCAGAAGAAGATCATGAGCAACACCTGAGAACCATCCTTGAAACCCTGAGAGAGCATCAGTTGTATGCAAAGTTCAGCAAATGTGAGTTTTGGCTGAAAGAAGTAGGATTCCTCGGACATATTGTGTCGGTAGGAGTCATTATTGATCCCCTTGAGATCAAAGATGTTGAAGAATGGGAAGCCCCAACCACTCAAACCCAAGTCCGTGCATTTCTCGGATTAGCAGGATACTACCGCAAGTTCATTGAAGGATTTTCGAGCATCGCAAGACCGATGACCCAATTGTTGAAGAAAGACAAGAACTTTGAATGGACCAACAAATGTGAAGTAAGTTTTCAAGAGCTCAAGAAGATATTGATTTCAGCCCCAATTTTGATTATGCCAGATATCAAGAAGCCTTTTGATGTGTATTGTGATGCATCTAAGATTGGTCTCGGACGTGTGTTGATGCAAGAAGGCAAATTCGTACCATATTTGTCAAGACAACTGAAGAAGCATCAGCAAAACTACCCTACCCATGATCTTGAACTAGCAGCAGTAGTTTTAGCCTTGAAGACATGGCGTCATTAACTGATGGGTAATCATTGTGAGATTTACTCAGATCACAAGAGCCTGAAGTATATTTTTACCCAGAAGGAGCTGAATATGAGGCAAAGGAGATGGATAGAGTTAATCAAGGATTATGACCTTTACATTAACTATCACCCTGGCAAAGCCAATGTGATAACTGATGCTCTTAGCAGATTGCCGTGTAGATTAAACACCATGATCAAAGAAGCCCAACCAAGTTTGCATGAAGAGTTGGAGCAGTTTAGAACGGAGCTAGTTAGCAAAGGATTTTTAGCTAGCATTGAACTTCAACGCACTTTGATTAGTCAAATCAAGGAAGCGCAGAGGGTAAATGCAAGTATCGACGGAACCAAACGTCGTATCGGTACAGGAAAGGTACCTGGATTCACCGAAGATGAAGAAGGAGTTTTGTGGTACAAAGGATGTATATGTGTGCCAGCAGATTCCGAGCTGAAGCAAGTTATCATGCAAGAAGCTCATGATACTCTTTATTCTATCCACCCCGGAGGAATGAAGATGTATCAAGATTTGAAGGAGCAATTTTGGTGGCACAAGATGAAGAGAGAAATCGGAAGCTACATCGCCAAGTGTGATATCTGTTAGAGAGTCAAAGCGGAACATTAGAGACCCGCAGGACTATTGCAACCATTGCAGATTCCGGAATGGAAATGGGATTCCGTCAGAATGGATTTTATCACCGGTTTGCCTACTTCTAGTAGGGGAAATGACTCTATTTGGGTCATAGTTGATAGACTGTACAAGGTAGCCGATTTTATACCTGTCAAGACAACCTACCAGAGTTCGAAGCTACCAGAGTTGTACATTGCTAGAATTGTCAGTTAGCATGGAACCCCCAAGACCATAGTTTCGAATCGAGGGATCCAATTTACCTCGAGATTTTGGCAGAAACTCCAAGAAGGATTAGGAACCAAGTTGAATTTTAGCACAGCTTATGATCCGCAAACCGATGGACAAACTGAAAGAGTCAACCAGATCTTAGAAGATATGTTGAGAGCTTGTGTGTTAGAGTATGGATCAAAATGGGAAGATTGTCTGCCTTTCGCAGAATTCTCATACAACAACAGGTATCAAGCCAGTTTGCAAATGGCCCCATTTGAATTTCTGTATGGAAGGAAGTGTTGTACCCCCTTGAATTGGTCACAAGTAGGAGAGAGTTAGATTTTCAGACCCAACATCCTATGAGAAGCCGAAGAGAAGGTTCACAAAGTCCATGAGCACCTCAAGACCGCCCAATACAGATAGAAGAGTTATGCTGATAAGAGACGTAGAGACCTGACCTTTAATGTCGGAGATTTTGTGTATCTCAAAGTGTCGCCTTTGAAGGGAATGCAATGTTTTCAACTGAAAGGAAAGTTAGCCCCCAGATATATTGGACCCTTCAAGATTCTAAATCACCGAGGAGAAGTATCGTATCAACTGGAACTGCCAGAGGAGATGCCAGCCATCCATAATGTGTTCCATATCTCGTTACTTCACAAATGCCTAGAAATGTCGGAGAAGACCAAAGTTTTCAAGAACATCGATCACCGAGCCATAGATATCAACAAGGATCTGACGTATCGTGAAGTGCCCATTCGTATCTTGGAAGAAGCTTTCAGAACCACCAGGACCCGGAGTATCAAATTTCTCAAGATCTAATGGAGCAACCATACCGAAGAAGAAGCTACTTGGGAGCGAGAATATTACATTAGGACTGAGTTTCCAAATCTCTTTAGTTCCTAGTTTTTCTAAAATCTTGGGATGAGATTTTGTTAAGGAGTGAAGGTTTGTAACACCCCAAAACTTTAATCAAGATTATCAAGTTCTAATCACCCAAATTAGGGTTAACAAAAACATTTATTAAGAAAAAGCATATGAATGCATGTGTGTTTGCATTAGTGTAGAATTGAGTGTATATGCCATGCTTGATTGTTTTAAATGTTATGAAATGGTTTAAAGGTGAATGCCACATCATCTAGACCATTTACAAGCAAAATCAAAAGAGAAAGAAATCAAATAAGAATAAATAAAGCAAATGGTCATTTTGACCATTTTAAACCACTAGGCCACTTTAGGTGTTCCTAGAAGAAGATTGCTAACAGAAACTATTCTATTTCTTTTCACCCCTTGCTAGACCATGTAAAAGTGTATAAAGGCCCACTTTACAAACTTACAAAAACATCTAGCAAATCCATTTAAAGGACATTCCAAAATTGAATCAAGTGTATGTGTTAAGATCACACTTTTTCACAAACCCACCAAATCAATTCCCCTTGACCTCTCCAAGCAAACTTAGTCTCTCAAGCTTAATATAAGATCAATCAAAAAATTTAAATCAAAAATTCAAAAATAAATTTCATGCGGCCATTAACACAAACACTTGGCATGCACAGAATAATCTCTAGCCTAACTTCACTGTTTTGTACAGTGATCATCGACGAATTGATCTCCCTCTTAACCCCCTTGCCCCCCTGAGTGTCTGGCAGCAGCAGACAAGCCCCCACCCTTAACCATGGAGAACAGTGGAGCGCCGCCGTTTTGTGGTCATCACTGGCCGACCACGGCCAACTCGCACCAGACCACCCCGCGCCCATCCAGGATGTCCACTAGCACCGCCGCAGCCTACCGCCACCCTCTGTGTAGCCCACGATCACAACCTGTGGTCGTGGACCACCCTAGTCGCGCCGTGCACCGCCTCTCTATGCCGTGTCCAGAGCGCGCAAGTGCACCATGCCCGACCATCCCCGCCAGCTCGCGCCTTGCCCTCACCGCGCACGTGTAGCCTCACCATGATCACACCACCTCGGCAGACATGCTCGTTTGCCGCCGTGCGGCCCGCAGCTACCACACGCCGCAACAAACACCACTATCTCTGCTCAGAGCGCCACATGCACCCGACAAAACCACGCCGCCCCACGCCGCACCTTTAAGTCCGTGAGAACCGCCAGGAGACACGCACCGTACTACGCCCTCACCCATGCCATTAGCCGCCTGTAATGACGCCACCGTCGAGCTCACCGTCGCACCACTCGGTCCCCTCGTCGAGCTATAAAAGGAGGACCCCACCGCCTCCATTATTCACACCACTCCACTCCCCACTCCTCACAGCCACTCCCCCACCTTTCCCCAGAGCAAGGCGAGCACCACCACCCTGGAATTTCACCGGAGTCCACCGCTGCTGGAGGAGAAGGGCGCCAGCGATTCCTACCACCCCAAGCACTGTCGTGACCGCGCGTCGCCATCATCTACCAAGTCATTTTCCCCCGTCGCCGAGCCTAGATGGAGCCCAGGTGAGCCCCGAGAGACCCCCACCGCTGCGCTAGGTCTGATTCCTCGTCGGAGCTGTTCATCATCGACGACGACCCTCAGCCGTTGATCTGTCTTCTAATCGTAGGGCTTAGGTTAAACAATACCGCTTCGCTTAGTTTAAGTCACTGACCAGTGGACCCCCTCTGTCAGCCGCGTGCTGCGCTGCGCTATGCAGTTGGACCGGCCCATTTAGCGTTCCCGCCCAAGCCTGGAAATTCAAATGTGGATTTTCCAATTTAGTTAAAATCCTATTCTGTCCCTAGATTCAAAAAACAATTCCGAGAGTTTCGCTTAACCAAATTGCATGATTCAAATTTTGCTAGAAAGGAAATTAAATTATCTATCCAAGCCCGTTGGATTTCAATCATTTGGAGTTAGAGGTAATCTTTAGCAAAAATAACAAGGCAGAGACTTTTGCAACTTCAAACATTTTTCAAAAATCAACCATAATAGCTTTTGAGTTGATTCCAACTCTCAAAAATCACATTAGGTAATATATATCTGAATATGTAAAAATATCTAGGTTTGTGTGCAGTGACATTGGACTACTACCAAAAAATGCTATTAGGGCATTTCTAGTCACTTTAAATCATTTAAATGATAAATCTTAAACTTTATAAAATGTGACCAACCCTTTAAATCACATTCCCATGTATTAGAATATGTGGTGATGACATGTGTCCACATAGTCCCATATTTTAATTGGAGAATATTAAATCTTAATTAATTTCAATCAGTAGAAATTACTTTTCTCAAATAAACTACATAAAACTAGTCTTTAATTCTTGTGATGATTGTGATGATGCTAGATCATCAAGTATGAACCTTAGCGTGCTAAAAAGACTAGTTAAGTATTGTTTGGTTATTGTGTACCCCGTATTCTTTTATAGACGATAGTACCGACCAAGGATATAAGGAGGAGGAGTTCTACCCAAAGAAGACGAAGAAAACTTCAATCACTCAACCAACCAAGGCAAGCCATCACAAGATGCAAGTTAACCTAAGCAAGATGCATTAGGAATGCTTGGTTGAACATTTTGATTTATACCCATCCCAAGGTTTACTTGCAAGCTTTACTATTTTACTTTACCAAGTTCTTTACTTTTAGTTAATGCTTTGTGAGGATTTGGAAAGATAGTATAGATAGCATAAAGAGTATAAAACTAGGACTATACTAGATGTCATTCTATGGCATGAGATTTAGATTAGCATCCCTCATTAGTGAACAGTCTTAACTCAGTGGCTAGTGCTAAGCATAAAAACTTGATCACTTTAGATGGGAATACTTGGTGAAAATGATTATGAAAACTTTGGAACGATGAGTCATTCTATTTAAATGTTTTGACATGTGTTGAGAAACAAAAAATGGATTGGATGATGAAAATGTTGAGGCATGAGCCTTAGCCCTTTTATAAAAACTGATGGTAGGGTTCGGATGCGATACCATTCCAATTTTACCATACAACCACAATACCTGAATTGGGTAAGGCTTAGCCGGAAGTTTATATGCATTAGTATGGGTTCCCTCTCGGAGGAGGTCTGAGCTGAGGCTACCTCTTGATGATGTCCACCTATGCAGTGCCCAGGATGGCAGATGGTCATGGCTAGGAGGCCAAGCTCATAGGGGAGGTTCTTATACTAGAGTGTGTAAAGGAAAGGTTATGATTGATTATCCGCATACTAAGTATGATGATTTAGGGTCATCCCTGACGGATGTATCGAATTTTGTGGTGAAAGTGTACCACCTCTGCAGAGTGTCAAACTATTCGAATAGCTGCGTCTGCGGTCATGGACAGTTGGAGTGGCCATACTGTTCCGTCGTGAGATGTTTTCAAAATGACTTGTGAAGTTGAACTATGATTTTGACTTGACCACACAGGGTTGTGAATATGAAAACTAGGTTCCCACTTAAAGTGATTTAGAAACTTTACTTAGTTTTCTTTACTTCTGAACTCACTTTAGATAAATTTGGCTTTTTTGCAAATAAACCTAGAGCTTAGGATTCCTCTCCAAACTACCTTACTTGTTAGTGATAGTTTGCGAGTACTTAAAGAGTACTCATGGCTTTGTCCCTTGCTATTCCCTTGGCCAGACTATGAGGAGGACTATCATGAATATTGACAGCAGGACGGCTACGACAACTAGGATCATCTCCCATCGTCAGCATTGCCAGTGACACTAAAGATGGAGCCCACTACTATGCTTACTTTTCTGCTGCTTGTTTGTATTAAGACTGGATCATGAGATCCTTTATTTGTGTAAGACCTTATTATGGTTTGTAATGGATGTGTACTGTGATATCCAATCTGTTATGTCTCGCAAAAATGGTAATCATGGGATTGTGATGTATGGCATAATAGGCATCTGGGATTAAAAATCCGGGTGTTGACAATGGGAATACTTGGTGAAAATGATTATGCAAACCTTGGAATGATGATTGATTCTATTGAAATGTTTTGACAGGTGTTATGATACACAATGGTTTGGTGATGAAAATGATGAGGCATGAGCCTTGACTTTAATAAAAACTAATGGTTGGGTTCGGATGCGATACCATTCCAACTTTACCATACAACCATAATACTTGAGTTGGGTAGGGCTTGACCGGAAGTTTATATGTCTTAGTATGGTTTCCCTTGCGGAAGAGATTGAGCTGAGGCTACCTTATGATGAATGTCCACCTATAAAGTGCCCAGGATGGCAGATGGCCATGGCTGGGAGGCTAAGCTCACAGGGGAGGTTGAAGGGAATATTCCCGAGAGGCAATAATAAAGTGGTTATTATCTTATTCCATGTATATGATAAATGTTTATTTTGCATGCTATAATTGTATTGACCGGAAACATCAATACATGTGTGTTTACTAAACAAAAAAGGGTTACTAGTTATGCCTCTCTTATAGACTAGCTTGTTGATTAACAAGATGATCAAGGCTTCCTGATCATAGACATTGGATGTTGTTAATAACAAGGTCACACCATTGGTGGAATGATGTGATGAACATTCATCCGAAGTATAGCATTATGATCAAGTCATTATGTTTATATTGCTATAACATCATACGAAGTAATCTTAGTCCTTAGACCATGAGATCATGTTAATTGCTAACACCGGAAGAGTATCTTGATAACATCAAACGTCACACCGTAACAGGGTGACTATAAAGGTGGGTTCAGTGCTACGAAGGTGTTAAGTTGAGGATCATAGATCAAGAGTGGGATTTGTCCATCCCGATGACGGATAGATATACTCTGGGCCCTCTCGGTGATATCACATTGAAATAGCTTGCAAGCAAGTGATGTGATCACTAGAATGTTATATCACGGGAACGGGAAAAGAGTGCATGTCGGTAACGAGATCAAACTAGGTATGGAGATACCGATGATCGAATCTCGGACATGTAATATATCATGGGACAAAGGGGTTTAGTTACTAGCGTTAAAGGTTCTCACAATCACAGAAGTCATCGTTGAATGTGTAGGAGTCAGTATGGATCTCCAGGTCCCGCTGCTGATTATTGATCGGAGAGGGGTCTCGATCATGTCTGCATTATTCGTGAACCATAGGGTGACACACTTAAGGGATACCGACACCATTTGGAGCAAATATTATTCAGATAAAGATTTAAGAAAGCGCTGGAATTATTTCAATAGACACCGAAACTGTTTTGGGTGAAATTGCTGAAATTGGTTCTGCATGTAATATTTAAATGTTGCAGGGGGTTTTATGTGAATGTTTGTTAATTAAAGTAATTAACAAAATTCTGAATAAAAATAATAAAAGAGTTTTATTAAATGAGAGAGCATTAAATTTGGAGAAATTTAATGCATTTAAAGTGGAGACTTTAAAAGAGAATGTGAAGGGGCAAATTTATGTGGAGGGAGTTACCACCACATGAATGGAGGAGGTGAAGAGACACCTCCTCCATGCCGGCCATGAAGGAGGGGCACCCCCTCCTCCTATAAAAACCACCCCTCCTCACTTCTCACACACACCTCCTTGTGAAGGATCTCTCTCCCCTCTAGTATTATTCCCCATGGTCTCGGATTAGCGAGATACATGTTCCCAGTGGCTTTATCTAGAAAGGAGTTCTTTGCTTCGCTGCTTTGCTGGAGCGAGGGACGGAGGTTGTCGTGCGGATGTGTGCGATCACGGATGCACCGCTGCTGCGGTGCTGGACTTGGTGGTGCTGGAGCTGGATCGATGGACGTCTTTGGGCGAGACCTGCTGGACTTCATCATGATCTTGAGATCGGCAAGTGTACGACTACATCAACCACAAGTTCCTACTCGTTAACAAAGCTCGTTGTCTACGAGGGTAAGTTCTCTTTGGATGTATGTCCACCTATTGCTTTGTACCTAGTAGATAGATCTTGGCGTGTAGTTCACACCGTACGAAAATTTTTGTTTTCTATGTTGCGGACCCAACAATGGTATCAGAGCCTGATCTGTGCGTAGGTGCTTAGCACGGGTAGTACACATATGTTGATATGTGGGCGATAATGATCATGTTATTGCATCTTCTATGTATTTTGGATATTGGTGGCATAGTGGGATGAAGCGGCCCGGACCAACCTTACATGTCATCGTACATGAGACCGGTTCCACGACTGACATGCAACTTGTTTTGCATAAGTGGCTGGCGGGTGTCTGTCTCTCCTACTATAGTCAATATCTGATTTACAACGAGTTGCTAATAACTTAGTTATCCTCGTTGTGGTTCATGTTCGTAGGTAAGAACGGTTCTATCTCCGAAAGCCCTAAGCCACGTAAAACTTGCAATTGATAAATTAGAGGCGTCTAGTTTAGATCGTTGCTGGGCTAGTGTCTTGATATGGTATTGTTGTAAGTAGATGTATGATAGATACTCTTACAACACACTCAAGGTGTAAGTTACATAGACCTTGGCCTTACACACAAAGGAATGATAGAGATCATACCACGATGCAAGTGATAGAGATCAAATGCATGGACCATATCATCTCACTTTACACATTAGATGTTAGCATCTTATACTGCTAGTTTGGCGCTTTCTGTAGCATTGTAAGATGATCCCTCTTTTAGATATCAAGATAAAAATGTGTTCTTCCTTAAGTATGCACCATTCTATGGATCGTGTTTCGAGACATCACGTGATGATCGGGTGTTCTCAACTCTACGCTTTCATGCAACAGGTGTAAGACAGTTTTACACACGCGAATACTAAGGTTCTTACTTGGCGAGCCTAGCATGTACAGACATGGCCTCGGAACACGGACCGAAAGGTTAAGCATGAGTCACATAGTTGATGTGATGACCATATTGATGCTCGCCTTTGAAGCTACACCGACTCACGTGATGATCGGACTTGGTGTAGTGGATTTGGTTCATGTAATCACCAAAAAGGCACGAGGGATGTCGTTTTTGAGTGGGAGTTCATTTCTAATTTGGATTAGTCGAACTCAATTTGTCATAAACTAAATCAAAGTGAATTTGCATAGTTTGTTGTAGTCATTGGCATTCGTTTTCTACCTTATGCTTAGTTTTTATTTGAGATAATAGAACTATAGAATTCTGGATATTTACTTTACGAACTGGTATCGTATTGTTTTGAATGTCAATTTAAAGTTTATAAGTCCTATTGCAAACTTTCAGCAAACTCTATTTACTCCATGAAGTTTAATAAGTAGTATTAAATCAAGAGTAAGAATTCCAATGTTAGTATCTAAAGTATCATGTTTGCCTCCATGATTATTGATATTCAAAAGTTGTTTTAATATCAAGATTATATTGGAGCTGAAAATTGTTTCAGAAACCATCATGTGTGAAAGATATTGTGATATCTGAAACAATGTTTTTGGTTGCATTATGATAGAGTATAATTTAGCAAAATACATGTTCTCATATTGTATGATAATTTGTGAAGGATGGAGATGCTAGGCATCCGAATCTACCAAAAGGGTTTTGGGAACTGATATTATACTCGTGATTCTTCCTTATAAGCTATAGTAGCTTGATCATGAAAGTTGTCATGATAAGGATGAATAGAAGATGTAAGTAAAATGTTTACTACACTAATATATTACTAAAGAATGGATTTTTGAAAGAACACCAAACATTTGATGATGGTGATCCACTTCAAGGTGCAAGTCCAAATGTATTAGTAGTTGACTATATACGCTTTGTACCATGTGTCATGTTGATGACACCACTATTGATGTTGATAGATTCTTTTAAAAGAAAAAGGAATTGCTGAAAGAGAATCTATAAAATATTTGGCAGAAAATAAAAGGTTGGAGATGTCCAACTTAGGTATATAGAAGATATACATGTTATGGCTATATTCCTTGCTTGTTAAACAATGTGGTTCTTAGGTATTGGATACCGGTATTGGATACCGAATTGGTTGGTATGAAGTGTCATACAGGACAACACAATTCATGAACTACAATGGCCTAAGTAACCAGCAAGAGAATGAGTGATGATGTTCATCGAAAACAAATAAAGTGTTATTGTGTTTTTCATTGTCATCAAACCAAGGCTTCAAGATTTGTTTAAATAATTGTTATTTTGTTCCGGTATCATGAGAACAATGGCTGTTCAAATAATTACCGTATTCCATAAAGGATGGATGAACTTTTACAAGTCTAGTTGGAGAAATCACATCTATAAACACTATTGCTAAAATGTCGCAAGACAAATGATTGAAAAATCACTTATGAAGTGACATCACTGTTTAAATTATATTTGAAAGAAAACATGAAGAAACTCCATGTTGATGGATTTTTGGAGCCTTTGATTTTGATCAATTGACGCATGTGAGACTTTCCTCGAGATAATTGAAACTCCGTCCATAGGCCACAGAGGAACGGATGACTAGCTTATTGGAAATTGTGCATGCTGATGTGCATAGTCCATTATGTGTAGCCATATGCGATAGATCTTTTTTGCTTCATAAGCTTTCTCCGAAAATTTGAGTGAATATATCTGTATATTTACTTAATAAGGAGGAAGTATGAAACATTTGAAAGTTGTTCAAAGACTTTCAAGATGAAGTTGAAAATCATTGTAACAAGAAAATAAAGAGTTTATGATTCGATCATAAAGGAAGATATTTGAGTTACATGTTTAGCAAAAACACCTAAGAATTGAGGAATTGTTCCATGATTTGTGTTTCCCGATAAACTATAGGAGTATGGCATATTCGAGAGATGAAATCAAACCATGTTTGACATGGTAAGATCAAAGGTGTCATTTATAAAACTGCCATTATGTTTTAAGGATTGAAGCTTTAGAGACTACCGCTTTTACACTGAAAAGAGCACCATCGTGATCCGTTGAAATGACACCATATGAGTTATGGTTTGGGATAAAACCCGAATTGTCTTTTCTTAAATTTTGGTATGCTATGCATAAGTAAAATGTTTACAACCAAAGTCGGATAAGCACGTCTTTGTAGGTTATCCCAAAGAATTTGTTGGGAATTTCTCCATAACACCGAGGACAAAAGAGTTTGTTACTTGGAACGTCAAGTTTCTTGAGAAGGAATTTTTCGTGAAAAGTTAAGTGGGAGGACAATAGAACTTTGATAAGGTTGTTGAACCTTAGCTATATGTGCTAAGTAGCGTAGCTCCGGAAAGTGTCTCGGTGGCGGCCACAATGCTCATGGCTCTCGTGGTTACAAAAGGTGTGATCTCAGAGATTAGAGTTCCTATAGAACCGTGTGGGTCGGTAAGAATCAAATAGTAAGATTTGATAAGCAAATCATTATTGTTTTGACAATGATGAACCGACTACATGCAAAGAAGCGATGATGGGCCCTGACTCCATAAAATGACTAGAAGTCATAGAATCCGTGATAGTATCCATACACGAGAAAACAAGTTTCTGAACTTGGAAGACCCTCCGGAAAGGCGTGAAGCCTATCGGTCGTGTTTGGATCTATAAAGAAATAAGACATGGATGTTTAACATCTATGAAATAGTTGACATTTAAGAAAGATGTTTACGACAATGTTCAAGGAGTTGACTATGACAAGATTTGATCTTTCATAGCGATATATAGTCTTGACGGATTAATGTAGCAACCACTACATATAATTTGGTATATGGTAGTTGAATAAACAAAACAAGGTTCTTCTAATAGAACGGTAACCTAGGACATGTACATGACATGGTCCGAAGGGTTTTGTTAATTCAAAGGGTGCTAAAAGGGCATGTAAACTTCAATACTTGAAGTAAGCATAGCGGAGTTGGAATCTTCACCATGATGAAACTGTTAAAAGAGTTTAAATTCATCGGAGATGATGAAGATGCTTGCATTTGCAAGAAATTAAGTGGGAGCGCCGAGACATATTTCTAATACATTATGTAGAGGACATATTGTTGATTGGAAATGATGTATCTTGAATTGACACAAGTTAAGGATTTCATTAAAATAAGATTTCGATGAAAGACATGGGCAAACCCAGAATATTAGGCATCAATATCTATATGGATAGATTAAGGCGCTAATATGGTTGTGCCAGACATACATATATGAGATATTGAAAGGGTTCCATATGGAAACAACAAGAAAGGTTCTTGCTGCATGGAAAGAATTGTATTCAGATTCAAGTGTTTCAACACTTGGTGAGTAAAATCACATGAAGATTCTGATCGATTATACCATGATATGTATATATCCAGAATGTCCTATGCTCTAAATGTTATGAGCATATACCAGAATGATTCATAAGATGATCATTGGACAATAGTAAAGATATTCTTATGAGCTTTGGAAGAACTAAGAATATATCATGTATAAGTGACAAATAGTTAAAGGTAGTTCATTGCAAAGTGTTACATTGATACTAGTTTTGTCACAAGATACAAATTAAATTTATCTCAATTTAGACTATGGGTGGCACAATATAATGGAAAGGATGTTCCATGATGGATTTGGATGAGTTCCAAAGTTGAGATATTGTGACGGATACTACAACAAAAGGCTAAGTATGTGACTGCTATAGTAGCAGCAAAGGAGGGCATTTGTGTTAAGTAGTTTGTTATCAAACTAGGTGTGGTTCAAAGTGGGCTAATACTATGAAGATATATTGTGTGACAATAATATCAACATATTTTAACCCAAACGAACTAAAGGTCTCACCAGAAGACCAAATTTATACAATGCCATCTCATTTGAGAATGAGTGATGCGTAGAGACGCAAAGACATGCAAATACACACGGACCTGAAACTGTCAGATCCGGAGATTATGTTAACCACTAGCAATTGCGTATATGCAACACTAGAAAGCCATAGGTGTTCAATACGCAAAGTTTTTCAAACTAGACTATTGACTCTAGTGCAAGTGGGAGACTGAAGGGAATATGCCCGAGAGGCAATAATAAAGTGGTTATTATCTTATTCCATGTTTATGATAAATGTTTATTTTGCATGCTATAATTGTATTGATCGGAAACATCAATACATGTGTGTTTAATAAACAAAAAAGGGTTCCTAGTTATGCCTCTCTTATAAACTAGCTTGTTGATTAACAAGATGATCAAGGTTTCCTGATCATAGACATTGGATGTTGTTAATAACAACGTCACACCATTGGTGGAATGATGTGATGAACATTCATCCGAAGTATAGCATTACGATCAAGTCATTATGTTTATATTGCTATAACATCATACGAAGTAATCTTAGTCCTTAGACCATGAGATCATGTTAATTGCTAACACCGGAAGAGTATCTTGATAACATCAAACATCACACCGTAACAGGGTGACTATAAAGGTGGGTTCAGTGCTACGAAGGTGTTAAGTTGAGGATCATGGATCAAGAGTGGGATTTTTCCATCCCGATGACGGATAGATATATTCTGGGCCCTTTCGGTGATATCACATTGAAATAGCTTGCAAGCAAGTGATGTGATCACTAGAATGTTATATCACGGGAACGAGAAAAGAGTGCATGTCGGTAACGAGATCAAACTAGGTATGGAGATACCGATGATCGAATCTCGGACATGTAATATATCACGGGACAAAGGGATTTAGTTACTAGCGTTAAAGGTTCTCACGATCACGTAAGTCATCGTTGAATGTGTAGGAGTCGAGATGGATCTCCGTGTCCCGTTGATTATTGATCGGAGAGGGTCTCGATCATGTCTGCATTATTCGCGAACCGTAGGGTGACACACTTAAGGGATACCACACCATTTGGAGCAAATATGTTTTATAAAGATTTAAGAAAGCTGGAATTATTTCAATAGACACCAATGCTTTTGGTGAAATTGCTGAAATTGGTTCTGCATAATATTGAAATGTTGCAGGGGGGTTTATGTGAATATTTGTTAATTAAAGTAATTAACAAAATTCTGAATAAAAATAATAAAAGAGTTTTATTAAATGAGAGTGCATTAAATTTGGAGAAATTTAATGCATTTAAAGTGGAGACTTTAAAAGGGAATGTGAAGGGGCAAATTTATGTGGAGGGAGTTACCACCACATGAATGGAGGAGGTGAAGAGACACCTCCTCCATGCGCCGGCCATGAAGGAGGGGAACCCCCTCCTCCTATAAAAGGCCACCCCCTCCTCACTTCTCACACACACCTCCTTGTGAAGGATCTCTCTCCCCCTCTAGTATTATTCCCCATGGTCTCGGATTAGCGAGATACATGTTCCCGGTGGCTTTATCTGGAAAGGAGTTGCTGCTTCCGCTGCTTTGCTGGAGCGAGGGACGGAGGTTGTCGGGGTACTGGACGTGTGTGCGATCACGGATGCACCGCTGCTTTGCGGTGCTCGACTTGGTGGTGCTGGAGCTGGATCTGATGGACGTGCTGGAGCCGGACCTGCTTGACTTCATCACGATCTTGAGATCGGCAAGTGTACGACTACATCAACCACGAGTTCCTACTCGTTAACAAAGCTTGTTGTCTACGAGGGTAAGTTATCTTTGGATGTATGTACACATGTTGCTTTGTACCTAGTAGATAGATCTTGGCGTGTAGTTCACACCGTAGGAAAATTTTTGTTTTCTATGCTGCGGACCCAACAGAGGTGCCTATACTAGGGTGTGTAATTGAAAGGTTAGGATTGATTATCCTCATACCAAGTATGATGATTCAGGGTTATCCCTGACGGATGTATCGAATTTTTTGGTGAAAGTGTACCACCTCTACAGAGTGTCAAACTATTCAAATAGCCGCGTCCGTGGTTATGGACAGTTGGAGCGGCCATACTATTCCATTGTTAGATGTTTTCAAAATGATTTGTGACTTGAAGGATGACTTTGACTTGACCACAACTGAGTTGTGGACATGAAATCTAAGTTCCCACCTAAGTAATGTAGAGAACTAAACTTAGGTCTTTACTCTTAAGGCTTTACTAAATAAACCTAGCTTTTTTGCTAACAAACCTAGAGCTTATGATTCCTACTGGTTTCACCTTACTTATACTAGTGATAGTTTGCGAGTACTTAAAGAGTACTCATGGCTTTGTCCCTGGCTATTCCCATGGCCAGACTATGAGGAGGATTACCCGGAAGATGGACAACAGGAGGTCTATGACAACTAGGATCATCTCCCATCGTCAGCATTGCATGTGATCATGAAGATGGAGCCTACTACGTTTACTTTTCGCTGCTTTGATTGTATTAAGACTGGATCATGAGATCCTTTATTCGTAAGACCTTTAATATGGTTTGTAATGGATGATGTACTGTGGTACCACTTCTGTTATGTCTCGCAAAAATGGAAATACTGGGATTGCGATGTATGACATAATAGGCATCTGGACATAAAAATCCAAGTGTTGATAGTATAATGTTGTAATGCCCAATCAAATCTCATAGGGGTCAATATGATTAGTATATGCATTTTATGCTTTCTCAAATATGTCGATTGCCCCGCTGTAATTTGTTCACGCAACATGCTATTTATCTTAAGAAGAATCACCTCTGGTGAACTATGGACCCCGGTCCATTCTTTTACCATTGATATACCATCTACTATTTACTGTTTACTGTTTACTTTCTGCAAGCAATTACTATCTTCCACACAATACATTTAATCCTTTGTTTTCAGCAAAACCGGTGAGATTAACAACCTCACTCTAAGTTGGAGAAAAGTTCTGTGGTTGTGTTGTGTAGGATTCCAAGTTGGTAGCAACACCTTGGGGTTGTTTCCTTGCTTCTACTGGTTCGATAACCTTGGTTTCATAACTGAGAGAAACTTGCTATTGTGCTCATCATACCTTCCTCTTGGGGTTCCCAACGAGATCGAGGTATCTTGAGCCATCAAGCCTTTTTTTGGCGATGTTGCCGGGGAGTTAAGGACAGCTTCACAAGGGGAGTCCCTTACAACCAATCTATTTACTTTATTTTTTGTTTTTCTTAGTTTATTTTTTGTTTGTTTGATTGTTTATTCTATCAAAAACACACACAAAAATTAGTTGTACTCATTTTCTTTTCTTTATCAAAAACACACAAAAAATTAGTTCTTTCTATAGTTGTCACCTCGTTCTTAGCTCACCATGTTGATCCCTAAGTTCACCCTGAAAGACCTTTCGATAGGTAGTGTCTCCATAATTGGGAATGATAATATTGAAGAATTCTTTAATCATGTTAGCAAGCATGAAGATATTGAGGATAGATCCTTAGCAGAACTTGCTCCAAATTATGAAATTGCTGCAGCTTCTTTAGTTCACATGTTGGAGGCTAGGTTTGTTAACCTTAACCCCATGATGCAAGTAATGTTTCTTAAACTTAAAGATATTAAGGATACTGAAAAGAGAGATTTCATCCTGGAAACTTTGAATAAAGAATTCTATGATGTTGTTAAGGAAGCTAGAAAGGTCTTTGATCGTTTTAATATGCTAGGCTCATGTGTAGATGTTATTGGTACATTAGAAAAGAAGGACAAAATCAAACCCTAAAATATAGAGGAAATTAAAATACCAATACCTTTTAAACTTGTAGGAATGCATGAAGACTTAGAAAAGAATTTTGATTGGATTGTTCCTGAAAAGCTGTTTGATGAAAATAGTGAACCCAAGAGTATAGAGAGAGGATCCTCTAGAACTTATTTGGATGAGATACCTTGCCTTGTTGAAGATATTTCTGGTATTGATGTTAATGCTTCTTCATTTGAGAATACTTGAATCTTGCTTCCTATGCCTAGCTCAAAGGCGTTAAAGAAAAGCACTAATTGGGAGATAACCCAAAATTTTATTCAGTAAGTTTTTCTGTTGTTGAGTCTTGGAAGTTATTTCTTCAGTAGTAACCTCCCCTTATCCTTTTTTGTGTGATTTTTGTGCCAAGGATAACCTCCAATGAGAGAGAAGTAAGACTTGGAAACGTTGTTGTCCCGAAACAGATTTTTGTGCTTCACTGTAAAACTTCGTGAAAAATCTCTGTATGTCGGCTTGAGCTGTAACATTTTGTGCTTCTGCCCCAGGTCGTTATCTAACTTTCGTTAGTTTATCAATTTTCGATTTGAGCAACAGAAGGTCTTCAAAAAAATTGGTTTTTACCTGCTAGTCTGTTTTGACAGATTTCTGCCATTATTTGCATTTGCCTCTTAATCTCTTTCTCTTTGAGTTCTCTTTGATCACTTGAACTTTTTAGAAGGAATTGCTACAGTAGCTTGTGTTTTAATGGAAGTTTTACTTGTGTTGAAACTGAACCCAAGGATTTATTATCTTGAGTACACTAATGTTGCTAATGAAGATTGTGTGAAGTTTTGTATGAAAGAAATTTTAATGTGTAGGGAAGAATAATGTGATAAGATGAAGTATAGACAAAAGCTCAAGCTTGGGGATGCCACCCGTGTCCCCGCAAAAAATATTCAAGAAGTACAAGCGTCAAAGCTTGGGGATGCCGAAGGCATCCCCATCTTCATCAATAAAAATCTCAGGTTTTCTTCCAAACACTTCATTTTTATTGTATCATGCACAATTGTGTTGTTCTTGGAGCGTCTTCGTTTTTGTTTTTAGTTTTCTTTTTCTTAGTTTGCTTAAATAAATTGGTTGGACCCCCGCATTCATACATAGTTTCAAATAAGTTGATTTGTGTTGAAAAAGAGTAGGAAGTTTCATGCTTATAAGTGGTACGAAAGGAGCTTGTTTTAACTATGGCCTAGACTTTATCATGTCATGTTTGATATTGCTTTGACTTTATGCTTAGTAATTATTACTGTAGCATGACTTGTTCCAAACAATTGAGATTGCTTAATGTTCCTTGAAATAATCATGTGCTATTTTAGCATACAAAAGCATAATATTGTTGTATTCTCCTTTGATGCTTTATTTGGGTTGACTTAGCGCATGCTTACACCATGTTAAGACTATACCAGTCACCATAGCCTCTATGATCATTTAGTTTTCGACTTGTAATATCACTTTATGCTTTAATTAATAATGTTTTGTCGCTTTGCATGATTATGGTCATTATTGCTCTCTTAGTTGGTCGCTCCCAGTCTTTTGCTAGCCTCCACCTCTCCCAAGTATGAGTTCCACTCATGCATCCAACTCCAAATAAAACCAAGTTATTCCAAAGAGTCCACCATACCTACATATTAGCATTATTGCTATTCCAAGTATATTCATGTTTTTATCTACCTTCCGAATTAAACTTGTTATGTGAAAATTAGTGATTAAAGCTCTCACACACTTGATGGCACACTTTACTTTCTTGCACTTAATAAACTTGAACTATTGTTTCCATCCATGTTGCGTATATGGTTGCGCTTTATAAGTTGTGGATTAGCAGAACCATGTTACCATGGGGAACGCTTTCAACATAGCACTTATTATTCAGTTGATATCATGTTCTTTTGCTTATGGATCCCGACGGGTGTGAAATAAAAGGGGAGCTTGTAAGCTCATGGAGTTTGTATATGTGTTAGAGAAACGCCTGGGCGGCTAGCCTAAGCCATGCCTAATCATGGTGGAAACTTGCAACATAACCATAGAGCAATCTGTGAAACATCCTCAATAAAAACCTATGCAAATAGCAAATAAAAAGATCACTGAGATGCTCATTGTCTGTTGCCTTGTCATTTTGATATGGGATAGCTCATGTATCATGGGGCAAGGGGTACCCCGTTGGCGGTTCTCTATGATACACATTTACTTACAATGACAAGAACTTACTCGTGACTAAAGTTGAGTAGCATGAGGTTTGGTACTCGTAAGCAAGGGGCATGAGATTTTCATCTTATAACTTGTCAAGCATATCCTAATATTTGTGTCACTTTAACCTTAAACACCTAAAGATGCTTATGATAGGGCAATGAGAGCTGAAAGCTAATAAGTACCATAATTTTTGGAAGCTCTTTATGCGACTTGAATCCCTACTTCCTTCTATAAAGGGCCATTCTTTTTACTTTTATGTTGAGTCTCCATCTTCTATCTTTATGCACCTATTGAGAGACCATAGTGGTCATTCTTAGTTTAATGTGCATTGTCCCAAAACTTATTGGCGGATTCATAACTTTGATATTGCTTGTTCTTAAATTATTTGTATCTAGTCACCCTTATGAACTTTGAAGGTGTACTATGCATTTATGTTTTTCTATACCATGAGGGACAAGCTGAATACCATTCTCATTATGTTTCTATATGTGAAACAAAGAAACATCTTTCAAAGCATTGTTATTCATGATCTTTTGTTTGTACCTTTTCATGTTACAACATAGTTTTTATGTCTTATTGTTAGAACTATATCTTTCATGCTCATGTTAGAGTACTATGATCCCAGCTATCAATGTTTTACAAATACCTTGATCAAGATTGTGATGGTGCATGTCACCTAAAAAATTATTCTTTTTTATCACTTACCTACTCGAGGACAAGCAGGAGTTAAGCTTGGAGATGATTGATACGTCATAAACGTATCTATAATTTTTGATGTTCCATGCTTGTTTTATATCTACTTTCTTATGTTTTGTTAACACTTTGAGGTATATTTATACATTTTTTGGAACTAACCTATTAACAAGATGCCAGAGTGCCATTTGCCTATTTTCTGCTGTTTTTGGTTTCCGAAAAGCTAGTAAGGAAATATTCTCGGAATTGGACGGGACAAAATCCAAAATCAATATTTTAACTGAAGCAACACGGAGTTCGGAGGGGGGACGAAGTGGCGCACCAGGGCAGCCACACCTGGTGGCGTCGCGTCCTAGGGGGCGCACCACCAGGGGGTGTGGGCCCCCTGATGCTCCACCGACCTTGCCCCTTCGCCTATAAAAGCATGTCGGGACGAAAACCCTAAGTACCCGATCAAGACCCAATCAGAAACCCATGGAAGAGTCTGTAGCCGCCGCCATCTCCGTCCCTAGATCGGGGGGATCCGAAGCTCTTCCCGGAACCCTCCCGGAGGGGAGAGATCAGCCTGGAGGCCTTCTTCATCACCATGACTGCCTCCGGTGTGATGCGTGAGTAGTTCATCCTTAGACTATGGGTCCATGTAGTAGCTAGATGGTTGGTTCTCCTCCTTTGTGCTATCATGCTTAGATCTTGTGAGCTCCGTTCATGATCAAGATCATCTATTGGTAATCTTACATGTTGTATTTGCGAGGATCCGATGGATATTGAGATGCTATTCCAGATTGATTATTGATTCTATCATGTCTATGTTATTTGTGATCTTGCATGCTCTCCGTTGTTTGTAACTATCTTGGCCAAGTAGATACTTGCAACTCCAAGAGGGAGTATTTATGCTCGATGGTGGGTTCATGCCTCTAGTAATCTGGGGAAGTGACAGGAATCTCTAAGGTTGTAGATGTGTTGTTGCTACTAGGGAGAAAACAACAATCCTTTGTCCATGGGACAATCGTATTGTTTACTTTACACACTTTGCTTAGTGCAATTATCTGTTGCTTGCAACTTAATACTGGAGGGGGTTCGGATGATAACCTGAAGGTGGATTATTAGTCATAGATGATGTTGGATTATGGTCTATGTATAATTTTGTAATGCCTAATCAAATTTCATAGGAGTCAAGATGATTAGTATATGCATTGTATGCTTTCTCAAATCTGTCAATTGCCCCGCTGTAATTTGTTCACCCAACATGTTATTTATCTTAAGGAGAATCACCTCTAGTGAACTATGGACCCCGATCCATTCTTTTACCATTGATATATCATTTACTATTTATTGTTTACTGTTTACTTCTGCAAGCAATTACTATCTTCCACACAATACGTTTAATCCTTTGTTTTCAGCAAAACCGCTGAGATTGACAACCTCACTATAAGTTTGGGCAAAGTTCTGTGGTTGTGTTGTACATGATTTCAAGTTGGTAGCAACACCTTGGTGTTGTTTCCTTGCTCCTACTGGTTCAATAACCTTGGTTTCATAACTAAGGGAAACTTGCTGCTGTGCTCATCATACCTTCCTCTTGGGATTCCCAACAAGCTCGAGATATCTTGAGCCATCAGTGATGCGCCACGTGCTTGGATACAATGTGGTAGGGCGCTCCTATGGCCTGACCGCGTGGCATGCCGGGCTTGAGCTGTGCAAGGGCGCATTGGGTTCTATCCCATTATCTGATATGTGTCTGGTAGTTGCTCCCCGGGCGTCTTCCCATCCTAATGAGGCGTCACCAGGGTTCTGGGTAGGATCATGGTCCCCCTGCCCCGCGAGGTCCCTTCTGTCCGGGGTCATGGCCCGCCCACTGGATCCATGGTACCCGGTCCCACGGAGATGACACAAATCTCCATTTTGTGTTGATTATGGTGCAACGCATCACCTTACACACGAGTTGGACAAGTTCACCATCGTGGATCCCTACATCAGCCATGACAAAATTCATACCACCAAAGACATTGATATGAATATTTTTAATATTGGTCATGCTCTTCTTCCTACTCCATCATCTAAACTAGAATGCAAAGGAAAATCCCAAATTAATCAATGCCCTAACTCTAAATCCAAACTTCTAACAAGCATGTAACTCTAACGAGTCGAGAGGATCAGCCAGATTGTCCACCCACATCCGCGGAAACATCATCGCCGCTGTCAATGGCCGAGTCGACCACATCTCATCTAGGTCATCCACATCGTGAACGCTGCTTCCACCTCCAACACTTGTGCCGCTTCCACTAGTAGCCCTAGCTCCGCCACTACTTCCACCCTGCGCGGTCGCCTCCCGGATTCGACGGGTCCACCAGTTCCACCGGATCGCGCACGAAAGAGTGGGGGAGAAGAGACTGAGGAAAGTTCACCAGCTGGGTCAAAACGGCGACGCAACATCCATTTGTCCACGTCGTCATTGATAGTGGACTATTATGTGTCAACACGCTAACAAATGGCGATCAATGCCGTCTGTCGCATCTCGCCCCAGAGTTGGTAGATTTTTGAAAAAATCATCAAGAATGGCACTGACTTGATACCATATAGTTCCAAGTGTGGTAGTTTCCATGTAATTTACTCCCAGTGGCCCGTGCAGAGTACTTCCTTTCTAGAATTTTGTGTATTTTATTTTCAAACCGATGGTCCTCCCCTTACCTTGACCACACTTTGTTCCTCTTTCAACCCAGCAGCTACAATATACCACTCTCCTTTTTTTGCGAACTACACGTACCACTCGTTAACATTGTGAGCCGCACACGGATTAGTTTTTTTAACCGAAAAGGCCCGGAAGCTTTGATAGACAGGTACAGAAATACAACCAGGCCCAATACATCTATTGCACAGAAAGACCACAAAATCGAAGATAAGGCCTAGCAAATTGCAAAAAGGACCCTGGCACTAAAAATTAAAAAGCAATCAAGTGCCTGTCGTCTCCCACCGGCGACCTTACGGCGTCCGCGGCGCAACCGACGCCACCAGCAGAACCAGGTGAAGCAGAGGCACATCCAACACCGAGATCCGAAACAGACCGACAAAGCGCTTGCATCGGCGTCTTCCCCAGCTCAGAACCACCGTCGCTGGCCAGCTCCACTATCCGGGGACGAACCACTTGGGGTCATGGAGAGGTCGAGCTCCGTAAGCAGGATTCAACAAGGGCTCCCCATAGGAGGTTTCGAAAGGGCCGCCCTTTTGACCAAAGAGAATGGAGCCAACCATGGTTGCCATGGAATCCACTCGAAGAAAATGAAGCTTCCACTGTCGTCGTCGATAAATCACCGAAACCCTAGCAGACAATGACGACACCAAGCATGGTGTCTCGAAGGAGCGGTTAAGCAGGACACACAACACCCCTTCCCCTCGCCTCCACGGCAGACTAGAAGGAGAGCAGCAACACCGCTCACCCAACTCCGCGAAGGGGAACACCCGCCGAGATGCTGCTTCACCTCGCCACCAGGGCTGGCCAGAAGCAAACCCATGGCACCGTCCCACTCCGACTCAAGAACGACAGGATACAGGGCAATTTTATTTGAGACTGCCACGCTCATCGTCATCATCAGTAGCTCCAGCCATCGGAGTAGAGGGACAACGGGGTGAGACCCTAATCCCCAGATCTGGCTGCCAAGACCTGGGGGAAAGCAGCCGCTGGGCAAGAAGCCCACAACTAGCAAACAAGCTACAAACCTAGCCCTATCTACTCCAGCGCCGACTCCGATCCTGTCCACCACTCACCGGCTAGTCCGGTGAGGGCGCCATGGGAGGGTCCCGGCTGTAGGGAGAAGACGCCCAAAAGTTGCCTCTAGGTTCGTGTGAAGCGGTGGGGAGGGGAGTTTTTGCAAAGCGGTGGCAGCCAATGCGAATGGACGCAACAACAACTTTGTTCACGGTCGTTCAGGAGGAAAAAAATGGACGCCACACTCCGTCGTGCAGGACCAACTGAGCGGAACAAAACTTCCCGGTTCTACTATTTTACAGCCAATTAAATGAAGGCAAGCGCTACGCGTCCCCTGGACGATGGGAGGGCTCCCATCGTCCTGCTTCCGATGTTGCCACGTGTCCTTAAAAACAGCTTCAATCCCGCTTTTGCTGCAAACACGCCTTTTTTTATTACAAATGTCCCCGCTTTTGCTTCCTAAGCAAAAAAAAAGGTTCATTCCAAAAATAAAACACCCTGTCGGAGACCTCGCCGGAGACCATGCAGCAAAAAAATTATGCTAATGTAGCAAAACCAACTTCGCCGGAGACTTCGTCGGAAAAAACTCGCCGATGACTCGAGCCGGAGACCTTGTAGCAAATAGTTGACACTGTTGTAGCAAAATCACAAGACGATGGTAGCAAAACAAATGTGCTAATGTAGCAAAAAGAACGATCTCGCCGAAGACATCACCGCTGGCTGCCATAGCAAAACCTATTTTGCTGAGTACTTTTGTCAAAAATATCGTAGCAAATACTTTGTGCTATTGTAGCAAAAACAAAGAACAAAAATAGCAAAAAAAATACTATTATTGTAGCAAAAACAAACTTCGCCGGAGACAACACCGGGACTCTCATCAGAATTCATAGCCTAAATTTGTACAAAAACACATCGGTAGCAATGTTGTTGACCCAAGGTAGCAAAACCGTATGTGGTCGATAGCAATGGCGTACAGTCATGGTAGCAAAAACCTCCCGCCATCGGTAGCAACGGTGTACATCCAAGGTAGCAAAAGCCTATGACCGTTGGTAGCAACACCGTACAACGATGGTAGCAAAGCCGTCCACACCGGGCGCTTGCTGTAGAATCCCGGCGGCCGCCCGAGCGGGCGCGGCGCTCCGGCGAGGTGCAGGCTATGCGGCGCTCCAGCGAGGTGCAGACGGCATGGCGCGGCGGGAGAGGAACAGCGGCGCGCGGGAGGAGTGATGGCGGCGCGTTGCTGCGACAGCGAACGAAGCGCGTGGTGCGGCGGAGGAGTGATGGCTGCGCAATGTTACGGCGGCGAGCGGAGCGCGCGGTGCTGCGACGTGTGGTGCCCCGCGGCGCCGAGCGGAGTGCACGGTGCTGCGACCTGCGACGTGCGGTGGAGAATCGCTAGAAGAAAACATGAAGAGATAAGACCCGGCGGGTCCCACCACAATGAAACGTCCACGCACGGGTGACCCGGACCATGGAAGTCACGGGATCCTGGGGGCTAGAATCATTTTCCTTAAATGAATCATCGCAGATCAAACTTGCAGCCCACGCGTCTGAAAGTTTACATTAGTAAGCTAGTACTAGTTGGTTACAACTCAACGAGCAAAGCACGGATATGACTATGAGAGATAGACGTGATGAACCCAACAAATAATAAGATGAGGTTGATAGACGTGGTGACCCGGCCTGGAACCAAGTCCAGCCGGGAATTTGAACAGAAATAATCCAATTAAATAACAATTTTATAAAATAAACTCGGGCCATCAAAATTTCACGGAACTAACTTTTTTTACAATGCCGTAGATGCTGGCGCCAAGATTGAAGTGCAGCGCCCGCACTGGGCGCCAAGACGTCTGTCAAGCTGGCCGACATGGTCTCATGAGCCACGCTTACGTAGGCGCCACGGCGCTGGGCGCCAAGACTTTAGGTCTTGTACTACCAGGCCGCCCAGCCCGACCCTCACTCCATTTCTCAAATCCCCCAACGAACAGAGAGGCGGCGGCGGCTGTGGTGGGACTCCTCCCTAAAATCCCTCCCTCCAAGAGGCCAGATTGGACCCTTCTCCCCGTGGATTTCGATCCCCCCAAGTGTCTAGAGGTATTCTTCCTTTTTTTTTTGTTTTCACCTATTAAATTCTTGGTTTGACCCATATCTTGAAAACCCTAAATTGCTATGCAAGATGTATGGTAGATTTTGGCATAGGTATTGTTGAATTGCCATAGGGATGGGTATTGTGTTAATGTCACCAATGAGTATGTATTGAGTATGTTGACCATGGTATTATTGTTGTGATTATTTTAGGAATATCAAGAATTGTTCATGTTCATCATGTAGACAAGGATGCTTTTTTGAGAGATAATATAGAACCGGACCCGGATGAGCTTGACTTGGTGTTTGAGCGTAGTCCCACCTACGCCGAGGTCTTGGAGCAAGTTAGGATTGAATTGAAATGGATAGACCCAAATGATGTTGTTGAGTTAGAGGGAAGGCATAATGTGGCTTTTTGGAATGCACATCCGTTGGAAGACCATGCGTATCTTTTCCGAGCCCCGTTGGGTTGCATACAAGGAGGTGGTGGCAGAGTCGCTAGACAAAGCTCTTAAACTATTTGCTACCAAGAAGTTTGATAATAACTTGCACTTGGATTTGAACCGAACTGCCTCCACATTGTGTTTTAGGAGTCCTCCACCAATAAACCAAGAGAAATTGATTGAACCTCCATTTACCCAAACATTGAGCCTGATTTCGAAAAATCAAGATGAAGTGTTGGAAGAGCAAAATGATGATTATTGGCACGATGAGAATGAGGTTGAGCTCCACGACAACAATGTTGGAGATTTGGATAAATATATTACGCAAGAGAACATGGACCGTGACATCCCGTATACTCGATGCTATGATCGAACTCGGATGATGATGGTCTCGAAGAAGAACTTGACGAGGAGGGGTTCACGGCTAGAGATGCCGAAATCCACGAGAACGTATTAGCGTTGCGCTTCAGGGTGCGGCGCC
Organism: Avena insularis; assembly: GCA_023614405.1. Classification (NCBI taxonomy): domain Eukaryota; kingdom Viridiplantae; phylum Streptophyta; class Magnoliopsida; order Poales; family Poaceae; genus Avena; species Avena insularis. Next base: position 90,800,235 of record CM042686.1, read on the forward strand.
AGCGTCTATGGCGTTGCAAAAAAATTAGTTTCGTGAAATTTTGATGACCCGAGTTTATTTTATAATTTGTTATTTAATTGGATTATTTCTATTCAAATTCCCAGTCCAGCCACGGAATAAGATGGTCTGTCCTTGACCGCTGCAGTCGTACAACGCAGCACACTCAATCGCAAGTTCGCAACTGCAGTGGGTAGTGGATTAGTGGTACGCAGACAATGCACTCAATCCGATCCCCATTCCCCCGTGAAGTATTTCCTTTCTTGGCTCTCGGGTATTTTCAAGCCATGTGATATGGTCAAACGATATGATGGTGTACTGCACAACAATTGCAAAGCACGGAAATAAAGGACAAGTTTGTTCAATCATCTATCTATCTATCTATTATATACTAAAAGTAATATAAGAGTGTTTTTCAAGACCTCAGGTTGATCCACATCATCTAAATTATAATAGCGGTCGGATTAAGACTTAACGGTTAGGATTTTAAAGTTATATATACACGAGTTATTACGTACACACACGTTGATTATGTAGTTAGGTCCACCACGGACACACCATGCTGATCAAAATAGGCAGGTAGTCTTCCCGTTTTGCAGAAAAAAGGCAGATAGTCTTCCCTAGAAAAAACGATTGGTAAAGAATTTGTTACAAATTAAATCGATTGTTTGACTTTGCCATTTAACGTGGACGTGCCGTGCATGTCAATTTGTCTCACGTGATATGGAGAAGTCATGTTAGGCTACTACTAGGTACAAATTAACAAGAGAACAGAAAACGTACAGAAATATTAAATCTATTTAGGAGATTGTCAAGCATGTAGGGTATGGGTCGGTATATTTCTATTATGCGACATGATTTTAATTTTTATGCTCCCTCCCTTTCAAAATATAGAATGTTTTAGCTTTTATAAATAAATGAATTTAGCGAACTTTTAATGTGTAGGTTAATTCCGAATCTACACACTAAAAGCGTCCGAATACATTACTTTCAAAGAAACTAAAACATCTTATATTTTGAAAAGGAGGGAGTAGATCTTTTTTCTTTGATGGTCTTCTGTATTGTATTCTTCTGGTAAAAAAATGAAAATAAACACATGCAAATACCATGCATACAGCCTACATGTGTGCATAAATATGTACTCCCTCCGTCTCAAAATAGATGTAGCAGATTTGTCAAAATTTGGGGGAATGTAGACATTATTTAGTATATAGATACATCAAAATTTAGCAAATTTTGACATCTATTTTCAGACGGAGGGGTTAGATATTGTATTTTCTCCCTATGGTAAAGAAACGAGAATTAACACTTGCACATATACAACTTTGAAATACCAATTACCCATTGTTACTATACATGCATGTTGCCTACATGTGTGCGTAAATATGTCGATAATGGAAAAATCTACCGCTAGACTAACAAAAATGTTGGTTTTGATCATGACAAGGAGATCACGGTGACCCAGAAGTAAAAAATTAAATTAGGCCGCCGGTGTGATCCAATGCACATATGATAAATAAGTATATGTGCAATAATTCTTCACGGCTGTGTTATATGCTTAGGTATTTTTCACACATTTTTTTAAAGATGAATAGCATTACATTCTCAACATAGGAATAACATCAAAGATAAAAGAATATCTAAGCTAAGTGAATTTCTTGCAAAAGAGATGTGCGGCATAATTTGCTTCTCTAAGGATTTGGGAGAATCTTGAACTCCTCGAACATGTTGCTCATTTCCTTCAGCTCATGAAGAACATGAGATTCTTCTCGGGTCAGATTGTTTTGTGCTTATTTGTTGTAAAGAGGAAATTTTAGACAAATTTTCCATCATATCGTAATTGATGCCAACATCACGTGGAACCACTGAACTCGAAGATGCAATTGATCAACAAAATGATAGGTTATAAAATTTTGTAAAAATATGGCCATATTTTTAGTGGACTCTTCACTCGAAGTGAATCGTATTTAATATATGCCTTATGGATGCTAAAGATGAGAGAAAACACAACGGACGAATAATGCATCTTTGTTTAATGTCGGAATTGTGGCTCTTTGCTTGCACACTCCTTATGGATGTGTGATGAACAAATGACATATATGGTCATTGACATATTATTTTGGGAATGGCATAATTATATTTCACGTACAAGTTAAACATGATTATGTATATCCTTGAGCATGTTATATTATATTCAGATTTATATTTATAGTGATTATATAATCATATAATTATTTATCACATACTATAAATATCCATAAAACTATAAGTTTTATTCTATAGAGCCTTCCACCACACTAAGATGTTGCCCCACCATGCTGGTTATGGAAAAGAAAATACCATACCACACACTCCCATTGAGTACCAATTTTTTTTAGATTTTTTTTTTTCGAAATGGGGTTGACCCCAACCTCTGCATCCTTGGATGCACACAGCCATTTATTAAAATAGAGTACCAAGTAACAAGAGTATAGAAGTTAAATTACATTTCATGGATCAGATAAGATTGAGACAAACACCAACCATCTGAAGAAAGCAGAAAGACTCACAGGAGGATGCATACTAAAGTTAGACATCTGCCAATCTACTAGTATGCCGCCATGAAGCCTGGCTGAAAATATCCGATGCGACCGCCACAAGACGGTTGCACCCAGTAACCATAGGTTGCTGTTGATTCTCTGGGAGGAGAAAATCCCAAAGCTGAATCCAGTGTGTCGCCATATAAATAACCTGCAAAAAAGATGGAACTTTGGTCTTGTTAAAAATAATATTATTTCGACATTTTCAAATGGACCAACATAAAGCTGAAATGCCTATACGAATTCTAGCTTTATTTGTCCTATCCACTTTATTAAGCCAATTCCCAAACATACTAGTAATATTGATTGGAGGAGGAAGATCATATCTGAAGAAAACAATATGCCATATAATTCTAGCAAAGGGGCATGAAAGAAATAAATATTCAATTGATTCGACCTTGTCACAAAAGCAACATTTTTTACATCCAGCCCACTTCCTCTTGGTAAAAGAAAAAACCCTCCCTCCCGTGGCGATCCCATGCGCCGCCGGAGGGCTCCCAATTTCTGCCGCCGCCGACCTCTCCCTCCTCCAGCTCACCTCCCTCTGCCGCTGCCGCCAACATCGGCCGCGGTGGCAGCGGCCCCCCAGTACCTAAGGTGCTAGGGGTGGCGGTTGCGGTGGTCTTCTTTGATGGGGTGGCTGGGGCTGCGCCGTTTCAAGAAGGCCCTAGCGGTGGTCGGGACGGTGTTTCCTGGCCAGGCGGCGGCTGCAGCCGAACTCCCCTCCCTAGGCGGTTGCGGGTGTTGTTCTTGTGGCCGCGGATCTAGGGTTCCTCCTAGATCCGCCGTCCTCGTGGTGGCGCAGTGGGACTCGGGGCGCCGCGCCGATCGCCGGTAGGATGGTTCTCTGAGCGAGCATGTGGAGGGTGAGGGCGTAACGCTGATCGCGAGTTCGACCTCAGATCTGGACCAGGATATGTTGCGGAAGAGCACGCCAGTGACGTTCTGCAACGGCTTTATGTTCTGTCATCTTATCCACATGCTCGGCTTGAATAAAAGGTGGTGGTCCTAGGGTTCCTACTCGTCTCCAAGGTGAAGATCTGTCAGTTGCCTGTCATCATCGATCTGGATGAAGCGTCGTGTTCTTGAAGGCTCCACGGGCGAACTCCACAATACGAATTCTAGTTTTATTTGTCCTATCCACTTCATTAAGCCAATTCCCAAACATATTAGTGATATTGGTTGGAGGAGAAAGATCATATGTGAAGAAAACAATATGCCATATAATTCTAGCAAAGGGGCATCAAAGAAATAAATGTTCAATTTATTCGACCTCGTCACAAAAGCAACATTTTTTACATCCAGCCCACTTCCTCTTGGTAAAAGAAAAAAACCCTCCCTCCCGTGGCGACCCCATGCGCCGCCAGAGGTCTCCCAATTTCTGCCGCTGTCGACCTCTCCCTCCTCTAGATTGCCTCCCTCCACCGTTGCCACCAGCATCGGCCGTGGTGGCGGTGGCCCCTAGTACCTAAGGTGCTAGGGGTGGCGGTTGCAGCGGTCTTCTTCGATGGGGTGGCTAGGGCTGCGCCGTTTCAAGAAGGCCCCAACGGTGGTCAAGACGGCGTTTCCTGGCTAGGCGGCGGCTGCAGCCGAACTCCCCTCCCTAGGCGGTTGCGGGTGTTGGTCTTGTGGCCACGGGTCTAGGGTTCCTCCTAGATCCGCCGTCCTCATGGCGGCGCGGTGGGACTCGGGGCACCGCGCCGGTCGTTATGGACTTGGGTTAAACACCATCTATTTTCTTCCTATGTGACGAGGGTTAAACTCATCAATGCCCATTGTTATGGACTTGGGTTTTGGAGAAGGAGGGAGCATTGGAGGCATCAATCAGCTAGCAAACAAGCACACAGGGATGCAAGGTTTACCCAGGTTCAGGCCTCGTAGAGGACCCTACTCTTGCTTGTCTGCTCTTGGAATTATCGAGGGAGTCGAAAGTTACAGGGGGTGCACAGATGCAATCTGGCAAGGTTCTGGAAACTAGAGTTGTGATTGTCCTTCTCGCTGCCCCTCCTAGCCTTTATATAGATATGATAGGTCTCAAGTAGCAGGTCGAGTTGGTTATAGGTTAGAGTTTTTCCCTTTAAACTTTCTATCTTTGAGCTTGCCGTGTGTCACAAGTAGTCGGAGTCTCCTTCGGTCACCCGAATCTTTGATTGGGCCTTGGTAACGCCATGGGCTTCTTCCAGATTGGACCGTATATGCTAAGCTCGAGTACCTATAAGATATGCCCACGTCAGTAGACCCCGAGTGTCCGGTTGAATCGCATATTCGAGCGGAGACTTATGAAGTCTTTCGAGTGCATAACTGAGCATATTTTTGAGCGCTCTGATTTGTAACATAGGGATTGTTGATATACGTGCCTGATTCATCTGATGTATCAGGATCAGTTAACTGCCTTAGGGCAAAACAACACAATCTACTCAAACTTGAGTCCCCGGACTCGAATTTGGAAAAGGTGCTGGCATAATTCGATTCAGGCCACAGAGGTCTTATAGAGTTGAATCCTAGTGTATAAGTGTGAGCACTCGACGCGTCCATCAAGGCTTATTCATTGTACCTGTAGGCACGAATTGTTTCTGGTAGAGCGTAGTAGGTGCGTTGCCAGGCCCTTTTCAGGTCTTATCTTCATATTGTAAGCGTGGCATCCGAATTTTGTCATCGCGGAGATGATTCGGGTGACCCAGGATACGCAGTCTCTTTGTAGGGAAAATATGAGGTGGAGTCCCCGTAGCTTTCGAGTGTTGACGTAGTCAGCACACAGTTACATATGAGAAAAATCATAGGGTGCGCGGCCAGCGCTCCCTATGGGAGTAGCCCTTGAATGTCTATTCGAGTCGTAGACTCGAGTTGGGACTATAATTATTTTGCGACTACTGTCGTCTTTTGCTTGTTATAGTCGAATGTGCTTTCTGCGCTCCCTATGGGAGTAACCCGAAATCCATAATCGAACTGTTGACTCGAGGGAAGGGTTTTCATAATGCTTGGATATATTTACAAAGTTCTTCGGGTGCGCGCCCAGTGCTCCTATTAGGAGTAGCCCCCGAATGCTTAGTCGAGTCAAAGACTCGAGTAAGGACTAGTGTAGTTAAAATGTGCTCATGCAGGAGTTAATGACGTCAGTGCTGACGATGAGATCACCTCGGTTGCCCGTGTGAGCGGTTTTAATGGGACGTGACGAGTGGTGGGTCCGATTTTATGACTTGGACTTGACCAGGCATGCGTAATCTTCTGGTTTAACTGTGTCTCCTCGATTCTCGCGCGTAATAGGAGGAGTGGAGTGACGGTTCATTGTTTACCCTTGCCACGTGTCGACACTGATTTGTGCCACGCGTCTTGTTGATTTTCTTCTGGCCATTGGATGGCATCGTTGATGAGGTTAAGTAGAGATCCTATGTGTGGTAATTTCTCCACATCACTTCTTCCTCCTCGTGCATATCCTCCATTGCTGCTTCCTGCTGCTCCATTGCTTGCACCCTCTTTGCGGCGCTCGACCAACTTCGCATTTTCCCGAGATACTTCTTGCGCTCGCACCGCCAGCGCCATATGGGCAAGAAGAAGGGAACCTCCGCCGTTGGATCTGCGGCTGTTGCTGTTGCGTCTAAGAAGAAAGGCACTGCCACCACGGGTACCAGTGTTGCTACCGCGGCTGGGAAGAAGAAGGGCACAGGGACCCTGTCACCAATGGGTCGTGGCGCCCATCCATCATCAAGCCCTTAGAGACTTTCACCTAGCGCCAGGATGGAGCGCTCTCTGTCGTGGAGGATGACTCCCACGTTCCTGGCGATGAGGTAATCTCCAGTCCTCCTGCAGGGTTTCGAGTGATGTTCCTCGTGTTCATCATTCACGGTCTTTCTCTCCCCCTTCATTAGTTTGTTTGGTGTTTACTTTGTTTCTACAGGCTCCAGCTACACCAGCTGACCCCAAACTCTATCCTCCACATCGCCTGCTTTATTACCCTTTGGGAGTGTTGGCCCGGAATCGAGCCACACTTTGGCCTCTTCAGAAAACTCTTCAAGCTCAAACATCAGTCGGGTTCAGGTTCAGTAGTATACGATATAGGAGGCTGTGGGATCCACGTCGACTCCAATGTCACCTATTTCTCCATCAATCTCATTGCGTCTATCCAAGGATGGAGGGAGAAGTGGTTCTACATCTGCGACCAGAAGGTCGATGGAGAACACTACAGACTCGCGCCCTTTGATCTGGTGGTGGCCTGCAAGAGGAGGAGGTCGTGGAAGAATGTTGTGATGCCTAGCAAAGTAGAGGAAACAGAGACTATGTATCAGCGTGTCTATGACCTCGAATGCCGCATAGGCAAAGAAGTAGGCGGCGCAGATCTCATTCTCACTTAGATGTGTCGCCGAGTATAGCCTCTACAAACCAGGGTGCATCTGATGTGCCGCTGGATTGGTACTGGTGATGTCACTCACATCTCTGCAGAGGGCATTTCTTCAGGTGAAGCAGACAGGAGGTTTCGACTGCTGACCAAGTACACCACCAAGGAGGATCTCCCGGGTGACTCAGTCGTGCCTCCATTTAGCGCAAGCCATCCTCCACATGAGGTGGACTTCCTTTTGAATGTTCTTCATATTTTTCGATTACCTGCTCATTGTAACTTATACTGATGCTTGGTTTTGATTTCAGGACTGGAAGGTAGCCGCCAACTTGCCTCCTTAGCCCGAAGGAATAATTCCGCGCGAAGCGGAAGAAGAGGACGAGTCGGGCTCCACCGTCCCTGCTAGGGAGGAGCGGGAAACCCCCGAGTCCAGTGGGCACGGGACTCGCAAGCGTTCCCGTAGCAAGGATTCGGATGCCTCATCACCGACAATGCCGAAGGGTCCTCCTACTACTATAGAGGAGCCATTCCTTGCCGTGCCTGTCCGCGCCATGGCTCCTCCCTCGCGGAAGAAGCTGAGGTTGCCGAAGGAGTCATCTGGGGATTCCTTCGACCTCAAATTTTTTGACGGGTATGTCTTTATATGTTTGCGAGTTCTTCTTGTCTTCTCAAAATCTTTTCCTTCTGAAGTAGTTACGGATATTTGGCAGTCAAACAGCATCATCGTCCTCTGACGACTGCCAATTTGTCAAGAAGTCCGAAGTCGTAGACTCCAAGAACAAGGAGTTGGTGGCACAGTCTCCTTCTCCTCCGGTGGCGGCCCACTCCGGTGCCAATTCTTCGAGTTCTCCCCACACTAGGGGGCACCAGATTATTTCCCGGACGTCAATTCTGAAAGAATCTTCAGAGTCCCTGGAGGAACACGTGAGTTTTTCTCTTGTTGCTGGCAGTCGGATTTTTGTTAATGCTGAAGCTTCTTTTTCTTTGGTGTAGCCTATCTTGAAGAATTCTGCTCGCCTCGCCGAGCAGATCGTTTCCTTAGGTCGAGAGCATGATATGATGGATAACCGCTATCGTGCTTTCGAAGGTTAGCATTATACTTTTCTTTTCGCTCTTCCTATGTAGAGGTTGGTGCGCTCAGGTTTTGCATTTTTGTCCCTTGTAGGTGACCATAATGAACTTCATCTTCACGTCACTTCCCTCAAGAAGGGACTTACCGCGGCAGAGAAGAAACACGAGGAGGCAGTCAAGGCTCTTGAGGAGTCGCAAAAGCACGACGAAGAGTTACGTTCCTTCCCTGCCGAGATGGAAAAGTTGTTCATAGAACAACTCTTCTCAGTCGTGAAAGCGCTCTCAGGTATGACACTGCCTCACTTGCATTTTCCAATGTGTTTTGCCTGCATGATGCTGTGTTGATACGTGTATTCTTCAGATGCTACCGGCGTGAGCTTTGACGTGCAGGCTTTGGCCCCCGCGGATGCCTTGGCCGGCACCGTGGCCGCAGTCGAGGACCGCAGCGTCTCTGTCCAAGACACACTTGGAAAATCCAAGGGTGTACTGAGTGGTCTTTGAGAGGAGATGGTTCCCAAGGCTGAGTTGATCGAAAATCTCGATGGCCTAGTGGAATCCTTCGCAGAAGGCGTGCCAATGGACTTGAAGAACTCACAGCGGGCTGTTGGAATGACCATGGGACTCGCGATTGTGCAAGCCCACGGCATGGAACTGGACCCCAGCAAAATCTCCTCGGCGATGCTGGTCACCGCGGATGGCCAGCAGGTAGTGTTTGCTCCTTTCGCCACTAGTTGCAGTAAATATGGGACTCAGCTCATTGAAACAGTTGCCAATTACTAGGCGGAGTTGCGACGGTTGAAGAATGCAAAGGTTGCGGCGTATGGGCTTTGAATGGGAAGTCTATGGCGTTAGAGACTACCACAGATTCGAGGAAGCCCCCGAGGTTGAAAGCAAAGTAGTAGAGCATTTCCCAGCTACCTTTTGTAATAGTTTGATCTGTCCTTGTTGAACTGTATTTTGTGGGGGCGCCCCTTTTGATACTTGTTGAATGTGAATGCACTCCTCTCTTTTATTGATGGATGGTTAGTCTTATATGCCCCTTGATTTGGCTGTAATAGGGTCCTTCGAGTGGTTCTCCTCACTCTCCTCCCACCGATGAAATTGTGACGCGACCGCGTTCAAAGGTGGAGGAGTTGTCACTGCTTGCGTGACTGCGTGATCGCATAAAGTAGTTGGAGTGAGAGTTGCCCATGATCCGTGGTAATGCGGACATGTGGAAGTCAAAAAGCTGAGAAGGTCAGTGCACGCGAGAAGTACCTCCTAGGCGAAGTTGCGCAATTGAATGAGCAGTTTAAGTGTTAGCTCTCTAGCTTCTTATCCTTTTCTTTAGTCAGTCACGGCGACACTTTTTTCCTTATGCTTTGCTCTGCTTCCTGTAGTTGTTAGCGCTCATCACCTGCAGGATGAGAGGGATCGAGCTAGAGAATATTTCTGGGTGGACCACGATCATGCAGTCGCATTGGCGACACTATAGGATCGTGTATCGCGAGTGCTGCAGTGCTTGAAGAAGGCACAGTCATGCCTTAGGCATATTTTTCAGGCGATGTTTCCCCTAGATGTAGTGCCTTCGAGCTTTCTAGCTTTGCTGTCAAAGTTTCAAGGTATCAGCGCGGTCCACGTGTGCGTGTGCCAGCAGTTGGTCGCGCGTGCCAAGGCTGCATTGGCACTTGTTCGCCTACATCGGCCAGATGTGGATGTCGCAGCTAGTGCCGCTGAACTACCGCCTCGGCCAAAAGGGATGACCTGGAATATTGTGCCACATTACTAGGCGGTTGATCAGCCAGACGGATATATTGTTGATTTCTTCGAAGAGCAAACAAATGTCCTCCTTTTCCAGCAGTAATGAAGTATGGACCTACACATGGATGTATAGGTGTTGTACAGTTTATATAATTGTACCGGGTGTTTTTGATACCCGTTATTGTGTAAACAGCTTGCTAGCTTGTGTGTTTTTCGAGTGTATTATAATCTGCAGTTCCTTTTCATTAGCCTGATGTATATTCATCTCAGCACCATGCCAACTTGTCAGGTGCGTTGCAGTTGTGTTGGTTTTATCGAGGGTTTGATTGGTAGCGCGTCAGCTACTTAGGATACTACATTGTTCGTGGAACAAGGTGTAAAGGGTGGCGCAGCCCCCGAGTGATATAATTGCAAGGAAAACAGAAAAACACAAGGTTTGGGGCACTTAGCTTTATTTATCCGCAGAATATTATGAGGTACAATGTATGGCTAAGTAACCTGGCTGAACAGCCTTATTTGTAAAGTAAAAAACATCTAAGGATAGAAACAACACAGTTGCGCGATGTTCCAGGGATTGGAGTATGCGACTCCGCTCTTTAAATCTTTAAGGCAATAGGCGCCACCTGGGATTACTTTGGTAATCACATAAGGTCCTTCCCAACGGGACTCGAGCTTGAGGTTCCCTTGTTGCTTCAGTCGCAGGACCAGATCTCCTTCGACGAAGGATCTAGGGTGTAGCCTTCTGCTATGGTAGTTGCGGAGGTTCTGTTGGTAGATCGTGGATCTCTCCGCTGCAATTTCATGTGCTTCGTCGAGGAGGTCGACTAAGTCTTCATGTGCGAGAGTTGATTCTGTCTCACTGTATGCTACTACCCACGGGGCTTTGTAGCGCACTTCTGCGGGTAGTACCGCCTCGGCACCGTGTACCATGAAGAACGGAGTGTATCCTGTGGCACTGTTTGGATTTGTGCGCAGGCTCCATAGTATTGATTGCAGCTCGTCGGGCCAGCACCCGAAAGCTCTTCTGAGTGGTCGAAGGATGCTTTTCTTGATCCCGCTGCAGACGAGGCCGTTGGCCTTTTAGACTTGACCATTGGTCTGGCGGTGCGCCACTGAGGCGTAGCTGATGTTGATTCCCAGTTTTTCGCAGAAGCCCTGGAATTCATTTGAGGTGAAGTTTGTCCCGTTGTCAGTGATGATGTTGTGCGGGACCCCAAACCGAAAGACGATGGACTCGAAGAATTTAATGGCGCTGGTTCCTCATTGGTTTGTCACCAGCATGGCCTCAATCCACTTAGTGAATTTGTCGACTGCGATGAGGAGGTAGACGTATCCTCCAGGTGAAGACTTCTGGAGCTTGCCTACCATGTCAAGTCCCCATTTAGCGAAAGGCCAAGCTATGGGTATTGGCCTGAGCACCGCGCCAGGTGCGTGCGGCTTGTCCGAGAATCGCTGGCAGGCGTTGCAACACTGGACGATTCCCTTGGCATCGCGCATTGCCGTTGGCCAGTAGAATCCACCTCGTAGAGCATTGGCGACGAGGGCACGACTGTCTAGGAGGATGGCTCTTCCGTCCCCATTGGAGACGCACCGCTGAAGGACTCATGTGATGCTGCGCTTGTACAGTTCGCCATTGATGAGGGCAAATGCCTCAGATCGTAGTGCTATATGACGCGCATCAGTTGGGTCATCTGGCAGCCTTTTGCTGAGCAAGTATGTGATGTATGGTTGCGTCCAAGATGGCTCGATCATCATGACTTCCATGGGGCCTCCGAGTCCTGTGTTTGGCTACATGTTGTCGAGTGTTGTTGGTTCGTTGGGTGGCGTAGCCCCCGAGTCCTTTCACATGCTGGTTTTATGCTCTAGAGCCTTTGGTTTGATGGAGCGCTCGCAAATGCGCCCTAGAAATACTCCGGGTGGCCCTTGGGCGCATGTGGAGCCGATGTTAGCGAGTATGTCCACCTCCTCGTTGCTCTCGCGGCCTACGTGTTGCAGCTTGCAACTGTCGAAGTCTCCCTCGAGTGTGTCGTCGAGGTCGCGCTAGGCGATCATGTTGTCGCTCAAAGCATCACACTCGATCATTGTTTGGTTGACTACCCATTTGGAGTCGCCGTAGATGACGAGTCCCTTTGCGCTACAGGCTTTTGCCATGCGCATCCCGTGTAGCAAGGCTTCATATTTAGCTTCGTTGTTGGAGGCGGTGAACTGCATTCACAGAACATACCTCACCTTGTCACCTTGAGGTGATGTCAGAATGACACCGGCGCCAGCTCCCTCCTTGCGCTTGGACCCATTGAAGTGCATCGTCCATAGATAGGACATGTCTGGCTTGTCGGGGCACTAGCTTTCCATCCAGTGCACAAGGAAGTCCAGGAGAACTTGCGACTTGATCGCGTCTCGCTTCTCATATGTGATTGATGTCTACGCACTTCTATTCTTGTAGACAGTTGTTTGGCCTCCAAGTGCAGATGTTTGTAGAACAGCAGCAAGTTTTCCTTTAAGTGGATTACCCAAGGTTTATCGAACTCAGGGAGGAAGTGGTCAAAGGTATCCCTCTCAAGCAACCCTGCAATCAAGATACAAGAAGTCTCTTGTGTCCCCAACACACCCAATACACTTGTCAGGTGTATAGGTGCACTAGTTCGGCGAAGAGATAGTGAAATACAAGTCGTATAGATATAAGACAACGGTGCCAGAAAATAACTTGATGGCGTGGAAGAGACTAAAGGCAAACTGAAATAAATATGGAAGCAAGTAAACATGTAACAGATCTAGTTGCAAACGGTGTTTCAATGCTTAGAAACAAGGCCTAGGGATCATACTTTCGCTAGTGAACACTCTCATATAAATATCTTCTTTTAATGCTACTACTTTGAACTACTCTCTGGTTGGACACTCTAATCCATGGTAAGGCTATAACAACACACCTCAAAATAAGCCTTTTCCATCTAGATAACCCCACACTGTCACCTTGAGCACTAGATGGTTCCAACAAACACCACAATTTCATAAAGACATCCAACTCCAAATATAACTCATAACAAGTATTTGTAATCTCTAGCCTAAGTGCCACCATGGTGTGCACGCTGTCACTTTCACACACATGGGGAGAGCAGAGATCTATTAAAGCACTTGAGTAGCAAGGTAGATCTACTTGATTACAAAGCTCATGATCACAATATGGTCATGCATAGAGAGAGATGAACACATAGCTACCAGTAGAACACTTACCCTTGAGGAAGAACTACTCCCTCATCATATTGGGAATCAGCTATGGCGATGGAGATGGTGGTGGAGATCGATGGAGATGGCTTTGGGGACACTTCCCCGTCCTGGTAGGGTGCCAGAACAGAGACTTTCTGTACCTCGAATCTCTCCTTCGGTGGTGGAGGTGCTGCGGAACTTTTCGTGGCTGGAGGCTGGACGACTTAGGGTTTATGCATTGGGAGGCTTCTTATAGGCAAAGAGGCAAGGTCGGTGGAGGCCAAAGGGGCCCACACCACCTGGTGGCACGGTTAGGGATAGCCTGCGCCACCACATGGTGTGGCTGGCCCCTGGCCCCTCTCCGTCTCGTCTTCTGGCTCCGTGAGTCTTCCGGAAAAATATTGACTTTGGCTTTTGTCCGGTCCAATTCCGAGAATATTCATTTTCTGAATTTCCTGGAACCAAAAACAGCAGAAAATAGGCAATTGGCACTGTGGCATCTTGTTAATAGGTTAGTCCAAGAAAGTGTATAAAAATACTCCAAAGTTGGAACAAAACATAAGAAAGTAGATAAAAACCAAGCATGGAACATCAAAAATTATAGATATGTTAGCAACGTATCAACATCCCCAAGCTTAACTCCTGCTCGTCCTCGAGTAGGTAAGTGATAAAAAGAAAGAATAATTTTTGAGGTGACATGCACCATCACAATCTTGATCAAGGCATTTATAAAACATTGATAGCTGGGATCATAGTACTTTAACATAGCATGAAAGATATAGTTCTAACAATAAGACATAGAAACTATGTTGTAACATGAAAAGGCACAAACAAAAGATTCATGAATAACAATGCTTTGCAAGACGTTTGTTTGTTTCACATAAAGAAAACATAGCATAGTGGCATTCAGCTTGTCCCTCATAGAGTAGCAAACATAAATGCATAGGACACCTTCAAAGTTCATAAGAGTGACTAGATACAAATAGTTTAAGGACAAGCAATATCAAGTTATGCATCAATCAACAAGTCTTGGAACAATGCACATAGAACTAAGAATGGCCACATGCTCTCAAAGTAGGTGCATAAAGATAGAAGGTGGAGACTCAACATAAAAGTAAAAGAAAGGCCTTCATAGAAGGAAGCGGAGATTCAAGTTTCATAAAGAGCTTCCAAAAATTAAGGTACTTATTAGCTTTCAGCTCTCATTGCCCCTATCATAAGCATCTTGAAGTGATTAAGGTTAAAGTGAACAAACTATGGAGTATATGCTTGACAAAGTATAAGTTGGAAATCTCATTTCCCTTGAATACGAGGGCCGCTCCTCATGCTACTCAAGTTTAGTCACCGGTAAGTTCTTGTCATAGTAAGTACATGTGTATCATAGAGAACCGCCAACGGGGTACCCCTTGCCCGATGATATGGAAGAATCCCCATATCAAAATGACAAGGCAAGCAGACAACAAGCATCTCAGCAATCTTCTTATTTACCATGGGAAAATGGTGCTTTTTTCTCTCTTTCCTCTTTTGTCATATCTCTTTTTTTCTTTCTTTTCTTTTTCTCTTTTTCTCAATCTCTATCTCTTTTTTTATAAGAAGAATGCTTCATAGACAGCTCATTATGGTTACGTTGTACGTTTCCACCATGACAGCAAGGATTAGATCGGTGGCCCAGGCGTTTCTCTAACACACATACATAACTCCATGGACTTACAAGCTCCCCTTTCATTTCACACCCACGACATCCATAGACAAAAGAGCATGATATCAAATAGGTACAAAGTACAAGTGCAACGTTGAAAGCGTTCCCCATGACAACATGGTTCTGCTAATCCCCAACATATAAGTGCAAGCATATACAACATAGATGACACAATGGTTCAAGTTTATTAAGGGCAAGAAAAGTAAAGTGTGCCATCAAGTTCGTGAGAGCTTTAATCACTAGTTTTCTCATAACAAGTTTAATTCGAAAGGTAGATAAAAACATGAATATACTTGGAATAGCAAATGCTAATAGATAGGTATGGTGGACTCTTTGGAATAACTTGGTTTTAGGAGTTGGATGCATGAGTGGAACTCATACTTGGTTATGGAGGCTAGCAAAACACTGGGAGCGACCAACTAAGAGAGCAATAATGGCCATAATCATGCAGAGAGACAAAACATCATTAATCAAAGCATAAAGGAATATTACAAGTTGAAAACTAAAGGATCATAAAGGCTATGGTGACTTGGGATAGTCATAACATGGTGTGAGCATGTGCCAAGTCAACCCAAATAAAGCATCAAAGGAGAATACCACAATACTATGCTTTAATATGCTAAAACAACACATGATTCTTTCAAGGCACATTAAGCAATCTCAATTATTTATAACATGTCATGCTGTAGGAAAGATCACTAAGCATAAAGCCAAAACAATATCAAGCATGGCATGACAAAGCATAGGCCACAGTAAAAAACAAGCTCTCTTTACCTCTTAAGCATGAACTTTTCCTACTATTTTCCAACACCAATCGACTTATTTGAAACAACTCACAAAGATAATAATAAATAAAGATCAGTGAGCTTGTCTCACAAATCCAAAAAGAAAAACTAAAAAGTTCTAAGATGAAATCACCAGAAAACTAAGGCTAAACCCAGTGCTAGCAAAAGAGAACACTCACAAAACAATAAGAATGAAAACTAGAGTGTTCTAGGCAATGAATAATGGGGTGTGTGTCTCTCCAAAAGAAGTGTGTTGGGATCCAACCAACTTATTCAAGCAAACTAAGAAAATGAAAACTAAGAACGAAAACAAAGATGCTCCAAGAACAACAGAACTGTGCATGAAACAATAAAAATGAAATGTTTGGAAGAAACCTGAGATTTTTATTGATGAAGAAGGGGATGCCTTGGGCATCCCCAAGCTTTAACGCTTGTACTTCTTGGATATTTCTTGGGGTGACACGTGTGGCATCCCCAAGCTTGAGCTTTAGTCTATTATTCATCTCATTACATCATTCTCTCCATACACCTGAAATTTTTCCTTCATACAAAACTTCACACAATCTTTATTAGCAACATTAGTGCACTCAAGATAATAAGTCTTTGGGTTCAGTTTCAACACCAATAAAACTTCCATTAAAACACAAGTTACTGTAGCACTTCCCTCAAAAAGCTCAATTCCCCAAAAAGGAATCAACAAGAAGCAAATGCAAATAATGGCAGAAATCTGTCAAAACAGACCAACAGGTAAAAACCAATTTTCTTGAAGAAATGATTTTCACTTTTAAACAAGGAATTTAGGAGATCTTCAAGGAAGCTTGGTCTAGAATCTCTGATCTACATGAAAAAACTGAGCCTAAAATGACTCATAGCCTGTTCCTTAGTAGTTTTTACCTTGGAATTGCTCTTTGATATACATATGCTTTAGATGCTATTGTGGGAGGAGATTTCCTCCAATGTAATAAGGATGATGCTATTAATTCTATAAAGAAATTGATCCTCACTTACAACTTGCCTAGTCAAACTTATATTTATTTCGCAAGAATATTTGCTAGACTAAACACTCTTGAGACTAGCACTACTAGCTTAAAAGATTGCTATAATACGCTTAGGGAGCATCATAATTATATTCCAATAAATTCTAAACCATCAAAGTGGCTCCCTACAGTAAAGATTGAGATAAACACTGAAACTTTTCAAGCCCGCTGTGATATCATGTCTGAAATTTGTCTTATGCCCAAAGATATTTATAATCTTTGAATCTTTGGGGGCTTAATGAAGGAGGAAAATAAATATATCTTGCTAATAATGCTACCATATTATCTATTGGAATAGCTGAAGGAGTGTTTACAAAGATCCTTGGGAAAATGATTTCTACTGATTATCTTGTTATTGAATGTGCAGGAAAAGGACAAATTACACTTGGAAGGTCCCTATTAGAACTCCTTGGAGCAATAATAGATGTGGGAAAGGGGACCATGCACCTTTCTTCTCCACCAAACAATCACATTTTCCCCAAGTTTAAGAATAAAAGTAAGAGAGGTAAGGGCAAGAAATTTGGTTTTAATGCTTCTTCATTTGAGAGCACTTGATTCTTTTTCTTGCTTCGTATGCCTAACTTAAAGGCGTTAAAAAAAGTACTTATTGGGAGATAACCCAAAAGTTTTAGATGAGTCTTGGAAGTAATTACTTCAGTAATAACCGCTCCTTATCCTTTTTATTTGCCTTTTGTGCCAAGCGTAACCTCTAATGAGAGAGAAGTAATGATTGGGAAAGTTGCTGTCCCGAAACAGATTTATGTGCTTCACCATAAACATTCATGTAAAATCTCTGAACGTCTTTTTTAGGCGTGAATTTTTGTGCTTCTTCCCCAGGTAGTTATCTAACTTTTGTTAGTTCAACACTTTTTGATTTGAGCAACAGAAGGTCTTCGAAAAAATTCATCTTTACCTGCTGGTCTGTTTTGACAGATTTGTGCCATTTTCTACATTTGCTTCTTGTTGGTTCCTTTTTGAGTTCTTTTGGGGAATTGAGCTTTTTGAGGGATGTGCTACAATACCTAGTGTTCTGATGGAAGTTTATTGGTGTTATAACTAAACCTTAAGACTTATTTATCTTGAGTGCACTAATGTTGCTAATAAAGATTGTGTGAAGTTTTGTATGAAGAAAAAATTTCAGGTGTATGGAAGGAATGAGTAATGAGATGAAGGATGGACTAAAGCTCAAGCTTGGGGATGACACGCGTGTCACCCCAAGAAATATCCAAGAAGTACAAGTGTCAAAGATTGGGGATGCCCAAGGCATCCCCCTCTTCATTAATAAAAATCCCAGGTTTCTTCCAAACGCTTCCTTTTTATTGTTTCATGCACAGTTGTGTTATTCTTGGAGCGTCTTCTTTTTCATTTTTGTTTTGGTTTTTCGTTTGCTTGGTTTGCTTAGTTTTCTGAATAAATTGGTTGGACCCCCTATTTCATACCTTGGTTTGCAAATAGTTTGGTTTGGTTTGGAAAAGAGTAGGAAAGTTCATGCTTATGTGGTAAAAAGAGCTTGTTTTTGACTGTGGCCTATGCTCTGTCTGTTGGGTCTGCAGCATAGAAAATAAAAAATTTCCTACGGTGTGAACTACACGCCAAGATCTATCTACTAGGTACAAAGCAAACCGGTGGACATACATCCATAGAGAACTTACCCTCGAAGACAACGAGCTTTGTTAACGAGTAGGAACTCGTGGTTGATGTAGTCGTACACTTGCAAATCTCAAGATCATGAGGAAGTCCGAGCGCCGCAACTCAGCAGCGCATCCGCACTCGCACACACGTTCAAGCCACCGGACAACCTCCACCTCCTCGCTCCAGCGATCCAGCGGAAGCAGCAACTCCTTCCAGACGAAATGCCACCGGGAACATGTATCTCGATAATCTAAGACCATGGGGGAATAATTCTAGAGGGGGAGAGAGATCCTTCACAAGGAGGTGTGAGGATGAAGGAAGGAATGGGTGGCCTTTTATAGGAGGAGGGGGTTGCCCCCTCTCTCCATGGTCATGCATGGGGGTGACCCCTCACCTCCCCCATTCATGTGGTGGTAACTCCTCCACATTAAAATGCCTCTTCACATTCCCTTTTAAAGTCTCCACTTTAAATGCATTAAGTTTCTCCAAATTTAATGCTCTCTCATTTAATAAAACTCTTTTATTAAATTTATTCAGAATTTTGTTAATTACTTTAATTAACAAACATTCACATATAGCCCCTTGCAATATTTCAATATCACATGCAGAACCACCTTCTGCAATTTCACCCGAAACAATTTCCGGTTTCTATTGAAACAATTCCTGCGCTTTGCAATTCTTTCATCTGAAACATATGTGCTCCAAAATGGTGTCCGGTAACTCTTAAGTGTGCCACCCTACGGTTCGCGAATAATTCAGACATGATCGAGACCCTTCTCCGATCAATAATCAGCAGCGGGACCTGGAGATCCGTACTGACTCCTACACATTCAACGATGACTCCTGTGGTCGTGAGAACCTTTAACGCTTGTAACTAAATCCCTATGTCTCTTGATATATTACATGTCCGAGATTTGATCATCGGTATCTCCATACCTAGTTTGATCTCGTTACCGACATGCACTCTTTTCTCGTTCCCGTGATATAACATTCTAGTGACCACATCACTTGCTTGCAAGCTATCCTAATGTGATATCACCGAGAGGGCCCAGAGTATATCTATCCATCATCTGGATTGAGAAATTCCACTCTTGATCCATGAGCCTCAACATAACACCTTCGTAGCACTGAACCCATCTTTATAGTCACCCTATTACGGTGTGACGTTTGATGTTATCAAGATACTCTTCCGGTGTTAGCAATTAACATGATCTCATGGTCTAAGGATAAAGATTACTTCGTATGATGTTATAGCAATATAAACACAATGACTTGATCATAATGCTATACTTCGGATGAATGTTCATCACATCATTCCACCAATGGTGTGACCTTGCTATTAACAACATCCAATGTCCATGATCAGGAAACCTTGATCATCTTGTTAATCAACAAGCTAGTCTATAAGAGAGGCATGACTAGGAACCCTTTTTGTTTATTAAACACACATGTATTGATGTTTCCTATAAATACAATTATAGCATGTAAAATAAAAATCTATCATATACAAGGAATACATAATAACAACTTTATTATTGCCTCTCAGGGCATATTTCCTTCAGTCTCCCATTTGCACTAGAGACAATAATCTAGTTCACATAGTGATAAATCTAACACCCATGGAGTTCTGGTGTTGATCATGTTTTTCCCTAGGGAGTACTTTAGTCAACGGATCTACTACATTTAGGTCCATGTGCACTTTACAAATCTTTATATCTCCATCCTTGACATGTTCGCGGATGGAGTGAAACCGGCGCTTAATATGCTTGGAATTCTTGTGAGACCTTGGTTCCTTGGCTATGGCTCCATTGTTGTCACAATAGATCACCATCGGGTCCAACGCACTGGGAACCACACCCAGTTCCGTAATGAACTCTTTCATCCAAACTGCTTCCTGCGCCGCTTCTGAAGCAGCAACATATTCTGCCTCCGTTGTTGATCCAGCCACCACAGGTTGTTTGGAGCTCCTCCAACTAACTGCTACTCCGTTCAAGAGAAATACGTATCCGGATTGAGACTTAGAGTCATCCGGATCAGTGTTAAAGCTAGCATCGACATAACACTTAGAGACTAGCTCTTCTTCACCTCCGTATATAAGAAACATATCCTTAGTTCTTCTCAAGTATTTAAGGATATTCTTGACTGCTATCCAAAGGTTCAACTGGATCAGATTGGTACCTACTAGTCAAACTAATAGCATGTGCCACATCCGGTCTTGTACATAGCATGGCATACATTATAGAGCCTATGGCTGAGGCATAGGGGATCCTATCCATTATCTCTATTTCTTCCGCCGTAGTCGGACTTTGAGTCTTACTCAATGTCTTGCCTTGCAACATAGGTAAGAACCCCTTCTTACTTCCGTCCATATTAAACTTCTTTAATATCTTATCAAGGTATGTACTCTGCGATAGCCCAATTAGGTGTCTTGATCTATCTCTATAGATTTTAATGCCTAATATATATGAAGCTTCACCAAGGTCCTTCATCGGAAATTTGCTGTTTAGATAACTTTTAACACTGTTTAAAAGATCTAAATCATTTCCAATCAATAATATGTCATCCACATATAATATCAGAAATGCAACATTGCTCCCACTCACTTTCTTATAAATACAAGCCTCTCCATAAGTTTGGACAAATCCAAACTCTTTGATCACCTCATCAAAGCGGAGATTCCAACTTCGTGATGCTTGCTTCAGTCCATAGATGGATCGCTGAAGTTTGCACACCTTATTAGAATCCTTAGGATCGACAAAACCCTTAGGTTGTATCATATACAACTCTTCTTCAATCTTACCATTGAGGAACGCAGTTTTGACATCCATCTGCCATATTTCATAATCGAAATATGTAGCAATTGCTAACATAATCCTAACCGACTTAAGCATCGCTACGGGAGAGAATGTCTCATCGTAGTCAACTCCTTGAATTTGTCAAAACCCCTTTGCGACAAGTCGAGCCTTATAGATGGTTACATTACCATCAGCATCAGTTTTTCTTTTGAAAATCCATTTATTCTCAACGGCCTTTCGGTCGTGAGGTAAGTCCACCAAGTTCCAAACTTGGTTCTCGTACATGGATTCCATCTCGGATTTCATGGCTTCTAGCCATTTGTTGGAATCCGGGCTCATCATCTCTTCTTCATATGTCGCAGGGTCATCCATTTCATCAATCATGAAATTCATAACAGGATTGCCGTACAGTTCAGGAGCTGCACGTGTCCTGCTTGACCTGCGAGGTTCGGTAGTGTCCTCTTTCGGAGTTTCATGATCAATATCATTAGCTCTCTCTTCATTAGGTGAAGTCAACTCCGAAACAATTTCTGGAGCTGCGCTACTCGCCATTTCATGAAGAGAAGGTTCAATAACCTCTTCGAGTTCTACCTTCCGACTACTCACACCTTTCACGAGAAACTCCTTCTCAAGAAAGGATCCATTCTTGGAAACAAAGACCTTGCCCTCGGATCTGTGATAGAAGGTATACCCAATCGTTTCCTTAGGGTATCCTATGAAGACGCATTTTTCCGCTTTGGGTTCGATTTTATCCGGTTGAAGTTTCTTCACATAAACATCGCATCCCCAAACTTTAAGAAATGACAGCTTAGGTTTGTTTCCAAACCATAATTCATACAGTGTCTTTTCAACGGATTTAGATGGTGCCGTATTTAAAGTGAATGTAGCGGTTTCCAGTGCATAACCCCAAAATGACAGTGGCAGGTCAGTCAGAGACATCATAGATCGAACCATATCCAATAAAGTACGATTACGACATTCTGACACACCATTACGTTGTGGTGTTCCGGCAGGCGTGAGTTGTGAAACTATTCCACAGTCTTTCATATGTGTGCTAGACTCGTAACTAAGATACTCTCCTCCACGGTCGGACCGCAGAAATTTGATCTTTATGTTATGATGATTTTCCACTTCATTCTGAAATTCTTTGAACTTTTCAAAAGTTTTAGACTTGTGTTTCATCAAATAGATATACCCATATCTACTCAAATCATCCGTGAAAGTAACAAAATAACGATATCCACCTCGCGCCGACAGACTCATTGGTCCACACACATCAGTATGTATGATTTCCAATAAATCAGCCTGCTCCATTGAACCGGAAAACGGCGTTCTAGTCATCTTGCCCATAAGGCATGGCTCACATGTATCAAATGATTCAAAATCAAGTGATTCCAAAAGTCCATCAGAATGGAGTTTCTTCATGCGTTTAACACCAATATGACCTAGACGGCAGTGCCACATATATGTAGATATATCATTATCAAGTTTAATCCTTTTAGCATCAACATTATGAATATGCGTAATACTACTATCGAGATCCAACAGAAATAAACCATTCAACATAGGTGCATGACCATAAAAGATATTATTCATATAAATCGAACAACCATTGTTTTTAGACTTAAATGAATAACCACTTTGCATCAAACACGATCCGGATACAATGTTCATGCTCAGTGCACCAAATAACAATTATTTAGGTTTATAACTAATCCCGATGGCATATGGAGAGGCAGCGTTCCGACGGCGATCACATCAACTCTTGATCCATTGCCGACCCGCATCGAGACCTCATCCCTTGCTAGTTGTTGCTTGTTCCACAGCCCTTGAACCGAGTTACATATATTAGCAACCGATCCCGTATCAAATACCCAGGTGCTACTGCGAGTACTAGTCAAGTACACATCAATAACATGTATATCACATATACCTTTGTTTGCCTTGTCGGACTTCTTGTCCGCCAAATACTTGGGGCGATTAAGCCCAATGGCTACCCCTTGCAATAGTAGCACTCGATTGTCGACTTAGGGCCAGCTCGGGGTTTCTTTTTTAGGCGTGCAACAGACTTGCCACCCTTCTTTCCCTTGTTCTTGCCTTTCTTGTCCTTCTTGAAACCGTGGTCCTATTGATCATCAACACTTGATGTTCTTTCCTAATCTCCACTTCGCAGTCTTAAGCATTGTGAAGCTCGAAGAGACTTCTTCATGCCCCGCATATTATAGTTCATCACGAAGCTCTTGTAGCTAGGTGGCGAGATTGGAGAACACGATGTATGCCTAAGTCAATGGGAATCGTTATTCCCAAGGACACAAGCTTATCGGGCGCATCTGGACATTTTGAGTACGTGCTCACTAACGGAGCTGTTTTCCTCCATCATGCAGCTAAAAAACTTTTCTGTAGCATTATAACTCTCTATGGCAGCATGGGTATCGAAAATCATTTTCAATTCTCCCATGGTATCAAAAGCATTGCCATTTTCGAAACGCTTTCGAAGTTCTGGCTCTAGCCCATACAGTATGCCGCAATGAACTAAGTTGTGGTCCTCCTGACGAGTTATATAGACGTTCTTTTCCTCGTCAGGGGCATCAGGAGCTGGTGGGGGGCCTAGCAGCGCATCTAGCACATATTGCTTTTGTGCAGCAGTGAGGAGAATCCTCAAATTCATAGCCCAGTTGGTGAAGTTGCTACCATTCGCAGCAAGTTTCTCTTATTCCATGAACACATTGAAATTAAAAGCAGGTGGTGCCATCTACAACAGAATTTGTAAAGTATATTTAGACTAAGTTTATGATAGATTGAGTTCAACTAATCCAAATTACTAATGAACTCCCACTCAAAAACGACATCCCTCGTGTCCTTTTGGTGATTACATGAACCAAATCCACTACACCAAGTCCGATCATCACGTGAGTCGGTGTAGCTTCAAAGGAGAGCATCTATATGGGCATCATATCAACTATATGACTCATGCTTAACTTTTCGGTCCGTGTTCTGAGGCCATGTCTGTACATGCTAGGCTCGTCAAGTAAGAACCTTAATATTTGCGTGTATAAAACTGTCTTACACCCGTTGTATGAAAGCGTAGAGTTGAAAACACCCGATCATCACGTGATGCCTCAAAACACGATCCACAAAATGGTGCATACTTAAGGAAGAACACATTTTATCTTGATATCTAAATGAGGGATCATCTTATAATGCTACCAAACGCGCCAAACTAGCAATATAAGATGCTAACATCTAATGTGTGAAGTGAGGTGATATGGTCCATGCATTTGATCTCTATCATTTGCATCGTGGTATGATCTCTATCATTCCTTTGTGTGTAAGGCCAAGGTCTATGGAACTTACACGTTAAGTGAGTTGTAAGAGTATCTATTATACATCTACTTACAACAATACCATATCAAAACACTAGCCCAGCAACGATCTAAACTAGACGCCTCTAATTTATCAATTGCAAGTTTTACGTGGCTTAGGGCTTTCGGAGATAGAACATGTCTAACCATTTAACATGAACCACAACAAGGATAACCAAGTTATTAGCAACTCGTTGTAAATCAGATATTGACTATAGTAGGAGAGACAGACACCCGCCAGCCACTTATGCAAAACAAGTTGCATGTCAGTCGTGGAACCGGTCTCATGTATGCTGACATGTAAGGTTGGTCCGGGCCGCTTCATCCCACTATGCCACCAATATCCAAAGTACATAGAAGATGCAATAACGTGATCATCATCGCCCACATATAAACATATGTGTACTACCCGTGAAAAGCACCTACGCATAGATCAGGCTCTGATACCACTGTTGGGTCCGCAGCATAGAAAACAAAAAATTTCCTATGGTGTGAACTACACGCTAAGATCTATCTACTAGGTACAAAGCAAATGGGTGGACATACATCCATAGAGAACTTACCCTCGAAGACAACGAGCTTTGTTAACGAGTAGGAACTCGTGGTTGATGTAGTCATACACTTGCCGATCTCAAGATCGTGAGGAAGTCCGAGCGCCAAGAACTCAGCAGATCCGCACACGCACACACGTTCAAGCCACGGACAACCTCCACCTCCTCGCCCAGCGATCCAATGAAGCAGCAACTCCTTCTAGACGAAATGCCACCAGGAACATGTATCTCGCTAATCCGAGACCATGGGCGAATAATTCTAGAGGGGGAGAGAGATCCTTCACAAGGAGGTGTGAGGATGAAGGAGGGAATGGGTGGCCTTTTATAGGAGGAAGGGGGGTGCCCCCTCTCCATGGCATGCATGGGGGTGACCTCACCTCCCCATTCATGTGGTGGTAACTCCTCCACATTAAAATGCCTCTTCACATTCCCTTTTAAAGTCTCCACTTTAAATGCATTAAGTTTCTCCAAATTTAATGCTCTCTCATTTAATAAAACTCTTTTATTAAATTTAGTCAGAATTTTGTTAATTACTTTAATTAACAAACATTCACATATAGCCCCTTGCAATATTTCAATATCACATGCAGAACCACCTTCTGCAATTTCACCCGAAAAAATTTCCGGTTTCTATTGAAACAATTCCTACGCTTTGCAATTCTTTTCATGCAAACATATGTTCTCCAAAATGGTGTCCGTAACTCTTAAGTGTGCCACCCCACGGTTCGCGAATAATGCGTACATGATCGAGACCCTTCTCCGATCAATAATAAGCGGACCGGAGATCCGCATCGACTCCTACATTCAACGATGACTCGTGATCGTGAGAACCTTTAACGCTTGTAACTAAATCCCTTTGTCTCGATATATTACATGTCCGAGATTCGATCATCGGTATCTCCATACCTAGTTTGATCTCGTTATCGACATGCACTCTTTTCTCGTTCCTGATATAACATTCTAGTGATCACATCACTTGCTTGCAAGCTATCCTAATGTGATATCACCGAGAGGCCCAGTATATCTATCCGTCATCTGGATTGAAAAATTCCACTCTTGATCCATGAGCCTCAACATAACACCTTCGTAGCACTGAACCCATCTTTATAGTCACCCTGTTACGGTGTGACGTTTGATGTTATCAAGATACTCTTCCGGTGTTAGCAATTAACATGATCTCATGGTCTAAGGATAAAGATTACTTCGTATGATGTTATAGCAATATAAACACAATGACTTGATCGTAATGCTATACTTCGGATGAATGTTCATCACATCATTCCACCAATGGTGTGACCTTGCTATTAACAACATCCAATGTCCATGATCAGGAAACCTTGATCATCTTGTTAATCAACAAGCTAGTCTATAAGAGAGGCATGACTAGGAACCCTTTTTGTTTATTAAACACACATGTATTGATGTTTCCTATCAATACAATTATAGCATGTAAAATAAACATCTATCATATACAAGGAATACATAATAACAACTTTATTATTGCCTCTCAGGGCATATTTCCTTCACTGTCATGCCATGCTTGATATTGTTTTGGCTTTATGCTTAGTATTCTTTGTTGTAGCATGACTTGTTATAAACAATTAAGATTGCTTAATGTGCCTTGGATGAATCATGCATTGTTTTAGCATATTAAAGCATAGTATAGTGGTATTCTCCTTTGATGCTTTATTTGGGTTGACTTGGCACATGCTCACACAATGTTATGACTATCTCAAGTCACCATAGCCTTTATGATCCTTTAGTTTTCAACTTGTAGTATCACTTTATGCTTTGATCAATGATGTTTTGTCGCTTTGCATGATTATGGCCATTATTGCTCTCTTAGTTTGTCGCTCCCAGTCTTTTGCTAGCCTCCACAACCAAGTATGAGTTCCACTCATGCATCCAACTCCTTAAACCAAGTTATTCCAAAGAGTCCACCATACCTACCTACTAGCTTATTCTATTCCAAGTATATTCATGCTTTTGTTTACCTTCCAAATTAAACTTGTTATGAGAAAACTAGTGATTAAAGCTCTCACGAACTTGATGGCACACTTTACTTTTTTGCATCTAATAAACTTGAACCATTGGGTCCTTCTTTGTTGCGTATATGCTTGCGCTTTATAAGTTGAAATTAGCATAACCATGTATCATGGGGAACGCTTTCAACATTGCACTTGTACTTTGTACCCCGTTGATATCATGTTCTTTTGCATACGGATCCCAGCGGTGTGAAATAAAAGTGGAACTTGTAAGATCATGGAGTTTGTATGTGTGTTAGAGAAACGCCTGGGCCACTAGCCTAAGCCATGCCTAATCATGTGGAAACTTGCAGCATCACCATAATGAGCAATCTATGAAGAATCCTCAATAAAAACCTATGCAAATAGCAAATAAAAAGATCGCTGAGATGCTCATTGTCTGCTTGCCTTGTCATTTTGATTATGGGATAGCTCATGTATCATGTGCAAGGGGTACCCCGTTGACGGTTCTTTATGATACACATGTACTTACAATGACAAGAGCTTACTTGTGACTAAAGTTGAGTAGCATGAGGATCGGTCTTCATAAGTAAGGGGCATGAGATTTCGGTTTATAACTTGCCAAGGATATCCTCTTAGTTGTGTCACTTTAACCTTAATCACCTTCAAGATGCTTATGATAGGGGCAATGAGAGCTCAAATCTATAAGTACCATAATTTTTGGAAGCTCTTTATGAGACTTGAATCCCTACTTCCTTTTATAAAGGCCTTTCTTTCACCATTATATTGAGTCTCCACCTTCTACCTTTATGCACCTACTTTGAGAGCACAGTGGCCATTCTTAGTTCTATGTGCATTGTCCCAAGACTAGTTGATTGATGCATACCTTGATATTGCTTGTTTTAAACTATTTGTATCTAGTCACTCTTATGAACTTTGAAGGTGTCCTATGCATTTATATTTGCGACTCTATGAGGGACAAGCTGAATACTATTATGCTATATTTTCTTTATGTGAAACAAACAAACATCTTGCAAAGCATTGTTATTCATGAATCTTTTGTTTGTGCCTTTTCATGCTGCAACATAGTTTCTTTGTCTTATTGATAGAACTTTGTCTTTCATTACTTGATTGAAGTACTATGATCCCAGCTTTGAATGTTTTACAAATACTTTGATCAAGTCTTTGATGGTGCATGTCACCTCAAAAATTATTCTTTCTTTTTATCACTTACCTACTCGAGGACGAGCAGGAGTTAAGCTTGAGGATGTTGATACATTGCAAATGTATCTATAAATTTTGATGTTCCATGCTTGGTTTTATCCACTTTCTTGTGTTTTACCCACACTTTGGAGTACTTTTCATATGATTTCTTGGACTAACCTATTAACAAGAGCCGTAGTGCCAGCTGCCTGTTTTCTGTTGTTTTTGGTTCCAAGAAAGTCAGAAAATGAATATTCTCGGAATTGGACGGGACAAAAGCCAAAGTGCCTATTTTTCCAGAAGTCATCAGATGCGAGAATACGAGACAGAGAAGGGCTGGGGGTCGGCCACACCACCTGGCCGCGCGGCTAGGCCTAGCCCGTGCCAAGGGGTGGTCTAGACGACCCCAGCACCCCCTCGGCCTCTCCTTCCGCCTATAAGGTTCCCTCAGGACGAAAACCCTAAGTACCCGATCAAAAATCCACGAAAGAGTCTGTAGCCGCCGTCGTCTCTATCCCTAGATCGGGAGGGATCTAAAGCTCTCCCCGGCACCCTGCCGAAGAGGGGAATTCACCCTGGAGGCCTTCTTCATCATCATGCAAGCCTCCGGTGTGATGCGTGAGTAGTTCATATCTAGACTACGGGTCCATGTAGTAGCTAGATGGCTGGTTCTCCTCCTTTGTGCTATCATGTTTAGATCTTGTGAGGTCCGTTCATGATCAAGATCATCTATTTGTAATTCTGCATGTTGTGTTTGCGGGGATCTGATGGATATTGAGATGCTATTTTAGATTGATTATTGATTCTATCATGTCTTTGTTATTTGTGATCTTACATGATTTCTGTTGTTAGTAGCTATCTTGGCCAAGTAGATGCTAGCAACTCCAAGAGTTAGTATTTATGCTCGATAGTGGGTTCATGCCTCTGGTAATCTGGGGAAGTGATAGAAATATCTAAGGTACTAGATGTGCTGTTGCTACTAGGGAGAAAACAACAATCCTTTGTTCATAGAACAATCGTATTGTTTACATTACACGCAATTCGTAAAGTAATAATCTGTTGCTTGCAAGTTAATACTGGAGGCGGTTCGGAGGATAACCTGAAGGTGGATTATTAGTCATAGATGCAGTTGGATGGTGGTCTATGTATAATGTTGTAATGCCCAATCAAGTCTCAAAGGATTCAAGATGATTAGTATATGCATGTATTGCTTTCTCTATGTTTGTCAATTGCCCCATTGTAATTTGTTCACCCAACATGTTATCTATCTAAGGAGAGCCACCTCTAGTGAACTATGGATCCCGGTCCTTTCTTTTACATACAATCTACAAACTGTTTACTGCTTTGTGTTTACTTTCTGCAAACTATTACTTCCTTACATTCGATATGTTTAATCCTTTGTTTTCAGCAAAACACGGTGAGATTGACAACCTCATCGCAAGTTGGGGACAGAGTTCTATGGTTGTGTTGTGCAGGTCTCCACGTTGCTACTAGCACCGGTAGTGCGCCCTGCCAAGGCTTAGCTAGCAACACCTTTGGGGTGTTTCCTTGCTCCTACTGGATCGATTAAACCTTGGTTTCATAACTGAGGGAAACTTGCTGCTGTGCTCATCATACCTTCCTCTTGGGGTTCCCAACGAGCTGTACATCATCACTGAGCCGTCATACTGCCATGAACCTCGTGAACACGACACGTCCGAGGATGTTGTGGTATTGAGAGGGCCAGTCGACAACTTCGAATTTGATGCGCTCTCGTCAAAAATTTGTCGGTGTCCCGAAGATGACGTCGAGGCTGGTCTTGCCCAGGGGGTATACGCCCTTCTGATACATTACAAATGTATCTATAATTTTTTATGTTACATGCTTGGTTTTATCCACTTTCTTGTGTTTTGTCCACACTTTGGAGTACTTTTCATATGATTTCTTGGACTAACCTATTAACAAGAGCCATAGTGCCAGCTGCTTGTTTTCTGCTGTTTTTGGTTCTAGGAAAGTCAGAAAATGAATATTCTCGGAATTAGACGGGACAAAAGCCAAAGTGCCTATTTTATCGGAAGTCATCTGGAGCTAGAATACGAGACGGAGAGGAGGCAGGAGGCCACCACACCACCTGGCCGCGCGGGCCAGGCCTGGCCGCGCCAAGGGGTGGTGTGGCCAGCCCAGGCACCCCGTCGGTCTCCCTCTTTGCCTATAAGATGCCTTCTGACCTAAAAACTCAGGGGGGGTTCGACGTTTTTCCAGAAGGAGTTCCGCTCCGCCGCCACCACCAGATTCCATTTAAACAGCACGTAAACTCCGTTCTCGCACCCCGCCGACGGGAATTGGAGGAGATCATCGCCATCATCATCACCATCGCTTCTCCATCGACCATCCATGTTTCCCCCATCTATGAGTGAGTAATCCCCCGCTGTAGGATATGGGGATGGTAGGGATTGGATGAGATCGTTCATGTAATGGCATCATATTGTTAGGGCATGGTGCCTAGTATCTTTTATTAGTGCTTTATGACTTTGTTGCGACTTGTTGTGCTTAATGCTTATCACTAGGGCCCGAGTGCCATGATTTCAGATCTGAACATGTTATTGATTCATTATGATAGTATTGTTTTTGGTCTTACCTGCAAGTTGTATACACACGTTGTTGTCTGGAACCAATGGCCCCGGCGATGTAAATCAGGATAACCGGAGGGAATGGCTTTGATGTGAGGATCACATGTGTTCACGGAGTGTTAATGCTTTGCTCTGGTGCTCTATTAAAAGGAGCATCTTAATTTCCAGTAGTTCCCTTGAGGCCCCGCTGCAAACGGGCTGGCAGGACAAAAGATGTTGTGCAAGTTCTCATTGTGAGCACGTATGACTATATCTGGAACACATGCCTAGGATTATCTAGTACTTGGATGCTTTAGCTTATTTATCTGCAATTACCCTATGTTCTGATTGCTATGTGAATTGTCTTGTCCATGCAACGCCCGTCCATCCATCCCTATGCCTACCGTGCTCGAATCCTACTGTTACTGATATTGTTACTGATATTGTTACTGCTATTGTTACTGCTGTCTTTACTTTACTGCTGCTGGTACTTTACTATTCCTACTACAAAACTGTTGCTACTGATAAACTGTTGTGAGCAAGATTGTTTCTAGGTGTAGCTGAATTGATAACTCAGTTGTTAAGGCTTATAAATATTATTTGGCTCCCCTTGTGTCGAATCAATAAATTGGGTTTCACTTCCCTCGAAAACACTGCAATACACCCCCTATACTTGTGGGTCATCAAGACTATTTTCTGGTGCCGTTGCCGGGGAGCATAGATTTATTTATCAAGTTCACTTGGAATCACTATTGTTCAAGCTTAGTTTATTTCTGCCTTGTTTGCCTATTTCTTTATCAAAAATACAAAAAATTAGTTCCTACTCTAGTTGTTATTTTCGTTGGTATGTTATTGTCTTGCTTTATCATGCTTGTTGTCAATGGTTGGTTTCTTTGAAACTGAATCTTATTGGCAAGGTGGGTTGACCGAAGATCAAAATATTATTATAAGGAACACCGCTTGTCACAAAAAGGGAAACACTTATGGGAACAAATTGATAAATTGTATACCATTGCTAGAAACATGTGCTCTACTTATAATGTTACTTATTGCTTTGATAAATCTTGTTGTTGTAAGAGGGATAAACACCTCCCTTTTCAATGTGAGTATGATGATAATGTTACCATATCTTCTTATGTTAAAGGAAATTATGACTTTTATGATGTGGAACAAATTTAAGAATTTATTGCTTGGAAGGGTGCATTTGAACATGCTAGTTTGCTTGAAAATATTGACGATTCACCTTATAAACATGAGGTTTATGATATACTTCAATTTTGCTTTGATAATTACAATGAAGAAAATGGCTATATTCTTAAATATATTAATAGATGCTTTCCACAAATGGAAGAGACTAATGCCTTGCAGGATCTTATGGAAGAAGAAATTGATGAACCTGAAAGCTCATTAGATGAAAAAGAGGAGGAGAGTGATGAACAAAAGGAGGAAGAATGGATTAGCTACCCATGCTTACCTTCTAATGAGAGTAACTTTTTATCCCTTACATTATTTGATTGTCAAAGGAGGATGAATGTTATGCTCATGTTATCTGTAATAATCCTTTATTTGTGCCTAACTTCGAGATGCATGGTACTAAAGAGTTTTCCTTAGAAATTGTTTATTATAAAGCTCTAGACGATGGTCCTATATTGAATAATCAGTCATCTTGTTATAGAATTGTTAAAAGTGGGTTTGAAGGTTTTAATCCCACTATTTTTGAGCTTGATAAAAATTATGTGTTTGTAGATGATGAAAAGCATGCTTTATGTGATAGTTATATTGTTGAGTTTATTCATGAGGCTACTGAAAAATATTATGAGAGAGGAAAATATGGTTGTAAAAGTTTTCATGGTATTGAAACATCTCTCTATGTGCTGAAAGTTTTGAAGTTACTCTTGTTTTCTCTTCCTATGTCTGTCACTTTGTTCTTTGCGAATTTATTTGCATACAAGATTCCTATGCATAGGAAGTGGGTTAGACTTAAATGTGGTTTGAATTTGCTTCTTGATGCTCTCTTTTACTTCAACTCATATTTCTTATATGAGCATCCTTTCAAACTATTATGCATGAAGATTATAATATGTCTATTATTCTTGGGAGACCTTTTCTTAAATACTGCAGGAGCTGTTATTAATTGTAATCAAGGGAAGGTGACCTTCAATGCTAATGACAAGGAACATACTGTCTATTTCCCCAAGAAGATTGATAGGACTTATGGTTTTGAATTCAATTGAACATGTTGAGGGCATTCAAGTTGGAGAAATATATTGTCCCATACCAAGAGAAAATTTTGAAACTATTATGATTGGGACCATTGCTATCAAGGTTGAGGTAACATAATCATTAGTGGAATACAAAGTTTTGTCTCATATGGAATTGTTTTGGTAACAAGACCTGATCAACCTTGTTCACAAAAGGATTTCATTGAACAAAACAATGTTTTCACCATGATTATCTCCGCTTACTTCTATTATATCCATTTTAGTTTTTGCTTATGCCTAACTTAAAGGCGTTAAAGAAAAGTACTTATTGGGAGATAACCCAAAAGTTTTAGATGAGTCTTGAAAGTTATTACTTCAGTAATAACCGCTCCTTATTCTTTTTATTTGCTTTTAGTGCCAAGAGTAACCTCTAATGAGAGAGAAGTAATGATTGGGAAAGTTGCTGTCCCGAAACAGATTTCTGTGCTTCACCGTAAACATTCGTGTAAAATCCCTGTACGTCCTTTTGACGCGTGAATTTTTGTGCTTCTGCCCCAGGTTGTTATCTAACTTTCGTTAGTTCAACACTTTTTTATTTGAGGAACAGAAGGTCTTCGAAAAAATTCGTCTTTACCTGCTGGTTTGTTTTGACAGATTTCTGCCATTTTCTGCATTTGCTTCTTGTTGGTTCCTTTTTTAGTTCTTTTGGGGAATTGAGCTTTTTGAGGGAAGTGCTATAGTAGCTTGTGTTTTAATGGAAGTTTTATTGGTGTTGGAACTGAACCTAAAGACTTATTTGCACTAATGTTGCTAATAAAGATTGTGTGAAGTTTTGTATGAAGGAAAAAATTCAGGTGTATGGAAGGAATAAGTAATGAGATGAAGGATGGACTAAAGCTCAAGCTTGGGGATGCCACGCGTGTCACCCCAAGAAATATCCAATAAGTACAAGCGTCAAAGCTTGGGGATGCCCAAGGCATCCCCTTCTTCATCAATAAAAATCCTAGGTTTTTTCCAAACGCTTCAGTTTTATTGTTTCATGCACGGTTGTGTTGTTCTTGGAGCGTCTTCTTTTTCGTTTTAGTTTTGGTTTTTCGTTTTCTTTTGTTTGCTTAGTTTTCTGAATAAATTGGTTGGACCTCCTCTTTCATGCATTGGTTTTCAAATAGTTTGGTTTGGTTTGGAAAAGAGTAGGAAAGCTCATGCTTAAGTGGTAAAAAGAGTTTGTTTTTGACTGTGGCCTAGGCTTTGTCACGCCATGCTTGATATTGTTTTGGCTTTATGCTTAGTATTCTTTGTTGTAGCATTACTTTGTATAAACAATTGAGATTGCTTAATGTGCCTTGGATGAATCATGCGTTGTTTTAGCATATTAAAGCATAGTATAGTGGTATTCTCCTTTGATGCTTTATTTGGGTTGACTTGGCGCATGCTCACACCACGTTATGACTATCTCAAGTCACCATAAGCCTTTATGATCCTTTAGTTTTCAACTTGTAATATCACTTTATGCTTTGATTAATGATGCTTTGTCGCTCTGCATGATTATGGCCATTATTGCTCTCTCGTTTGTCGCTCCCTTACTATTGCTAGCCTTCACTTTCACTGAGTATTTTACTCATGTTTCCAATTCCCTTAAACCAAATATTGCCTAAGTGTCCAGCATACCCACCTATTAGCATCATTAGCTACTTCCGTGCAGATTAAGTATGCCTTGTTTTCTTCTGAATAAAATGTTTGCTTGTTATGAGAAAGTTAGTGAGTAAAGCTCTCACGAACTTGATGGCACAATTTATTTTCTTGCACTTAATAAACCTGAACCATTGCATCCTTCTTTGTTGCGTATATGCTTGTGCTTTATAAATTGAAGTTAGCAGAACCATATATCATGGGGAACGCTTTCAACATTGCACTGGTACTTCGTACCTCGTTGATATCATGATTCTTTTGCTTATGGATCCCGGCGGTGTGAAATAAAAGTGGAACTTGTAAGATCATGGAGTTTGTATGTATGTTAGAGAAACGCCTGGGCCGCTAGCCTAAGCCATGCCTAATCATGGTGGAAACTTGCAGCATAACCATGATGAGCATTCTATGAAGCATCCTCAATAAAAACCTATGCACATAGTAAATAAAAAGATCGCGGAGATGCTCATTGTCTGCTTGCCTTGTCATCTTGATTATGGGATAGCTCCTGTATCATGTGAAAGGGGTACCCCGTTGGCGGTTCTCTATGATACGTATATACTTACAATGACAAGAGCTTACTCGTGACTGAAGTTGAGTAGCATGAGGATCGGTCTTCGTAAGTAAGGGGCATGAGACTTCGATTTATAACTTGTCAAGCATATCCTCTTAGTTGTGTCACTTTAACCTTAACCACTTAAAAGATGCTTATGTTAGGGGCAATGAGAGCTCAAAGCTAATAAGTACCATACATTCAGCATTTGGAAGCCTTTCAAACTTTTCAAAACCTTTTTCGTTTTCCTTGTTGAGTCTCCACACATTCTATGAGCACTTTCTTGAGAGCATAGTGGCCATTCTTAGTTCTATGTGCATTGTCCCAAGACTTGTTGATTGATGCATAACTTTGATATTGCTTGTTTTAAACAATTTGTATCTAGTCACTCTTATGAACTTTGAAGGTGTCCTATGCATTTATATTTGCTACTCTATGAGGGACAAGCTGAATGCTACTACGCTATGTTTTCTTTATGTGAAACAAACAAACGTCTTGCAAAGCATTGTTATTCATGAATCTTTTGTTTGTGCCTTTTCATGTTGCAACATAGTTTCTTTGCCTTATTGCTAGAACTTTGTATTTCATGTTATGATTCAAGTACTATGATCCCAGCTTCAAATGTTTTACAAATACTTTGATCAAGTTTATGATGGTGCATGTCACCTAAAAAATTATTCTTTCTTTTTATCACTTACCTACTCGAGGACGAGCAGGAGTTAAGCTTGTGGATGTTGATACATTGCAAATGTATCTATAATTTTTGATGTTCCATGCTTGGTTTTATCCACTTTCTTGTGTTTTTTCCACACTTTGGAGTACTTTTCATATGATTTCTTGGACTAACCTATTAAAAAGAGCCATAGTGCCAGCTGCCTGTTTTCTGCTGTTTTTGGTTCCAGGAAAGTTAGAAAATGAATATTCTCGGAATTTGACGGGACAAAAGCCAAAGTGCCTATTTTACCGGAAGTCATCTGGAGCCAGAATACAAGACGGAGAGGAGGCAGGGGCCACCACAACACCTGGTCAGTGCGGGCCAAGCCTGGCCACGCCAGGGAGTGGTGTGGCTAGCCCAGGCACCCCCTCGGTCTCCCTCTTCGCCTATAAGATGCCTTCTGACCTAAAAACTTAGGGGGGGTCGACGTTTTTCCAGAAGGAGTTCCGCTCCGCCGCCACCACCAGATTCCATGAAACAGCACCAGAAACTCCGTTCGGCACTATGGGACAGGAATTGGAGGAGATCATCGCCATCATCATCACCATCGCTTCTCCATCGACCATCCATGTTTCCCCCATCTATGAGTGAGTAATCCCCCGCTGTAGGCTATGGGGATGGTAGGGATTGGATGAGATCATTCATGTAATGGCATCATATTGTTAGGGCATGCTGCCTAGTATCTTTTATTAGTGCTTTATGACTTTGTTGCGACTTGTTGTGCTTAATGCTTGTCACTAGGGCCCGAGTGCCATGATTTTAGATCTGAACATGTTATTGATTCATTATGATAGTATTGTTCTTGGTCTTACCTGCAAGTTGTATACACACGTTGTTGTCCGGAACCAATGGCCCCGAAGTGATAGAAATCGGGATAACCGGAAGGAATGGCTTTGATGTGAGGATCACATGTGTTCATGGAGTGTTAATGCTTTGCTCCGGTGCTCTATTAAAAGGAGCACTTTAATTGGCAGTAGTTCCCTTGAGGCCCCGCTGCAAACGGGCTGGCAGGACAAAAGATGTTGTGCAAGTTCTCATTGCGAGCACGTATGACTATATATGGAACACATGCCTAGGAGTATCTAGTACTTGGATGCTTTATCTTATTTATCTGCAATTGCCCTATGTTCTGATTGCTATGTGAATTGTCTTGTCCATGCAACGCCCGTCCATCCATCCCTATGCCTACCACACTCGAATCCTACTGTTACTGCTATTGTTATTGCTGTGTTTACTTTACTACTGCTGTTACTTTACTTTTCCTACTACAAAACTGTTGCTACTGATAAACTGCTGTGAGCAAGATTGTTTCTAGGTGCAGCTGAATTGACAACTCAGTTGTTAAGGCTTATAAATATTCTTTGGCTCCCCTTGTGTCGAATCAATAAATTGGGTTTCACTTCCCTCGAAAATACTGCGATACACCCCCTATACTTGTGGGTCATCACGTTCCCTAGGACGATTCCATGGAAAGTCGTGTCTGAAGTTTCCAAACATGATGGAGGAATTCGCATTGCGCACAAGGTAGTTGCGAACATGAGGTTAATGCCTCTTACGCCATCCATGAAGACACGACTCATCTCAAAGCCTCCAATCTGCGCCTCGAGCACCAGGGAATAGTGGCCTGGGCGAGGTACTTGGTGCGGGTGATTGCGCTTGTCGAAGGTGATGCATGACTCGCTTCTACTAGGGTACTGAGTGGTGGAGGGCGGAGAGTTCATCGCCAGATTGACTTGGTGAGTGATCGATTTTTGCACTCGATCTGAGGGGCAACATTTTTGTATCATCCCCATGTTTCCCAGGGCTCGTGGGTATGGCTCGCCTCCGTGGTTCTGGACTGGTGCAGCTGCAAGTGGTGGTGGCCCGGGTGGTGGTGGAGGTGCTCCATGAGCCACGGCGCCTGGGGCAGCCCCATAGCCTTGGTTTATCGCGTCGCGATTCATCTGGGCCAGGCCTTCGTGGAGCTTGAGGAACTCGTGATAGTCCTTTAGGAGGTGGCTAGACTTTTTCTTGTCGTCGTGCTTGTCGATGTAGAAGTGTGCGTTGCACGGTCCGGACAGTTTGTCCTGGATGGATGTTCCAGGTGCCTCATCATGAGTGCGGCGCTGCCACACTTGCGTGGTTTTTCCGCTATCACGGTATCCATCGCTGCGGTACCGCTATTGCGGTTTTCATCGCGTTTGTCGGCGTAGCCAGCCGTGACCATGTCGACCTCTTCGTGGTTCTCGTATCTGCACATTCGATGTTTTCCTCGGTGGTCGTGCATGTGGCCGAGGTCGTCATCATCATCGGAATGGACACGATTTTTTACCGAGTCCTCTCCATCGGCCCACCTATTCGCGAGCTCCATCAGGTGGTCGATTGTCTTGGGCTTCGAGTGGCCCAGCTCCTCCCTGAGCTCGCTTCGGCGTACGCCATTGTTGAACGCGTCGATTCCACGATCCTCGGAGATGTCGTCTGTAGAATTTTTTATGATGGACCATCTCTGGATATACGAGCGCAGCGGCTTGCCAGTCTTCTGGTAGAAGCCTCGCAATTCTTCGATTGATGCGGGCCTTTTGTAAGTGCCCTTGAAGTTTCATACGAAGTTGTAGACTAGTTCTTCCTAGCTGCGAATTGATCTATGCAGGAGGTTGTTGAGCCATGCAGGGCGGCACCTTGCAGCTACAGCTGGAGGCATTGCATCGCCGTGCTTGTGGTTCCGCCATGCAGCCTGACGGAGGAGATGTGATCCTCCAGCCAGACCTTTGGGTCCTGTAGGCCGTCGAATTTCGGGTTCTTCGATGGAGTTTAAACCCCTTTGGCATTCGCTTTGGCCTGATGGCCCTGCTGAAGCAGCTGGCGCCGCAGAGCTCCATCCCATCATCTTCCGAATCAGTCGAACAGGCATGCCTTCCGCACATCCTATCGACCTTGCTCTGCATGATGGCATCACGCATGTCGTAGTCGTGGTCGTGCCGTCATGAATGGCACCGTCGCGACAAGTCGTGGCGGTCGTCGCTGGAAGAAGGTGAAGAGTAGCGTTTTGCCAGAGCCGTGTTTTTCTTCGGCTCTAGAGTTGGATCCTTGATGAGGGAAGCGTCGACTAGCCCCAGGCCCGTGATCGTAGATTGGTGCATGGAGGCCCGTGGATCCTAGCCGGAGGCTGATTGTTGAGGAGGTACATGGTGGCTGCCGTCACCGCCGCCTGCGGTGTCTTCGGGAGCACATTGCCCCGCGTATCCACCATCATAGACGAGAAGTCGAGGACTCGCGTGGCCTCTTCTCGCTCCTTATTGGTAGGATGGGCCAGTCGAGATCGTCTCTTGGAGGCCACATGATCGTTACCTTTGGAGGAGGATCCTTTCATGGAGGAGAGTTGATCTCGCCGAACGATCGACTCGTCCGCCAACCTTTCGCGCTCGTCGAGCTAGGCAATCACTTGTTGCTGGCGCTTGTCCTCCTCCTTGAGCATCCAATGGTAACCCGTCAGCATGTCTTGTGATGACTTTGGTGGCAGGGGATTGCCCCGCAAGGCTTCTCGACAACGAGCCCACTCAGCGTCGTTGAGCTTGATCAGCACGTGCTCTGGGGCATGCTCATTCGCAGTGAGGTGCAGGTGGCCTTCCGTCCCGTTGTTGGTGGGTACACTGTTGGCGGGACCACCATTCGCGACTAGGATACCGCCGCTGGTAGCGGTGTTGTCTCGAGTGCCGCCGTTCTCGCCTATGTTGACGGTGCACATGTAGTGTTTGAGGAAGCCATTGCTTCCGCAGCTTTCTGATCTAGAGCCGTAGGTTCCATCTTCAGTTGCAAGATCGCTCAAATCAGACTCGCGACTGATGTCCCTGATCGTATTCCTGACTGCTGTCAGGTTGTTGAGTTTGCTTAGGGTGCTGATCGGCGGTGGAAACCACGATGCTGGAGCAATCGTGGGAACCTTCGGCTGGCCGGGAAGGTGAAGTGTGCCCAGCTGATCGACTTGGAAGCGTAAGGTCCTGATTTCCAGGCCGATCCCATCGCCCACAGACACGAAATCCGGGCGAGTGGTCGGCGTGTGCACGGCGAAGTCGAAGGCACCGAAGAGGAGGTGATTCTCTTTTGTTGCAGAGTTATAGATTGCAGTTGATGGGGCTGAGGAAGCCACAACATAAGCACTCCCAGTTCCCACAGACGGCGCCAATTGATGAGGGTTAAACTCATCAATGCCCCTTGTTATGGACTTGGGTTTGGAGAAGGAGGGAGCGCTGGAGGCATCAATCGGCTAGCAAACAAGCACACCGGAACACAAGGTTTACCTAGGTTCAGGCCTCGTAGAGGACCCTACTCCTTCTTGTCTCTCTTGGAATTATCAAGGGAGTCGAAAGTTACAGGGGGTGCGCATATGCAATCTGGCGAGGTTGTGGAAACTAGGGTTGTGATTGTCCTCCTTGCCACCCCTCCTAGCCTTTATATTGATAGGCTAGGTCTCAGGTAGAAGGTCGAGTCGGTTACAAGTTAGGGTTTTCCCTTTTAAGTTTCTATCTTTGAGCTTGTCGTGTGTCGCAAGTAGTCGGAGTCTCCTTCGGTCACCCAAATCTTTGATTGGGCCTTGGTAATGCCGTGGGCTTCTACCAGATTGGACCGTATATGCTAAGCTCGAGTACCTATAAGGTATGCACATGTCACTATGAATCTCATGAATGGTTTCATGTAGCACCACCACCACCTCTAAAATATGCCTTCTAGGCATAAAAGTTGTTTGTGTTGGTCTAATTATGTTGTGAGCAATCACAGCGGTATGATTAGTTTCTACCTTTGTAAATACTTTGAAGCTAACGTTAAGAAGAAAAATAGATCTATATTGTTGAATCTGGACCATATTTTCCTTTTGGGGGAGCAAAGTTATCACACCAAAGTTTAATCTAAACAGAGGTAATTCAGCCTTACGCAACTGTGCAAATAATACCATCATATCCTGTTTGATAACACCCCAAAAAGCTTGATAGAACTCCGTGGGGAAACCATCCTTCCCCGGAGCCTGGTTACGTTCCTTCTAAGATATAGCTTCTAACACTTCTTTTTCAGCAAAGTCAGATAATAAAATTCCATTCTCTTCAAATGAAACTTGTGGAATATCCTGATTCATATCTTCCATCAACGTGAAATTATTGGGAGTCGACTCCCCAAAGAGTTTCTTATAATATGCTGAAATGTACGCTTTTAGGTTCTCTTCCTCCACAATAGTTCCTTCTTCTTGTTCTAACTGAAATATCTTTTTCTTCCTATGTTTACCATTAGCCATCAAATGAAAATACTTAGTATTATCACCTCCTTCTTGAATGTGCTTAACTTTGGCACACTGAGCCCACTTGGACTCTTCGTCTCGCCTTAGTTTAGTCACGTGTCAATTCATCAATTCAATTCTTTCTTATTCTTCTTCTTCTTCTTCTGTTAGTGGGTTGGATTCAGCCTTAATTTTTTATATATGCATACATGCCCGGCTTTAAATTAATAAAGCCACATATGTTCACCAACGATACATGTTGTGGCATACAGCTTAGCTAAGGTAGATTACACAACACCAAAACATTGGCACTAGACGGCGGACTACGGGGTCGGCATCCCCAAAACATACCGATCAAACATTAAGAGAAACATGGGTATCTAGCGTAGAATAAATCGTCCTGATCTCACTTGCCAGCCAGCGAAGCTCCTCCCTGTGTTGTTGGTTGGCGCCTATAGCCCACAGCTGCAAGAATATCATTGTCTTGAAGATCACGTCAGCCGGTTGACTCACAAATATAGATTCAATCGTAGTTTCTTCCTAATTAACCACAACGCCCAAGATTGTGCAGTAAAAAGGAACCAAAGAACGCTCCTAGGTTTCCCCGAGAAACCCGCAAGATTGGCGTGGAACTGTGCGAAATTTGTCGGGTTCCAATTACACCCTATTAATTGGCGGAGAACACTCCAAGCAAATTTGGGCAGCGAGCACTTAAAGAAGATATGAGCCGCGTCCTCGATGTCGTTGTAGATTTAGCACCTGCCATTGTAGGGGCGATGTAGAATTGTTAATTGCTGGTTGCTGGGCAGTCGATCTAGCACTAGCTACCATGTGAAGATTCTGACTTTCAGCGGTGTCTTAGCTTTTCAAATGTCGTTAAAGTGAGCAATCGACGTGCCACTGGCCAACTTGTTGTACATGGAGTTGACCGAGAAAATCCCGGATGTCTCAAGGTGCCACTTCACCATGTCTTTGCTCTGCCCCAAGTGCATCGATTCCAGGGAGTCGACCAGCTCTAACCAACGAGCTGTTCCCCTGGTCCAGAGATCTTTGGAACCTTAGGTTGATCTCGCCTTGCAAGCAGACCTGATCAACGGTAATCTGAGGTTCGTCGCAGATATTGAATAGCTCCGGGAACCTTAAATTCAGGGAGATGTCCCCATGCCAATGGAACCCGGTAAGTATACTCTGCACTTTCCTACAATCGACGTACTTCTACAACGTACACATTCAAAGCCACAAGATGTATATTATTTATGCATTTTTCTCCAACCAGGACTTTTTTGCATTATAACTTTGAAACTATTGTTGTGGCAAACAATACAATCATCAAGCCCAAAAGGAGAAAAATAAGAGAAAGAAACAAAAACTGAAAGAGACATCATGGGATCTTGATCAAGGGACTGCCAACCATCGTCTTTGAAGAATTCCGCTCCAGCCTAAACATCGTCCCTAGCGGCTAGGGTAGTTCCGACTGTGTGGCAGGGGGTGGGCGGGTATCTGTGTGGCAGGGGGTGGGCGGGTATATGTGTTGTACGCTATTTGTATAAATGTTGTACCCGGTAACAACTTCTCCTAGTCATAGGCTAGTCCCTAACTCTTAGGATTGCATGATTTACACGTGCACTAGTAGAAAACAGACCTTTGGTCGAGGGGTATTAGCCCCGGTTTTGCTACAAACCGGGACTAATGCCCCGGTCCAACGGGGTGGCAGGCACTAGCCTCGGTTCGAACGGGACCTTTAGCCTCGGGTCGTGTAACAAACCGAGGCTAAAGGGTTTCAGGCAGGCCAGGTCGGGCGCCAGACCCTTTAGTCCCGGTTTGTTATAGGACTCGGAGCTAAAAGTGGACCTTTAGCCTCGGTTCTAGACACGAACCGGGGCTAAAGG
Organism: Avena insularis; assembly: GCA_023614405.1. Classification (NCBI taxonomy): domain Eukaryota; kingdom Viridiplantae; phylum Streptophyta; class Magnoliopsida; order Poales; family Poaceae; genus Avena; species Avena insularis. Next base: position 90,843,085 of record CM042686.1, read on the forward strand.
TCTGGCTATATCTTCTTCCCCTGCCCGAGCCACCATTCAAGCTGGTGGCTCTCCTCGCTCTCTCTCTTTCTTGCTTCAAGCTCGAGTTCATGCCCTTTTTTCCCTCAAGATTTGTCTATATTTTGTGGTGCCCCATCTATCCAAAGGTTCTAAAAGGTGAGCAACTTCATCCTTCGAACTCTCATTGCTATATTAGCTCATTTCATGCTCTATCTTATAGATGGATTTGTGGATTTAGTTTGGTAGTAATTTTTGCAATGATAGCATGAGGTCGATGTTTAGATTCTATCTATCTTGTATTAATGTAACGAACTCTAAGGTAAATATCACAATATGTGGATTATATCTATATACATCTTGTTTTGGCACATAGTCTCGAAATTTGATTTTAGAAGCACACACATGCGTGAGTTCATCATTCTATCTATGCTCCTGGTGAAAGTGCGGGTACCTCAGGCGAGGATGGTCTCCCATGGCGATGTAGCGCATCACACCGTCGATAGTCCGGTTCGCCCACCACAGGCGGCGAGCAGCCTCGTTGTGGTTCACTAGGGGCGGGTCGTCACCCTCGTACCTGGCAAGCTCCCTTTCCCGTCGGTTTACGAAGAAGGCATTTCAGGTGTCGAGGTTGTCGGGATCCCAATGGGGATCCATCCGCTGCTCCGGCGTGAGCTCGAGGTAGAAGTGGTTCGTGATGGCCACCTGGCGGGCCGAACCTTGAGGCACAGGAAGAACAAGAACCCCTCCAGCGCTCAGCATCCAGCCAGCGTGCAGCAGGTACCCCGGCGGGCATGGGTAGCTGGAGGCGCACAGCGCCTCGGTCTCCTCGAGCATCAGAAAAGCCCAGTAAGCGGTATCCATTGTTGTGAGAGAGAAGGTGTGGATGTATGGATGGACATGGCGGTCGGCCTAGATATAGAGGGACATGGTGGGAGAACATGGCGGGAAGCGGGGGAAATGGCGGGAGAACATGGCGGGAGGTCATGGCGGGAAGCGGGGGAAATAGCGGGAAGCGGGGGAAATGGCGAGAAAATATGTTTTAGTCCTAATTAATAGTTTTAGTATTAAATATTATATTTCTAATGAGTCTATTATTTTTTGTGAATATTTTGGTATATTATATGTATTTTTCCATTTTTAAATAATAAACTATATTTTTATTATTTTTTGTGAACATTTGTACTAAATATAATACTTGTTAAACAATAGATAATTTCATTTAAGTTGTATAATAAAGTATGAAAATAGATTTAAATTATAGATCTTCTTTTTCTGAATTTTTGATATATAATACATAATTTTCTGAAAATTATAAACAATTTTTGGTTTTGGCGCCAAAAACAACCTTTACCCTAGGTTGTAATACAAACCGGGGCTAAAGGGTGACCTTTACAAACCTGGGTTAAAGGGGTGTGGCGCGCGGGAAGTGCGCGGGCCGAAAACACCTTTATCCCCGGGTTGTAATACAAACCGGGGCTAAAGGGGGACCTTTAGCAACCCGGGGCTAAAGGGGGGTGGTATAAATACCCCACCCCCACCCCGGGTCGTGCCACGACCCGAAGAGACAGTTTTCACCATTCGTTCCCAGAGGAGCTCACTGCCACCACACGCCATCTCAGGTCACACCTCCATGCCGCCACGCACACCATCTGGTCTGTCTGCCTCCGCGCCACTCTGCCGTCTCTGCGCCGTGTCCTGTCTCTGCCGCGCCACCGCCTACCGCCAGTGATCGCCGCCCTCAATTTGGTTAATTATGTGTTAATTTTGGTTAGTATTAATTATGTTAGAATTAGGTTAGTATTAATTAGGTTAGTATTTAGTATTAGTATTAGTATTAGTACTAGTATTAGTATTAGTATTAGTATTTAGTATTAGTATTTAGTATTAGTATTTAGTATTAATATTAGTATTAGTATTAGTATTAGTATTAGTATTTAGTATTAGTATTAGTATTTAGTATTAGTATTAGTATTAGGTTAATTGTATAGGTTAGTATTATCTAGGGTTAGTTAGGGTTAGTTAGTATACTTAGTTAATTAGGTTTAGTTTAGTTAGTGTTAGGTTTAGGGTTAGTGTTATTAGTTTAGTTAGTTAATTATGTTTTATGATTGTAATTTATTGCTATTATTTAGTTATGCCGCGTCCACCTCGTCCGAGCCTACTGGACTCCGTCGGGGATGTCCGAGTCTAGGCTCCGCCGGGTTGGCACTAGGAGGTGCTACCTGTCGGGACTCGTACCTTGGTGAGGAATCCAGGTATCATGGTCGACCCGGAGCTTCTTTGGTGGCGTCCACGAGGTCCAGGAGCGGTGCAGAGGGAGCCAGCCCCCGAGGAGGTGGTACATCGTCGTATCAGGGAGGAGGACGATCATGTACGACGATACATGTATCTTTTGGAGACTAGGTTCTCCAATATCTGGCAGGTTCACGGATCTCACCCGAGCTATTCTCCGGTGATGGTTCCTCTTCTGTGGCTGCAGAGCTCCCGTAGCACAGAACGCGGCAGCCGCGTTCGCTAGTTTGATATGAGCGAGATGTATTAATAATGTACTTTATATTATGAGCGAGATGTATTAATAATATACTTTATCTTATATTATTGTACTTTATCTTAATCACTAAGTACTATATCCGAGTTGTCACAGTTGTAATATTCTTTTACTTAATGCAATATTCTTTCTCTGTATTAGTTAAGCTATGAATGGTAGAAAGAATAAAGAGGAGCTTCTCAACATTACAGATGAGGGTACTGGGGGTCTTATTATGATGGCTCCGAATATCTTAATTTGTCAGGAGGAGACGATGGTGGAGAAAATAGTGGAGACGATGGTGCTGACCACGGTGGAGACCATGGTGAAGACACCATAATAATGACAAACTCTATCGAGGTATATAAAGCCTCTATCGATCGTTCACTAGTATAGATGCACTAATTAATTCGTATATATACTGACGAATGTTTCTTCTCTTAGACCTCTGCTTCCGGCCAATCTTCTACAAAGACAAGAGGCCCGACACACAAGTTGCCCGCTGATGTCCGTTTCAGCATTAACTTAGTCTCTTCGCAGGGTCAACCGCTGGAGCCCAAAGAAGATGCGAATGCATTTACAAGTCAATGCAGAGTGATTGTTAGAGACCAAGTCCCGATCACCACGCGAAATTGGAACAAGCCAAGAAAGAAAAAGGATCCAGCTAGGGCTAGTTTTGTAGATGACAGAGCGAAAGATACGATGTGGAATTCTCTCATGACACATTTCACCCTACCAGTCTTGGAGACTGATGAGCTCACACAGCAAATGACGAGGAAAGTCAAGCACTTTGCTCTTAAGAAGATGGCCAAACTATTCAAGGAATGGAAAAAAAGATTGTACCACAAGTATGTCTTGAAGAAAACAACTCCTCCATTCGTTGGCCCACTAGAGTTGTAACAGGATAACTGGGCCGCATTTGTGGAATACAAGACCTCGGAACCAGCTAAGGCAATATCAGCAAAAATAAGTTAAATGCAGCCAAAAAGAAATATCACCATCATATGGGCACAGGTGGCTACAGGAGTGCCATGCCTAAGTGGGGATAAAGCTGAGGCTGACCTGGAGGCTAAAGGGGTCACTCCAGCTACGTCTAGTTGGCCCTTGAGGTCAAAAAATTGGGTATTCGGGCATGGGGCATCATTATGTTGGGTCCGCAGCATAGAAAACAAAATTTTTCCTACGATGTGAACTACACTCCAAGATCTATCTACTAGGGACAAAGCAACGGGTGGACATACATCCAACGAGAACTTACCCTCGAAGACAACGAGTTTTGTTAACGACTAGGAACTCGTGGTTGATGTAGTCGTACACTTGCCGATCTCAAGATCGTGAGGAAGTCCAAAGGTCCGCCCAAAGACGTCCATCGATCCAGCTCTGAAGCACCAAGTCCAGCACCGCAGCAGCGGTGCATCCGTGATCGCACACACGTCCGGTACCCGACAACCTCCATCCTCGCTCCAGAAAGCGAAGCAGCAACTCCTTTCCAGATAAAACCACCGGGAACATGTATCTCGCTAATCCGAGACCATGGAGGAATAATACTAGAGGGGGAGAGAGATCCTTCACAAGGAGGTGTGTGTGAGAAGTGAGGAGAGGGTGGCCTTTTATAGGAGGAGGGGGGTGCCCCTCCTTCATAGCCGGCGCATGGAAGAGGTGTCTCTTCACCTCCTCCATTCATGTGGTGGTAACCCCTCCACATTAAAATGCCTCTTCACATTCCCTTTTAAAGTCTCCACTTTAAATGCATTAAATTTCTCCAAATTTAATGCTCTCTCGTTTAATAAAACTCTTTTATTATTTTTATTCATAATTTTGTTAATTACTTTAATTAACAAACATTCACATAAAACCCCCTGCAACATTTCAATATTACATGCAGAACCAATTTCAGCAATTTCACCCAAAGTTTGGTGTCTATTGAAATAATTCCAGCGCTTTCTTAAATCTTTATCTGAAACATATTTGCTCCAAATGGTGTCGGTATACCTTAAGTGTGTCACCCTACGGTTCGCAAATAATGCAGACATGATCGAGACCCTTCTCAGATCAATAATCAGAAGCGGGACCTGGAAATCCATACTGACTCCTACACATTCAACGATGACTTCTGTGATCGTGAGAACCTTTAACGCTAGTAACTAAATCCCTTTGTCTCGTGATATATTACATGTCCGAGATTCGATCATCGGTATCTCCATACCTAGTTTGATCTCGTTACCGACATGCACTCTTTTCTCGTTCCCGTGATATAACTTTCTAGTGATCACATCACTTGCTTGCAAGCTATCTTAATGTGATATCACCGAGAGGGCCCAGAGTATATCTATCCGTCATCGGGATTGACAAATGCCACTCTTGATCCATGAGCCTCAACATAACACCTTCGTAGCACTGAGCCCATCTTTATAGTCACCCTATTACGGTGTGACGTTTGATGTTATCAAGATACTCTTTCGGTGTTAGCAATTAACATGATCTCATGGTCTAAGGATAAAGATTACTTCGTATGATGTTATAGCAATATAAAGATAATGACTTTGATCGTAATGCTATACTTCGGATGAATGTTCATCACATCATTCCACCAATGTTGTGACCTCATTATTAGCAACATCCAATGTCCATGATCAGGAAACCTTGATCATCTTGTTAATCAACGAGCTAGTCTATAAGAGAGGCATAACTAGGAACCCTTTTTGTTTATTAAACACACATGTATTGACGTTTCCGATCAATAGAATTATAGCATGCAAAATAAACATTTATCATAAACATGGAATAAGATAATAACCACTTTATTATTGCCTCTCGGGCATATTCCCTTCAGTCTCCCACTTGCACTAGAGTCAATAATCTAGTTTGAAAAACTTTGCGTATTGAACACCTATGGCTTTCTGGTGTTGCATATACGCTATTGCTAGTGGTTAACATAATCTCCGGATCGGACAGTTTCAGGTCCGTGTGTATTTGCGTGTCTTTGCGTCTCTACGCATCACTCATTCTCAAATGAGATGGCATTGTATAAATTTGGTTCTTTGGTGAGACCTTTAGTTCATTCGTCTCAAAATATGTTGGTATTATTGTCACACAATATATCTTTATAGTATTAGCCCACTTTGAACCACACCTAGTTTGGTAACAAACTACTTAACACAAATGCCCTCCTTTGCTGCTACTATAGCAGTTATATACTTAGCCTTTTGTTGTAGTATCCGTCACAATGTCTCAACTTTAGAAATCATCCAAATCTATCATGGAACATCCTTTCCATTACATTGTGCCACCCATAGTCTAAATTGAGATAAATTTAATTTGTATCTTGTGAAAAAATTAGTATCAATGTAACACTTTACAATGAACTACCTTTAACTATTTGTCACTTATACATGATATATTCTTAGTTCTTCCAAAGCTCATAAGAATATCTTTACTATTGTCCAATGATCATATTATGAATCATTCTGGTATATGCTCATAACATTTAGAGCATAGGAAATTCTAGATATATACATATCATGGTATAATCGATCAAAATCTTCATGTGATTTTACTCACCAAGTGTTGAAACACTTGAATCTTGATACAATTCTTTCCATGCAGCAAGAAGCTTTCTTGTTGTTTCCATATTGAACCCTTTCAATATCTCATATATGTATAAACCGCACAACCATATTTGCGCCTTAATCTATCCATATAGATATTGATGCCAAATATTCCGGGTTTGCCCAAGTCTTTCATCGAAATCTTATTTTAATGAAATTCTTAACTTGTGTCAATACAAGATACATCATTTCCAATCAACAATATGTCCTCTACATAATGTATTAGAAATATGTCTCAGCACTCCCACTTAATTTCTTGCAAATTCAAGCATCTTCATCATCTGTGATGAATTTAAACTCTTTTAATAGTTTCATCATGGTGAAGATTCCAACTCCGCTATGCTTACTTCAACTATTGAAGTTTACATGCCCTTTTAGCACCCTTTGAATTAACAAAACCCTTCGGACCATGTCATGTACATGTCCTAGGTTACCGTTCTATTAGAAGAACCTTGTTTTGTTTATTCAACTACCATATACCATATTATATGTAGTGGTTGCTACATTAATCCGTCAAGACTATATATCGCTATGAAAGATCAAATCTTGTCATAATCAACTCCTTGAACATTGTCGTAAACTTCTTTCCGACATGTCGACTATTTCATAGATGTTAAACATCCATGTCTTATTTCTTTATAGACCCAAACACGACTGATAGGCTCATGCCTTTCCGGAGGGTCTTCCAAGTTCAGAAACTTGATTTCTCGTGTATGGATACTATCACGGATTCTATGACTTCTAGTCATTTTATGGAGTCAGGGACCATCATCGCTTCTTTCCATGTAGTCGGTTCATCATTGTCAAAACAATAACGACTTGCTTATCAAATCTTACTATTTGATTCTTACCGACTCACACAGTTCTATAGGAACTCTAATCTCCGAGATCACACCTTATGTAATCACGGGAGCCATGAGCATTGTGGCCGCCACCAGGACACTTTCCGGCGCTGCGCTACTTAGCACATATAGCTAAGGTTCAACAACCTTATCAAAGTTCTATTGTCCTCCCACTTAACTTTTCGCGAAAAATTCCTTCTCAAGAAACTTGACGTTCCAAGTGACAAACTCTTTTGTCCTCGGTGTTATGGAGAAATTCCCAACAAATTCTTTGGGATAACCTACAAAGATGTACTTATCCGACTTTGGCTGTAAACATTTTACTTATGCATAGCATACCAACATTTTAAGAAAAGACAATTTGGGTTTTATCCCAAACCATAACTTATATGGTGTCATTTCAATGGATCACGATGGTGCTCTTTTCAGTGTAAAAGCGGTAGTCTCTAAAGCTTCAATCTTTAAAACATAATGGCAGTTTTATAAATGACACCTTTGATCTTACCATGTCAAACATGGTTTGATTTCATCTCTCGAATATGCCATACTCCTATGGTTTACCGGGAAATCCAAATTCATGGAACAATTCCTCAAATCTTAGGTGTTTTTGTTAAACATGTAACTCAAATATCTTCCTTTATGATCGAATCATAAACTCTTTATTTTCTTGTTACAATGATTTTCCACTTCATCTTGAAAGTCTTTGAACAACTTTCAAATGTTTCATACTTCTTCCTTATTAAGTAAATATATATATATATTCACTTAAATTTCTGGAGAAAGCATATGAAGCAAAAAGATCTATCGCATATGACTACACATAATGGACTATGCACATCAGCATGCACAATTTCCAATAAGCTAGTCATCCGTTCCTCTCTGGCCTATGGACGGAGTTTCAATTATCTCGAGGAAAGTCTCACATGCGTCAATTGATCAAAATCAAAAGACTCCAAAAAATCCATCAACATGGAGTTTCTTCATGTTTTCTTTCCAATATAATTTAAATAGTGATGTCACTTCATAAGTGATCTTTCAATCATTTGTCTTGCGACATTTTAGCAATAGTGTTTATGGATGTGATTTCTCCAACTAGACTTGTAAAAGTTCATCCATCCTTTATGGAGTACGGTAATTATTTGAACAGCCATTGTTCTCATAATACCGGAACAAAATAACAATTATTTAAAAAAATCTTGAAGGCTAGGTTTGATGACAACGAAAAACACAATAACACTTTATTTGTTTTCGATGAACATCATCACTCATTCTCTTGCTAGTTACTTAGGCCATTGTAGTTCATGAATTGCGTTGTCCTGTATGACACTTCATACCAACCAATTCGGTATCCAATACCAGTATCCAATACCTAAGAACCACATTGTTTAACAAGCAAGAAATACAGCCATAACATGTATATCTTCTATATACCTAAGCTGGACATTTCCAACTTTTTCTTTGCTGCCAAATATTTTATAGATTCTCTTTCAGCAATTCCTTTTCTTTTAAAAGAATATATCAACATCAATTGTGGTGTCATTCACATGACACATAGTACAAAGCGTATATAGTCAAATACTAATACCTTTGGACTTGCACTTTGAAGTGGATAACCATCATCAAATGTTTGGTGTTCTTTCAAAAATCCATTATTTAGTAATCTATTAGTGTAGTAAACATTTTACTTACATCTTCTATTCATCCTTATCATGACAACTTTCATGATCAAGCTACTATAGCCTATAAGGAAGAATCGTGAGTATAATATCAGTTCCCAAAACCTTTTTGTAGATTCGGATGCCTAGCATCTCCATCCTTCACAAATTCTCATACAATATGAGAACATGTATTTTGCTAAATTATACTCTATCATAATGCAACCAAAAACATTGTTTCAGATATCACAATATCTTTCATACATGATGGTTTTTGAAACACTTTTCAGCTCCAATATAATCTTGATATTAAAACAACTTTTTGAATATCAATAATCATGGAGGCAAACATCATACTTTAGATACTAACATTGGAATTATTACTCTTGATTTAATACTACTTATTAAACTTCATGGAGTAAATAGATTTTGCTGAAAGTTTGCAATAGGACTTATAAACTTTAAATTGACATTCAAAACAATATGATACCAGTTTGTAAAGTAAATATCCAGAATTCTATAGTTCTATTATCTCAAATAAAAACTAAGCATAAGGTAGAAAACGAATGCCAATGACTACAACAAATTATGCAAATTCACTTCTATTTAGTTTATGATAATTTTAGTTCGACTAATCCAAATTAGAAATGAACTCCCACTCAAAAATGACATCCCTCGTGCCTTTTTGGTGATTACATGAACCAAATTCACTATACCAAGTCCGATCATCACGTGAGTTGATGTAGCTTCAAAGGCGAGCATCTATATGGGCATCATATCAACTATATGACTCATGCTTAACCTTTCGGTCCGTGTTCCGAGGCCATGTATGTACATGCTAGGCTCGCCAAGTAAGAACCTTAGTACTCGTATGTGTAAAACTGTCTTACACCCATTTGTATGAAAGCGTAGAGTCGAGTACACTCGATCATCACGTGATGTCTCGAAACACGATCCACAGAATGGTGCATACTTAAGGAAGAACACATTTTTATCTTGATATCTAAAAGAGGGATCATCTTACAATGCTACAGAAAGCGCCAAATTAGTAGTATAAGATGCTAACATCTAATGTGTGAAGTGAGATGATATGGTCCATGCATTTGATCTCTATCACTTGCATCGTGGTATGATCTCTATCATTCCTTTGTGCGTAAGGCGAAGGTCTATGGAACTTACACATTGAATGTGTTGTAAGAGTATCTGTCATACATCTACTTACAACAATACCATATTAATACACTAGCCCAACAACGATCTAAACTAGATGCCTCTAATTTATCAATTGCAAGTTTTACGTGGCTTAAGGCTTTCGGAGATAGAACCGTTCTTACCTACGAACATGAACCACAACGAGGATAACCAAGTTATTAGCAACTTGTTGTAAATCAGATATTTACTATAGTAGGAGAGACATAGACCCGCCAGCCACTTATGCAAAACAAGTTGCATGTCAGTCGTGGAACCGGTCTCATGTACGATGACATGTAAGGTTGGTCCGGGCCGCTTCATCCCACTATGCCACCAATATCCAAAATACATAGAAGATGCAATAACATGATCATCATCGCCCACATATAAACATATGTGTACTACCCGTGCAAAGCACCTACGCATAGATCAGGCTCTGATACAACTGTTGGGTCTGCAGCATAGAAAACAAAAAATTTCCTACGATGTGAACTACACGCCAAGGTCTATCTACTAGGTACAAAGCAACGGGTGGACATACATCCAACAAGAACTTACCCTCGAAGACAACGAGTTTTGTTAACGAGTAGGAACTCGTGGTTGATGTAGTCGTACACTTGCCGATCTCAAGATCATGAGGAAGTCCAGCAGGTCCGGGTCTAGCACGTCCATCAGATCCAGCTCCAGCAGCACCAAGTCCACCACCGCAAAGCAGCGGTGCATCCGTGATCGCACACACGTCTGATACCCCGACAACCTCCGTCCCTCGCTCCAGCAAAGCAGTGGAAGCAGCAACTCCTTTCCAGATAAAGCCACCGGGAACATGTATCTCGCTAATCCGAGACCATGGGGGAATAATACTAGAGGGGGAGAGATATCCTTCACAAGGAGGTGTGTGTGAGAAGTGAGGAGAGGGTGGCCTTTTATAGGAGGAGGGGGGTGCCCCTCCTTCATGGCCGGTGCATGGAGGAGGTGTCTATTCACCGACTCCATTCATGTGGTGGTAACCCCTCCATATTAAAATGCCTCTTCACATTCCCTTTTAAAGTCTCCACTTTAAATGCATTAAATTTCTCCAAATTTAATGCTCTCTCATTTAATAAAACTCTTTGATTATTTTTATTCATAATTTTGTTAATTACTTTAATTAACAAACATTCACATAAAACCCCCTGCAACATTTCAATATTACATGCAGAACCAATTTCAGCAATTTCACCCGAAATAGTTTCGGTGTCTATTGAAATAATTCCAGCGCTTTCTTAAATCTTTATCTGAAACATATTTGCTCCAAATGGTGTCGGTATCCCTTAAGTGTGTCACCCTACGGTTCGCGAATAATGCAGACATGATCGAGACCCTTCTCGCATCGATGTCGAATCGCGGGACCTGGAGATCCATACTGACTCCTACACATTCAACGATGACTTCTGTGATCGTGAGAACCTTTAACGCTAGTAACTAAATCCCTTTGTCTCGTGATATATTACATGTTCGAGATTCGATCATCGGTATCTCCATACCTAGTTTGATCTCGTTACCGACATGCACTCTTTTCTCGCTCCCGTGATATAACATTCTAGTGATCACATCACTTGCTTGCAAGCTATCTTAATGTGATATCACCGAGAGGGCCTAGAGTATATCTATCCATCATCGGGATTGACAAATTCCACTCTTGATCCATGAGCCTCAACATAACACCTTCAGAGTAATCAACCCATCTTTATAGTCACCATGTTACGGTGTGATGTTTGATGTTATCAAGATACTCTTCCGGTGTTAGCAATTAACATGATCTCATGGTCTAAGGATAAAGATTACTTTGTATGATGTTATAACAATATAAACATAATGACTTTGATCGTAATGCTATACTTCGGATGAATGTTCATCACATCATTCCACCAATGTTGTGACCTCGTTATTAACAACATCCAATGTCCATGATCAGGAAACCTTGATCATCTTGTTAATCAACGAGCTAGTCTATAAGAGAGGCATAACTAGGAACCCTTTTTGTTTATTAAACACACATGTATTGACGTTTCCGATCAATACAATTATAGCATGCAAAATAAACATTTATCATAAACATGGAATAAGATAATAACCACTTTATTATTGCCTCTCGGGCATATTCCCTTCACATTAGACCCTGAAACAGGCGAGATTGTTGCAGCCGAAGAAATTTCTTCACCCAAGAAAGAACTTATTAAAGTGATAAAAGAGGTTGAAGAGGGAACATTTGTTCCCGACAGAGAGAACGATGAGCTGACAAAGGCTCTCGGGAATCCTGAAAAGGCTAGACGAACAAGAGGGTTCGGACCTTCTTATCCATGGTTATCGGGTTTCCCGAGCACCGTGACATGTACAGAAGCTGATCGAGAAGAACAAAGCGGCAAAAATAGGAGGATACGGAGAGGTTCGCGAGGTTTGAAGCCATGCTGCAGGAGCATCGCCAGGAGCTTAATGAACTTAAAGGACTCCAACAGCAAGATCCTACACCGGACAGTACGGTCGGCCCATCGCAACGGAAAAGTAGAGTGGCTTCCACGGAGGGCCACGGTAATGATGCAACAATGGATGTGTACCCCGTGGATGCAATTAAGGAGAAGACTAGTTGTGAGCTGCATGTTGAACTGAAGAATATTTCCATGAAGGTGGCGGTCGGCTTTGCTTTACCTTCTGCACCGGGAGCGACCTACCATTGCAATCCGATTCCAGCTGGCTATGCTCGTGTCGGTGTGGATGAAATTCTACCTATGTGTCAATCACTACAGCTTGACATCCCTGGAGGTGAAGGGGAGATGACACTGGGATAAGTCACGAGTGGCTTCATTCTTTGGAAAAAAGAATACATCAAGTTTCCAGGATCGACACCAAGGCCACCTTCTCCACCGAGAAACAATCCATCACCTCCAAGGCAACCGTCTCCTCCTAGTGCACCATCTCCTCCAAGTCCACCTCCAAGTGCACCGTCTCCTCCCAGTAATAGTCCAATCCATGACCCCAACACGAGTCCATCTCAATCTACGTAGTCGCCTCCACCCACTAAGGGCCAAAAGCGGAAGAATACCACCGCTCCGTCAAGCGATAACCGACGCCCAAAGCGACAGTTGTCGCCCCTCCCAAGAGTACCGCCGGTTCCTGATGGGTTCGTAGCATGGAAAACAAAAAATTTCTACCGCAAGGACGAACAAAACCTAGATCTAATCTAGATAAAAGCCAAGATCTAATCTATTAGACATGTAAAACGAGATAGATCTGTACTAACCCTCATAGATCCGAAAGCGTTACGAGATTGGATCTCGTGGTTGATGTAGTCGATCACTTGCCGATCTCAAGATCGTGTGGACGATCCTTCCGGCGCCGCGTTCCGGCAGCGCTTCCGCAGTCGGTCACACGTGTGGAGTCAAAGCAGACCTTCCTCTCCCCATTCTAGCGAGCAGCGGAGGTAGTAGATCTTCTCCACGGAATCCTAGCAGCACGACGGTGTGGTGGTGGTGGTGGAGTAGAGAATTCTGCAGGGCTTTGCCTAAGCCTGAGCAGAGGGAAGGAGGAGGAGAGAGGCGGCGGCTAGGATTTGGAGTGGAGGGGGCAAGGGGGTGGCGCCCCCACCCCTCTATTTAAAGGAGGGAGGCGCCATGGGAGGGGGAGTCCTAGTAGGACTCCCCTCCCTTCCTTGGCCGGCGGATTGGGAGGGGGGGAGGAGTCCTCCTCCCCCACGACTCCTTGTCTTGCCCCACAAGGACTCCTTGATCCTTTCTTAGTTTTCAAGCAAACTCCAAGAAATCTCCTAGAACCTTCTGGAACATTCCGAAACCTTCTAGAATCCCCATACAAATACTCCGGAACATTTCCTAACTTAGAAAATGATCCCCAATATATGAATCTTATTCTACGGACAATTCCGGATCTCCTCGTGATGTCCCGGATCCAATCCGAGACTCCGAACAACATTCGGTCTCCAACGCATATTCCATATCTACTTAAAACAACTTCGAACCTTAAGTGTGTCACCCTACGGTTCGTGAATACGCAGACATGATGAAGACACCTCTCCGATCAATAACCATCAGCGGGATCTGGAGATCCATAACGGCTCCCACATACTCAACGATGACTTCATGATTGATAGAACCATTAACATACGAAACCAATTCCCTTTATCACGCGATATTCTACTTATCCGAGGTTTGATCGTCGGTATCTCCATACCTAGTTCTACCTTGTTACTGATAAGTACTCTTTACTCGTTCCATGTTATGTCATCCCTTGTGACCTAGTCACATGCTTGCAAGCTAACTAGATGACATTCCACCGAGAGGGCCCAGAGCATATCTATCCGTCATATGGATGGACAAATCCCAATCTTGGTCCATGTGCTTCAACACATACTTTCAGAATACCCAATGACACCTTTATAACCACCCAGTTATGAAGCGGTGTTTGATGTCATCAAAGTACCCATCCGGTGATGGTGATTAACATGACCTCATGGTCGAAGGATTAGGTTACTATGCATTTGAAAGCTTACAACAATACGAACTTAATGACTTGATCTTATGCTACGCTTACTATGGGTGTGTGTCCATCACATCATTCTCCTAATGATATAACCTTGTTATTAATGACATCCAATGTCCATGATCAGGAAACCATGATCATCTACTAATCAACAAGCTAGTTCAACAAGAGGCTTACTAGGGACTCTTTTATGTTTACAAAACACACATGTATTAGTGTTTCCTTATAATACAATTATAGCATGGGATGTAAACATTCATCATAAACACAAAGATATAATAATAACCACTTTTATTATTGCCTCTTGGGCATATCTCCAACAGTCTCCCACTTGCACTAGAGTCAATAATCTAGATTACATGGTAATATACCTAACACCCATGGCGTTCTGGTGTTGGTCATGCTTTGCTCTAGGGAGAGGTTTAGTCAACGGATCTGCCACATTCAGATCAGTGTGTACTTTGCAAATCTTTATGTCACCATCTCGGACATACTCGCAAATAGCATGGAAACGTAGCTTGATGTGCTTCAGCTTGCTATATGACCTTGGCTCCTGTGCATTAGCTATGGCACCTGTGTTGTCACAGTAGATGGCCATCGGGTCCAACGCACTAGGAACCACACCAAGTTCAGTAATGAACTCCTTCATCCATATGGCTTCTTGTGCAGCCTCCGAAGCAGTTATGTATTCCGATTCAGTTGAAGATTTCGCCACAACGCTTTGCTTGGCACTCCTCCAGCTCACTGCAGCACCATTCAAAATAAATACGTATCCAGACTGTGACTTTGAGTCATCTGGATCGGTGTTCCAACTAGCATCAGTGTAACTGTTTACAACAAGCTGTTCATCACCTCCATAAGAAAGAACCATATCCTTAGTCCTATTTAGGTACTTTAGGATATTCTTGATCACTGTCCGATGCTCCATTCCAGGATCACTTTGATATCTGCTAGTCAAACTAACAGCATGTGCTATATCTGGTCTTGTACACAGCATGGCATACATGATAGAACCTATGGCCGAGGCATAGGGAATATTATTCATCTTTTCTCTATCTTCTGCTGTAGCCGGACTTTGAGTTTTACTCAAGGTCTTACCTAACAACATGGGCACAAACCCTTTCTTGCTCTCTTCCATTCTAAACTTCTTTAGAACTTTGTCTAAGTATGTACTTTGTGAAAGCGCTATTAGGCATCTTGATCTATCTCTATAAATCTTGATGCCTAGAATATATGCCGCTTCGCCAAGATCCTTCATTGAAAAACTATTATTCAAACAGGTTTTGACGCTATTAAGAAGTTCTATATCATTCCCAATCAACAATATGTCATCTACATATAGTACTAGGAATGCTACAGAGCTCCCACTCACCTTCTTGTAAATACAAGCTTCTCCATAATTTTGTATAAATCCAAAGTTTTTGATTATTTTATCAAAATGTTGATTCCAACTCCGGGATGCTTGCTTCAGTCCATAAATAGAGCGCTGAAGTTTGCATACCTTGTCAGCATCACTAGGATCGACAAAACCCTTGGGTTGTACCATATACAACTCTTCCTCAATGTCACCATTAAGGAACGCCGTTTTGACATCCATCTGCCAAATCTCATAATCAAAATATGCAGCAATTGCTAACAAAATCCTCACAGACTTTAGCTTCGCTACTGGTGAGAAAGTCTCATCGTAGTCAACTCTTTGAATTTGTCGGAACCCTTTCGCGACAAGTCGAGCCTTATAGACGGTAACATTACCATCAGCATCTGTTTTTCTTTTGAAAATCCATTTGTTCTCGACAGCCTTACGGCCATCCGGTAAGTCCACCAAAGTCCATACTTGGTTTTCGTACATGGATCCCATTTCAGATTTCATGGCTTCTAGCCATTTGTCGGAATCTGGGCTCACCATAGCTTCTTCATACGTCCTAGGGTCATCAGTGTTGTCCACCAACATGACGTTCAAGGCAGAGTCATACCAATCAGGAGTGGTATGAACCCTCGTTGACCTACAAGGTTCAGCAGTAACTTCGTTCGAAGTTTCATGATCACCATCATGAGCTTCCTCTCCAATTGGTGCAGGCGGCACAAAAACATCTTCCGGTGTTGCGCTACTCTCAATTCCGAGAGAAGGTTCAATAACCTCGTTGAGTTCTACTTTCCTTCCAGTCACTTCTTTCGAGAGAAACTCCTTCTCAAGAAAGGATCCATTCTTGGCAACGAAAACTTTGCCTTCGGATCTATGATAGAAGGTATACCCAATTGTTTCTCTAGGGTATCCTATGAAGACGCATTTCTCCACTCTGGGTTCAAGCTTATCAGGTTGTAACTTCTTTACATATGCTTCGCAACCCCAAACTTTAAGGAACGACAACTTAGGTTTCTTACCAAACCACAATTAAATGCAGATTGTCGTTTCAGCGGATTTAGATGGTGCCCTATTTAAAGTGAATGCGGTGTCTCTAATGCATAGCCCCAAAATGATAGTGGTAAATCTGTAAGAGACATCATAGACCAACCATATCTAAGAGAGTTCGATTCTGACGTTCGGACACACCATTACGTTGTGGTGTTCCCGGTGTCAATCATGAAAGTATTCCACATTTCTTTAAATGCATGCCAAACTCATAACTCAGATATTCACCTCCGCAGTCAGAACACAGAAACTTAATCTTCTTGTTACGATAATTTTCCACTTCACTTTGAAATTCCTTAAACTTCTCGAAAGTTTCGGACTTATGTTTCATAAAGTAGACATACCCATATCTACTTAAGTCATCCGTGAAAGTTAGAACATAACAATATCCACCACGCGATGCCACACTCATTGGACCGCACACATCGGTATGTATTATTTCCAATAAGTCTGTAGCTCGCTCCATTATTCCAGAGAATGGAGTCTTAGTCATTTTTCCCATTAGACATGCTTCACATCTTTCAAGTGATTCAAAATCAAGTGATGCAAGAAGTCCATCAGAATGGAGTTTCTTCATACGCTTCACTCCAATGTGACCAAGACGACAGTGCCACATGTATGTAGAATTATCATTCAATTTTATTCATTTAGCATCTATGTTGTGAACATGTGTATCACTACTATCGAGATTCAATAAGAATAAACCATTCATCTCAGGTGCATTACCATAAAAGACATTACTCATATAAATCGAACAACCTTTATTCTCAGACTTAAAAGAGTAACCGTCTCGCAATAAACAAGATCCGGATATAATGTTCATGCTTAACGCAGGCACCAAATAACAATTATTCAAATTTAAAACTAATCCCGAAGGTAGATGTAGAGGGAGCGTGCCGACGGCGATCACATCAACCTTGGAGCCATTTCCAACGCGCATCGTCACCTCGTCTCTTGCCAGTCTTCGTTTATTCCGCAGCTCTGCTTTGAGTTACAAATATGAGCAACCGAACCAAGATCAAATACCTGCACTACTACGATTACGATAAGATACACATCAATAACATGTATATCGAATATACCTTTCTTCTTGATGTTGCCGTTCTTCGATCCGCCAGTACTTGGGGCGCTTCGCCCAAAGGACCAGCACCCTTGTAGTAGAAGCATTCGATTCAGGCTTAGGACCAGCCTTGGCTTCTTAGCAGTGTGTGACAGCCTTTCTTGCCGTCCTTCTTGAAGTTGCCCTTTTCTTAGGCTTGCCCTGTTTCTTGAAATTGGTGGTCTTATTGACCATCAACACTTGGTGCTCCTTCTTGATCTCCACTTCAGCAGTTTTCAGCATGGGCGATAGTTCAGTGCAGCGTCTTGTTCATGCAAAGGTATATTGTAGTTCATCACAAAGTTCTTATAACTCGGTGGCGTGATTGGAGGACACGGTGAATCCCTAACTCATTAGGAATCGTTATCCCCAACTCTTGGAGCTTGTTTGCGTGCCTGCGGACATGGTGAGCACGTGCGCTAATGAACTTCCCTCTTCCATCTTACAGGTAAAGAACTTTTCGGAGGCCTCATAGCTCTCCACGGCCGCGTGAGTCTCAAAAATGAGCTTGAGCTCCTTAATGATCTCGAATGGGTCGTGGTGCTCAAAATGCTTCGAGCTCCGCTTAAACCGTCTGAGGATGGCACATCGAACTGTGGAGTAATGATTTTTCCGAGTGGCGTAAACATTCTTACGTCATCGGTGGCATCTTCTGCAGTGGGTCACCTAGCGGTGCTTGAGCACATAGGTCATCGACCAGCCCTAAGGACAATCTTGGACCACGAGCAGTCCCGTGAAGTTGCTTCCATTGTTCTTAAGCTTTTCTTTCTCTAGGAACGCATTGAAATTGATGGAGAGGTTCGCCATAATCTACAACAAATTTGCAAGTAGTTTAGACTAAGTTTATGATAAATTGAGTTCAATTTTAATTCTTAAATTAACTAGGTGAACTCCCACTCAAAACAACATCCCTCACATTGTCTTAGTGATTACACGAACCAAGTCCACTACACCAAGTCCGATCTTCATGAGAGAAGATGTAGTTTCATCGGCGAACAATCTTCATGTTCATCATATCACTTATATGATTCATGCTATATCTTTCGGTATTCCGTGTTCCGAGACCATGTCTGTACATGCTAGGCTCGTCAAGATTAACCTTAGTTTCCGCATGTGCAAATCTGGCTTGCACCCGTTGTATGCACACGTAGAATCTATCACATCCGATCATCACGAGATGCTTCGAGACGACGAGTCTTAGCAACGGTGCCAACTAAGGACGAACACTTTATTACTTGAAATTTAGTGAGAGGGATCATCTTATAATTCTACCGTCGCGATCTAAGCAATACAAGATGCATAAAGGATTAATATCACAGGCAATTCATAATTAGTGTGATATGATATGGCCCTTTCTTCTTATGCCTTTGATCTCCATCTCCAAAGCACGGACATGATCTCCATCATCACCAGCATTGCGTCAAGGTCAGTGGCGCCGCTTCATGGTTGTCCATCATCACCAGCAACTATTACAACTACTTGGAATAAAGCTATTACAAGATGAATAAACACGCAGGTCTTAACAGAATTAAAGACAACCATTAGGCTCCTGTCGGTTGCCATATTACAACAAGGATCATTGCATACATCAAATATAATCACAATCACATGATGGCCATATCACATCACAAAACCCCTGCAAAAACAAGTTAGACGCCTCTAATTTTCTTTGCATGTTTTACGTGGTTTGGGGCTTTCGAATAAGAACAGATATTACCTACAAAACTGAACCACAACGTTGATACAAGTGCTATCGAGTGCAAAGTGTAGATTGGATCTATACTATGGTGGGAGAGACAGACACCCGCAAAGCCACTTGTGCAAAGCAAGTTACACGTCAAGCGTGGAGCAACTCTCATGTGCGATGACATGTAAGGTTAGCCCGAGCCGCTTCATCCCACTATACCGCAAGATGCAAAGTACACAAAGCAAAAGACGGCACGAGCACCAACTCCCACAAAACCATTGTGTTCTACTCGTGCAACAGATCTACGCATAGATACGGCTCTGATACCACTGATGGGTTCGTAGCATGGAAAACAAAAAAATTCTACCGCAAGAACGAACAAAACTCAGATCTAATCTAGATAAAAGCCAAGATCTAATCTATTAGACATGTGCAACGAGATAGATCTGTACTAACCCTCGTAGATCCGAAAGTGTTACGAGATTGGATCTCGTGGTTGATGTAGTCGATCACTTGCCGATCTCAAGATCGTGTGGACGATCCTTCCGCAGCGCCCATGATCGGTAACACGCATGAGTCAAAGCAGACCTTCCTCTCCCCGTTCCAGCGAGCAGCGAAGGTAGTAGATCTTCTCCACGGAATCCCAGCAGCACGACGGTGTGGTGGTGGTGGTGGAGTAGAGAATTCTGCAGGGCTTCGCCTAAGCCTGAGCAGAGGGAAGGAGGAGGAGAGAGGCGGCGGCTAGGGTTTGGAGTGGAGGGAGCAAAGGGGTGGCGCCCCACCCCTCTATTTAAAGGAGGGAGGCGCCATGGGAGGGGGAGTCCTAGTAGGACTCCCCTCCCTTCCTTGGCCGGCGAATTGGGAGGGGGGAGGAGTCCTCCTCCCCCCGACTCCTTGTCTTGCCCCACAAGGACTCCTTGATCCTTTCTTAGTTTTCAAGCAAACTCCAAGAAATCTCCTAGAACCTTCCGGAACATTCCGAAACCTTCTAGAATCCCCATACAAATACTCCGGAACATTTCCTAACTTAGAAAATGATCCCCAATATATGAATCTTATTCTCTAGACAATTCTGGATCTCCTCGTGATGTCCCGGATCCAATCCGAGACTTCAAACAACATTCGGTCTCCAACGCATATTCCATATCTACTTAAAACAACTTCGAACCTTAAGTGTGTCACCCTACGGTTCGTGAATACGTAGACATGATGAAGACACCTCTCCGATCAATAACCATCAGCGGGATCTGGAGATCCATAACGGCTCCCACATACTCAACGATGACTTCGTGATTGATAGAACCATTAACATACGAAACCAATTCCCTTTATCACGCGATATTCTACTTATCCGAGGTTTGATCATCGGTATCTCAATACCTAGTTCTACCTTGTTACTGATAAGTACTCTTTACTCGTTCCATGTTATGTCATCCCTTGTGACCTAGTCACATGCTTGCAAGCTAACTAGATGACATTCCACCGAGAGGGCCCAGAGCATATCTATCCGTCATATGGATGGACAAATCCCAATCTTGGTCCATGCGCTTCAACACATACTTTCAGAATACCCAATGACACCTTTATAACCATACTTTCAGAAGCGGTGTTTGATGTCATCAAAGTACCCATCCGGTGATGGTGATTAACATGGCCTCATGGTCGAAGGATTAGGTTACTATGCATTTGAAAGCTTACAGCAATACGAACTTAATGACTTGATCTTATGCTACGCTTACTATGGGTGTGTGTCCATCACATCATTCTCCTAATGATATAACCTTGTTATTAATGACATCCAATGTCCATGATCAGGAAACCATGATCATCTACTAATCAACAAGCTAGTTCAACAAGAGGCTTACTAGGGACTCTTTTATGTTTACAAAACACACATGTATTAGTGTTTCCTTATAATACAATTATAGCATGGGATGTAAACATTCATCGTAAACACAAAGATATAATAATAACCACTTTTATTATTGCCTCTTGGGCATATCTCCAACAGTTCCTCCCAAGAGGGCTTACGACCTAACCGATGAGGAGACCGATGCGGTCGTACGGGCCGAAGTGGATGCTCATTTTAAAAAGAAACAACATGAGCTAGAGGTCCAAATAAAACCGGAAACCATGGAGCACTTTAGGAAATTACTGACGCAGCCATCCCAAGCTCAGTTAAATGCGCCAGATGACTATACACGATGTCTTCAGAAGACACTGAAACAGAAGATATCAAGCGGTAGAGGAAGCATCACAAAAGAGGTTCCCCAGCAGGGGGAACAAGCAAAACAATCGAGTGGTAGCGGAAGCATCGTATCGGCGCCCCAATTTGGGAAACAAGCAAAACAATCGAGTGGTAGCCGAGAACTGAAGAGATGTTCCCAGACTAGAAACAAGCAAACCAATTGCTCCCCCCACTCCAGGTGAACATACCCGAACCTCAACTATATGAGGAACCTATGGATCCGGAAACGGCTAGGATATTGGTCGAGCAATGTGGTATGCCTATTCATGAAATTATTCACGACGATATGCCCAAGGCTGAGGTAGCACCCAAATTTATTACGGGGAGCCTCTGGTCAGTTCTGAGAGGCTTCAGGATATGCCAACACAAATGCGACGATTCCATGAATGGTACATGAAAGCATCAAAAAAACAGCGAAATTGGCTCTTACTGAAAGTTCGAAAATCGCATTACTTCACTAAAGACGAGGTCCCTATTGAATTTACAGAATTATTTCAGTTATTCAATCTAAAGGAACTCGACAAAACTATCCTCGATTATTGTTATGTAAGTGATTACTTTATTTATGTAATTAGGTCTCTATCTCAGCTTGTTCAATTCATTGCCAGTAAGTATACTCACTATATTCTTTTGTACGCTATATATAATAATGCAGAATAAAGATGCTCGATTGTAAATGAAAGGCTATCAATGGATTCGGGTTCATTGACCCACATCGAGTTCATGGAGCTATACTAAAGGATAAACCACTGGAGACCGATCACAACTTGTTGCGGTTTCTCACGAAACAGTATTTCTGTAATGAAATACTATTTCCTTACCACGACGGCAAGTGAGTTTTTGTACACATTAACTTTTGCTTACTCGATGTTCAGTATAAATGATGAGTTACTGACGTATGTAAACCTTCCGTAGGTACCACTGGATTCTTCTAAGCATTTCACTTGACTTGGGAAGAGTTCACATCATGGACTCACTAAACAAAGACATTGAAAACTACCGCAGCATTATCGATGCGCTCCAGAGGTAATTTCAACCATTATCGCACTATATTGGTTTCTTTCGTTCATTTTCTGGGATATTAAGTAGTTATTAACTCATACATTAATTTTCTTTGTCGGGTAGGGTTTGGACACAGTTTAAGAACCATGTCCGCGGTCAATGGCGTGAGGAGCTATTTTTTAAATCACTCTCGGTAAGTAGTACGAGCTAAGTCCGCGCATTTATTTAATTCTAGTTTATGTGCATTTATCATGCTAGCGTTATTATTTGATTGAATTCTATTCTTGTAAAGTGCGCGAGGCAGCCACAGGGAACTAATCTATGTGGATTCTACGTGTGCGAGTTCATTCACATCAGTATTGAGAAGCCGTCGGAAAATGTTCGAGTAAGTAAACAATATATTCACCCTTTATTTTTATTACAAAATGTTGTGTTGAGTCTAATTCATACGATCTCCTTTTTATATAGTTGGACGCGATGCGGGACAATCTCCTACCAGAGGACCGCGTAATAGCAATCCAAGAGGAATTTGCTGCATTCTTTGTCGACGAGGTCATAGACCCACGCGGAGAATACTCTATACGTAGACCCTAAAGCATCCATGTAATGATCTCCATGTAATCAAATAGACATGCTCTGAACCCGGTTGGGACTCCATGTATGCTTGTAAGAGAAATTATATTATATATTGCGTCAATGTGTACAAGTACTGTGTAGTACCGTTCTGTATGTATACGAAAACTTGTTTCTAACGAAAACACATAATGAAAAATAATTGAACACAAAATGAAAAGAAAAACACAAAACCCTTAAACCCCATCTCCTGCCGCGGCAGCCAAATGACCCAAAATGCTGCCGCGGCAGGAAACCTTTAGTCCCGGTTCGTAACACGACCCGGGGCTAAATGTCCTGCCGCCCAGCGCGCCTCGCAGGCCACATGGTTGGACCTCTAGCCCCGGTTCGTAACAGAACCGGGGCTAAAGCTTGGACCTTTAGTCCCGCTTTTGCAGTCCCGGTTTGCAATCCGCGGCTAAAGGCCCTTACGAACCGGGGCAAATGGCCTAGTTTCTACTAGTGGTGTGAGCTCATATGCTCATGATATGTACTCTCTGTATATGCATTGGTGTAACAGAGAACAACAGATGCATTGAGTCTGCAATTATGCTCGAATCGTTAAAATAGCTACAACTTGATTTCATTGTTGATCGAACATGAACCTAATGAATAATCGTAACAAGGCAAGTATGAAACATTTTGAGGTAACACAAGCAAGGCAAAGGCGTCTTGGTCATCGGGTTACGAGCCGACAACACCTCAAAGAGAGGGGAATGTGATCGAAGGTGGATCATGGACATTATCTACATGCATGATTTTTTCCATAATTGTTTAAAACTGAAATGATGTGATTTTGCTTAGAATTTTGTCTAGAGTTCATGTGTACTAGGAGTTAACTGCGACGAGTCTGCAACATACTGAGGGAGAAACAAATTGGCATTTACGGGAGCAAGAGCAATGCTACACTTACGGGAGGAGTTTTACGGATTGGCATTTACGGGATGACGTGGAGTCGTAAGGTTGGCCCAGTTTTTTTCACCTTTCATTTTTTCAGGAACGGGAACCACCCACCAATCAGCACGTCAGTCCGTAGCCAGATTCCGTGAGAAATTTTTCGTAAGTGTAGGATTATTGAACAAATTGTGGGTAACGTGCCCTTGTGTCTAACCTCACATAGAACACCTTTGATTCTTTCTTTCTTGGCTTCACCTCCGTGTTTATGGAAGACTGTACCGTACAACTTATCTTGGAGTATGCCCTTTGTCCTCGGATTCGAAATGTATATATGGGGCGTTTTAGGACATACAAATATTCTTTGAGATCGTACTTTGATATTTTTTTGTTTTCGAGGGAACGTCAACTCTTTGCTGATTTTTAATAAACTTTAGGGTTTAGTACACCACTTCACCTAGCCATATTTTTTCCGAGGAGATGAGTGTTCGTCACACAGACCTGAAAATAATGTGCTATTCGGAAGCCAGCTATGCGAGTCTACTTAATTTAGCAACCACGCAAGCTATAGGCGGTCGTGAGGAGTGACGAAGAGTTTGAACATTGAAGTACACATAGAATACGAGAGAAGTAGTAACACGGTTGCTTGCATGCAGTTGGATTGCAGCCAACATACCACATGCGCCGCGCGCAATTGTAAACACCTGCATATTTTTTGGAAATGGGACCTGCATATGTAAAGTTAAAGTTAGTCCCCTTTTGTTTCCCGTATTTAATCATGCAAAGTCCTTGTCAAGTTGTCATTGACTCATTGTCCTGAAATGTGAGCCACCGAGCACACATGGTCGGCGTCATGTTGGATCGATATATAGGGGGGGTCCGGAAATGGAAATAGCTCACAGCGCAAGCAAACGCTCGTTGAATGCAATGTCACGGGCCGGAGAAGATATTCTGCCACCACCACGACACGAGGGAGCAACTGGCCGGTGCAGGCATTCCATGTGATCGAATGGCAATTTGGGACTTGCAAAGGTGCGGCATAGCAGAGGAGCCGAACATCACCAGTGCCATCCAACGATCTACGGTAGGAACTCCAGCTAGCTAGCTAGCTAGCTAGCACAGCACTACAGTGCCATCCAACGATCTACAGTAGTACTACTCCGTACTTGCTAGGTAACATAACATGCACGCGGGCTTGACTAATAAACACCATGCAAATCACTACTGTTCGCTCGCTAGTACTCCTAGAACGTGCTGTCTAAGATCGGTGCATATTGGATCAATGCTGCCTCAGTCGCCCGTCGACGTTGGGGACTTGAAGTTGAAATTCGGCGAGAAGAAATCCGGCCATGGCGGCCAACGCACCCACTAGGATCGAGATCGGGATCGCCCACACCGGGACATACGGTGAGATGATGCAGCGCAGCCAGCCCAGATACCCGGCGCACGCCACCGTGCTCGGCAGCAGCACGGCGTCGACGACGTGCAGGGCGAGGGGGTGCTCCTCCGACACCGTCTTCGTCACCCGGACCGCGCCATTCGGGTACGACGGCGGCGACGGCCAAAGGTCCAGCGCGCCCCCGTCATCGCCAGCGTACTCACCGACACCCAGTAGAACCCCTTGAACCGCTTCCTGCCGTAGCACGCCGCCATGCCGTGGTACAGCAGCACGGCTACCCGGTCGGCGACGGCGAGGCGTCGGAACGTGGGATCGAACGCAGCGACGGCCTTGTCGTCGGGGCAGAAGACCGTGAGCCCGCCGCCGCTGACGAGGCGCTCCTGGAAGATCTCGCCCGCGTTCGGCGTCGTCGAGAGGAGCCCGGCGAATCCCCCGCAGCCGTTCTTGGACAAGAGGTCCACGAACCCCTGCCACGCGTCATCCGGGCAGAAGAACGTGAGCCCTCTTCCGCCGCCGCCACCACCAACGGGGAGGCGCTCCTGGAAGACGTCGCTCGCGTCGGACGTCACGTTGTGGAGGCCAACGGAGCTCCCACAGCCGTTCAATGACGTCGCGTCTCGGAACTTGAGCCGGGGCAGCCTGGGCTCGTCGTCGCCGGCAGCGCCTCCAGACACGGCGAGCACAAGAACCAGCACAAACAGTGCGGCCATCGCAGGCGGGCGGCAGGAGAGGAGACGGTAGAATTGACCGTGATCGGTGTCGATCGATCGAGTTGATTAGTGTCTACTGGCTACTGGCTACTGGCTAGCAGTCCAGTGCAGTGCAGTGTAGGATATCGGGTAATCAACTGTCGACGTACCAGGACGGTGGGAGCTTCACTCCATGGATGGAGGTGTGACAGGAGGAGACGACCTAGGTTTGACTGGTCTGGAAGGAGAGTGAGGAAGAAAGGAATAAAGGCTGGACGGCTGGACAGGTACGTGTGGGCCGCACCGATCGAGCAAGCGCGTGTTGTGCAGGAGTAGTACTAGCTACCATGGCGATGACACTTCTCAATCGCAGCGCGTACACACTAACTTTTTTTTTTGAAACGAGGTGCTGAACCAACTTACAGTGTCTTACTAGCTCAACGTGCCATAACTAACGCGGCCCATCGCCCATGGTTTCTTCTCAGAAAGATCACTCGTGCAATTAAAGAAGGTCATTCAGTACATTGTGATGTGTTGATCCGAATATTGATGCGTACGTTTGCCGCGTCAGTTACATTGAACATTGATCGGAAAGATATATGAACATCGATGCATGCCATGTGCGACCTGTTCGACCGGAGAGGTTAATATTCCTGCATCATATGTCCAATATAGGAAATGACGACGACGGGGCAAAATGATATCGACATCGATCAAGATCTCAAAAAAGAAAAAATGGCATCCATCACTCATCACCGCATGCATCTGCATCTCCCTGCATCCACATATGGTATGATATCGACGGGCCACAAACATATATATACACATGAGACATGTCGTAATGGAAAAAGAGTACTCAGTCACGGTGTGAGTGTGTGTCACAATCTAGCTCTTGTACTGTTGTACTCCCTCCTTCTCTAACGCTTGTCTTAAGTCAAAAAAAAAGAAGTGCGATGGCGGAAATACTTTGCCATAAAAGCAACGATACAATAGTTTTTTTTCTTTTTGAGCTGAATAATACAATAATTGTTGCAGTTAGATTTGTCATACTGTATTATTTGTCTTTTATCTTTTGACAAACTAGCATAGTAGTGGCCCTCACAAATGCGAGGGCATCATCTGTAGTGGGTTGGAAGTGTTAAAAAATAAAATATGATTTTACTTATAACACATTATTTTCCATTATGTCTAAAGAAACAAAACTGTTCAACAACTATTGCAAATGTTTTGGTAGACGAAATATCATGTATGCAAGTAACATCTTTGACTGTCTAAAATTTGTAAGCAAATGATTATTATCGCACATGTTGAAACACCCAGTAAGTCATATTAGATCTATAATAAAATTATAGTACTAACAAGATGTTTTATCCAGGACCAAGCCAGCAAAATCCGAGGCCCTATGCGAAACTCGAAAATAGGGCCTTATTGCACCATAAAATTTTAAATTATTCAATTATAATGTATGCCAGAGTATCATATTACAAAGAAATTGAATATTTAAAGAAGCTCAATAAACATTATTGAACAACATTATTCTTTTAGTTTTTGTTCTATCATCGTATTACGCATATATGACTATAATAACTTCATGTCAGATTTCTATCTTCATCAGCATCAATGTCGGATTTTTTAACCTTTAGATCAGCCTCAGATTATCACAATAAAATTTCAAGTTACCGTTATCGCAATGTTTTTTCTTACGTTAGGATTATCACAAGAAGATTTTAAGCTATTGGCATCAATATCGGATTTTATATCCTTTAATTTTTCTTTCTTTTCTTTTTTCATATGCTTTTGATAACCGGATTCCTTCTTTCCTATGCTATGCTGATTCCAGTTTTGATTCTTCAAAACTATGTAAAAAAAGATGAACACTATTAAACAGAGACCTAGGGCAATACGACGGAGATGGGAGAAAAAATAAAAAATATGCAGGATGGGGAAGGGATGCACGTACCTAGCAGAACTGGATTGATAGATTAGATCCATGCGATCAATTTTGGGGATGGGAAGGAAATTTGATGAAGAAAGAGATTGTCAACTCGCGTCTCTAGCTCTGCAAGAAGATGATTTGACGCGCCCCTGACCGTCTCGTCTAGGCGGCTCCAGCGATCGATCAAGCGTCCAGTCCAGGCAGTCCGGTTTCCATGTCTCACGTAGTTCAAGGCCCAGCCCAGCTAAGGCCGGCCCCTGTGTCCTTTTCACTTCCCGTTCACAGCGGCCATGGTGCAGATTCCCGCTTCCAGGCTCCCACGCAAGGAAACTTGCCAAAAATAAAATTCTGCCTCACATACCTACGCAGGCTTATACCAGAAATTTGGGCCCCTCAGAATTTTGGGCTCTGTGCGGCTGCACGGGCCGCACTCGGCTCGGGCCTGG
Organism: Avena insularis; assembly: GCA_023614405.1. NCBI lineage: Eukaryota > Viridiplantae > Streptophyta > Magnoliopsida > Poales > Poaceae > Avena > Avena insularis. Next base: position 90,871,860 of record CM042686.1, read on the forward strand.
TTTGATCGGTATGCGAGGTTAGTTAACGTTGGAAAAAAATCATTGAGTTGAGAATAAAATCGTATATCATCATTAGTGGGTAGGTCAATTAAATAGTGGAAAGTATCTTGTTCTAATGTTTCTTGCTCTTATTCACTCACACCATGCCACAATGTGCAACGTTTTAGAAACACGAACGTTGTGAAACTTTGCCCATTATTTTGTACAAATATATTATTTTCTTCATGGCATATTGTTAACATGTTTATACATCGAGTAGTTAGAGCTAGGGTATGACTTTAAGTTCTCCAGAACGATGTTGATTTTTAAATCATTCATTCCAAAATTTCTCTAACTTATCCTGATCTTCATTCAATGGTTCTATACACACGGTCACATGTATTTTCTATGTTATGCACAATGAATACATATCCTTGGTATCATACTACGAGACTCTTAACCAGTTGTCAATTTTACTACGCAATTGGAATTCCATTTCACTTATGTGGAATTTGTTACCTCTGAGAAAGGCACATACAATAGTTCAAATATGATACCATACAAACTAAAAAATATCCGCCAAATAAATTATAAGATATGATACCATACAAACAAAACAATATCCGCAAGAACAATTATAAGAATTAAGCGCATGCTTTTCAGTTCCTCTTATTTAAAATAATATCGACACACTGTGTGCATACAAAGATGACGTCGCCATAGAGGATTACCTGTAGCGGAGTCTCTAGGCGCAGGAACCAGGCGAGAACGCTGTCCTCAGGAGGCGATCCTAAGATAATATCATAAATAATAAATTTAAAATTTTAAAAATTTAAAAATACATAGATATATTTCTTATGAGTGTGCTACGTCGAGCTATGGATATTCAAAATTCTTGATCTTAGTAAATTAAGGAATATTTTCAAAAAGAACCTGGAGCTTAGCCATTGATTAGGATTTATGGATGACATTAAAGCTTTATTATAGAAACTATGCATAGGGTTTACTTCTATTTAAATGTTGATATTACCTTGTGTTTGTAAATAGTACAAAGATTTAAAGAACCGAATTTTACATTGTGTTATCCGATTATTGGAATCCTTGAATAGGCGACAAAAATAATTTTTATGCAATAAAAAATATACAAGAGGGGGCATTTGCCCCCGCTCTCAGCAGCCCAGGAAACAGAGGGAGCACATCAGCAGCCCAGGAAGTCTGCCATCCCAACTAACGCATGGCGCAGGCTGGCTCCGCATCGCAGATGCTCACCGTGATCTGGCAGTACTTTACCCACCCGCTGCCGCCGGCAGTAGGGGCCTCCTCGTGGTGGCAGTGGATGAAGGACGTTCTGGTGCTAGCGGGCGATATGCCACCCCACCACGCATTGTCGCACGCAGCAGCAGAGAACTGCCACGGCGGCCAAGATGACGGCGACGCAGAGGAGTACCTGTAGCGGAGTCTCTAAGTGCAGGAACCAGACGAGAACGATGTCCTCGGGAGGCGACCCTAAGACAATATCATAAATAATAACTTCATAAATTTCAAAATACATATATATATTTCTTACGAGTGTGCTACGCAGAGCGATGGATATTCCAAATTCTTGATCTTAGTAAATTAACGAAGATTTTTGGAAAGAACCCGAAGCTTAGGCATTGATTAGGATTTATGGGCGACATTAAAGCTTTATTATAGAAACGATGCATAGGTTTTACTTCTATTTAAATGTTGATATTACCTTGTGTTTGTAAATAGTAGAAAGATTTAAAGAACCATCTTTTACATTGTGTTGTCCCATTATTGGAATCCTTGTATACCGAAAAAAAAATATTTTATGCAATAAAAATATAACGAGGGGGCATTTGCCCCCGCTCTCCCAATTCTAGTTAAACAATAATATATGTTTATATGTTTGCCTTACCAAAGTTTTGAAACGTCCTTCGCCACTAAGACCTATCTGGTGTTTGAACCAGCTCTGGTCATATTGCTTTGGTCATGCCTCACCATGATGACCAGGACCGGTTTTTGGCACAAACAAGCTAGTACTCAAACTCACCCTAGCACGACAATTTGATTGAACTGAAAACAGGAAGCACATATAGATATAGACAGTCATAGAGACACACAAACAGAGGGAGCACATCAACAATTTAGGCAGGCGGCCACCCCGGCTACCGCATTGCGCTGGCTGGCTCCTGCATCGCAGATGCTCGCCGCGATCTAGCAGTACTTCACCAACCCGCCGCCGCCGGCAGCTGGGGCCTCCTTGTTGTCCGGCGACTGCTAGGCCTTGGTGCTAGGTGGCGGTGGAGGAAAGACTTTCTGGTGCTACCGGGCGGTGTGCCACCCCGCCACGCACTATCGCACGCAGCAGTAGAGAACTGCCGTGGCGGCCAAGATGACAGCAACGCAGAGGAGAACCTGTAGCAGAGTCTCCAGGCACAGGAACTAGACGAGAACACTGTCCTCGGGAGGTGACCCTAGGACAATATCATAAATAATAACCTAACAAATTTCAAAATACATAGATATATTTCTTATGAGTGTGCTACGCTGAGCGATGGATATTCAAAATTCTTGATCTTAGTAAATTAAAGAAGATTTTCAAAAAGAACCTGGAGCTTAGCCATTGATTAGGATTTATGGGCGACATTAAAGCTTTATTATAGAAAGGATGCATAGGTTTTACTTCTATTTAAATGTTGATATTACCTTGTGTTTGTAAATAGTACATAGATTTAAAGAACCATCTTTTACATTGTGTTATCCAATTATTGGAATCTTTGAATAGCCGACAAAAATAATTTTTATGCAATAAAAATATACCGGAGGGGGCATTTGCCCCGGTCTCTCAATTCTAGTTAAACAATAATATATGTCTATATGTTTTCCCTACCTTTGAACCGTCCTTCGCCACTAAGACCTATCTGGTGTTTGAACCTGTTGGCATTTAACCTTGTTGCTTTACTCCTTAGTTTTCTGAGTTAGTCACGTTTCCTTGTACTGTTAGGTCGTAGACACTTAGGAGTTTCAGCTATACGTGTTTTGTGCGTACAAGTTCAATAAGGTCACAAACATGCTGAGTCCACGTTGCGGCCAGATCGAGTTTAGCGTTTTTGTAGCATCGAGTGAGTCCACGATCAGAAGCCGTGGGATGGCGCGAGCATGTCGGGTCGTGGCGTAGCATTCGCTCAGTTTGTTTTGCTGTCGAATAAAAAGCAAGAGAATGAAAAGATGCAGGTTAACGCATCGCAAAAACTGCTGCCTCTCTGTGTTCGCGTGTGTACCCTGCTCCTGTGTGTTTCAGGTGTTGCACATCAGGATCAGAGCCGTCAGAACCCGCTCTGCTCTTAATGATGACGCCTAGGGTGTAATACCCGTACTAGCAAGATGTTACGCCGGAACAACTTCCTTATCACCGTTTCAGATTAAGTAATCTAAAGGGGATCTTTCATCATGAGTTGTTGCTCGTTGTAGCCATGAAAGACAATGATCTGTGCCGCCTATGAAACAAAGAGGTTAAAGGCAAGAAAGTTAAATAATGATCCTGTCGATCATCATTGTTCGCGACAAGAAAATAAGATGAGCAATAAGATGTGTTCGTGGGATTGAGAATTCGACATCAGTGGAAGAAAAAGGCTAATTTCTCATATATGGCACAAAGAGTTCCGATGCTAACGGTGTCATGCATGGCGTTATTCAATTAATCATCTTCACAGGCGGCCACTGTTGCCTAGAAAGGTGCTGCGATCGCGCAGGGTCTACAAGGTTGTTCTTTGTCGGGGGGCAGTAATCCTGGTTTACATTTCTCAAATCCTCTTGGGTTAACATTATGTATCCTTGGCATTGGTAACATTTTTGTTTTGTTCCTTGATTTCCCTGTACGCATCATGCATGATGCTCTTCAGTAGTGTAGTTATTCTTTCGCTTTCGTCCTTGCATCAGCTTAAGTGTGTTAAGTTGACTGCCTTTGTGATTTGGGTATGAGACCATGTAAGGAATTGTAACTGGCTCAGGCAGCGTACCTGTTTTAACTCCCTACGAACTCATCAGAGTTTTATTAGTTTAGTTGACAAGGTGCATGTATAGAAAGCATCATAAAGTTAAGCTGGGTGCCTTAGCCAAGCCAGCTTACAAAAACACACTAAGTTGCTTCCGGTCGATCCAGCTAGCTACTTACTACTACCAGCTAAGTTGAGAATAAGATGTAATCGCCGTAGTTTCGATGCAAACATGGTGTCAAGGGTGAGTAGGTGACGGTTTTGGATGGTGTCCTTTCTTGTACTTTCTTAAAGTGGTCTCTTGGACTGGATGGGTACGATGCGTGTGCACAAGGTTGATGGCTATAGCTAATACTATACTCCTACTTGGTAATTCACTAGAGCTAGCACCGAGGGAATGTTCATGGAAAAATACTAGAGTACATGTTCCTGCACGATCACTCACTGGTAGGTGCAGCTAGGGATCGGTCATACGACTCATATTCCGGTGGCTAAGAAGTTGCCCCTGCACCAACCGAAGTAAAACTTGATTCGGAGATATCAATTACTACCTCCGTTTCATAATATAAGCCTTATTAGCAAGCTAAAACAGCTTTCTAAAAAAGCTTATGTTATGGAACGGAGGTAGTACTTGTGTAAACTTGGGGAATATTTTCAACTACACCAATGCATCAGGCATCTCCAATCACTAAGATAATAACATACCATGATTATAACGACGTATTGAATAAACATAACCATAGATACAAGATAACCGCACCATCCAAAAATACTCAAATAATCATAATATGAAAAGGGGGGGTCAATGCAATGTTACAACCCATCACGGAGACCATGATGGCGAAGGAAGAAGGACCAGTGGCGATGAAGACGGTGACGGTGACGGTGACAGTGTCAGCAGCGGCACATGGGATGCGCCCTAGTGGTGGCTCCTTGGTATCTTCCTCCCCGTCCTTCCTTCAAAATTGTGGTGGATGGAGATGGATCTGGGGGTGGCGTGGCGACAGGTGACATGGGCATAACCCTTCGGGTGTCTATTATTGGTATATATGGTGCGGCCCAACGGAAGCCTCACCCGAAGATATGCCAAGATCCATGAAGCCCATGACGGTTAGACTGATACAAAGTATACAAGGACACAGAATCCTGCGGAACAAGACAAGGAAACTACAAGACTAGACTAGATAGGAACTGTAACTTGTAAACCAACTCGTATTGGTACCCGAGACCTAGCCTCCTCATATATAAAGGCTAGGAGGGGCCAACAAGGAGGACATCCAATCTTACAATACGCACACCTCTCTCTCGGCGAGATCGCATCTAGACGACTCAACGAGTTTGTACTTCTCCAATGATAATACGAGAAGACAAGTAGGAAGCAGGGTTTTCTCTACGAGGGCTTGAACCTGGGTAAATCGCCACCCTTGTTTGTCTGTTAAGCCGACGGAATCCCTAGTGCTCTCTCTTTTCGCGAAACCCCAAGTCCATCACCATGGGTATTGCCGAGGTTACCCCTCGTTAATTGGCGTCGTCTGTGGGAAACTTGAACGCTGGAAGCACGGATTCGGCGGAACGCTTTCCGCCTTGTTGATGGAGATAGAGGAAACGTTGATGGAGATTATGGTTTGGCATGTTGGATGATGTTGAGGCGGTGACTAGGGTTTCCCCACCTCAAATAGGATTCTGGAGGTTGGTTTCGTAATTCAGGAGTGATCTGTGACGAATATTCCCTTCTCCCATTCAAAAAAGGGCTTCCGTTTATTTTTCCGGATCCAACGGTAGAGTGGTATGGCCATCTCGCACTACTATATATTTGCCTATCAGTGGTGCACGGTTTCTGCTATCCGTGGCGCATGGGTCGTGTGCAAATGACATCACGCCATTGATATTTTTTATCAGCGGCGCATGTCAATATGCGCCACGGATAGTTCAAATATCAGTTGCGCATGTGGGTATGGTGCGCCACTGATACTTTTTTCAAAATTCATAAAAAAGGCGGGATATGAAAAGTTATCTGTGGCGCATGTGGGTATGATGTGTGATGCACTCGACGATCGACGTAGAGCTCGTTGGGAACCCCAAGAAAAAGGTATGATGAGTACAGCAGAAAGTTTTCCCTCAGTTATGAAACCAAGGTTTATTCGAACCAGTAGGAGCAAGGAAACACCCCAAAGGTGTTACTAGCTGAGCTTTTGCAGGGCGCACTATCGGTGCTAGTAGCAACGTGGAGACCTGCACAACACAACCACATAACTTTGTCCCCAACTTGCGATGAGGTTGTCAATCTCACCGTGTTTTGCGGAAAACAAAAGATTAAACGTATCGAATGGAAATAAGTAAAAGTTTGCAGAAAGTAAACACAAAGCAGTAAACTGTTGTAGATTGTATGTAAAGAAAAAGGACCAGGATCCATAGTTCACTAGAGGTGACTCTCCTTAGATAAATAACATGCTGGGTGAACAAATTACAGCGGGGCAATTGACAAACACCGAGAAAGCAATACATGCATATACTAATCATCTTGACTTCTTTGAGACTTGATTGGGCATTACAACATAATACATAGACCGCCATCCAACTGCATCTATGACTAATAATCCACCTTCAGGTTATCATCCGAACCCCCTCCAGTATTAAGTTGCAAGCAACAGATTATTGCTTTACGAACTGCGTGTAAGGTAAACAATACAATTGTTCTATGAACAAGAACCCCCTCCAGTATTAAGTTGCAAGCAACAGATTATTGCTTTACGAACTGCGTGTAAGGTAAACAATACAATTGTTCTCTGAACAAATGATCGTTGTTTCCTCCCTAGTAGCAACAGCACATCTAGTACCTTAGAGATTTCTGTCACTTCCCCAGATTACCAGGGGCATGAACCCACTATCGAGCATAAATACTAACTCTTGGAGTTTCTAGCATCTACTTGGCCAAGATAGCTACTAACAACGGAAAGCATGCAAGATCTCAAATAACAAAGACATGATAGAATCAATAATCAATCTGAAATAGCATCTCAATATCCATCGGATCCCCGCAAACATAACATGTATGAATTACAAATAGATGATCTTGATCATGAACGGAGCTCACAAGATCTAAACATGAAAGCACAGAGGAGGAGAAACCAGCCATCTAGCTACTACATGGATCCGTAGTCCAAGGATGAACTACTCACCCATCACACCGGAGGCTTGCATGGTGATGAAGAAGGCCTCCAGGATGAATTCCCCTCTCCGGCAGGGTGCCGGGAAGAGCTTCAGATCCCTCCCGATCTAGGGATGGAGATGACAGCTGACTGAGACTCTTTCGTGGATTTTTGATCGGGTACTTAGGGTTTTCGTCCCGAGGGCAACTTATAGGCGGAAGGAGAGGCCGAGGGGGTGCTGGGGTCGGCCAGACCACCCCCTAGCGTGGGCCAGGCCTTGCCGCGCGGCCAGGTGGTGTGGCCGGCCCCTGGCCCCTCTCCGTCTCGTATTCTGGCACTTGATCCCTTCCGGAAAAATAGGCACTTTGGCTTTTGTCCCGTCCAATTCCGAGAATATTCATTTTCTGACTTTCCTGGAACCAAAAACAGCAGAAAACAGGCAGCTGACACTGTGGCTCTTGTTAATAGGTTACTCCAATAAATCATATGAAAAGTACTCCAAAGTTGGAACAAAACACAAGAAAGTGGATAAAACCAAGCACGGAACATCAAAAATTATAGATACATTTGCAATGTATTAATGCGCCACTGATAACACTTTCGAATTTAAAAAAACTAGATCTGGATCTGCCACCGTCGGTGGCTGCTGGTGTCTCACGCTCGCCTCGCCGCAGCCACAACCTACCACCGCAGGGAGGTGCGGGTGGCCGTGGCGGTGGTCGGAGATGAGCTCGAGGACGACGTCGGTGGTCAGAGATAAGCTCGAGGACAACGTCGGTGGTCAGAGATAAGCTCGAGGACGACGTCGTCGGTGGTCGGAGATGAGCTCGAGGACGACGGGGTCGATGGTCGGAGAGGAGCTCGAGGACGATGTCGTCGGTGGTCGGAGATGAGCTCGAGGATGACGCGGTCGATGGTCAGAGAGGAGCTCGATGATGGTGAAGTGGCCGGAAAGAGGAGAGGTGGAGGAGATGAAGAAGGGGAGGAGAAAGAAGAGGAGATGCAGGAGAAGAGAAGGAAAGGAGAAGAGGAGAAGGAGAATAAGAGTAGAAGGAGAAGTGGAGGTTAGTAGTAGGGCCGGATTCAAATTTCAAATCCCACCCTAGGTTATCCGTGGCGCACCACTACAAGGTACGCCAAAGATAAAATGTGCTCAAATTTATTTTCTGCAGGAGAAAATCTTTTTTTTGCCTTATCTTTTTTCCTTTTTGAATTTTGAGGATCTAAAAATCGGTAAACAGTCTCCGACGTTGCGAGCGGATAGAAAATTTTGTTCTCGTTATTTTGATATATTATAGTTATTTTCGACATCGTATGCAAAAATTATGGCTGTTTTACCGTGGCATGACCCTATTTTGCAAATAAACTCGAAATTCATGTTTATTATTTTTCCTAGAAAATAGACCACATTACCTACCTGAAGGAGTTATGCCCTAGAGGCAAATAATAAAGTGTATTATTTGATATATCTCCTATATATTTATAATACGTTTCATACTGTGCTATAACTGTGTTAATACGAAACATTAATACACGTGTGGTATGTAAACAAACCAAGTCTCTTGTTACCTCTAGTGAACTAGTTCATTGGTCATGAGGATGGTCTATGTTTCAAGACCATGGGCATTTATGCCAACTGACAATGAGGTCATGTCATTAGTTGAATAACATGATAGACAAACATCCGACCATTATATCTTCATGAAGATCTAGTTACAAAGTTCACCATTGATGATAAAACACAGAGAACCTCGTAACCCGATCCTTTGACTATGAGGTAATACAAATCACCATTCCAGAAGAAGCTTAGATGGTTATCTAGAGTCATCTCGTAACAGGATGACGAAAAGGTGCCACTCAAGTTTTCCGAAGGGATGCGTAGAGGAGTACATATCAAGATCAGGATTTGTCTAGTCTGTGTAACGGACAGATACATGTGGCCATCTCGGTGACATTGCACTAATGAAGCTTGCAAGCATGTGACTAGGTGAAAGAATATTTCATGTTTTCCTATGTTTTGCATGTTAGATAACAATACTATGGAGACTTTTCATGTGTGCTAAGTGTGCAGGAAGTTTTGAGGGGGGCCGGATAATCCGCCCCTCCAAGGGACGGATAATCCGGCCTACCTCATCTCTCAAGGAAGCCAAGGCGCGTCGCTCAGTGTCCAGGCGGATTTTCTCCCGGAAAATCCGAACTGGGGCATTTTTTCCTCCCCAGGCCGGATAATCCGGGTTTCGCAAGGGCCGGATAATCTGGCCCCCACTTTTCGAGCAAAAGGAGCCAAGGCGCGTCGCTCAATATCCGGTCGGATTTTCTACCGGAAAAACCGAACTGGGGCGGTTTTTCTCCCCTGGCCAGATAATTCGGCATTCGCATAGGGCCGGATAATCCGGCCCCCAGAAGTTGATCAAGGGCAAGCTCGGCGCTTCGTGAGAGGGGGCGGATTTTCTGCCGGATATTCCGAGTCTGGGGCGGTGTTTCCCCAGACCGGATAATTCGGCCCTCACTTGGGCCAGATAATCTGGCCCCCAAAGTGTGCAACGGCTGGTTTTTGGAAGGGGGTATAAGTACCCCTTCTTCCCCAACGTCCAGAACTCTTGATTCATTCGAATTTGACTAGACCCTGTGCAAGAGCTCTAAATCTCGATCTCCCACTTCAACCACCCTAAGGTCTTGATCTTTGGTGGAATTGAAGGAGGAGAAGTTCATCATCAACATCAAGAATCAAGCGCTTCAACTCCTCTCCATTCACTTGGAGAAATCCCTGATCTAGTATTCTCGTTAATACCTAGATCGTGTTATTGTATTTGACAACTTTGTTCTTGTGGCATCTTGTTGTCATTTCGGGAGCCTCCAAGTTGTTGTGGAGTTGTTGCCCACTAGTTGTGTAAAGGCGCCGGTGCCCGCCTCGAAGGGTACCTATAGTGGAAGGTGGATCAGGCCTGTTGTGGCGAGATCCATCGGAGAACAAGGTGAGGCCTTTTGTGGCGTGGTGGTCTTAGTACCGCCCACCCCTCCAACGCAGACGTACTTCCCTTAACAAGGAAGGAACTGCGGTCAAACAAATCCTGTGTCTCCGCGTGCTTCACTTCAGTTCACTTGTTCCTCTTCCACGCGCTCCTTACTCGCTAGTAGATAGGTTTGCATATAGGGAATTTCCACACATTAGTTTATCTAGAGAATTTACCTTTGTGCTAAGCCTAAACTTGAAAAAGAATTAAAAATTGGTGTAGCACCTATTCACCCCCCCTCTAGGTGCCCATACGATCCATTTCAATTGGTATCAGAGCCCCGGCTCTTAATTCGGGCTTAACAGCCTAAGAGTAGTATGGGTACCAGGGATAATGGAAATGAGGCTGTGGATAAGGTCACAATGGATGATCTCAACTCATTGGAAACAACCTTGTTGAAATCCTTTGAGGCTAAGATGGAGGAGATGAATCAAATGATTGCTCGCCTTACATCATCCATAGCCCCATCTCCATCCTCCTCTAAGGCTCCCTCACCATCATCTAAGGAAAAGGGTAACACCGGATCTAAGGATGATGATGTGGAAGGTGAAAAACTAAATGGATCCACCTCCAAAAAGGGAAGTGGCAAGGAGGAATATAGTGAGGTTCGCCACGTATATTCCCCCGACCCACCTATCCCTCATCCTCATATAAACAATAGGGGTGATCCACCCAAGCTCACTACATCTTCTTTTAACCAATGGCAATTTCTAATGAAATCTCATGTTTGCAGCTCCTCTATTGAATTGTGGAGGATCATCGAAGAAGGTCTTCTTGTTGGAGATCAAACCAATCTAACAAGAAGGGAAGTTGTGGATAGCCAGTTGAATGCCACTGCTCTCCACATGATACAGCTGGGTGTGGGTCCCAAGGACATGCCACACATTGAACATCTCAACCCGGCTAAAGAGGCATGGGATGCTCTTACGGACCTTTTTGTTGGAAATGAAAGCATGAGAAGAAACCGGTATGATGCCCTTAGTAATGAAGCTAAGGGATTCTACATGTTGGATGATGAAAACCATGAGGACATGTATAGAAGACTCAAGGGCATCGCAACAACATTTCGGAAGCATGGGGCCACTCACATTGATGATGCATGGATAAAAAGAAAGTATGTGAGTGCCTTAATGCCTTTCGAACCGACGGATTTGAAGAGCTTGCAAGGTAGACACAACTATCATCAAATGACATCCAATGAAGTCATGCAAGAAATGGCGTCATTCAAAGTGGCAGCAAAGAATGCTGAAGATGCCCGTGCTCGGGCCATTGGAATGCAAAAGGGTGTCAATATGGCTCTCAAAGCCAATGTTGTTGAGCAAGAGGATGATGAAGGAGCATTTGAGAGGGGATCCATGGACTGCGCCGATGAGGTCAAACGTGCTCATGGTGAGTACATGGCATTCTATGCAAGGAACTTTTGGAAGGACCCTACCAAAGCCAAGTCTGAACTTGAGCGCAAGAACGGGTCAAATGGAAGAAGAGAAAGTGGCCCAAGATTGAGAACTTGCTTCAACTGTGGAGATAGACTGCACTTTGTAGCCGAGTGTCCTTATGAAAATAGAGAAGACAATGGTGGCAGGCTCATTCTCAAAGAGAAATCCAAAGTTCCTAAGAAGAAGCCATTTGCTAAGAAGAATGGCCCTTTCAAGAAGCAACACAAGATGGTCCTTGTAGCTGAAGAGGAATACTCCTCCGCAAGTGAAGATGAAGAGGATGATGAAAGTTCCCGCGAAGTGGCTGCTATAGCCACCACATCGACTCCCTCCTCTCTCTTCGACTCGCCGAACGAGAACCCCATCAACAACAACGCCACTTGCCTAATGGCAAGAGGATCCGAGGTATCGACTTCTAACTCCTCATTTTTTAAGACTAACATAATTTTGGATATGGATGATCATGAAAGTCTTGAAATGAAAGAAGAAGTTATTGCCTTGGATATCTTTTTCACTAACCTAAAAGGTGAGCACAAACTCCATTTTGATACTCTTATGAGTCAACTTGCTCGAGCCAAAGATCTCCTTGAAGAAAAGGGCAGAATTGAAAGAGAAGATGCCTTGGAGATAGCCTCTTTGAAGAATGCCTTGGAAGAGGAAGCGGAAACTCGAGTTTCTTTGGAAGAAAGACTCGAATCCCTAGAGGAGTCACAAGAAGAAGCTGTAGCTTAGCTCATTAAAGAACGTGACCATGCCCTTGCCAAGGTAAAGAAACTAAAGAAAGAAAAGATTGATTTTGGGGCTGTTCATGCTAGACTTTTGGAGAAGTTTGATGATCTTGAAAGTGCTCACAAGGCATTGAAGAGTGATCATTCTACTCTAAATGAGTCTCATGACTAGCTCCAAACTCAATTGAAATGATATAATATACCAAGCACCTCATCTCCATCCTTTGGAAAAGAAGATTCTGCAAGGAGTTCTCAATACAAAGGTAAAGGGGTTATTGATGAGATACTGAGCAGGCAAAGGACAAACAACAGTAAAGAAGGTCTTGGTTACATACCCAAGATAAAGAGCAAGAAAAACAAGAAGAAGAAGAAGACTGCTCAATCGAGGACTAGCAACATTACCAATGACAAGACTAATTATGATGGTTTTGTAGGGATCAACAATCCTAACTTCGAACTATATTGTGATGCTTATGGTGATGTTTATGCTAGTTATGTAGGGACTTATGATTGTTACATTCCTTGGTCTATTTGGGTTCCCAAGACCCTTGTTACTAACATGAGAGGACCCATTGAAAAATGGGTACCTAAAACCAAGAAGTAATTTTCTTGCAGGGCTATGCTTCCGGTGGTTCTAAATGGGTACTGATGGCGGTTATGCAGGTCATATGACCGGAAGCAAGGATATCATCATGGAGATGCGGCCAAACCTTGAACACATTACCGTCTCCTATGGTGACAAGTCAAAATCTGTTGGGTCTCGGGAAAGTTGTGGTGGCTCACGATATCTCCCTCGTGGACGTCATGCTTGTTGAGACCCTCGGGTATAACTTACTTTCAGTTTGTGCCCTTGGTAAGATGGGCTTTGCAGTTTACATTGATGCTGATTTGGTGGTACTCTTGTGGAGCAAGTCTCTAAAAGTCGCTTTCGTGGGATATGTCGAAAACGACCTGTACGTGGTAGACTTTTCGGGGAAAACCACTACAGGTCCGATGTGTCTTTTCGGAAAGGCTGACACGGGTTGGCTATGGCATCGCCGACTAGCCCACGTCAATATGAGAACTTTGCAAAGTCTCCACAAGGGTGGCCACATTCTTGGACTAAAAGAAAATGTCTCTTTTGCCAAAGATCGTGTCTGCAGGGCGTGTGTTGAAGGGAAAATGCATGATTCTCCTCATCGAAGGAAAACTATTATCTCTTCAAAAAGGATCTTGGAGCTTCTTCATGTGGATCTTTTCGGACCTCCATCCCATGCAAGCCTCGGTGGGAAAAAGTACTATCTAGTGATTGTTGATGATTACTCAAGATACACTTGGGTTTATTTCTTCAAGTTGAAGAGTGAAACTCAACAAACTGTCATCGACTTCGCCAACGAGGTTCAACATCAACACAACGTCCCCATTCTGGCTATAAGGAGTGATAACGGCTCGGAGTTCAAGAACTACACCTTAAATGAGTTCCTAAGTGAAGAGGGGATAAGACATCAATATTCCGCTGCGTACACCCCTCAACAAAATGGTGTAACCGAGAGGAAGAATCAAACTCTAATGGACATGGCAAGATCAATGTTGGCCGAATTCAAATCTCCATATAACTTCTGGGCTGAAGCAATCTCTACTGCTTGTCATTCATCCAATCGTTTATACCTCCGCAAGATTTTGGACAAGACTCCGTATGAAATACTTACCGGTAACAAGCCAAACATCTCATACTTTCGGGTATTCGGGTGTAAGTGTTTCTTTCTTATTAAAGGAGTTCGTTTATCTAAGTTTGAATCTAAGGCTCTAGAAGGTATTTTTGTTGGTTATGGTGCCGAATCCCACACTTATAGAGTCTACAATAAGCTCTCCGGAACTGTTGTAGAATCTTGTAGTGTGGTGTTCGAGGAAAATGACGGTTCCGTCTTGAACAAGTTGGTGTTTGTGATGCAGATGTTGAAATACCCCAAGATGCCATAAGAAGAATGGGCGTGGGATTCTTCCACCCCATTGAGGAACCCCTTGTGGTGGACCGGGAAGGACAATGCTCTACTCATATAGAGCCCTCATCTACACATACGCAACACGCTCCAACCACGGGGGCAACTTCTACACCATCTCCATCAACTGCTGAAGGTCAAGATGCTCCAAAAATCTCCAGGCCAGATTTTCTGGTGGATACCGGATTATCCGGCCACCCAGCTCCAGCAGCTCCTGGTGGTGAAGATATCAACACAAGCTCCAGGCCGGATTTTCCGGCTGACCCCGGATTATCCGGCTCCTCGCCAGGTCAAGCAAGTCCTGTGCTCGATGCTGCTGCAAGTCCTCCCAGGCCGGATTATCCGGCCACTTCATCGGCCGTATTATCCGGCCCTGACTCTCCAGTTCTGTAGCCTCCTGTTATGGCTACGGACTCACCTCAAGGGCATGCATCTCCACCACCTGATACTGATGTTCCAGCTACTGATCAAGGCAGAGAAAATGCCTTCAATGAAGACTCAAGTGATGAATCTCCTCCACCAAGAGACAACAAACTTATTGAACTTCGTTGCAAGGCTCGGGCTGATCGCAACCTTGAGTTGAGGGGTCACACTCTCGACAAGGTTGTTGGTGATCTTCGACGAAGGGTGTCTACTAGAAGAGAATTGGCCAGTTTTGGTGAGCATCAAGCTCATATCTCCATGGTGGAACCTAAGAAGGTCTTTGAAGCTCTTGAAGACCCAAACTGGGTTGTTGCTATGCATGAAGAATTGAACAATTTCGAGCGCAACAAAGTCTGGAAACTAGTGGAGAAACCCAAAGAGTGCCGCAATGTTATCGGCACCAAGTGGATTTTCAAGAACAAGCAAGATGAGAATGGCATCGTTGTGAGGAACAAGGCAAGACTTGTGGCACAAGGTTACTCCCAAGTTGAGGGCATCGACTTCGGCGAGACCTATGCTCCTATGGCTCGTCTTGAGTCCATCCGTATCCTACTTGCTTATGCTGCTCATAACAATTTTAAGTTGCAGCAAATGGACGTCAAGTGTGCCTTCCTTAACGGTCCTCTACATGAGTTGGTATCGTAGCAACCCGGGGTTTGAGGATCCTAACTTCCCGAACCATGTCTACAAACTCGATAAGGCACTCTATGGCCTTAAACAAGCCCCACGTGTGTGGTATGAGCACCTTAAAGAGCTTTTGTTAGATCGTGGCTTCGAAGTTGGGCAAATCGACCCCACTCTTTTTACTAAGAAGGTTAAGGGGGAGCTCTTCGTATCCCAACTATATGTAGACGATATCATTTTTGGTTCTACTAACAAAGCTTTTAACGATGAATTTTCAAAGCTTATGGTACCCAGATTTGAGATGTCTATGATGGGGGAATTACGGTTCTTTCTTGGATTCAAGATCAAGCAACTAAGAGAAGGAACCTTTATTAATCAAGCAAAGTACATCCAAGACATGCTCAAGAGATTCAAGATGACTTATCTAAATGGTGTCGCTACTCCGATGCAAACAAAGTGTCATCTCGAACTCAACCCTCATGGTAAAGATGTGGACCAAAAGGTATACCGGTCCATGATCGGCTCTCTTCTTTACCTCTGCGCATCTAGACCCGATATTGTGTTGAGTGTGGGAGTGTGTGCAAGGTATCAAGCAACTCCTAAAGAAAGCCACTTAGTGGCGGTCAAGAGGAACTTTTGATATTTAGTTCATTCCCCCAACTTTGGTCTCTGGTATCCCAAGGGCTCCAATTTCTCTTTATGTGGTTATACTGACTCAGATTGGGCTGGTGATAAGGATGATCGGAAGTCAACTTCTGGAGCTTGTCAATTCTTGGGAAGATCTCTTGTATGTTGGTCCTCCAAAAGCGAATTGTATATCTCTCTACCTTGAAGCTGAATATGTTGCTGCTGCCAGCGCTTGTACTCAA
This sequence comes from Avena insularis, assembly GCA_023614405.1. Taxonomy (NCBI): domain Eukaryota; kingdom Viridiplantae; phylum Streptophyta; class Magnoliopsida; order Poales; family Poaceae; genus Avena; species Avena insularis. The sequence goes on from CM042686.1 coordinate 90,888,062, forward strand.
TTATTGTGGATGAGGCAAACTTTAAAGGAATAAGGTGTCAATTGTGACAAAGTGCCTCTTTTATGTGATAATGAAAGTGCTATCAAAATTGCATACAATCCAGTTCAGCACACAAGGACGAAGCATATTGAGATTCGAAATCATTTTATTCGTGAGCATGTTGCTCGAGGTGATATTGATCTATCTTCTGTGAGCACGAAGAATCAACTGGCGGATATTTTTACAAAGCCACTTGATGAAGCAAGATTCTGCTTTTTGAGGAATGAGCTAAATATCATTGATTCCGGGAGCTTGTCTTGATTACCCATGCACCCACTCGTACATCTCAATCCTTGTTTGGTCTAGGTGTGGGCATGGATATAGGGGGAGTTTGGTCCTAACATATTTGGCTAACCCTCCCCCCATAATGCCAATAGCAAGTTATATCATTTCTCTTAATATCATGTTGTGATATGTGAGCTTATTGATGAGTATTGGTCGTGAACCCAAGATATATCTTCGCGGTGTCACACCATCCACTCCAACAAGGTGGCTTCGGCCACCGCCCTCTCCTTTGTGGAGAATTGGATCTTTTTGGATGTTATTTGCTCTCTCATGTTCTTATGGGAATCACACCCAATCTTGGCTTTTATTTGATTTGGATTTTGCAATTTTGAGTGTCTAGTACCATCTAAGTTTGGAATTCTCCATCCTAAGCCTTCCCTACCCCTAAGACATCTATTCTTGCACACAAGTCCCTTGTACACCTTGTGGGGTTGTTGTTTGGGGACGCGCGGGCCTGGCTCTGTGTATAACAGAATCCCAGATTTTAGGCCGGATAATCCGGCCCAAGTATTGGCCGGATAATCCGGCCCTGGCGGATTCGATCTTAAAGGGCAGGGCTCGGGGAGAAGGGCTCATAACGAGCAACACTTCTGCCCCAGCCCTCTCCTTCTCCCCAGCCACCGCCTGCCTCCCCTCACCCTCCCCGGAGCCTCTCCGGCCACCGGATTTTCCGGGCCTTCCCGGATCTTCTTCTCCGCGCCTCTGGGTACCTTCTCCTCCGCGTTCTTCCTCCAATGAGTGAGGGTAACTCCCTCTCTTCCCATCTTTGGCTAGATGTGTATCTTGTTGGATGGAACGTTGTCTAGAAGGATGTGTTTTCACATAGAACTCGTAGTCTTACAGTTTCTAGGCCCAATCTACTTTTTTTGCATGCATTCTTGGTGAAATCGAAAATTTCTGCCAGGGCCGGATTATCCGCCCCTGGCCAGGCCGGATAATCCGGCCTGACAGATTCAAATCTGCTTCAGTTTCACTATGGTGTATGTATTGAGTAGTTTTGACCTATGAACTTTTTGCCTACTTGTTCCATGCTCTCTCCTGGACTTGTGTGTATGCTTATCCCCTTGCTATCGGCCTTATTCTCCTCACAGGTGGTTCCGGTGTTCCCAAGACCTACAAGCACCGTCCTCGCGCCATGAGTAGGCCCACTCCCAGCAGCTCATTATCCACCACGTGTCTGGCGCTTCAGGTGCTCCTCCGGATCCTACACCTCCCACTCCATATGCTCGGTGGAACTCTTCCTCCAGGCTGAACTATGGTGAGCTGGAGCTTCACTTGTTCCCCTCTGCGCCTGCTGCTGATGCTGATGATGAGGAAGGTGACACTGAGGAGCTTGACGATGAGGATAAGGAAGAGCATGAGGACGAGGACTATGATGAGTGATCCCATGGGGCGCTAGCATCGCTCTTCTCCCTTTTTGGTGTCTTGATGCCAAAGGGGGAGAAGTAGTTCTATTAGGTTGTCCGTGGATTTGCATGGGTCGGGCATAAGCACTTGCACCTTTTATTCGTTATTTCCTGCTTATGCCCATTTAGCGTTGAACTTTTATATCCGTGGTTTGTGATTTGTGGTTGAGACTTTATGTGGTTGTCTGGATGATACCTATGGACTTCATATCATGGATTATGCTCATGGTTATATCTATTCATATCCTACTGCTGGTGGTTTATCACGGAAGGCGCGCGCTCATAATGGTTATCCAATAATAATTGTGTTTTATGTCAAGGATGCCTATTCTCTACTTCGGTGGTATGTGTTTTTGACCTTTTGTCTATGGAATAGATTCACCTATTTGTGTGCATTTGTATTCCAATGCAAAACTCTATTATGCACACATTGAGGGGGAGTCCCTTCCATAGTTATCTCTGTTTGTCTTGTGTCGTTCTCCTGCAAATCCTGGTATTGTCATCTAACACCAAAAAGAGGGAGATTGAAAGAACATTTCATGTTTTCCTATGTTTTGCGTGTTAGATAACAATACTATGGAGACTTTTCATGTGTGCTAAGTGTGAAGGAAGTTTTGAGGAGGGCCGGATAAACCGCCCCTCCAAGGGCCGGATAATCCGGCCTACCTCATCTCTCAACGAAGCCAAGGCACGTCGCTCAGTGTCCAGGCGGATTTTCTCCCGGAAAATCAAATCAAGCTGGGCGTTTTTTCCCTAGGCGGATAATCCGGGTTTCGCAAGGGCCGGATAATCCGCCCCAGTTCGAGCAAAGGCCAAGGCGCGTCGCTCAATATCCGGGGATTTTCTCTGAAAAAACCGAATCTGGGCGGTTTTCTCCCGCCGGATAATCGGCCTCGCATAGGGCGGATAATCCGCCCCGTGTTGATCAAGGGCAAGCTCGGTGGCGCCTCGAGAGGCGGATTTTCGCGGATATTCCGAGTCTGGGCGGTGTTTCTGACCGGATAATCCGGCCCTCACTTGGGCCGGATAATCCGGCCCCCAAAGTGTGCAACGGCTGGTTTTTGGAAGGGGGTATAAGTACCCCTTCTTCCCCAACGTCTAGAACTCTTGATTCATTCGAATTTGACCAGAACCTGTGCAAGAGCTCTAAATCTCGATCTCCCACTTCAACCACCCTAAGGTCTTGATCTTTGGTGGAATTGAAGGAGGAGAAGTTCATCATCAACATCAAGAATCAAGCGCTTCAACTCCTCTCCATTCACTTGAGAAATCCTGATCTAGTATTCTCGTTAATACCTAGATCGTGTTATTGTATTTGACAACTTTGTTCTTGTGGCAGCTTGTTGTCATTTCAGAGCCTCAAGTTGTTGTGGAGTTGTTGCCCGCTAGTTGTGTAAAGGCGCCGGTGCCCGCCTCGAAGGGTACCTATAGTGGAAGGTGGATCAGGCCTGTTGTGGCGAGATCCATCGGAGAACAGGGTGAGGCCTTTTGTGGCGTGGTGGTCTTAGTACCGCCCACCCTCCAACGCAGACGTACTTCCCTTAACAAGGAAGGAACTGCGGTCAAACAAATCCTGTGTCTCTGCGTGCTTCACTTCGATTCACTCGTTCCTCTTCCACTCGCTCCTTACTCGCTAGTAGATAGGTTTGCATATAGGGAATTTCCACACATTAGTTTATCTAGAGAATTTACCTTTGTGCTAAGCCTAAACTTGAAAAAGAATTAAAAATTGATGTAGCACCTATTCACCCCCCCTCTAGGTGCCCATATGATCCATTTCACTAGGTCACGGAATGCAAAGACATGAGAACGAGAAAACAAGTTCATCAGTAACGAGATCGAACTAAGGTATGCAAATATCAACAATCAAGTATCGGATGAATTAGGTATCGAGTGACAAAGGGAATGGGGAACGAGTATCTCATGGTTTGAGCGATTGTATTCGTGAAATGCACGGGGGTTGATACGTCCAAAATGTATCTACTTTCCCGAACACTTTTGCTATTGTTTCTCCTCTATACTTGTGTGATTTGGATGCAACTAATGCGAACTGACGCTGTTTTCAACAGAATTGCCTTGGTGTCTACTTTTTGTGTAGAAAATGAACTATCAGGAAAAATCCTGGAAAATATGACAAAAATCCTATTTCACCCGAAGACTCCAGGAGCCAGAATACGAGACGGAGAAGAGCCCTGGGGTGGCCACACCACCTGGTGGCGCGGGCCAGGCCAAGCCGCACCAGGGGGTGGTGTGGGCCCCCCAGGCACCCCCTCGGTCTCTCTCTTCGCCTATAAGGAGCCTTCTGACCTAAAAACTCCGAGGGGTTCGACGTTTTTTAGAAGGAGTTCCGCTCTGCCGCCACCACCAGATTCCACGAAATAGCACCAGAAACTCCGTTCTGGCACCCTGCCGGGACGGGGAATTGGAGGAGATCATCGCCATCATCATCACCATCGCTTCTCCATCGACCATCCATGTTTCCCCATCTATGAGTGAGTAATCCCCCACTGTAGGCTATGGGGATGGTAGGGATTGGATGAGATTGTTCATGTAATGGCATCAGATTTTTAGGGCATGGTGCCTAGTATCTTTTATTAGTGCTTTATGACTTTGTTGCGACTTGTTGTGCTTAATGCTTGTCACTAGGGCCCGAGTGCCATGATTTCAGATCTGAACTTATTATTGATTCATTATGATAGTATTGTTCTTGGTCTTATCTACAAGTTGTATACACACGTCGTTGTCCGGAACCTATGGCCCCGAAGTGACAAAAATCGGGATAACCGGAAGGGAAAGGCTTTGATGTGAGGATCACATGTGTTCATGGAGTGTTAATGATTTGCTCCGATGCTCTATTAAAAGGAGCACCTTAATTGCCAGTAGTTCCCTAGAGGCCCCGCTGCAAACGGGCTGGCAGGACAAAAGATGTTGTGCAAGTTCTCATTGCGAGCACGTATGACTATATATGGAACACATGCCTAGGACTGTCTAGTACTTGGATGCTTTATATTATTTATCTGAAATTGCCCTATATTCTGATTGCTATGTGAATTGTCTTGTCCATGCAACGCCCGTCCATCCATCTCTATGCCTACCGCACTCGAATCCCACTATTTACTGCTTTTGTTACTCATCTTTTGCTTTACTCTACTTTGCTGCTTTACTATTCTTACTACAAAACTGTTGCTACTGATAAACTGTTGTGAGCAAGATTGTTTCCAGGTGCAGCTGAATTGACAACTCAGTTGTTAAGGCCTATAAATATTCTTTGGCTCCCCTTGTGTCGAATCAATAAATTGGGTTTTACTTCCCTCGAAAATACTGCGATACACCCCCTATACTTGTGGGTCATCAAGACTATTTTCTGGCGCCGTTGCCAGGGAGCATAGCTTTATTTATCAAGTTCACTTGGATTCTTTATTTTCGCTGATATTCATCCATCATGGGTAAGTCTCGTGATGGCAAGGTTCCTATTTTACCATCCACTACAAGAAGAGGTACGGTTCTGAACACCTCTGCTGCTCTTGATTCACCATCTGTTATAAGTAAGCTTATTACACCACCACATACACATGCTACACACACTGCTACTACTGCTGAATCTGAAACTTCTGATGCTTATGATGTTGCTTCTACTGTGCTTGATAAGAGTGGTTCATTAGGTCCTTTCCTAGATGCTACGATTGCTAGAACTATAGCTGGAAATATCGAAACTCCTAATGAAGACACTACCACACCTGTTAGCTCACCTGAGTCTAGTGAGAGTTATGATATTGAAGAAGATTATGTTGAGATGACCGATGAGTTTATTAAAGAATGTAAGAACACCCATGATAGGAGCGCTGCTAAGAGTCTCCTTGAGAGGCGTACTATTAGACCCAAATTTTATCCTGCTGCTAAGTTTGCTGCTTCTCCCATAAACATTATAGATGAAGATTATGATTTCTCTCTCGATCTATCTTACATAGCTATTGTCGAGAAAGAACCTTTTTGTGGTAGCACATATGAATGAACTTTCTACCATGAGTGGCTTGTTTTCTGATGATATTAAGATGCGTACTTACTTTGTTGCTAAGATTTTTCCCTTTTCACTACAAGGAGAAGCTAAAACTTGGTTTAGTAATCTACCTCCTGGATCTATTGATAGCCCTGAGTGCTTGATTAGTACTTTCCTATAGAAATATTTTCCTCCCAGTGCTAGACATGCTATTTTGCAGGAACTTTTTGATTTCAAACAGGGAGAAAAAGAGGTATTGCCCAAATCTTGGGCAAGGTTTTGTGCTCTGATTCATGCACAGGCTGGAAGTCCATTACCTAAGAATGAGCTTCTTGATATATTTTATAATGGACTAACCGAAGAATCTAGGACATACCTAGATAGTTGTGCTGATTGTGTTTTCAGGAATAGGACTCCAAAGGAAGCTGATGAATTAATGGCTAAAATAAGCAAGAATTATGAAGATTGGACTCCTCCTAAACAAGCTATACCTGAAGTAATTGTACCTGAACCATCTATTCCTGTGCCTATTCCAACATCAAAGAAGAGGGGAGTTATTGAATTAAATGATGAAGTGATGAAGGAAGCTAAGAAATGTCTTAAGGAGAAGGGAATTAAAGCTGCAGATGTCAAGAATTTACCTCCTATAGAAGAATTATGTAAGCCTATTCCCTACTCATCCACTATTGAGGTAGACTCCCTCCAACACTTTGATGAAGGTGATATCCCTTACTTGAAACCTCCTGATCAATGCTTAGAAGAATTTGATATCTTTATTGTTAAGCAAGATAACTTTAATAAGAGGGTGCAAAATCATCTAATGGAAAACACTAGAGCTAGTGTTGAGTTGAAAGATATTGTGGAAAGAACCTCTAATGATGTTAAAATGATTGTTAAACACTTTCAAATGGTTCAAACTCAAATAGATCAACTCGTTAAAGTGCAAAATGACTTGCTAGTTAATGCTGCTAAAGAAAAACATGCTTATGAAATTAGAACTAGAAGTGGAGCTGCTACCCAGGATCCTCTTTATCTTGAGGGGCATCCCAAAAGAATTGAGCAGGATTCTCAACAAGCTGAAAATAGTGGTTCTACTCATAAGAAAAGGGAAAAGAAACATTAAACTGTTGGAGAACCCTCTGAAACTGCTATAGATCCTAATAGTATATCTATCTCCGATGCTGAAACTGAAAGTGGTAATGAAGAAAATGAAGTACCTAATGAAGAAAAAGTTGAAGAAGAACCTGAAAACCACACTAAGACTACTAAATACACTAAAGAAGATTTTATTGCTAAGAAACATGGTAGTGAAAGAGAACCTTGGGTCCAAAAACCTATGCCTTTCCCTGATAAGAAACACAAGTTAAAGGAAGATGAACACTATAACAAGTTTTGTGAGTGGATGAAACCTTTATTCCTGCAAATTCCTTTGACTGATGCTATTAAATTGCCTCCTTACTCAAAGTATATGAAGGACATTGTCTCGAATAAAAGGAAGATCCCTAATGAAGAAATTTCTACTTTGCTTGCTAATTATTCCTTCAATGGTAAGGTTCCTAAGAAACTTGGAGACCCAGGGATTCCAACTATCCCTTGCTCTATTAAGAACAGTTATGTTAGAACTGCTTTGTGTGATATGGGAGCTGGAGTTAGTGTTATGCCTTTCTCTCTCTATAAGAGGCTTCATCTTGAAAAATTGATTCCAACTGATATATCTTTGCAAATGGCTGAGAAATCTACCACTATTCCTGTGGGTATATGTGAGGATGTACCTGTTCAGGTGGCTCACAATTGCTTGATATTAACTGATTTTGTCGTGCTTGAAATGCCAGAAGATGATAATATGTCTATTATTCTTGGGAGACCTTTTCTTAATACTGCAGGAGCTGTTATTAATTGTAATCAAGGAAAGGTTACCTTCAATGTTAATGACAAGGAACATACTGTCTATTTCCCCAAGAATATTGAAAGGACTTGTGGCTTGAATTCAATTGAACATGTTGAAGGCATTCAATGTTAATGATTATTTCCATTTATTTCTATCTTTTGCTTTTTAGTTTTTGCTCTCGTTTAGTTTTCTTTGTGTTGTTAGTTTGCTTGCATGCTAGAACTTCTGTAGTTCCAGCCTTGTTTTGTCCTTGCATCATGTTTCCAAAAGAAAAAATCTGTCTGTCAGAATAATCATTCTTCTATTTCTGAAAAAAAAGCCCAAAAATAAAGTGTCTCGAAAAATTTCAGAAAATTCATATTAAATTTTTACGTGAAAAAGGGGCAGAGGAGTACCTGGTAGGTACCAGGGGGGCCCACTAGGCAGGCACACCATGTGGTGGCGTGGCCAGCTCTGGGTGGTGCCATGCCCTGGTGTGGGCCACCCCTGGCCCTCCACTACTTCTCTCACCTGCCACTTTCTTCTCTCTCCCGAGTAAGCTCCAGTTCATAGCTCAAAATCGCGTTCTTTCTGTGCTTGCTCTCGATTTCTTCGATCTCCTTGCTCAGCCCATCTTTCTTGCTGAAATTTGGAGCAATTGTTCCTTGAATAGAAGATGAGTGAACACCACCTAAACCAACATGATCTTTGGGTGCCTGAGGTCATGAAGGTCCATCGGGACGAGGAAGTTTTTCCCTCCATTTACCCATGCCCTGAGTTCATGAGAGCTGCGGGAATTCTACAAGATTTCCACACTTTGGTTTCTAATGCAGGGTTAGAGCGTTTTTTTGAAGATGAACCTTGTCAATTTGTGAAGCTAACCATGTCTATGGTGCAGGATTTCCAATTTAGTCACTCTTTGCCTAACCCCATGATGCGCTCGACTTTCAACGTAGAGCTCGTTGGGAACCCCAAGAGGAAGGTACGATGAATATAGCATCAAGTTTTCCCTCAGTTATGAAACCAAGGTTTAATCGAACCAGTAGGAGCAAGGAAACACCCCAAAGGTGTTACTAGCTGAGCTTTGGCAGGGCGCACTGCCGGTGCTAGTAGCAACATGGAGACCTGCACAACACAACCACAGAACTTTGTCCCCAACTTGCGATGAGGTTGTCAATCTCACCGTGTTTTGCGGAAAACAAAGGATTAAACGTATCGAATGGAAGGAAGTAAAAGTTTGTAGAAAGTAAACACAAAGCAGTAAAAGATTGTAGATTGTATGTAAAGTAAAAGGACTGGGATCCATAGTTCACTAGAGGTGGCTCTCCTTAGATAGATAACATGCTGGATGAACAAATTACAGCGGGGCAATTGACAAACACCGAGAAAGCAATACATGCATATACTAATCATCTTGACTCCTCCGAGACTTGATTGGGCATTACAACATAATACATAGACCGCCATCCAACTGCATCTATGACTAATAATCCACCTTCAGGTTATCATCCGAACCCCCTCCAGTATTAAGTTGCAAGCAACAGATTATTGCTTTACGAACTGCGTGTAAAGTAAACAATACGATTGTTCTATGAACAAAGGATTGTTGTTTTCTCCCTAGTAGCAACAGCACAGCTAGTACCTTAGAGATTTCTGTCACTTCCCCAGATTACCAGAGGCATGAACCCACTATCTAGCATAAATACTAACTCTTGGAGTTTCTAGCATCTACTTGGCCAAGATAGCTACTAATGACGAAAAACATGCAAGATCTCAAATAACAAAGACATGATAGAATCAATAATCAATCTGAAATAGCATCTCAATATCCATCGGATCCCCACAAACACAACATGTATGAATTACAAATAGATGATCTTGATCATGAACGGAGCTCACAAGATCTAAACATGAAAGCACAAAGGAGGAGAAACCAGCCATCTAGCTACTACATGGATCCGTAGTCCAAGGATGAACTACTCACGCATCACACCGGAGGCTTGCATGGTGATGAAGAAGGCCTCCAGGGTGAATTCCCCTCTTCGGAAGGGTGCCGGGAAGAGCTACAGATCCCTCCCGATCTAGGGATGGAGATGACAGCGACTACAAACTCTTTCGTGGATTTTTGATCGGGTCCTTAGGGTTTTCGTCTCGAGGGCAACTTATAGGCGGACGGAGAGGCCGAGGGGGTGCCGGGAGCAGCCACACCACCCCCTGGCGCAGGCCAGGCCTGGCCGCGCGGCCAGGTGGTGTGGTGTCTCCCCGGCCCTTCTCCGTCTCGTATTCTGGCACTTGATCCCTTCCGAAAAAATAGGCACTTTGGCTTTTGTCCCGTCCAATTTCGAGAATATTAATTTTTTGACTTTCCTAGAACCAAAAACAGCAGAAAACAGGCAGCTGGCACTGTGGCTCTTGTTAATAGGTTAGTCCAAGAAATCATATGAAAAGTACTCCAAAGTTGGAACAAAACACAAGAAAGTGGATAAAACCAAGCATGGGACATCAAAAATTATAGATACATTTGCAATGTATCAACATCCCCAAGCTTAACTCCTGCTCGTCCTCGAGTAGGTAAGTGATAAAAAGAAAGAATTTTTGAGGTGACATGCACCATCAAAGACTTGATCAAAGTATTTGCAAAACATTCAAAGCTGGGATCATAGTACTTCAATCATAACATGAAAGACAAAGTTCTAGCAATAAGCAAAGAAACTATGATGCAACATGAAAAGGCACAAACAAAAGATTCATGAATAACATGCCTTGCAAGACGTTTGTTTGTTTCACATAAAGAAAACATAGCATAATAGTATTCAGCTTGTCCCTCAATAGAGTAGCAAATATAAATGCATAGGACACCTTCAAAGTTCATAAGAGTGACTAGATACAATAGTTTCAAACAAGCAATAACAAGTTATGCATCAATCAACTAGACTTGGGACAATGCACATAGAACTAAGAATGGCCACTATGCTCTCAAAGTAGTGCATAAAGATAGAAGGTGGAGACTCAATATAATGGTGTAAGAAAGGCCTTTTGTAAAAGGAAGTAGGGATTCAAGTCTCATAAAGAGCTTCCAAAAATTATGGTACTTAATAGCTTTCAGCTCTCATTGCCCCTATCATAAGCATCTTGAAGTGATTAAGGTTAAAGTGAACAAACTATGGTGTACATGCTTGACGAAGTATAAGTCAGAAATCTCATGTCCCTTGTATACGAGGGTCGCTCCTCATGCTACTCAAGTTTAGTAACTGGTAAGTTCTTGTCATCGTAAGTACATGTGTATCATTGAGAACCGCCAACGGGGTACCCCTTGCCCGATGATACGGAAGAATCCTCATATCAAATTGACAAGGCAAGCAGACAACGAGCATCTCAGCATTCTTCTTATTTACCATGGGAATATGGTGCTTTTTTCTCTCTTTCCTCTTTTCATAGTATCTCTTTTTTTTCTTTTCTCTTTTTTTTCTCAATATAGGACTCTTTTTTTATAAGAAGAATGCTTCATAGACAGCTCATTATGGTTACGCTGCAGGTTTCCACCATGTCAGCATGGATTAGACCAGCGGCCCAGGCGTTTCTCTAACACATATACATAACTCCATGGACTTACAAGCTCCCCTTTCATTTCACACCGACGACATCCATATACAAAAGAGCATGATATAAACTAGGTACAGGTACCAAGTGCAATGTTGAAAGCGTTCCCCATGAAAGCATGGTTCTGCTAATTCCCAACAGATAAGTGCAAGCATATACAACATAGAAGACACAATGGTTCATGTTTATTAAAGGCAAGTAAAGTAAAGTGTGCCTTCAAGTTTGTGAGAGCTTTAATCACTAGTTTTCTCATAACAAGAGGAAGGTAAACAAAAGAATGAATATACTTGGAATAGCATAAGCTAGTAGGTAGGTATGGTGGACTCTTTGGAATAACTTGGTTTAGGGAGTTGGATGCATGAGTGGAACTCATACTTGGTTGTGGAGTCTAGCAAAAGACTGGGAGCGACAAACTAAGAGAGCAATAATGGCCATAATCATGCAGAGCGACAAAACATCATTGATCAAAGCATAAAGTGATACTACAAGTTGAAAACTAAAGGATCATAAAGGCTATGGTGACTTGTGACAGTCATAACATGGTGTGAGCATGTGCCAAGTCAACCCAAATAAAGCATCAAAGGAGGATACCACTATACTATGCTTTAATATGCTAAAACAATGCATGATTCATCCAAGGCACATTAAGCAATCTCAATTGTTTATAACAAGTCATGCTACAGCAAAGAATACTAAGCATAAAGCCAAAACAATATCAAGCATGGCATGACAAAGCATAGGCCACAGTCAAAAACGAGCTCTTTTTACCACATAAGTATGAACTTTCCTACTCTTTTCCAAACCAAACCAAACTATTCGCAAAACAAATTGTGAAAGAGGGGGTCCAACCAACTTATTCAGAAAACTAAGCAAACCAAGCAAACTAAAAACCAAAACGAAAACAAAAAGGAAGATGCTCCAAGAAAAACACAACTGTGCATGAAACAATAAAAACGAAGCGTTTGGAAGAAACCTGGAATTTTTATTGATAAAGAAGGGGGATGCCTTGGGCATCCCCAAGCTTTGACGCTTGTACTTCTTGGATATTTCTTGGGATGACACGCGTGGCATCCCCAAGCTTGAGCTTTAGTCCATCCTTTATCTCATTACTCGTTCCTTCCATACACCTGAAAATTTTCCTTCATACAAAACTTCACACAATCTCATTAGCAACATTAGTGCACTTAAGATAAATAAGTCTCAAGGTTCAGTTCTAACACCAAATAAACTTCCATTAGAACACTATCTACTGTAGCACTTACCTCAAAAAGCTCAATTCCCCAAAAGAACTCAAGAAGGAACTAACAAGAAGCAAATGCAGAAAATGGCAGAAATCTGTCAAAACAGACCAGCAGGTAAAGACGAATTTTTTAGAAGACCTTCGGTTGCTCAAATCAAAAAGTGTTGAACTAACGAAAGTTAGATAACAACCTGGGTCAGAAGTAAAAAAATTTACAGCTGAATCCGGCATACAGAGCTCTCTCAGGAATTTTTACGGTGAAGCATAAAAATCTGTTTGGGGACAGCAACTTTCCCAATCATTACTTCACTCTCATTAGAGGTTACTCTTGGCACAAAAAGCAAGTAAAAAGGATAAGGAGAGGTTATTACAGAGGTAATAACTTCCAAGACTCATCTAAAACTCTTGGGTTATCTCCCAACAAGTACTTTTCTTTAACGCCTTTAAGTTAGGCATAAGAAACAAAGAAAGAATCAAGTGTTCTCAAATGAAGAAGCATTAAAACCAACTTTCTTGCCCTTACCTCTCTTATTTTTATTCTTATCCTTTGGGAAAATGTGATTGTTTGGTAGAGAAGAAAGGTGCATGGTCCCCTTTCCCACATCTATTATTGCTCCAAGGAGTTCTAATAGGGATCTTCCAAGTGTAATTTGTCCTTTTCCTGCACATTCAATAACAAGATAATCAATAGAAATCATTTTCCCAAGGATCTTTGTAAACACTCCTTCAGCTATTCCAAGAGGTAATATGGTAGTATTATTAGCAAGAGATATTTCTTTTCCTCTTTCCGTAAGCCCCCAAAGATTCAAAGATTCATAAATATCCTTGGACATAAGGCAAAATTCAGACATGATATCACAGCGGGCTTGAAAAGTTTTAGTGTTTATCTCAATCTTTACTGTAGGGAGCCACTTTGATGGTTCAGAATTTATTGGAACATAATTGTGATGCTCCCTAAGCATATTATAGCACCCTTCTAATCTAGTAGTGCTAGTCTCAAGAGTATCCAACCTAGCAAATATTTTTGCGAAGGAAATATCAGTTTGGCTAGGCATGTTGTAAGTGAGGATCAATTTCTTTATAGCATTAATAGCATCATCCTCATTACATTGGAGGAAATCTCCTCCCACAATAGCATCTAGGGCATATCTATAGCAAAGAACAAACCCAAGGTAAAAACTGCTAAGGAACAAGCTTTGAGTCATTTTAGGCTCAGTTTCTTCATGTAGATTAGAGATTCTAGACCAAGCTTCCTGAAAACTTTCCTCAATTCCTTGTTTAAAACTGAAAATCATTTCCTTGGGTGACATAGTTATTGGAGCAAGGCTAGACATAGTGGCACTCAAGATAGGAACTAATTTTTTTTGTTTTTCCAATAAGAAAGCAAACTAGTAAAACTATTTTTTTTTGTGTTTTTGAAGAACAAAACAAGAAAACAAAGAAAAAAGAAAACTAAGCAAAATAAAAACAACAAAGTAAAGAGATTGGTTATGAGGGACTCCCCTTGTGAAGATGTCCTTGACTCCCCGGCAACGGCGCCAGAAAATCTTGATGCGCTCGACTTTCAACGTAGAGCTTGTTGGGAACCCCAAGAGGAAGGTATGATGAATATAGCAAAGTTTTCCCTCAGTTATGAAACCAAGGTTTAATGGAACCAGTAGGAGCAAGGAAACACCCCAAAGGTGTTACTAGATGAGCTTTGGCATGACGCACTACCGGTGCTAGTAGCAACGTGGAGACCTGCACAACACAACCACAGAACTTTGTCCCCAACTTGCGATGAGGTTTTCAATCTCACCGTGTTTTGCGGAAAACAAAGGATTAAACGTATTGAATGGAAGGAAGTAAAAGTTTGCAGAAAGTAAACACAAAGCAGTAAAAGATTGTAGATTGTATGTAAAGTAAAAGGACCAGGATCCATAGTTCACTAGAGGTGGCTCTCCTTAGATAGATAACATGCTGGATGAACAAATTACAGCGGGGCAATTGACAAACACCGAGAAAGCAATACATGCATATACTAATCATCTTGACTCCTCTGAGACTTTATTGGGCATTACAACATAATACATAGACCGCCATCCAACTGCATCTATGACTAATAATCCACCTTTAGGTTATCATCCGACCCCCTCCAGTATTAAGTTGCAAGCAACAGATTATTGCTTTACGAACTGCGTGTAAAGTAAACAATACAATTGTTCTATGAACAAAGGATTGTTGTTTTCTCCCTAGCAGCAACAACACATCTAGTACCTTAAAGATTTCTGTCACTTCCCCAGATTACCAGAGGCATGAACCCACTATCGAGCATAAATACTAACTCTTGGAGTTGCTAGCATCTACTTGGCCAAGATAGCTACTAACAACGGAAAGCATGCAAGATCTCAAATAACAAAGACATGATAGAATAAATAATCAATCTGAAATAGCATCTCAATATCCATCGGATCCCCGCAAACACAACATGTATTAATTACAAATAGATGATCTTAATCATGAACGGAGCTCACAAGATCTAAACATGAAAGCACAAAGGAGGACAAACCAGCCATCTAGCTACTACATGGATCCGTAGTCCAAGGATGAACTACTCACGCATCACACCGGAGGCTTGCATGGTGATGAAGAAGGCCTCCAGGGTGAATTCCCCTCTCCGGCAAGGTGCCGGGAATAGCTTCAGATCCCTCCCGATCTAGGGATGGAGATGACAGCGGCTACAGACTCTTTCATGGATTTTTGGTCGGGTCCTTAGGGTTTTCGTCTCGAGGGCAACTTATAGGCGGACGGAGAGGCTGAGGGGGTGCCGGGAGCGGCCACACCACCCCCTGGCGCGGGCCAGGCCTGGCCGCGCGGCCAGGTGGTGTGGTGGCTCCCCGGCCCTTCTCCGTCTCGTATTCTGGCACTTGATCCCTTCCGGAAAAACAGGCACTTTGGCTTTTGTCCCGTCCAATTCCGAGAATATTCATTTTCTGACTTTCCTAGAACCAAAAACAGCAGAAAATAGGCAGCTGGTATTGTGGCTCTTGTTAATAGGTTAGTCCAAGAAATCATATGAAAAGTACTCCAAAGTTGGAACAAAACACAAGAAAGTGGATAAAACCAAGCATGGGACATCAAAAATTATAGATACATTTGCAATGTATCACCCCATGGTCCATTACAAAATTTACAATATTGATGTCAATCTTTCTCTTGATGATTTTTGTGCAGCTATTAAGGTAATGGGGATCATGTAAGAAGACTAAAGAGAGACCGGAACCACTCATGGATTTATACGCAGAAATCTGTCAAGGGAGTAGCTTCTCGAAGGAGAATGGAAAAATCCGTAACATTCATCTTCCCTCCATTTGCTATTTTGCCTATTTTATTGCCAAGTGTGTTCTTGCTAGGAAAATTGCTAATAAGTTATCTTCGTTTGATCTAGCATTTATCTCTGCTGCTCTTAGACGAGATAGGTCTTACAACTTGGGTGCTTTGATAGCTTTCCGTCTTGCTGCTAACCGTGAGAAAGGTGGAATTTGTGGAGGCCTCATTGCTTCTCGTTTACTAGCATTGCATGGTTTAGTGCCTCATCATCTAGACCTATAGTTTCCCATAGAGAGGCTTGATCTTAATTCCATGATACAGCATAAATTTTTTTCCTCGTGGGCTAGTTTGATTGAGTTATCTTATGAAATAACCTTTCTCAAAGCTGGTTGGAGAAAGAGCAAGTCCGAGCGTGTTGTTCTTTTGCCTGCACCTGTTTTGTTTAACCTTGATAACAGGGAAGGATGGTCCCTCACTGAGGAGGAGCTTGACACGTACTTGGGAGAGCTCTCCCAACAGGAGCAGGACACTAGAAGGGAGGTCACGGATGATTCTGTCCAGCCCTCGAATGAGGGAGAGTCTTCATATCGGCCAGCTTATGATTGGGGAGCTTCCTCCTCTTCTCATGGGCCCAGCTATGACCATTCTTACCAAGATCCGCCCGCTTGGAACCCCTATTCATACATGGATTGATACCCACTTAGGCCAAAAGCCTAAGCTTGGGGGGAGGTACGCCGACACCGCACTCATCTCCATATCATGTGCGTCGGTACTTTGTATATTCATGTTTTCGTTCTCTTTTTAGTTTTCGTTCTTCTTTGCTTTTGCTTTCTAAAAACACAAAAAGACCAAAAATATTTTTGTTGTTTCTATTTGGTTCGCTTCTTCTTCTTGCCTTGGTTTGCTTTTCCCTTTTTGCTTTGTTTGAACTATTCGAAAAACCCAAAAAGATTTTGCTTTGCTTGTTTTTCTCTTTTGGTTCTTATTTTCGAAAACACCAAAAATATTTGTCGTTCTTCTTTGGTTTTTGCGAGTTTGCTACAGGGTTCGGCAGTCCTCATAGGATATTGGTTTCATATTATTATTCAAGCCACATAAGTGAAGAGCAATAATGAGGATCAATGACAACTTGAGGCGCGGTAAGAGGCTGGTAACAAACTCTATTTGTTTTCATTTTTGTACATGTACTCATCACTGTGGGCATGCTTAGTCCGTTCATGTAGAGTGTATGTTTTCTTTGGATGCTTAGTAGTTCTTGCTTTCTTATGATTAGCTCCAGCTTGCTAATAGTTTGTAGCGTGTCTTATGAATGTTTGCTTGCATTGCTATATTCATAAATTGGTATGACACCATGGTATCCTCCTCTGAATGTTTCATTTGATTGACTTGGCACATGCTCACGCATGCACATGACTATAATAATCAGTTAAGCCTCGATGAATTATTTTGCCTTGAGGATCTTGAATCACTTTCATGCCATGAGTAGTCCTGTTTTGTTGCAAGCATGATAATGACAGCTATTGCTCTCTCGTTTGTCGCTCCCTTACTATTGCTAGCCTTCACTTTTTCTGAGTATGTTTTACTCAAGTTTCCAACTCCCTAAACCAAATATTTCCAAAGTGTCCACCATACCTACCCATTAGCATCATTTGCTACTTCCGTGCATATTCAATATGCCTTGTTTTCTTCCGAATAAAATGTTTGCTTGTTATGAGAAAGTTAGTTAGTAAAGCTCTCACGAACTTGATGGCACACTTTATTTTCTTGCACTCAATAAACCTGAACCATTGCGTCCTTCTTTGCTGTGCATATGCTTGCGCTTTATGAGTTGAAGTTGGCAGAACCATGTATCATGGGGACCGCTTTCAACGCATCATAGGTACTTTGTACCTAGTTGATATCATGTTCTTTTGCTTATGGATCCCGACGGTCTGAAATAAAAGTGGAACTTGTAAGATCATGGAGTTTGTATGTATGTTAGAGAAATGCCTGGGCCGCTAGCCTAAGCCATGCCTAATCATGGTGGAAACTTGCAGCATAACCATAATGAGCATTCTATGAAGCATCCTCAATAAAAATCTATGCACATAGTAAATAAAAAGATCACCGAGATGCTCATTGTCTGCTTGCCTTGTATTTTGATTATGGGATAGCTCCCGTGTCATGTGCAAGGGGTACCCCGTTGGCGGTTCTCTATGATACGTATATACTTACAATGACAAGAGCTTACTTGTGATTGAAGTTGAGTAGCATGAGGATTGGTCTTCGCAAGTAAGGAGCATGAGACTTCAATTTATAACTTGTTAAGCATATCCTCTTAGTTGTGTCACTTTCACCTTAACCACTTTAAAAATGCTTATGATAGGGGCAATGAGAGCTCAAAGCTAATGATTACCATACTTTCAGCATTTGGAAGCCTTTCAAATTATTCAAAACCTTCTTCTTCTACTTGTTGAGTATCCACATATTCTTTGAGCACCTTCTTGAGAGCATAGTTGTCATTCTTTGTGCTTGTCTCATTACTTGATTATTTGTGTTATGACTTTGATGCTTGTATCCTTGATACCTTTACTTCTAGTCACCACTTGAACTTCGGAGGTGCCTTGGCATTCATAATCAAAGTCAAGCGAGATACCGCTCTATCATACCTTTTTATGAGCATTGTAATGTTGCTTATGTTCGTGCTTCATGCTACTTATTATTCTTGAGTTGGATTCTCTTCATAGCTTGCAATGACCATTAAGTAGACTCAGTTGCATACTCTTTATTATGAATTGTCTAAGTAGTTGATCACATTACTGAGAATATTTACATCATATGAAGCAAATGTGTTCGTGAAAGTTCTTTTATCGCACTCAGTTTTCAACTGAATTGCTTGAGGACAAACAATAAGCTAAGCTTGGGG
This sequence comes from Avena insularis, assembly GCA_023614405.1. NCBI lineage: Eukaryota > Viridiplantae > Streptophyta > Magnoliopsida > Poales > Poaceae > Avena > Avena insularis. The sequence goes on from CM042686.1 coordinate 90,906,710, forward strand.
GGAGTTGATACGTCCAAAACGTATCTACTTTCCCGAACACTTTTGCTATTGTTTCTCCTCTACACTTGTGTGATTTGGATGCAACTAATGCGAACTGACGCTGTTTTCAGCAGAATTGCCTTGGTGTCTACTTTTTGTGCAGAAAATGAACTATCAGGAAAAATCCCGGAAAATATGCCAAAATCCTATTTCACCCGAAGACTCCAGGAGCCAGAATACGAGATGGAGAAGAGCCCTAGGGTGGCCACACCACCTGGTGGCGCGGGCCAGGCCACGCGCCAGGGGGTGGTGTGGGCCCCCCAGGCACCCCCTCGGTCTCTCTCTTCGCCTATAAGGAGCCTTATGACCTAAAAACTCCGAGGGGTTCGACGTTTTTCCAGAAGGAATTCCGCTCCGCTGCCACCACCAGATTCCACGAAACAGCACCAGAAACTCCGTTCTGGCACCCTGCCGGGACGGGGAATTGGAGGAGATCATCGCCATCATCATCACCATCGCTTCTCCATCGACCATCCATGTTTCCCCCATCTATGAGTGAGTAATCCCCTGCTGTAGGCTATGGGGATGGTAGGGATTGGATGAGATTGTTCATGTAATGGCATCAGATTGTTAGGGCATGGTGCCTAGTATCTTTTATTAGTGCTTTATGACTTTGTTGCGACTTGTTGTGCTTAATGCTTGTCACTAGGGCCCGAGTGCCATGATTTCAGATCTGAACTTATATTGATTCATTATGATAGTATTGTTCTTGGTCTTATCTACAAGTTGTATACACACGTCGTTGTCTGGAACCTATGGCCCCGAAGTGACAGAAATCGGGATAACCCGAAGGGAAAGGCTTTGATGTGAGGATCGCATGTGTTCACGGAGTGTTAATGCTTTGCTCCGGTGCTCTATGAAAAGGAGCACCTTAATTGCCAGTAGTTCCCTAGAGGCCCCGCTGCAAACGGGCTGGCAGGACAAAAGATGTTGTGCAAGTTCTCATTGCGAGCACGTATGACTATATATGGAACACATGCCTAGGACTGTCTAGTACTTGGATGCTTTATCTTATTTATCTGCAATTGCCCTATGTTCTGATTGCTATGTGAATTGTCTTGTCCATGCAACGCCCGTCCATCCATCCCTATGCCTACCGCACTCGAATCCCACTGTTTACTGCTTTTGTTACTACTGTCTTTGCTTTACTACTGCTGCTTTACTATTCCTACTACAAAACTGTTGCTATTGATAAACTGCTGTGAGCAAGATTGTTTCCAGGTGCAGCTGAATTGACAACTCAGTTGTTAAGGCTTATAAATATTATTTGGCTCCCCTTGTGTCGAATCAATAAATTGGGTTTCACTTCCCTCGAAAATACTGCGATACACCCCCTATACTTGTGGGTCATCAGAGGTCACATGTCCATCCAGGTCCCTTTCTTTATCATTGATACGAGAGTGGTCTCTATCATGTCCAGAGTGTTTCCAAACCGAAGGATGTCACGCTTAAGGGTAGGGACGCTTAGGGTAGATGAGGCATCGTATGAGAAGTAGAGAGAGAGAGACCGGAATAGTTTCGGTAACATCCGATGGAGATCAGAAAGGGGTCCGGAAGTTGTTCCGGAGTGAAGAGATAATGTAATATGTATATTTGAATGTTAATTGGAGAATTAATATTAAATATATATTCTATTTTATTTTTGAAGGCACTATATTGCTAATGGGCCTCACCCGAAGGGAGGCCGAAGTGGGCAAGGCACCTAGGGAGTGGGGGCCAGCCGGCCTAGGGCTAGTGGGCCACCCCAGTGGGGCCCACCTAGGGCCGGCGGCTGCCCCAAGGTGGCCAGTGGGTGTGGGGATTAGTCCCACCCCGCCTGGCCCCTGGGTGATTGATACATTGCAAATGTATCTATAATTTTTGATGTTTCATGCTTGGTTTTATCCACTTTCTTGTGTTTTGTTCCAACTTTGGTGTACTTTTCATATGATTTCTTGGACTAACCTATTAACAAGAGCCATAGTGCCAGCTGCCTGTTTTCTGCTGTTTTTGGTTCCAGGAAAGTCAGAAAATGAATATTCTCGGAATTGGACGGGACAAAAACCAAAGTGCCTATTTTTTCGGAAGGGATCAAGTGCCAGAATACGAGACAGAGAAGGGCCAGGGGCCGGCCACACCACCTGTCCGCGCGGCCAGGCTGGGCCCGCACCAGGGGGTGGTGTGGTGGCTCCCGGCACCCCCTCGGCCTCTCCTTCCGCCTATATATTGCCCTCGGGATGAAAACCCTAAGTGCCCGATCAAAAATCCACGAAGAGTCTCAGAGTCGTCATCTCCATCCCTAGATCGGGAGGGATCTAAGCTCTCGCACCACCGGAGAGGGGAATTCACCCTGGAGGCCTTCTTCATCACCATGCAAGCCTCCGGTGTGATGCGTGAGTAGTTCATCCTTGGACTACGGATCCACGTAGTAGCTAGATGGCTGGTTTCTCCTCCTTTGTGCTTTCATGTTTAAATCTTGTGAGCTCCGTTCATGATCAAGATCATCTATTTGTAATCCATACATGTTGTGTTTGCGGGGATCCGATGGATATTGAGATGCTATTTCAGATTGATTATTGATTCTATCATGTCTTTGTTATTTGAGATCTTGCATGCTTTCCATTGTTAGTAGCTATCTTGGCCAAGTAGATGCTAGCAACTCCAAGAGTTAGTATTTATGCTCGATAGTGGGTTCATGCCTCCGTAACTGGGAAGTGATGTAAATCTCTAAGGTACTAGATGTGCTGTTGCTAATAGGGAGAAAACAACAATCCTTTGTTCATAGAACAATCGTATTGTTTACTTTACACGCAGTTCATAAAGCAATAATCTGTTGCTTGCAACTTAATACTGGAGGGGGTTCGGATGATAACCTGAAGGTGGATTATTAGTCATAGATGCAGTTGGATGGCGGTCTATGTATTATGTTGTAATGCCCAATCAAGTCTCAAAGGAGTCAAGATGATTAGTATATGCATGTATTGCTTTCTCGGTGTTTATCAATTGCCCCGCTGTAATTTGTTCACCCAGCATGTTATCTATCTAAGGAGAGCCACCTCTAGTGAACTATGGATCCTGTCCTTTTTCATTACATACAATCTACAACTGTTTACTTCTTTGTGTTTACTTTCTGCAAACTTTTACTTCTTTCCATTTGATACGTTTAATCCTTTGTTTTCTGCAAAACACGGTGAGATTGACAACCTCATCGCAAGTTGGGGACAAAGTTATGTGGTTGTGTTGTGCAGGTCTCCACGTTGCTACTAGCACCGTGAGCGCCTCGCCAAAGCTCAGCTAGCAACACCTTTGGGGTGTTTCCTTGCTCCTACTGGTTCGATTAAACCTTGGTTTCATAACTAAGGGAAAAGTTACTGCTGTGCTCATCATACCTTCCTCTTGGGGTTCCCAACGAGCTCTACGTTGAAAGTCGAGCGCATCAGTGGTGCGCCTCCCTCCCACTATATAAAGGGGTCCCCCTTCCCCTTGGAGACACCCCATTCCTCTCATTCTCTCTCTCATCTGCTGAGGACTTCCCCGTAATATTGGGGAGGACCTCGTGGTTGAGTTTGCCACCTTCACACTACCGTCGTGTGATCGGTGATCCGGCATCTACTTCTTCCGGTGCTCGGCTGTATCGGAGCCCGGTTGACGTCCCCTGCACCGGACGTGTGACGAACTTCGGAGGCACCACACTTGGGGTGCTGCTCGTCTTCATCAATATACGCCTTCCTGCATAAGGCGTGCCTCTCTCTGCAAAGGTATGAATACTGTATTCCTTCTCCGTTACTTATGTCTACATAGTATAGATCCTCGTATTAGTGTTCGAGTAGATAGAATTTTTTTGTTTTCTTCTACGGAACCCTTCAGTGGTATCAGAGCGGGTCTATGGGTAGACATGTGGTATGGATAGAACACATAGCAATATGTGGGCATTGATTCTCTAGTTGCTACCCTCTTTAGTGTTATTGTTCATATCGTGGCACTGTTTGATGAAGCGGCCCCCAACCGACCTCACGTGGTGATTCACGAGATTGGTCCACGAATCAAAGTGGCTTAAGGGGGTGTCTGTCTCTCTACAGTAGTTGACATGGCATTGACACTGGAGGTCCTTGAAAAGGGAAGAAGAACGGCAATCATTGAATCCATGTTGTGGCTCAATGTTCGTAGGTGGGAAGGGGTTCTACTGCGAAAGCCCTAAAGCCACGTAAAACATGAAATAGTTAATATAGAAGCGTCTATTTTTATTATTGCATAGGGGCAAGTATTATAACATGGTAATGACAAGTTTGTGAAACTCTCATTGAAGCTATTGATGATGATCATAAAGCTAAAACCATGTCATAACACTTTACTTTAGAAGTATTACTTATTGTGCTAGTATACTTACTAGACGGTAGCATAATAAGATAATCCCTCATAGTATTCCAGTTATCGTATTCCCCTTGTGTGTGCACCAGAAAGAAAGTTCTTTGGTATGAGGCAATCCAGGGTTACAGGCCTGGGTGTCAAACATATCTACGTTCACATACAGTGGGTGTAAGCCATGTTGCACTGCGAATACACACGAGTTAGGACTGGCGAGCCTAGCACGTTAGAGAAACATGGCCTCGGGATACAAGAGACCGAAAGGTCGAGCATGAATCACATGGTTGATGTGATCGACATTAGGGAATGTCCACCTTTGATACTGCACTGGTGGCCGTGACGATCGGGGGAGGTGCAGAGGATAGGGATCATGTGATCACTAAACGAGTAGAGGGATGTTCATTTAAGTGGGAGTTCTTTTAGTTAAAATTCAAACTCATTATGATGAACATAGTCTAAACACTTTGCAAATCCTTTGTAGATGTCTCGCCCACCCACCTTCAACCTTAGCACTTTCCTCGAGAAGGACAAGATGAAAACTGATGGAACCAACTTCACCGCATGGTTCCGCAATCTTAGGATCCTCTTAGTCCCCTACAAGTTGACTTATGTCATCGAGGCTGAGTTTCCGGCTAAGCCTACAGATTCTGCCTCTAAGGACGAAAAGAATGTCTGGCAGTCCAAGGCGGATGATTTCTCCCTCATCCAGAGTGGAATGCTCTATGCCATGGAGCCGGAGCTTCAAAAGCGTTTTGAGAAGATGAATGCTTTTGAGATCATTGAGGATCTTAAGGCTGTCTTTGCCCCATAGGCTCGTGCAGAGAGGTATGATGCTTCCGAGCTCTTCTTCTCTGCTAAAATGGAAGAGCACAACAGTATTAGTGAGCACGTGGTCAAAATGTCTGGCTACGTTAAACGCTTAAACACCCTAGATTGCAAAATCCCGTAGGAACTCGCCATAGATAGGGTGCTGCATTCGCTGCCCCCTAGCTATAAGGGTTTTGTGATGAACTACAACATGCAAGGGATGACCAAGACCCTTGCTGAGGTGTTCGCCATGCTCAAAACTGCCGAGGTTGAAATCAAGAAGGAGCACGCAGTGCTGATGGTCAACAAGGCCACCAACTTTAAGAAACCGGGGCAAAAGGGAAAAGGCAAGGGCAAGAAGCCTAAGAGGGATGGAAAGTTTGTTCCCACCACCTCAAAGGCTGCCAAGCCTGGCCCTAAGCCCGACACTTCATGCTTCTACTACAAAGGGGATGGGCACTGGAAACGCAACTGCCCCAAGTACCTTGAAGACAAGCGAGCTGGCAAGATAGCCATTCCGGACAAAGGTATATATGATATACATGTTATTGATGTATTCCTTACAAGCGCCAGAAGTAACACCTAGGTATTTGATACCGGATTTGTTGCTCACATTTGTAACTCTCAGCAGGATCTGTAGAGTAAGAGGCGCCTGAGGAAGGACGAGGTGACGATGCGCGTCGGCAATGGTTCGAAAGTCGAAGTGATGGCTGTCGGCACCCTGCATCTGCGTCTACCGTCAGGATTATTGTTTATTTTGAATAAATGCTATTATGCACCCGCACTGAGTATGAATATTGTGAGTGGGTCTTGCCTGTTGCAAGACCGTTATTCGTTTAAATCAGGAACAAATGGTTGTTCAATTTATATGAATGATGTTTTCTATGTTCATGCACCTGTACGTGATGGTTTATTCTTACTTGATCTTGATTGTGATACACACATCCATAGTGTTGATGCTAAACATTGCAAGCATAGTAAAGATAATTCCATGTACATATGGCATTGCCGTCTTGGTCATATTGGCATAAAACGCATGAAGAAGCTTCATTCAGAAGGGCTTCTTGGATCATTGGATTTTGAATCCCTTGATACATGTGAACCATGCCTCATGGGAAAGATGACCAGGACACCATTCTCCGGAATAGTGGAGAGAGTTGTAGACCTACTTGGGATCATACACACGGATGTATGTGGACCAATGAGCGTCTCGACACGCAATGGTTATCGTTACTTTGTTACCTTTACTGACGACTTGAGAAGATATGGATATATCTACTTAATGAAGCACAAGTCTGAAACCTTTGAAAAGTTCAAGGAATTTCAGAAAGAGGTAGAGAATCAACTTAACAAGAAAATCAAGCACCTTCGATCGGATCGAGGAGGCGAGTATTTGAGTTATGAGTTTAACATGCACTTGAAGGACTGTGGGATTGTACCACAGCTTACGCCAGCCGGAACACCACAGCGTAATGGTGTGTCGGAACGTCGTAACCGAACTCTATTGAATAGCGTACGGTCCATCATGTCTTTAACTGATTTGTCTGTGTCTTTTTGGGTAAACGTGTTAGAAACCGCCGCTTTTATTTTAAACCGAGCACCATCCAAATCCGTGGAGACAACCCCATATGAGATATGGCATGGCAAGAAGCCATTATTGTCGTTTCTGAAAGTTTGGGGTTGTGAGGCTTACGTTAAGAAACTGCAGCCAGACAAACTCGAACCCAAATTGGAAAAATGTATCTTTGTGGGATACCCAAGGGAAACCATTGGGTATACTTTCTACAACCAAGCCGAAGGCAAAACGTTTGTTGCAAAAACTGGCACATTTCTCGAAAAGGAGTTTCTTGCAAAGGGAGTGAGTGGAAGGAAAATAGAGTTAGATGAAATTGTTAACCCTTCTCTCCGTATTCCGAGTAGTGCAAAGGAAGCTGTTCCGAAACCGCTCTCCAACATGGAGGAAGAGCCCGTTGATGCTGATCAAAACAATGACATCGAGACTCCTGAGGTTCGCAGGTCTATAAGGGTTCGTGCCACTCCAGATTGGTATAGTAGCCTTGTAATGTCGGTCATCTTAGATGATCAGAAAGAACCTGCAAACTACAAAGAAACAATGGATAGTGCTGACTCCGAGAAATGGCTAGAAGCCATGAGATCCGAAATAGGATCCATGCATGAAAACCAAGTTTGGACCTTGGTGGATCTGCCAGAAGGCCGCAAGGCCGTGGAAAATAAATGGATCTTTAAGAAAAAGACAGATGCAAATGGTAATGTGACCATTCACAAAGCTCGACTTGTCACAAAGGGTTTTCGACAAATTCAAGGAGTTGATTACGACGAGACTTATTCTCCCGTAGTAATGCTTAAGGCTATCAGGATTTTAATAGCAATTGCTGCCCATTTCGACTATGAAATTTGGCAGATGGATGTCAAGACCGCATTCCTCAATGGTCACATTGATGAAGAGTTGTATATGATGCAACCAGAAGGTTTTGTCAATCCTAAGGATGCTGGAAAGGTATGCAAACTTCAACGGTCCATTTATGGATTGAAGCAAGCATCTCGGAGCTGGAACCAACGTTTTGATCAAGTGATCAAGAGTTTTGTATTTGTCCAAAACCAACAAGAGTTTTGTGTTTACAATAAAGCGAGTGGGAGCTTGGTTGTTTTCTTAGTAGTATATGTGGATAACATATTACTCATGGGAAATGATGTGGATCTTATGAATAGCGTGAAAGCATATTTAAGTAACCAATTTTCCATGAAGGATCTAGGTGAAGCTGCATATATATTAGGAATCAAGATCTATAGAGATAGATTGAGACACCTAATAGCATTAAGTCAAAGTACTTACATAGATAAGATTTTGAAGAGGTTCAAAATGGAAAACACCAAGAGGGGTTTTACACCTATGATGAAGAATTGCAACTTGAGTATGACTCAATGTCCTATAACGGACAATGATAGAGAAAAGATGTCTTACATCCCCTATGCTTCAGCAATAGGGTCTATCATGTATGCAATGCTTAGTACCCGACCTGATGTGGCATTGGCTCTTAGTTTGACGAGCCGATATCAGAGTAATCCAGGACGGATCCTTTGGACAGCTGTGAAAAATATCCTAAAGTATCTGAGAAGAACAAAGGATATGTTCCTGATCTATGGAGGAAATGATGAAGCTCTAAACGTAACAGGTTACGTAGATGCGAGCTGGAATTCAGATCATGATGACTCTAAGTCTCAAACAGGATTTGTTTTCTTGGTGAATGGTGGGGCGGTAAGCTAGAAAAGCAAGAAGCAGCCGGTGGTGGCACAATCTTCAATGGAGTCTGAATACATTGCTACGGCTAATGCAGCAAATGAATCTGTTTGGCTAAGGAATTTCGTCATCAAACTGGGAGTTTTTCCCAATGCGCAAGACCCTGTGACGATCTATTGTGATAACACGGGAGCCATTGCAAATGCAGGGGAGCCAAGAAACTCATTCCAAAGCCAAACATATCAAGCTTAGATTTCACGTCATCCGGCAAAATGTTGACGAAGGTGAAGTCAAGATTTGCAAAGTAGATACGGAACTGAATGTAGCAGATCCGTTGACGAAAGCTCTCCACTTAGACAAGCATGAATAACACCGAGATTCCATTGGTGTTAGGTTCCTGCCTATTGTAAACTAGTTTTATATACTCTAGTGCAAGTGGGAGACTGAAGGAGTTATGCCCTAGAGGCAAATAATAAAGTGTATTATTTGATATATCTCCTGTATGTTCATAATACGTTTCATACTGTGCTATAACTGTGTTAATACGAAACGTTAATACACGTGTGGTATGTCAACAAACCAAGTCTCTAGTTACCTCTAGTGAACTAGTTCATTGGTCATGAGGATGGTCTATGTTTCAAGACCATGGGCATTTATGCCAACTGACAATGAGGTCATGTTATTAGTTGAATAACATGATAGACAAACATCCGACCGTTATATATTCATGAAGATCGAGTTACAAAGTTCACCATTGATGATAAAACACAAAGAACCTCGTAACCCGATCCTTTGACTGAGAGGTAATACAAATCACCATTCCGGAAGAAGCTTAGATGGTTATCTCGAGTCATCTCGTAACAGGGTGACCAAAAGGTGCCACTCAGGTTTTCCGAAGGGATGCATAGAGGAGTACATATCAAGACCAGGATTTGTCTAGTCTGTGTAACGGACAGATACATGTGGCCATCTCGGTGACATTGCATTAATGAAGCTTGCACACATGTGACTAGGTCACGGAATGCAATGACATAAGAACGAGAAAACAAGTTCATCAATAACGAGATCGAACTAAGGTATGCAGATACCAAAGATCAAGTCTCGGATGAATTACGTATCGAGTGACAAAGGGAATGGGGAACGACTATCTCACGGTTCGAGCGATTGTATTCGTGAAATGCACGGGGGTCACATGGCCATCCAGGTCCCTCTGTTGATCATTGATATGAGAGTGGTCTCTATCATGTCCGGAGTGTTTCCGAACCGAAGGATGTCACGCTTAAGGGTAGGGATGCTTAGGGTAGATGAGGCATCATATGAGAAATAGAGAGAGAGACCATAATAGTTTTGGTAACATCCGATGGAGATCAGAAAGGGGTCCGGAAGTTGTTCCGGAGTGAAGAGATAATGTAATATGTATATTTGAATGTTAATTGGAGAATTAATATTAAATATATATTCTTTTTATTTTTGAAGGCACTATATTGCTAATGGGCCTCACCCGAAGGGAGGCCCAAGTGGGCAAGGCGCCTAGGGAGTGGGGGCCAGCCGACCTAGGGCTAGTGGGCCGCCCTAGTGGGGCCCACCTAGGGCTGGCGGCTGCCCCAGGGTGGCTGGCGGGTGTGGGGATTAGTCCCACCCCGCCTGGCCCCTGGGTGGTGCGCCCCTCCTCCCACTATATAAAGGGGTCCCCCTTCCCCTTGGAGACACCCCATTCCTCTGATTCTCTCTCTCTCTCATCTGCTGAGGACTTCCCCGTAATATTGGGGAGGACCTCATGGTTGAGTTCTCCACCTTCACACTACCGTCGTGTGATCGGTGATTCCGCATCTACTTCTTCCGCTGCTCGGCTGGATCGGAGCCCGGTTGACGTCCCCTACACCGGACGTGTGACGAACTTCGGAGGCACCACACTTGGGGTGCTGCTCGTCTTCATCAATATACGCCTTCCTGCGTAAGGCGTGCCTCTCTCTACAAATGTATGAATACTGTATTCCTTCTCCGTTACTTATGTCTATATAGTATAGATCCTGGTATTAGTGTTCAAGTAGATAGAAATTTTTTGTTTTCTGCTACGGAAACCTTCACTACCTACATGTCAAAAGATTTTAAAAATTGAAGTGTTTTTCATTTTTTGTAAGACAAAAAAGGCGCGGGGGTGGGTGGGTGTGGGAGCAGAATCTGGATGGTGCCTGGCCTATCTGTGACGCATGTGTATGCGGTGCGCCACAGATAACCCGACTATCCGTGGAGCACGGCCATCACATGTGCCACGGATATGTTAGGGGCCATCCATAAGTGCCAGATATGGATGCCTAGACTTATCTATGGCGCACCGTTTGCCCATGCGCCACGGGTATTTAGGTTATCTGTGACGCATTGTTACAACGTGCGCCACTAGTATTTTACCTATGGCACACTATCCTTGCCATGCGCCACTGAACATCAATCTATGGATCAGCAAATATGTAGTAGTGTTGGCTGTACCATAACTCATTATAACCCATGTACTCTTTAGTATTTTAGATGCCATTTATTTATATGAACTCTCATTGAGGCATTCTTGACTCATTGAATTCATATGGAAGAGAGACACAACACCATGGTATTGGATCTTTATTGTGTTGATGGAAAATATCACTTTTTCTACACTTCATATGGTTAAGTCTGCTTCTTGTAACTCATACATATTGCATCTTTTATACTTCTATCATCGGGCTTTATTCCATGATTCTCCATCGCACCTAAACAAAAACCAAAGCCAAGAAAACCAATAAAATCCCTAAAAACACTACTAGATGTTCAATACTCAGATGAAAATAAATGAAAACAAAGTAATCAGACTATACAATAGCGCATGAAAGTTTCGGCCGATTCTGCTATCCACGCCGTCCCGATTCTTTTCGACTGTAGGATGGACGACGGGGAGGACACACAACACCATCATGGAGGAGCTCGGCTCTCCCGGAGAGGCGGGCCCTGTGGCCCGGGATTCCTTGCCGCGGAGAGCTCGCGCGACCTTTTCTGCCCTAGGTCACTAGACATTTGGGCCGCGCGCGACCTAGCATCATTTTTAGTAGCCGCGGGCAGGAGCACGCTGCATGAGAGGCATTGGGAGGGAGACAGACGCTCTGCACCTCCGGGTGGTAGGGCCCTTTGGTAGCCGATGTGGCAGCAAAAACGCTTGCCCTCTGCGGGCCCTCGCGAGCGAGAGCTCAGCTAGCAGCAGAAACCCTCGCCGATTGCGGCTTTAGCCATGAGGTCCTGTGATAGGTCATGCTCACGTGTGAGAGGTGCTCTCACATATGGTATCTGTACGCAGGTTTTCAGACACGCCCATGTGCCTCACACGTTTTCGCGGCTTCCCTTACACGTCCCTACTTCCGGGTTTTCGCGGCAGCGCATGTAGTATAATATGCTTCTCGCGGTTTTCCTCCATGCATCGTGTTAGATAGCCTCGTTTCTATCCCACCTCCGCATCTTCTTGCACCCATTGGAAGTCGCGTGCGTCGGTCAGCTGAACACACCTGGTGCCGGCGATGCGCCTCCCCACGGGTGTGATATGACAACGTAAGGTACCGAATGGCACACGGTGGGATACACGACGAACGCCTGGACTCCCTCACTCCGTTGCGGTCATAGCTTGGGTATCGCTCGCCGTTTCCATCAGAACTAGCTCGATGGTGGTGCAGCTCGAACCGTCAACCACAGGGCGTACCATGGCACTCAAACTAGCGATAACAGCGCGGTATGTATCGCTCTATTTTTTGTATTCTTTTGCTTTTATTTTCTTTCAACATTTTTCATTTCTTCTTTCTTCCTATATATTTTTGGTTTCTTCCATGTCCAAACGTTGAAACGTGAAAACGTTGAATGCGAGACTATTGACTGTGAGACCGTTGGGTGCGAAACTGTTGGATGCGAACACATTGCATGCGAGCACGATCGTAGGCGAGACACCTTGAGGATGGAAATATGTTGAGGATCAAAAAACATTGATAATGAACATAAAAGATTTGAACGTTGGGAAGGACCAGAAAAGATTCGAATGAAGTAATACGACAAAGAGAAAGCGAGGCAAAAAAGAAGGCTAGATATAAAACTTTGGATAATAACGTTGTACAAATATTAGTATATTACACTGTCGTTATTGTGAAACCGTTCAATGTGAAACGTTGAAATATAAGAAAACAAAATTGATCGAATCGTGTTGTTTTATACTGAAATAATCGGATCGTGCATCGAATCTTCTTGCTTTACACTGGAGTAGTTGAGACGTGCGAACGTTATCAAAATCTAGCAAGAATATATGAAGAATAAAAATACTTGAATGTGATGATGAAATGTTCCATCTCCGTGTTACTTAACTTAAATGGTTGACAATATTAATGTACAAGAAACATAAACCTCTACAATGTTCACAGAAAGCACGAGAAAGAATCGCTCGAACAAAATGGTTCAACATTTTGTCTATGAATATAAATGATTAGAAGAAAATAAAACAGCTGTAGTGTTTACAAAAGAAAACATTCACAACCATCTAGCCCCAAAGGTTCTTACATATTTGTTCACACTCTTGCCAATGAATCCTATATGGTTGAGATTCCATTCGCTGAAAAGCGAAACTTACCGAAAGCTAGAAAGTAAGACTAGCCGAAGCGTTCGAGTAAGTAAACATGACACGAAACAACAAAAACGTAAATGTATGATGCATAACAGGTTGTCAACTAAAGAATTTTAGCTAAAGTAAGAAGTAGATGTGAAAATTGAAACAGAAAAAAATCAACAAAAAGAACTAGAACAACGAAAATAAAGGACGGTTTCCGAACTTTTCTTGTAGTTGTTCAAGTTCGGAAAGAACGTGGCAAGAAAAGTCTATTTTTACCATGAACGGTTTTTACGGTTGAAGGTCTATTTTTCGCGGTGGAAAAGTCTTCTGCGACGGATGGTCTCCGTGGTAAAAGCCCCCGTCACCAAAGAATCTATCACGGTTTTTTTCAACCGTGGCAGATCGCACCTTTTAGCCACAGAAATTCGTGTCATCGTAGATCGGTTTCCAACTTCATTGACTGCTAACGTCATACAACCTGCCACGTGGCAAACACCAGTAACAGTCAGGCCCAGTCAAGACCGGCTAACCATTAAGTGGTCCAACCCATGAGAGGAGCCCAATAAAAATATGACATGTTACCGTTTCCGCCTACTGGAGGCATGCGCTGCTTTAATGGGGCTCACAACTTTGCAGCCCAGCTGCGACCTGTTAACTCTCAGGTCCGTTACTGTTTCGGCCTGCTTAAGGCCTAGCTCAGTCCAACACTATGCTACCCATTAGCGGCGTGCGCCACGTCGGGCCGGTACTGTTAAGGCCTGCCCTAGGCCCATCGTTGTGCATAAAGTCCATCGCTTTCCGCTCGTTACGGGCCTTTTTGTAGGAAGGCATGTTACTGTTCAGGACCTCTTCCAACCTGACCTTTCACTGTTCCACCCTGTTATTATTCTGGCATGTTACTGTATCTTCCTGTTATTATTTCAGCCTATTATTGTTCTGGCCTGCTACTACTTTCTGGCCATTTACTGTTCGGGGCCTGTTATGATTTAGAACTTTTATTGTTTAGGCCCGTTACTCCTTTCTTGTCTTCTACTGTTTAGGACGTTTACTGTTCAGGCCTTTTGTTGTTCAGGCCTTTTACTGTTCATAGAACTGCATCAATGTTTGGCCAATCATGGCCTTTCACTGTTTAGTATATTATTATTCCGGCCTTTCACTATTCAGCATGTTACTATTTCGGTATTTTTAGCAGCATCCATGTTTTGCATAACAACACGGGAATGCCAACAAGTTTATTAATAAACATGAGAAATTTAAACTTCTCTCTCAAAATATGAGAAATTCAAACAACTCATTACACAACAATAAAAGTTGGTCTCTCCAGATTGATGACAAATCATTAGACAAGGTCTGCATTTGAAAAGATCACCAAGAAGAGTTCACATCATCAATACAAGATCAGTATCATCTGTCCTCTTGTTTAATATTTCTTTATGCATGCATCTACACCCTTTCTTTCTTCATGCACTACAATATATATATCACCCGTAGGAGTTGTTCTAGGTGGACTGTTAACAATGTTGTTTTCTTAACAAATGCAATGGGAGGATGAATGGGAAGAGGGATCACAATTTTTATTCCTTCCTTTCGAGGACTCCTGCTTGGTTTTAACTGCAGCCTGGTAAAATATAGTGAAAGAGGCTAAAACCAAGAACAAAGAAAACATGTATTATATAAAGTACAAATCATTTAATTAAGTATGAACTTACAATAGGTTGTTCAGGCTCTCAGTAGTTCCTTATCAAGACGGTGCGACTCCTGGTCAATCTACTAGTAGAATCTGAGTCGAGCAGCTGGAACTCTAGTCCTTGTACTCCTTTGTCCTTTCTTTGCATTAAGGCATGAGATTTAAAACTGAGTCAGCTGGTTCGGAAGGATGAAAGCATTTGAAAACACCAAAATGATAGCATTAAAGTTGATCGGATGTATGATTCAAACTAGCTAGCTAGTTTGGAAAGATGAAAGAACTTGAAAACACCAAAAAGGTAGCATTAAAATTAACCAGATGTATCATTTAAACTTGCTAGCTGGTTTGGAAGGATGAAATGTGTTGAAAACACCAAAAAGATAACATTAAAAATGACCATATGTATGATTCAAACTAGATGGACATTTTCTTAATTGCTTAAAACATTCATAGATAGAAAGACAATAAAACATGAATGAAAATGTTAGGGCAAGGTTTTATATAGAATGACTTATTAACTTATTATGCATACAAGTTATATGAGTTATTAACATGACAAGAAACTGGTCTAAGTAATACACGAAAGCCTCACACTTTAACCTTGCTGGGCATCAGATTGTTAGTGTTGGATCATCTACGAGCGGTTTGCATGACCCAAGCGAGTGCTTGGAAAGAGTAGCATCTATGAGTTAGTGTTGTAGGATTGTATAGTGTGATAATGTAATAAAGGAAATTATAGCGAGAAGATAATGATGTGGATATGACCAACCATATGTGGGTGCAAACGAAATGGCAATATCAGACAGGATGTTGAGCAACATTCGAACTCTTTCGTAGCTTAAGAGTACCAAAAATATCAAACAGGCAAGAGAAATTACCACTCCGCGGCGGGGGCGGCCAGAACAGGCAAGAGGGCGACGACTGGGTATTTCGGGGTCATCGAATGAGTGATTTGGTGAAATGCCCCCCATGTGGTAGACGATGACATTGTTGAAGTGGATATGGTGCGGCGAGGGAGTCAATAGTTCCGGTCTCCACGACACGGGTGTCGGTGACGTAGAAAGGTTGTGGTGGATGAGGGAAGCGAGAGGTGGATCCGGTGCATGGACAACAAAGGCAGTGAACAAGATCCTATGTGGAAGAGCGTGCCGATGGTGAAGGAGCTCCGGTGTGGATGAGAGGGACGACGGTGAAGTAGATGTAGGAAGGTGGGGGCGGAGGGGGTGAGCGGGTAAATTTTAGGGAAGGGCGGTGAAGAGGCGATGGGGATATAGGTTGGATGATGCCCATTTACCACCTATAACCCTCTATTATTGCAGTGCTCCTCTGGTTCTTGTTTCGGTATCAGGGATATAAGAGGAATTTTTCATACGCAAAAACGTGGCGGGATATTTGAATGGATGCGCCGGATATTTGAATGGATACGCCGGATATTTGAATAGATGCGCGGGATGTTTTGGCACTCTACGAAAATTTTGAGGTTGAAGCTTCCAAGTTACGCTACACCGACGCGTGGCTGCTCCTCAGTTGCTGGCCATGTCTAGACTGACACACCAATGATAGTGTGCTTACCAGCATTTAAATGAGTTTCTAGACATTTGCCGAAATTGATAAACATTATTGAAGGCTTTCAAACAAGATGACCAAGGTCACGGCCATATCTCTGCCATAGTTTCTGATAACGTGTCCATATTTGGTAGATCGGTGCATCTTGGCATTTCAAGCAATGTTTATAAAACTAGCATAGTGGACTGTGTAATAAGCGGGCAATATCTTAATTTAATAAGTGATAAATTTTGGTGATATATAGAACTTTTTCTTGATATTAATATATTTCCCTTTGGAGAAAGTTATAATTCTTGTGATATGATAGGTTTATACGCTCTAATTATATGTACTTTTTGTAAGAAGTACATTTTATAACTACCATAATTATGAGTGTTTCAACTCCAAAATAATTACTACTCCCTGCGTCCCAAAATGTAAGGCGCCTAAGCTTTAGTCAAAAGTCAACATATTTTAAGTTTGACCAAATTTATACATAAAAATATAAACATTCACAATATAGTTTCTCAAAAATATAAACAAATCAATATCAATAGATTCACTAGAAAGTATAGTTTCTCAAAATGCCCATTTGATATTGTAGGTATTGATATTTTTTCATATAAACTTAGTCAAACTTAGAAGATGTTGAATTTGAGCTAAAGCTTAGGCGCCTTACATTTTGGGATGGAGGGAGTATATAAAATCAACTAATATATTAAATTTTAGACATATCAACTTAAGCATTCCGACCAAAACTATTATTTCTTACTATGCATGTACTTTGACTAAACTATTTGTGTTTGTGGTATGTAAATAAATCTTGGTGTGTATCTATCACTTTTGTGCTACTATAGTTGTGCATGAGATATGACTAAATTCCTTGTTAAGTCAAGGAAAAGTTGATCAGATAATGTTACTGAATACATATAACCTAGAATATTGCTTGATGCTAAGGATCTGATCTGCCACTTGTTTTCACATTGCTATATTACAACTTTTTGTTGTTTTGCTTCTTGAATTTCATTTTCAAAAAGACATATGCAGCATCTACTGCATGTCCATAATCATTTTTATGAATGTACTTACGTTTTAAAAAGAGCGAAAGTTTCACACCAGTGACCAACTATCACGTGTGCTAAAAATGTCGCCATGTAGCGGTCTTGATTTTCTCACCTGTAGAAGAAATAGTGTTATAGCTTAAATCACTTACTCTAGTAGAAGGGCTTCAATCTTGATATTCCCCCAATTCTTGTGTTCTATGCTATTGTTATTTTTCTGTTTCTCGTAAGGATAAATAATCAAATTACATCGGCTAGAAATAGTATGTAAATATCGCTTAATTAATTATTATACCGGTGCATGATATTTATGCATCATGATTAATTTTTCGCACTCCATGGAGAAAAATTGGTTATTCTTCCACCCATTGCTTTAGTAAGGTATATTCGAAATGATAATGATTTCCAATATTTTCTCAGCGGTCTATAGTTTTCATCTCCCAATCTTGAAGATCATTCATATGTAGATGTAGCTTTCTCTATTTTTTAGCATATACTTGAGCGCTTTGTTTCCAGTAGGAGCATCCATGGTATTCCCCTATGTACAATAACAATATTAGTAGAACAATATATATTGGAAACCTATTGAAATGATGTATACTTCATAACTATATTGAACGTTCCTTTCAGCTAAAATCATCTCAATGAAAATATGTTCATTAGTCCATATATTAACCTATTTTACCAGAGTTTTAAAACCTCGACATTGATATATCCATGTCTCATTTGCTGTAGAAAATGCACTTGACAGTGTAGGAGCCACATGAGGCTACAAAATATATGTAAAAATTTACTATAGCAAATTATATTTATCACCAAAACTTATATAATTAGAAAATAAGCAACTTTTCTTACCTAGGAAATACTTAAGGACTTCTTTATCATTATGCATAGGTTTTCAGCACGTTGAATATATTCGTGTCTTGATTCCCAAATAAGTCAGGTTCTTAGTGAATTGTCAGTTGGAATTATTTGTCGAATGCTTGTACAAGTTAATTTACATGATATTAATCGTAGAAGATACTGGTTCATATAGAAAAACTATTGTCCCAGATCGTACCGGTATATAATACTCCACAACTATATATTATTGGCTTCATTATTCACAAATGGTAGCTACGAATCTTTTGTTGTCAAGATATTGCAAAGTGGCCTATAATTTCATATAGAACTTGTTGTCCCATGATAAGTCATGCAAAGCTGAACATTAAATATGTGATAACCAGGTTCTATTTAAACGGATGCAAATTTGTAAGAACTGTAGATACATCTTATTAATATATCTCGATATGTGTGCTATTGCACTTGCTATATATAATTTCATTTTCAGTACTAATAGTTTTTTCTTAGAGAAACTTTCCTATTGAAAAATAAATCTCGGTTTCGAGTTAAACTTACCCCTAAAGTGTGATCAGATCCACAGTACCAAATCGTGTTCTCTTTTCTGCTATCAAAAAATATCAACAGTCTGTGAAAATCAAGTTGATCTGTAAGCACAATTTTTCATGTTAGTATTAGGAGCTAGAGTTTCTTTCTCATTCATGAATGTTTCTAACTGCGATGAAGAACAATCAACTGGTCATTAGTGATTTGCATGTGGTCCCCTGAACTTCACTGGACAAACTATGTGATATGATGCAAGCATACGTACCTGATTTGGCAAATCATATGGAGCTCGATTTTCTTCTTGCCAGTCTTTGAACATGCTTCTTGAGAATTTGTTTAAGTCCTCTCTCAAGGAATTAGAGTCTCCATATTTTTCTTGTCCAATGCCTTCATAACTTCTCTTTCGACATCAGCAATAGCTTAATCAGAAAAGGCATATCAAGAATTGCATGATAAACATGGGGAGGTGCTGATTCATGGAGTGCAAATGTGTGTACATACGCTCTCTAGACTCATTAGGTGTTGATGCCATCTACTGAAAACTACCCCATACTCATTTATGCTTTCTTCTATTTTGTCATATGCTTCGGGGTATGATAACTGCGAAGATAGGCGATGTATTAAGCAAGGAAGTCCAATTGCTAAGGCCAACCAAGTGATCTGCTTTTATCTAGTAGTACTATATCTTTTTATGATTACCTTCACATCTTTGCAATAATCAAGCAAGTCCATGTTGGAATTCTCACGGATTGATCACATTAGATTAAACAAACGGACACGCTCGAAAAAAAATCTTATGGCCAAGGGCTCGTATCGTGCCCTTCTTCTTTTTATTTTTCTCAATATCTCTCGGTACACTCTGATTACAAGCACCGCATAGTTGTGTATATATACACATCGATGCATAGGACCATAACCTAATCGTACTCTGATTCTAAGCTAACACGACGCCATATGCCAAAACCTTCCTAATTAACTAGGAGACTCCTGATTGGACTAGTACTAGATAACCGATTCAAATTAGGACACGTACTAAACATATCAGACTGACTCCAAGACTATACGTTGCCTAAAAACACTTAGTATTCAAGATTACTACTAACAATCTCCTCCTAATCTTAACTCTTTGTCTCCTCGTGCTCCTCTCAATCTTGACTCCTCCAGCTTCACGTCACCTATTCATCGTTTTCCTTGTCATATCCGTACAGTCAGTATGACCACGAAGGCAACATGCATTGCACCTCTCTTGCACTGCCATGTTGTGCCACCGCTATTGCTTGGCCCCTACCGCACTCGGTTCGCACCTATGTGCCACCGCTATTGCTGGCATCCACGCACTCGGTTCGTACCATACTCCTCTTGTACTTGCTTGCGGTAGCTTCTCCTTCTATTGCTCGCACACCTCCTCGCTTTACGGTACTTTCTCCTAGCACCGTTCGTCTTCGGCATCGCACCGAACCCATGTTGACCGCAGTCAAGACGCTTCACGAGGACATGGACACAACTTCACGAAACACCGTGCACACCTCAAGTGTGACGCGCTTCAGCTGCAACGGATCTTTACAGGGACGAGCACTTAGACACAACCAGAACACACTGACACAACACTGACCACACGTGCAAACGTGCACACACTTGACTCCTTGAGTCGCACTCCCCAGATGACGATCTTGATGAGCCTTCCGGCGCCGCTCCTCGGCACCACCGCTCCCATCAACAACCATCCACCTCCCCCGAAGAACTTGACGCGCTCCCGTCGACGATGCCCGCCACCTTGCTGACCACGACCCACTCACCGACTCCTCCTTGTCGCTCCGCCGAATGACGATCGCCCTCCGCCTTACCGATGACGGCATGCTTGCCGTCTCCATCTGGTCACCCGCCTAACGACGCTCGCCCGCCCCGAGGCGCTAGTGCGGGTCGCCTCCCCAGGGCAAGCGCGGCTTCAAATCCTTGACCTCGCTCTGATACCAATTGTTGAAATTCCCACGGATTGATCACATCACATTAGACAAACGCACACGCTCGAAAAAAATCTTATGGCCAAGGGCTCGTATCGTGCTCTTCTTCTTTTTATTTTTCTCAATATCTCTCGGTACACTCTGATTACAAGCACCGCATAGTCGTGTATATATACACACATCGATGCATAGGACCATAACCTACTCGTACTCCGATTCTAAGCTAACACGATGCCATATGCCAAAACCTTCCTAATTAACTAGGAGACTCCTGATTGGACTAGTACTAGATAATCGATTCAAACTAGGACACGTACTCAACACATCAGACTGACTCCAAGACTATACGTTGCCTAAAAACACTTACTATTCAAGATTACTACTAACAGTCCAATCGGGTATCTTCAACCCACACCATGATGTAATCACGAGAGATCTCTAATCATGCAACAACTCTCTGGCAAGCGCACCCCCATGAACAGTTCTAGTACTGTATGAATCAGCAAAAAAGAATGTGCACTATAGGCCTTGGAGATGTTGGCCCAGCTCCGAACGTCGAGTGCAGTCCGGCGTGATAATGACGATGATCCGGCGAGTCCGCGCACGTACACTATGATCAACCTAGCACTTTGAGCTAGCTAACTGTTCAAACTCTCAACTCACACGAGTACCTGAAAAAACAATGTATGGGCCACAAGACCGTCTCGGTCCTGGTAATAGACTTGTATTGATTCTCACGTAGACTTACATAGGCAATACATGGGCGTATATATACCCGGCAAGACGATGCAGAGTCAGTACGAGTCGGTGTTGGACTACTAGTTCTAGTCGGCTAGCTACACTACGGAACGCACACAAACGAGACACACACGCACATGACACCATACCGATGTCCTATTGATTATCGATTCTAACAATCATCCCCCTAAGCACGATGTGTCCGTCTTTGCAGCTTGTACGCTGATCCTTCCTCGCATCTCCGCGAACTTCACTCGTCCCAAATATTTAGTTAGTATATCCGCAAGCTGATCATCGGTGCAAACATAGTTGACTTCAATCTTCTATGTATTGCCATATGTAGTGATACTTGGTATCAATGTGCTTACTCCTGTCATGGTACATCGGATTCTTGCATAAAGAAATTGCAGACTTGTTAATCTTGAGCACCACTCGTTCCGCCTCCCGATTTGTGAGATCACCAAGTAGACTCAGCCACACACCTTGACATGCCGCAGTTGCAGCAGCTTCACATGATGATTGTGCCACCACTTTCTGCTTTTGTGATAGCCAACTTACTTATACTTCTCCCAAAGAAATATGCCACGCCCGAGGTACTCTTACGGTCGTCAATATCTCCTGCCATGTCGCTATCACTGTATCCAAGTAGCTTCACCTCCTCCTTCTCTTTCGAGTAGACAATACCAAAGTTTGTAGTACCTTTGATATACCTGAGTATATGCTTCACGGCTGTCCAATGCTCCATTGTGGGTGCTTCCATGAAGCGACTCACATAGCCAACGGAATATGCCAAGTCTGATCTTGTGTTAATGAGATAACTCAAACTTCTAACCACACTCCCATAATTCGTTGCATCAACCGTGGGTGCTTCACTCCTTTTGCTCAGTTTAGGGTTTGGGGTTTAAGGTTCCATCGGAACATGAGTTGGATTGCACTCTTCCATGCCACACTTCGCGAGAATCTTCTTTGCATACGCCTCTTGGCATAGCGTGATCTCACCTAGCTTTTGATGTACCTCGATCCCAAGGTAGTAGCCCAACAATGCTAGATCACTCATCTTGAATAACTCCTTTATCTGTAGCTTAAACTTTGCAATCTCCTTCTCATCCGCTCCAGTTATCAATAGATCATCAACATAGATACCAACTAGTAGATGATCCCTTCCTTTACCTCTCTTATACATCGAATGCTCTAGTGGGCTCTTCTCGAATCCAAGAGAGATCAATGTACGATCAAGCTTGATGTTCCACGCCCGAGGGGTTTGCCATAGCCCATACAACACCTTGTGTAGCTTCAAAACCTTGTGTTCTTCACCCTCCTTGATGTATCCTGGTGGTTGCTTCACATAAACTTCTTCTTCTAACTCCCCATTCAAAAACACGGGTTTCACATCCATGTGATGCAATTTTTAAGATTCTTGAGCCGCGGGAGCGATAAGTAATCTCACTGATTCCATCCTTGCGATGGGAGTGAACACTTCTTCAAACTCCACACCTTGCTCTTGCACGTATCCCTTGGCCACTAGCCGAGCTTTGTGTTTCACCAACTTCCTTTGCCATCCTTCTTGATCTTGTACACCCACTTGAGCCCTATGGCCTTGTGATTGTTGGGTAGATCGACAAGCTCCAATGTATCATCTTTGATCGATCCCAATTTCTTATCCATAGCACGCCTCCAACACTCCTCTGTATTAGCGTCCTTGAATTTCGTCGGCTCCTTGTTGAGTAAACACCGACCTCGACCTCGTCCACGCCCGCGGAGAGCCTCCGGTGGATACAACTCCAAGACGTTTCGCAGTTTCACCGGAGTAGGTGGCCGTCCCCTTGGTTCTGTACAGTTGGAGGAGACGCCTGAGCTAACGAAGTACTTGCCGCACGATCTGCTGTAGTAGCGCTCGTATCAGCATCATCAGAAGCTAGCGACGTAGCCGTAGGAGTTGATCCTGACGAGTTCTCCTCCAGCGTGCGGCCTTGCATCCGTACTGGACTATTTTCAGCTGGCGATCGACCTCCTGTATGGATGTAGGCGGACAGAAACACGGACCATACGGACAGTCCGTATATCTTTTCTCGTTTGCACCGGCTATACTAGATGTGGGAGTTTTCCTTCTGGTACGTATGAATCCGGATGTAGATGGACCGTCCTTGCTATCCGTTTAATTGTCCACCTACATCCTTAACCTCCTGTCCCACGTGTTGGGCTTGGTGGCAGTGATCCAAGTGCAATACGTGAGTTGCTGGTCACATTTGGTCTCCCGATCGGAGAGCCTGCTGGAGGAGCGCCCGCAGTCCCGCGCGGGGAGGCACGATCGTCACGATCATCTCGCCGCGACAGAGACCCTGCGCCCAACACTCTAGCGTCCGTACGTGCCGGACTCGATCCAGTGCCCTCAATCGCCAGTGTTGTCGTACGTGACGATGACGTATCGCCAGAATTCCTGATGCTCCGGCGCCTGAACTCGTGACATCCGTGTCCGCATCACGAGACCCAGCTCCTTGATCATCTGCATGCTAAAAGTCATTGTAAACGCCAGTCAAAATCTCATCTGAGATCGGCTGTATCAGTTCCGAGGGTCTCCAATTCCATGACTTCTCCTCCTTAAAGAGTATGTCATGCGTCATTACCAAATTTTTGTTCACTAGATTGTACGCGCGATATGCCTTTGTACCGGCTTCATAGCCGATCATGACCACTAGAGTCTTCACATGCGCCACGCACCCGAAAGTGCGAAGATGATCAACTGATTGCTTGTGTCCATACCATGCTTCGTATGGTGTCATACCAACTACACTTTCAGTTGGCGCCCTGTTCAGCAAATAGACAGATGTACTAACTGCCTCACCCCAAAACCTGTCTGTCATGCCTTTGCTTTTAATCATGCTGCGTGCCATGCCCACCACGGTTTGGTTCCTTATTTTCACAACACTGTTTTTCTGCGGTGAATATGGTGCAGTGAGATACTGCCGGATCCCATTAGCTTCACAAAAGGCCTTGAATTAATTGGTGATGCCCCCCCCCCCCCCCCCCCCCCCCCGATCGGTACGAAGGGTCATCAACTTGGCCTCGGCCTCTACTTTGGCCGCTATCTTCATGATCCTAAAGGCTTGCAAAGCTTGATCCTTCATCTTCAACAACACAAGCCACATGTATCTACTGAAGTCGTCGACAATGAGCAAGAAGTACTTGTTCCCAGCGTGGGTCGCCGGCGTGATCGGTCCACACAAGTCTCCATGGACCAACTCAAGAACCTTGCTTACTCGATATTGTCCCTCCCTTGGAAACAAGGCTCGCCTTTGTTTCCCAATAAGACAACTATCGCACAATTGCTCAACGTGATTGACACACGGTAACCCACGCACCATCTCCTTTTGTCCAAGTTGCCGAAGAGCTTGGAAATTTAGATGTCTGTAGCGTGCGTGCCACTTCCACACCGAGTCTTCCATGCTTGTCATCAAGAATACTGGATCCGCCCGATCCAGATTGAGGATGTAGAGTCTATTCTTCGACCTCTCCACCTTCATGATGAGTTGCCTTTGGCGGTCATATCCCCACAAGAACTCGTCCTCCAACACGATCTTGCATCCACGCTCCGCGAGCTGACCAAGACTGATGATGTTGGTATTTAGCTTGGGAATATAGTACACATTAGTGAGTACCTTGTGACCTCCATCCTTCAACTCAAACAGGACAGTGCCTCACCCTTGAATCTCCACCTTCGACCCATCGCCGAATCAAACAGAGCCTCCCACCATGAGGTTTAACTTAGAAAACTGAGCCTTGTCGCCGGTCATGTGGTTGCTAGCGCCTGTGTCGATGTACCAAACATCGTGAGCTATCTACATCCTCCGCGGGAAGACCTTCTCTTCCACGAGCGTGACGATCTCCGTAGCGGACTCATGAGGAGTTGATTCCTTGGTGGTCATTAACTCACAAGCTTCGACCATGAGCTTTCGTCGGTCCATCATCTCCTTCCTTCGCCATAAGAGCCTTCTCCTTTGAAGGGTTGGGACACTCCGATTTGAAGTGCCCGAGCTGATTGCAATTATCGCAGCGAAGATTCTTCTTGTCGAAT
Organism: Avena insularis; assembly: GCA_023614405.1. Classification (NCBI taxonomy): domain Eukaryota; kingdom Viridiplantae; phylum Streptophyta; class Magnoliopsida; order Poales; family Poaceae; genus Avena; species Avena insularis. Next base: position 90,932,218 of record CM042686.1, read on the forward strand.
TTCTTCTTTGGCTTCGTCATCTTGTTGTCCGACTTCTTCGCTGTGCGAGAAGCTTCACCGCTGCCAGATGCTTTATTGCTCCTCTCCTTGGCGACCATTGCCTGCCACTGGGCACGTGTAAGCATGAGGTGCTCATTAGCTTTCGCGTCGCCATAGGTGATCTTCATCTGCTCGTCGTGCGAATTCAACCGTCCGACTAGATCATCCATCGTGAGAGTCTTGAGATCAATGCATTGCTCGATTGCCGACACAACGGACAAGTAACGCGGTGGCACCACGCGAAGGAAACCCCTAAAGATCGAGATCTCATCGAGCTTCTCGTCGAGTGCGCGAATCCCATTGACCAAGGTGGCTACCCTCGAGGAAAACGCGTCCACCGTCTCGTCTCCTCCCATCTCTAGGTTCTCGTACTTCTTCTGCAAGGTTTGTAGGGTTGCCTCGCGGACACGCTGTGCCCAAGATTTAGCGTCTTGAGCGCCTCCCACGCCTCCTTTGCAGATTTCTTCGAGATTAGTTGTTGCATCATGCCCACCGGCATCACCGAGCCAATGGTTGTGAGTGCCTGCCGGTCCTTGCGGTACTTCGACAGGCCCTTCTTGTACTCGTCGCCGCGGGGATCGACAGCCTCCCAGATATCGTTGGACTCCATCGCCCACTCCATCTGAGTCGCCCACATCGTGTAGTTGCCGCGGTTGTACCACGGGTACAGCGACGACACCGGTGCACCCGCAGCCGCACCAGAGTACTCGCACGCCTCCTTTGTCATGACCTCCTGTGACTAGGAGATCCTCCACGGGGCTCTGATACCAATTGTTGGCCCAGCCCCGAACGTCGAGTGCAGTCCGGCGTGACGACGACGATGATCCGGCGAGTCCGCGCACGTACAGTACGACCAGCCTAGCACTTTGAGCTAGCTAGCTGATCAAACTCTCAACTCACACGAGTATGTGAAAAAACAATGTATGGCCACAAGACCGTCTCGATCCTGGTAAGACTTGTATTGATTCTCACGCAAACTTACATAGGCAATACATGGGCGTTATATACCCGGCGAGACGAGCAGTGTCGGTACGAGTCGGTGTTGGACCACTAGTCCTAGTCGGCTAGCTCCACTACGAAACGTACACAAACGAGACACACACGCACACGACACGGTACCGATTTCCTAGTGATTATCGATTCTAACAGGAGACACATATATCAATTGGAAAAAACAGTAACAGTAGATATCTACTATATCTAACCTCAGTTTCCAAGATTCAAGATCGACTAACGCAAACCACTAGATCAGTGAGTAACCCAAACCGCCAGATCGGCCGAGTAACCCAAACCCCAATGTTTCTGTTTTTTACTAATTGTTTAAATAATCTATGTACAACATGCACGTATTCATTGATTGTCTCTTGGGTCAAAAGAGAAAAGGAGCCTTACATATACCTTCTCCCTAGGGACGTCGAGCTCGACCGCTTCTTGCCGGAAGATTTCTCGAGAGCTAGGACATGCTTGAGTGTCTGAATTTGCCGGCGAGAAGGTGAGGTCGTGTGTCTTGACCCAACGTCGAGTTTTTTTGATCTAAGGATAATTTTTATTTTCCTTTTCCGTGGAACTGATGTGATGAATGTATGCATTGTGTAACATCCAAAAAATATTAATCAAGATTAACAAGTTCTAATCATCCAAGTTTAGGGTTAACAAAAACTTTTATTATTAAATCTAATATGAGTGTATGTGTGAATTGCATTAGTGTCTGAATGAGTGCAATTGCCATGTTTAATTGCTACAAATGATAAAAATGGTTTAAAGATAAATACTGCATCATCTAGGCCATTTACAAACAAAATCAAAAGAAAAGAAAATCAAATATGAATCATATAAGCAAATGATCATTTTGATCAAAATTATCCACTAGACCACTTTGAGTGTTTCTAGTAAAAGATTTCTAACAGAAACTTTCCTAATTGTTTTCACCCCTTGCTAGACCAAGTAAAAGTGAATTCAAGCAAACTTTACAAAGTGGCAGAAACGATTTTCAAATCTATTTAAAAGACATTGCAAAATTGAATCAAGTTCATATGCATAGATCACCCTTTTTCAAAAACCACTCAAATCAATTCTCCTTGACATTTCCCAGCAGCCATAGACACCTAAGCAAGCAACAAGCACACTCACCAAATTTCATCCAAAAATTCAAACTTTGAATTCATGTGGCTATTTGGTCGAGCACCTAGCAGACACCAGAAACCCTGCCTAACAATCACTGTTTGGAGCAGTAATTGATCGCCACTAGTGCCTCAATTCTCTCCCCTGGTCGCCCCAGTGTCCAGCAGCACAGTGGACAAGCCTCCCCCTTTGTCGTTCGCACCAGTGCAGCACCGCCCGAGCTCACCGTGCAGGTCGACCAAGCACCGCTCGCCACAGACCGCGCCGCCCTGTCCCACGATGTCCAGGAGACATGCGACACTTCACCGCCACCCTCTGTCCATCCCTCGGCTGAGACAAGCCGTGCACCAGCCGTAATCGCCACGCCCACTTCTTTGTCTGCCATGCCGAGAGCGCGCCAGAGCGCCGCAACCGACATGCGCACACACTCCGCGCCTCGCCCTCTCCGCGCGTGCACGCACTTACCGCGACCCCAGCTACCCCCCAGACACGCCCATTCGCCACCACGCGAACCGTGGACACTGTGCGCCGTCTTGACCGCCGCCATTTCCGCACAGGGCACGGACCGCTCCCGACCGTTCTCGACCTCCCCTTGCCGCGCCATCACTCGCATGACAACCGCCCCGAAGCACCGCGTCGACCCCTACCCTCAGCCATGCCAATAACTCACTGCAACGACATCGTCGACGAGCCCGAGCCATGCCGTTGTGCCCCTCTCGCCGGTGTATAAATAGAGGCCATCCCAGCCCTCATTCGCCACACCATCTCACTCCTCTCTCTCTCAGAAACCTCCCACATCTCTCCCCACAGCAAGGCAAACACTAGCCCGCCGAAATTTCACAGGAGCCGTCGTGACCGCATCTCGAACCACCGTCGACGACAACCTCATTTGTCCCGATCGCCGACCTTAGCTGGAGCCCGGGTGAGCCCCCACGTACCACCACCGTTGCGTTAGCGTTCAATTCTCGCCGGCGCTATGTGACGGAGACGACGAACCACAATCGTTAGATCCTAGTCTAATCGTAGGGATGAGATTGAAACTTACCGTTTCGGTTTAGTTGAGTCGCTGACGCGTGGGACCCGTCTGTCAGCAGCCCGCTGCATGCGCGCCGCGTAGCTGGGCCGGCCCAATTAGTTTCCCGCGCAGAGCCCATTGATTCAAATAGAGTTTTCTATTTTAGTTAAAACTAGATTCTGTCAGTAGATTCAAATATCAATTCAAAGAGATCTACTGAACCAAATTGCATGATTCTAATTTTGTTAGAAAGGTATTCAAAAAATCAATCCAAGCTCGTTGGATTAAAACCATTTGAAATTATAGATCACCTACACCAAAAATAACAAGGTAGAGACTTTTCCAACTTCAATCATTTTTGAAAAATCAACCATAAATGCTTTTGAGTTGATTCCAACTCTCAACAATCAGATTTGACAAGATATATCTGAATATGTAAAAATATTTAGGTTTACATGCAGTGATCCTTGACTAGTACCAAAAGAATGCTATATAGGCATTTCTAGTCACTTTAATTTTATTAAATAGTAATATTAAACTTTATAAAATGTGACCACCACTTTAAATCAAATTCCCAAGTATTAGAATATGTGGTGATGACATGTGTCAACATGATCCCATATTTTAATTGGAGAATATTAAATCTTAAGTCTTTTTCAATGAGTAGAAATTACTTTTCCAAAATAAGATAAATAAGACTAGGTATTTAGTTCATGTGATGATTGTGATGATGCTAGATCATCAAGTGTGAGCCTTTGTGTGCTAAAAAGAAATAGTTAAGTATTGTTTGGTGATTGTGTACCTCGTATTCCTTTATAGACACTAGTACCGACCCGGGCTACGAGGAGGAGGAGTACTACGAAGAATAAGAGAACTTCAAGCACTGCACTACTCAATGCAAGCCTAACACTACAAGTTAACTATGTAAGCCATCCTTGCAAGATAATCCATGCAAGATGCATAGGCATGCTTTGGTTATGCAACCTTGATTATACCAATCCCAAGTTTTACTTGCAAGCTTTATTCTTTTACCAAAGTTCTTTACCTTTAGTTAGTGATTTGTGAGTATTGGAAAAATAGGATAGAGGCCATAAAGATCATAAAACTAGGACTAGGTAGTTATACTTAGATGCCATAAAAAGCATAAAACTAGATTTGGATAGTTACACTTGATTAGCACCCCTTATTAGTGACACCCCCCTTGATAGTTGCTAGTGCTAAACTACTACCGATCACTTTAGATGAGAATACTTGGAGAAAATGATTATGAAAACCTTGGAATGATGATTCATTCTATTGAAATGTTTTAACATGTGTTCTGAAACACAATGGTTTGATGATGAAACTTCTTGAGGCATGAGCCTTACTTTTGATAAAAACTGATGGTTGGGTCCAGATGCGATACCATTCCAATTTTACCGTACAACCACAATACCTGAATTGGGTAGGGCTTAACTGGAAGTTTATATGCCTTAGTATGCATTCCCTCACGGAAAGAGGTTGAGCTGAGGCTACCTCGTAAATGTGAATGACCACCTATGTAGTGCCCAGGATGGCAGATGGCCATGGCTAGGAGGCCAAGCTCATAGGGGAGGTGCCTATACTAGAGTGTATAATTGAAAGGTTAGGATTGATTATCCGCATTCCAGGTATGATGATTCAGGGTTATCCCTGACGAATATATCAAATTTTGTGGTGAAAGTGTACCACCTCTACAGAGTGTCAAACTATTCGAATAGCCGCGTCTGTGGTCATGGACAGTTGGAGTGGCCATACTGTTCCGTTGTCAGATGGTTTCAAAAATGACTTGTGAATTGAACTATGACCTTGACTTGACCACACCAGGGTTGTGAACATGAAAACTAGGTTCCCACTTAGGTGATGTAGAAAATTAAATTAGGTTCTTTACTTTTGAACTCCTTATGAAATAAACCTGGCTTTTTGCAAATAAACCTATAGCTTAAGCTTCCTACTAGAACTACCTTACTTGTTAGTGATAGTTTCTGAGTACTTAAAGAGTACTGATGGCTTTATCCCTGGCTATTCCCGTGGCAAACTATGAGGAGGACTACCAGGAAGATGGACATCAGGAGGTCTATGACAACTAGGATCATCTCCCATCGTCAGCATTGCCTGTGACCCTAAAGATGGAGCCCCTACTATGTTTACTTTCCACTGCTTTGATTGTATTAAGATTGGATCATGAGATCCTTTCTTTGTAAGACCTTTATTATGGTTTGTAATAGATGATGTACTATGGTACCAATTCTATTATATCTCGCGAAAATGGTAATCCTAGGATTGCGATGTATGGCATAACAGGCATCTGGATTAAAAATCTGGGTGTTGACAAGTTGGTATCAGAGCCATCCTGACCATAGGAGACCCTAGTTAGAATGGACGTCTGAACAAAAAAACTTAGTTTCAAAACAAAAGGAGTGAGTATTTATGAAAACCTATTTCCACTCTTATCCTTGAGATTGTTTCAAAAAAATCATGTTCCTCAAAAATTCTCGCAATCCTACATAAAATTTGACACACTTGATCACCCCACTAACCTGCTCACCCTAAATTCTCATAGATGGAGGTCAAGTATAGCAAGTTCTACCTGCTGGGAAACGGAGGCCACCTGATCTTTGAGAGGGATCTAGATGCACTCGCAGAGCATCTTGAGCGCCCGCACCCGGAGTTCTTCGAGGCACAACTCAATGATCACGTGGGAGGAGAGCTACAGTGGCTGATAGTTGCAGATCTCAGAGGCAAGATGGGAGCACCCACCTCGGAGAAGATCCAATTCAACTTGAGGGAGAATAACTGGCTAGACGGACTAGCCAGGGCTATGCAGGAGGCTCTTGCCCGTCTGTGTGGACAAAACATCAACCCGATCAATGGAACTCGCTTTGCTCACTACGCAAGGCGTGATTCTATGGGACTGCCCTTGGAGATGACAGGACACCCGGAGCTGAAGCACCAAGTGGATAATCTCGACTTCATGTTGTATGATAGACAACAGGAGTTGGACAGCGCCCGTGCCTACGCCAACCATAACCATGCCATTGCAGTCAGGAAGGACCAGACCCTCGCCATCCTTGCCAAGGAGCGCCATTCACTTCATCGTCAGTGTGACAAGAAGGATCGCATCATCGATCGTCTTCGCAAGACGGTGGCCACTCTTGAGAAGACCATCTGTGAACATGAGATCTAGCTTGAAGTGAAGGAGGAGGAAGGTGAAGATATCCATGGAGATCTCTACTCTTACCTCAATGATGATGACGAATACCTAGAGGACGAGGCCATGGAGGATCACACTGATGAAGATGATGCCGCCTTCATTGATGATGATTAGATGCACTTGAGGACTACCATAGGAGTGAGTTGTATCTGGTCCCATTGTATCGTAGCTTCACAGAATGGTTCTTAAAACCATCTGTTACCCTAGTGTGGTGTGTGTTTGTATTGTGTGCTTGGAATGAATGAATGAGAGGAAGTTGTTAGTTTTCAAAAACTGAGTTATACTCCAAGTTTAAAGTTTCTAAAACAAACCCATAAACCCTAGAAATTTCCCCCTTGTCTCATTATCTATCTCAATCTTCAGATGCCTCATGATAACGCCGGTGGAAGCCGTTCATCTTATGACCCAATGCTGCAGATTCTGCAAATGTTAGTTTCTGTCCGTGAAGCTAGTAGAGCCGAACGTCAAGCCAACTTAGCCACTCTTCAATAGATAGCTCAGATGCCCCACAATAATCAAGGTCATGGAAACTAGGATAACCATGGATCCAAGCTCAAGAACTTTCAAAACACCAATCCCCCTATATTTAGTAAGTCTGAAGAGACCTTAGATGCTGATGACTGGCTGCAAACCATGGAGAACAATTTAGAGGTCGCAGGAGTTGAGGCCAATGAAAAAGTACTATTTGCCACCCATTATCTGGCAGGTGATGCAAGAGCCTGGTGGAATAGCACCCGTACCATGAACGGAGGTCAGATGATGACTGGGGATGAGTTCAAAATCAAGTTCAGCCGGACCCATGTGCCCCCAGGTCTGATTAAGAGGATGAGGGATGAGTTCAGAGATTTGAAACAAGGAAGGGTGACTGTGGTTGAGTACCATGACAGATTTCTATCACTAGCTAGATATGCCCCTGATGAGATTGACACAAAAGCAAAGAAGAAAGAGAGATTCCTGAATGGACTGCGTGATGAGATGCAAACCGTGCTAGTCAACATTCCCTTTGATGATATTGAAGCTTTGGTGGATTCCGCCATTTAGATGGAAGGGAAGATCAACCAAGACAATGACAACCGCAAGCGTCGCATGATGCACCATCCTGGATCCCACCATACACATAAGTATTGCCCCAACCCATCTGCATGATATGCCCCAAGAAACAACAGACCCCCTATGTCCCGTCCAAACTATCCCAATCGTGGCGGAGGAAATTTGAGGTCTGGAGGAAACCACAACAATAACCCCGACAACTCCAATAACTTCAACCGTGCATCACCCGAGTCCAACAACAACAACACCAACAACAACAATACTTCCCCAAGGACTGGAAGAAATGTTGTGCCTATTGTGGGAAAAGACAAGTCCATGATTACTTGCTTTGAATGCAGAGTCAAGGGTCACTACTCCAACGTGTGCCCCAAGAAGCTTGCAGCAGCCACCAATGTGAATGCACCCGCTCAGCAGCAATGTCGTGTCCATCCTGGAAAGAGATTTGCCCTAGGGAACCCGCTCAACCGCAACGGCTGTCTATTCCACATGAATGCTAAAGAAGCTCAGGAAGCGCCAGATGTCGTGCTGGGTATGTTTTCTGTTAACTCCGTACTTGCAAGAGTGTTGTTTGATTCTGGAGCATCGCACTCGTTTTTTACAGAAGAATTTGCATGCACTAGTAAGATTCAACCAACAAAATTTAAGCATGTTATGATAATTCAAATACCTGGTTCAACCACCAAAGCTAGAAAAATTTGCAAGGTTGTACCTATCAGAATCCATGGAATAGATTTTTATGCTAACATAATAGTACTTGGAACCAAAGGTTTGGAAGTAGTACTAGGAACGGATTGGATGTCAAAACATAAAGGATTAATTGACTGTGCCCAAAAGGCCATAACCATGACCCGTAGCACTAGAGTATCAGTAGAGCATGTATCTAAGACACTGCCCCGTCAATTCAAACGCAACAAGAGTCTAGCCCAACCAACCCTAGACCAAGTCAGAGTAGTCTGTGAATACCCTGATGTGTTCCCAGATGAATTACCCGGTATGCCCCCAGATCGGGATATTGAGTACATCATTGAACTAGTTCTTGGAACTGGACCCATAGCTCAGAGACGTTATAGTATGAACCCATCTGAATTAGTGGAGTTGAAGAAGCAACTTGATGCTATGCTGGAGAAAGGTCTAATTCAACCAAGTGCATCACCATGGAGATCGCCTGTTTTGTTTGTGGATAAGAAATATGGAGGTAACCGTTTGTGCACGGATTACCGGAAGCTGAATGATGTCACCATTAAGAACAAGTACCGACTACCGAAGATAGGGGATATGTTTGACCAGTTGACTGGTGCTAGAGTGTTTTCTAAGATTGATCTTAGAACTGGTTATCATCAACACAAGATTCGTGTACCGGATATCCCAAAGACCGCCTTCACGACCATATATGGATTGTATGAGTACATTGTCATGTCTTTTGGATTAACCAATGCCCCCACTTATTTCATGAATCTCATGAATAAGATTTTTATGAACTTCCTGGATAAGTTTGTCGTTGTTTTTATCGATGATATTCTAATCTATTCCAAGTCAGAAGAAGACCATGAGCTATACCTGAGAACCATCCTTGAAACCCTTAGAGAGCATTAGTTGCCAAGTTTAGCAAATGTGAGTTCTGGTTAAAGGAAGTAGGATTCCTAGGACATATCGTGTCGGTAGGAGGAATTGATGTTGATCCCACCAAGATTAAGGATGTTGAAGAATGGAAAGCCCCAACCACTCAAACCTAAGTCCGCGCATTTCTCGGATTAGCGGGATATTACAGCAAGTTCGTAGAAGGATTTTCAAGCATCACAAGACCACTGACCCAGCTATTGAAGAAAGATCAGAAGTTTGAATGGACGGACAAATGTGAAGCAAGTTTTCAAGAGCTCAAGAAGAGATTGATTTCAGCCCCAATTCTGATTATGTCGGATATCAAGAAGCCTTTTGATGTGTATTGTGATGCATCCAAGATTGGTCTCGGATGTGTGTTTATGCAAGAAGGCAAAGTCATATCCTATCTATCCCGACAACTGAAGCAACATGAGCAAAACTACCCTACCCATGACTTAGAACTAGCATCCGTAGTTTTAGCTTTGAAGACCTGGCGTCATTACCTTATGGGTAACCGCTGTGAGATTTATTCTGATCTCAAGAGTCTGAAGTATGTTTTCACCCAGAAGGAGCTGAATATGAGGCAAAGGAGATGGATAGAGTTAATTAAGGATTATGACCTTGACATTCACTATCACCCTGGCAAAGCCAATGTGGTAGCGGATGCTCTTAGTAGACTCCTGTGTAAATTAACCACCATGATTAAAGAAGCCCAGCAAAGTTTACATGAAGAGTTGGAGCAGTTTAGAATGGAGCTAGTTAGCGAAGGATTCCTAGCCAGTATTGAACTTCAACCCACCTTGATCAGTCAGATCAAGGAAGCCCAGAAAGTAAATTCAAGTATCGATGGAGTTAAGCATCGTATCGGTACAGGGAAGGTACCCGGATTCACCAAATATGAAGAAGGAGTTTTGTGGTACAAAGGACATATCTGTGTACCAGCAAATTCCGAGTTGAAGCAAGTCATCATGTAGGAAGCTCATGATACTCTTTATTCTATCCATCTCAGAAGAACGAAGATGTATCAGGATTTGAAGGAGCAATTTTGGTGGCACAAGATGAAGAGAGAAATTAGAAGCTACATAGCCAAGTGTGATATCTGTCAGAGAGCCAAAGCGGAACATCAGCAACCCACAGGACTTTTGCAACCATTAGAAATTATGGAATGGAAATGGGATTCTGTCAGAATGGATTTCATCACCGGTTTGCCTACCTCTAGTAGGGGAAATGACTCTATTTGGGTCATAGTTGATAGACTATCCAAGGTAGCCCATTTTATACCTGTCAAGACCACCTACCAGAGTTCGAAGCTAGCAGAGTTGTACATTGCTAGAATCTTCAGTTTGCATGGAACCCCTAAGACCATAGTATTGGATCAAGGAACCTAGTTTACCTCAAGATTTTGGCAGAAAGTCCAAGAAGGATTAGGAACCAAGTTGAACTTCAGCATAACCTATCACCCACAAACCGATGGACCAACTGAAAGAGCCAACCAAATCCTAGAAGATATGTTGAGAGCTTGTGTGCTAGAATATGGATCAAAATGGGAAGATTGTCTGCCTTTCGCAGAATTCTCATACAACAATAGTTATCAAGCCAATTTGCAAATGGCCCCCTTTGAATTTCTGTATAGAAGGAAGTGTCGTACCCCCTGAATTGGTCGCCAGTAGGAGAGAGTCAGATTTTTGGACCCGACATCCTACAAGAAGCCGAAGAGAAGGTTTACAAAGTCCGTGAACACCTCAAGACTGCCCAATCTAGACATAAGAGTTATGCTGACAAGAGACGTCGAGACCTGACCTTCAATGTTGGAGATTTTGTGTATCTCAAAGTATCACCTTTAAAAGGAATGAAGTGTTTTCAACTTAAAGGGAAGTTAGCCCCCAGATATATTGGACCCTTCAAGATTTTGAATCGCCGAGGAGAAGTATCATATCAACTGGAACTGCCAGAGGAGATGCAGCCATACATGATGTGTTCCATATCTCGTTACTTCGCAAATGCCTAGAAGTTCCGGAGAAGACCGAAGTGTTCAAGAACATCGATCATCGAGCCATAGATATAAACAAGGATCTAAATGATCGTGAAGTACCCATTCGTATTTTGGAAGAAGCCTTCAGAACCACCAGGACCAGTAGTATCAAGTTCCTCAAGAAGAAGCTACTTGGGAGCGAGAAGATTATATTAGGACTGAGTTTCCAAATCTCTTTAGTTCCTAGTTTTTTCTTAAATCTTAGGACAAGATTTTGTTTAAGGAGGGAAGGTTTGTAACACCCCAAAAATATTAATCAAGATTAGCAAGTTCTAATCACCCAGTTTAGGGTTAACAAAAACTTTTATTATTAAATCTAATATGAGTGTATGTGTGAATTGCATTAGTGTATGCATGAGTGTAATTGCCATGTTTGATTGCTACAAATGATAAAGAATGGTTTAAAGATGAATACTACATCATCTAGGCCATTTACAAACAAAATCAAAAGAAAACAAAATCAGATATGAATCATATAAGCAAATGGTCATTTTGACCAAAATTATCCACTAGACCACTTTGAGTGTTTCTAGTAAAAGGTTTCTAACAGAAACTTTGCCAATTCTTTTCACCCCTTGCTAGACCAAGTAAAAGTGAATCCAAGCAAACTTTGCAAAGTGGCAGAAACGATTTTCAAATCTATTTAAAAGACATTGCAAAATTGAATCAAGTTCATATGCATAGATCACCCTTTTTCAAAAACCACTCAAATCAATTCCCCTTGACATTTCCCAGCAACCATAGACACCTAAGCAAGCAACAAGCACACTCATCAAATTTCATCCAAAAATTCAAACTCTGAATTCATGCAGCCATTTGGTCGAGCACCTGGCAGACACCAGTATACCATGCCTAACAATCACTGTTTGGAGTAGTAATTGATCGCCACTAGTGCCTCAACTCTCCCCTGGTCGCCCCAGTGTCCAGCAGCGCAGTGGACAAGCCTCCCCCTTTGCCGTTCGTACTAGTGCAGTGTCGCCCGAGCTCACCGTGCAGGTCGACCAAGTGCCGCTCGCCACAGACCGCGTCGCCCTCTCCCACGATGTCGAGGAGACATGCAACACTTCACCGCCACCCTCTATCCACCCCTCGACCCGAGACAAGCCATGGACCAGCCGTAATCGCCGTGCCCACTTCTTTGTCTGCCATGCCGAGAGCGCGCTAGAGCTCCATAGTCGACACGCGCACACATGCCGCACCTCGCCCTCTCCGTGCATGCACACACTCACCATGACCCCAACTACCCCCCAGACATGCTCATTTGCCGCCGTGCGAACAGTGGACACTATGCACCGTCTCGAATGACGCCGTTCCCGCACAGGGCACAGACCTCTCCTGACCATTCTTGACCGCCCCTTTCCGTGCCATCACTCGCATGACAACCACCCTAAAGCACCACGTCGACCCCTACCCTCATCCATGCCAATAGCTGACTGCAATGATGTCCCTGACGAGCCCGAGCCATGCCGCTCTGCACCTCTCGCTGGTGTAAAAATAGAGGCCACCCTAGCCCTCATTCGCCACACCATCTCACTCCCCTCTCTCTCAGAATCCTCCCACATCTCTCCCCGGAGCAAGGCGAGCACCAGCCCGCTGAAATTTCACCGGAGCCCGCCGCTGGAGAGGAGAAGAGGAACTAGAGCAAGGAGCCGCCCTAGGAGCCGCCGTGATCGCGCCTCAAACCGCTGTCGATGACAATCTCATTCACCCCCATCGCCGACCTTAGCTGGAGCCCAGGTGAGCCCCCACATAACCCCACCGTCGCGTTAGGGTTCAGTTCTCGCCGGTGCTGTGCGACGGAGACGACGAACCACAACCGTTAGATCCTAGTCTAATCTTAGGGATGAGATTGAAACTTACCGTTTCGGTTTAGTTGAGTCGCTGATGCATCGGACCCGCCTGTCAGCAGCCCGCTACGTGCCTTCTGCGTAGCTGGGCCGGCCCAATTAGTTTCCCGCGCAGAGCCCGTTGATTCAAATAGACTTTTTCCATTTTAGTTAAAACTAGATTCTTTCAGTAGATTCAAAAATCAATTCAAAGATATCTACTGAACCAAATTGCATGATTCCATTTTTGTTGGAAAGGTATTCAAAATATCTATCCAAGACAGTCAGATTCAAACCATTTGAAATTATAGATCACCTATACAAAAAATAACAAGGCAGAGACTTTTCCAAATTCAAATATTTTTCAAAAATCAACCATAAATGCTTTTGAGTTGATTCCAACTCTCAAAAATCACATTTGACAAGATCTATCTGAATATGTAAAATATTTAGGTTTACATGCAGTGATATTGGACTAGTACCAAAAGAATGCTATATAGGCATTTCTAGTCACTTTAATTTTATTAAATAGTAATATTAAACTTTATAAAATGTGACCACCACTTTAAATCACATTCCCAAGTATTAGAATATGTGGTGATGACATGTTTCAACATGATCCCATATTTTAATTGGAGAATATTAAATCTTAAGTCTTTTTCAATGAGTAGAGATTACTTTTCCAAAATAAGATAAATAAGACTAGGTCTTTAGTTCATGTGATGATTATGATGATGCTAGATCATCAAGTGTGAGCCTTTGTGTGATAAACAGAAGTAGTTAAGTATTTTTTGGTGATTGTGTACCTCGTATTCCTTTATAGACGCTAGTACCGACCTGGGCTACGAGGAGGAGGAGTACTACGAAGAAGAAGAGAACTTCAACCACTGCACTAGTCAAGGCAAGCCTAACACTACAAGTTAACTATGCAAGCCATCCTTGCAAGATAACCTATGAAAGATGCATAGTCATGCTTTGGTTATGCAAACTTGATTATACCAATCCCAAGTTTTACTTGCAAGCTTTATTCTTTTACTTTTACCAAAGTTCTTTACCTTTAGTTAGTGATTTGTGAGTATTGGAAAAATAGGATAGAGGCCATAAAGAGCATAAACTAGGCCTAGGTAGGTATACTTAGATGCCATAAAAAGCATAAAACTAGATTTGGATAGTTGCACTTGATTAGCACCCCGTATTAGTGACACCCCCCTTGATAGTTGCTACTGCTAAACTACTACCGATCACTTTAGATGGGAATACTTGGAGAAAATGATTATGAAAACCTTGGAATGATGATTCATTCTATTGAAATGTTTTGACATGTGTTCTGAAACACAATGGTTTGGTGATGAAACTTCTTGAGGCATGAGCCTTAGTTTTGATAAAAACTGATGGTTGGGTTCGGATGCGATACCATTCCAACTTTATCGTAAAACCACAATACCTGAATTGGGTAGGGCTTAATTGGAAGTTTATATGCCTTAGTATGGGTTCCCTCGCGGAAAGAGGTTGAGATGAGGCTACCTCGTAAATGTGAATGACCACCTATGTAGTGCCCAGGATGGCAGATGGCCATGGCTGGGAGGCCAATCTCATAGGGAGGTGCCTATAATAGAGTGTGTAATTGAAAGGTTAGGATTGATTATCCGCATACCAAGTATGATGATTCAGGGTTATCCCTGATTGATGTATCGAATTTTTTGGTGAAAGTGTACCACCTCTGCAGAGTGTCAAACTATTCGAATAGCCGTGTCCGCGGTCATGGACAGTTGGAGTGGCCATACTGTTCTGTTTTCATATGGTTTCAAAAATGACTTGTGAATTGAACTATGACCTTGACTTGACCACAACAGGGTTGTGAACATGAAAACTAGGTTCCCACTTAGGTGATGTAGAAAAATAAATTAGGTTCTTTACTTTTGAACTCCTTATGGAATAAACCTGGCTTTTTGCCAATAAACCTAGAGCTTAAGATTCCTACTAGAACTACCTTACTTATTAGTGATAGTTTGCGAGTACTTAAAGAGTACTCATGACTTTGTACCTGGCTATTACCATGGCCAGACTATGAGGAGGACTACCAGGAAGATGGACATCAGGAGGTCTATGACAACTAGGATCATCTCCCATCGTCAGCATTGCCTATGACCCTGAAGATGGAGCCCCTACTACGTTTACTTTCCACTGCTTTGATTGTATTAAGACTGGATCATGGGATCCTTTATTTGTAAGACCTTTATTATGGTTTGTAATGGATGATGTACAGTGGTACCAATTCTGTAATGTCTCGCAAAAATGGTAATCCTGAGATTGCGATTTATGGCACAACAGGCATCTAGGATTAAAAGTCCTTGTGTTGACACATTGATTCCCTGCTCCAGTTTTGGATGTGCTGGCCAAACGGAAGAGTCCATGATGGCATAGGACTTCAATCCTGGAGGATTACAAGAAAACATTGATTCACACATGGAAGCGGCGCAAATAGGTCATGCTGTGCATTGAGGATGTTCAATCAACAATCGGTCGAGACCGTAGTTCAGCTCCAAAATCGTAGAAGAGGATGTATGGCGAGTGCCAAAGTGAGACGCATGGCTGCACGGAAATCATGGGATCTGAGAAAATTTAGGTTAGGTGGCTGGTAGAAGTTCAGCTCCAAAATCCTAGAAGAGGGTGCATGGCGGCTGCCAAAGTGAGAAACATGGCCGCACGGAAATCAGGGGATATGAGGAAATTTATGTTAGGTTTATGGACGAAATGTAACTTAATCATGGCATAGGTGGGTAATTAGTTTGTCTTTTAGTGGTATAACTTAATTTTAAAAATCCACCGATCAAGATTTTCTATTTTACCCAATCAATGACCAGATCTCTCTGATTTTTGTAGGATTTTCTAATATATTTCTCTACTTTCATATACTTTTAGTATATAATAGATGAGAATCCATATTTGCTCGATAATTCCCTACTTTCATGAATCTCCAACCTTCCTAGTTAAATGTGTGCAATAAAATGACTTTTTAACGATTTAAAGTAAGTGTGTCTAATTTTGAACTACAAAGTGTGTGATACAGCTTGCTCTTGATTTTTTTAAATAATTTAAAGGTATCAAAGTAGTCAAATATCGGAGAACCACCGAGAGTTCTTCAAAATTCAACTTCTTGATACGAATGGTAATGACGCCAAATTAGGGCCAGTTTAAAAATATACAAAGAAACAAAGTACTACCATTTTGTGCTATTGGTGTCTCACTCCGTGCACTAGCTAGTTTCCATGAAAACATTTAAACTTAACATTTTAAAATTTTGAAAAAACTTGTTTCACAATATGGCGTACCATGTATGAACATTCATGCCTTTCAAACTAGATGACCAATGTCAAGGCCATATATTTACCATACTTTATGATAATGTAACCATATTTGGTAGAATAGTGCATATTGATATTTAAACATTGTTTACAAAAAGAGCTTCCATATTTAAAGTTATTTTAAATTTTCTAATTTACAACAAAGACTTTTTTCATGAACTGACCACAAATAATATGGCTAGAAAGCACAATGCCCAAGTTTTACGCAAAGTATAACATATTTAATATATAATTATCAAGTTTTATGGCTATATTTGTGTAATTAAATGACTTTATGGCTATTTAATGAAAGTATCTTAGATTTTGGTGTGGAAGTGCATGATACCTGCTTGCTCATGATTTTTAAAATTCATTTGAACATAGCCAAGTAGTAAAATAAGGGGCAACCACCAAGATTTCTGTAAGATTCAACTTCGTGATATGAATGTTAATGCCACCAAATTTGGACCTTATGAAAGAAAACAATCAAGAAAATTTAAATATAATTTTAGGTAGTGTCTTTCATTCTCATGGTGTCTTACCATTGCACTAGCTAGTTTCCACGAAAACATTTAAATTTAAAATTTGACAATTTTGAAAAAACTTTTTTCACAATATGGTGTACCATGTATGAACATTCCTACCTTTCAAACTAGATGACCAATGTCAAGGCCATATGTTTACCATACTTTATGATAAGAACCATATTTGGTAGATTGGTGCATATTCGCATTTAAACAAAAATATCTTCCATATTTGAAGTCATTTTAAATTTTCTAATTTTGAACAATGGATTTTGTCATGAATCAACCACAAAGATTATGGCTCGAAAGCACACCGTCCAATTTCACACAAAGTATAACCTATTTAATTGATAATTCTCAAGTTTTATGGCTATATTTGTGGAATAGAATGACTTTATAGCTATTTAATGAAAGTATCTTAGATTTTCGTGTGCAAGTGCATGATACCTACCCGATCATGTTTTTTTAAATCATTTGAAGGTACCCAAGTAGTAAAACAAGGGAGAAGGACTTCTGCAAGGTTCAACTTCTCAATATGAATATGCTAATGCAACCGTATTTGGCCCTTATGGATGAAAACAATAAAGAAAATAAAATATAATTTGAAGTAATATATTTCTTTCGCATGGTGTCTTACTATTGCACTAGCTAGTTTTCATGAAAACATTACACTTAAAATTTGATAGATTTTTAAAAACTTGTCAGATGATATGGTATACCATGTATGAATATATATGCATGGCTTTCAGACCATATGAAAAAGTTCATGGCAATATCCTTGTCATAGTTTATAATAACCTGTCCACATTTGATAGATTAGTGCATATTTGCATTTCAAATATTGTTTATAAAGGAAGCTTCTAAATTTGAAGTTATTTTTAGTTTTTCAAGTGACAACAATATAATGGATTTTGTAGTGAAGCAACTACAAAAATATGGCTCAAAATCCCACGACCCCAATTTTCACGCAAGTATAGCCTATTTATAATTGATAATTCCCAAGTTTCAATATTTTTGAAGTTTTACACTTATATTCCTAGAATATAATAACGATATGGCAATTTAACAAAAGTATCTCAAATTTGAATCTACAAGTGCATGATACCTGCATGCTCATAATTTTTATTAAATTCATTTGAAGGTATCCAAGTAGTAAAACAAGGTAGAACCATCAAGAGTTTCGCAAGATTCAACTTCTTGATATGTGAATGCTATAGCTACCAAAAAAATTTGGGGCTTATGAATGAAACAATCAAGAAAATTAAATATAATTTGAACTAATACCTTCCTTTCGCATGGTGTCATAGCATTACACTAGCTAGTTTACAGGAAAACATTTGAACTTAAAATTTGAAAATTTCCAAAAAAACATGACAAATGATATGGAATACTACGTATGAATATGCATGCATGGCTTTCAAACTAGATGAACAAGGTCGATCATGGTAATATATTTGCCATAGTTTATAATGTATTATCCATATTTCATAGATTGGTGGATGTTGGCATTTCAAACATTGTTTATAAAGGAAGCTTCTAGAATTGAAGATATTTTGAATTTTCCAAGTGATAACAATGACTTTTGTAATGAGGCAACTACAAAAAATATGGCTCAAATTCTCACCGCGCCAACTTTATTAAAATTCATTTCAAGGTATCCAAGTAGTAAAACAAGGGAGAACCACCAAGAGTTCTGCAAGATTCAACTTCTTGATATGAATGCTAATACCAACAAATTTGGACGTGAAGAATGAAAATAATCAAGAAAATTAAATATAATTTGAAGTAATGCCATTCTTTGTAAGGTGGCAATGGGCAGGGTATGGGAAGGGTAGAGCATTACCATACCCATACCCGTGTAGTCAATAGGTAGAAAATTTTAGCCATACCTATACTCACGGGTACAATAATACTTTACCCATACCCGATGGGTACCCGTACCCATTAGGTACCCAGCAGGTAGATCCAATAGTACACAAGTTATTCAGAATTTTACATTCATCAATAGCATATTTGACAAAAAATAATTACATGTACTCAATAATAGGTATACCAGTACATAAAAATTATCAAAATTTAGAAGTCGCAATCTTATACTCGTCCCATGGGTATAAATGTGTGCCCATACCCTACCCATGCAGGTATGGTACCCGCGGGTTCCCATACCCATGGGTAAAATTTCCATCCTTAATCCTTTCGCATTGTGTCCTACCATTGCACTAGCTAGTTTTCATGAAAAAAAATTAAACTCTAGATTTATAGATTTGAAAATAAAAAGATATAGCCTACCATTTATGAATATGCATAGCTTACAAACCAAATGACTAGGTCATGGTAATATCTTTGCCATAGTTTATAATAACCTGTCCATATTTGGTAGATTGGTGCATATTTGTATTTAAACATTATTTACAAAAGAGCTTTCATATTTGAAGTTATTTTAAATTTCCAATTAATGCAAATGGCTGTTGTCATGAATGGACCACAAAGATTATGGATCGAAAGCACACCGCTCCAACTTTCACATAAAGTATAACCTATTTAGTTGATAATTCTCAAGTTTTATGGTCATATTCGTGTAGTAGAATGACTTTATGGATATTTAATGGAAGTATCTGAAATTTTGGTCCACAAGTGCATGATACTTGCTTGCTCATGATTTTTAAAAAATCATTTGAAGATACCCAAGTAGTAAAACAAGAGAGAAGCACCAAGAGTTCTGCAAGATTCAACTTCTTGATATGAATGCTAATGCCACCAAATTTGGGCCTTATGAATAAAACCAATCAAGGAAATTAAATATAATTTGAAGTAATGCCTTTCTTTCACATGGTGTCTTACTATTGCACTAGCTAGTTTCACGAAAACATTTAAACTTAAAATTTGATAAATTTGAAAAAATTTGTCAGAAGATATGGTATACCATGTATGAATATATATACATATGGCTTTTGGACCATATGACCAAGGTCATGGCAATATCTTTGCTATAGTTTATAATAACCTGCCCGTATTTGATAGGTTGGTTTTCAAACATTGTATACAAAGGAAGCTTCCAAACTTGAAGTTATTTTCAATTTCCCAAGTGACAACAATGAGTTTTTTTCATGAAACAACTACAAAAAATATGGCTAAAAATCCCACTGTCATGTCACGATTTTCGACACGGGGGTATGGGTCCCCCTTTGTTGTTCAGCCAGGGGCACAACATATGGCGAGTTCGACCGACGAGCTAGACGAACACAACTACAGAGAGCGACACGGTTTTTTACCCAGGTTCAGGTCCGTAGTGAGCAGAGTCCTATGTCCTGCAACTGGATGCCTTCCCCGGGAAGGTTCTCTGCCTTTTCCTCTTCAACCCGGGCCTCCTTTTGTACATGAAGAGGACACCAAAGGGGCTGATTCACACGCGTTAGTACGAGCCTAGCCATGTGGTGGACTACAATCCTCAATGTGGCATGATAATCCTGTCTTGTCAATGCATGGCGCTCTAATGCCTGCAGAATGGCGCAACGATGTGTCAATTCAATTTGATTCATGTCCCCTGGTGACCTACCTAGGTTGGGGTCGCTTGTCGGAGGGGTGCCAGGTCTTGGGCATGCGCCAAGTCAAGTCAACCCAAATAAAGCATCAAAGGAGAATACCACTATACTTATGCTTTAATATGCTAAAACAACGCATGATTCATCCAAGGCACATTAAGCAATCTCAATTGTTTGTAACAAGTCATGCTACAACAAAGATTACTAAGAATAAAGCCAAAACAATATCAAGCATGGCATGATAAAGCATAGGCCACAGTCAAAAACAAGCTCTCTTTACCACTTAAGCATGAACTTTCCTACTCTTTTCCAAACAAAACCAAACTATTTGAAAACCAATGTATGAAAGAGGGGTCCAACCAATTTATTGAGCAAACTAATAAAACAAAGCAAACGAAAAACCAAAACAAAAACAAAAAAGAAGACGCTCCAAGAAACAATAAAAATGAAGCGTTTGGAAGAAACCTGGGATCTTTATTGATGAAGAAAGGGGATGCCTTGGGCATCCCCAAGCTTTGACGCTTGTACTTATTGGATATTTCTTGGGGTGACACGCGTGGCATCCCCAAGCTTGAGCTTTAGTCCATCCTTCATCTCATCACTCATTCCTTCCATACACATGAAATTTTTCCTTCATACAAAACTTCACACAATCTTTATTAGCAACATTAGTGCACTCAAGATAATAAGTCTTTAGGTTCAGTTCAAACACCAATAAACTTCCATTAAAACACTAGCTACTGTATCACTTCCCTCACAAAGCTCAATTCCCCAAAAGAACTCAAAAAGGAACCAACAAGAAGCAAATGCAGAAAATGGCAGAAATCTGTCAAAACAGACCAGCAGGTAAAGACGAATTTTTTCAAAGACCTTCTGTTGCTCAAATCAAAATGTGTTGAACTAATGAAAGTTAGATAACAACCTGGGGCAGAAGCACAAAAATTCACGCCTCAAAAGGACGTACAGAGATTTTACCTGAATATTTACGGTGAAGCACAAAAATCTGTTTCAGGACAACAACTTTCCCAATCATTACTTCTCTCTCATTAGAGGTTACTCTTGGCACAAAAAGCAAATAAAAAGGATAATCAGCGGTTATTACTGATGTAATAACTTCCAAGACTAATCAAAAACTTTTGGGTTATCTCCCAATAACTACTTTTCTTTAACGCCTTTAAGTTAGGCATAAGAAGCAAGAAAAAGAATCAAGTGTTCTCAAATGAAGAAGCATTAAAACCAAATTTTTGCCCTTACCTCTCTTACTTTTATTCTTAACCTTGAGGAAAATATGATTGTTTGGTGGAGAAGCAAGGTGCATGGTCCTTTCCCACATCTATTATTGCTCCAAGGAGTTCTAATAAGGACCTTCCAAGCATAATTTGTCCTTTTCCTGCACATTCAATAACAAGATAATCAGTAGAAATCATTTTCCCAAGGATCTTTGTAAACATTCCTTCAGCTATTCCAATAGGTAATATTGTAGCATTATTAGCAAGAGATATTTCTTTTCCTCCTTCAGAAAGCCCCCAAAGAGTCAAAGATTTATAAATATCTTTGGGCATAAGACAAAATTCAGACATGATATCACAGCGAGCTTGAAAAGTTTCATTATTTATATCAATCTTTACTGTGGGGAGCCACTTTGATGGTTCAGAATTTATTGGAACATAATTATGATGCTCCCTAAGCGTATTATAGCAATCTTTCAAACTAGCAGTGCTGGTCTCAACAATGTTCAACCTAGCAAATATGTTTGTGAAAGAAATATCAGTTTTGCTAGGCAAGTTGTAAGTAAAGACCAATTTCTTTATAGCATTAACAACATCATCCTCATTGCATTGGAGGAAATCTCCTCCCACAACAGCATCTAAAGCATATATATAGCAAAGAACAATTGCAAGGTAAAAACTGCTAAGGAACAAGCTTTGAGTCATTTTAGGCTCGGTTTTTAAATGTAGATCAGAGATTCTAGACCAAGCTTCCTTAAAGCTCTCCTCAATTCCTTGTTTAAAAGTGAAAATCATTTCCTTAGGTGACATAGTGATTGGAGCAAGGCTAGACATAATGGCAACTTAAGATAGAAACTATTTTTTTTGTGTTTTCAAAGAAGAAAGCAAACTAGTAAAACTTTTTTTTGTGTTTTTGATAAAGAAACAAGCAAACAAAACAAAAAGAAACTAAGCAAAACAAAAATAACAAAGTAAAGAGATTGGTTATGAGGGACTCCCCTTGTGAAGATGTCCTTGACTCCCCGGCAACAGCGCAAGGAAAAGTCTTGCTGGCCCAAAATATATCGAGCTCGTTGGGGAACCCCAAGAGGAAGGTATGATGAGCACAACAGTAAATTTTCCCTCAGTACGAAACCAAGGTTATCAATCCAATAGGAGAAAGGAAACACCCCAAAGGTGTTGCTAGCTGAACTTTAGCAAGGGGCACTACCGGTGCCAGCAGCAACATGGAGACCTGCACAACACAACCACAGAACTCTGTCCCCAACTTGCGATGAGGATTTCAATCTCCTCGGTTTTGCTAAAAACAAAGCATTAAACGTATCAAATGGAAGGAAGTAATAGTTTGCAGAAAGTAAACACAAAGCAGTAAACAGTTTGTAGATTGAATGTAAAAGAAAGGACCGGGGTCCATAGTTCACTAGAGGTGGCTCTCATTAAGATAGATAACATGATGGGTGAACAAATTACAGCGGGGCAATTGACAAACATCGAGAAAGCATACAAGCATATACTAATCATCTTGACTCCTTTGAGATTCGATTGGGCATTACAACATTATACATAGACCGTCATCCAACTGCATCTATGACTAATAATCCACCTTTAGGTTATCATCCGAACCCCCTCCAGTATTAAGTTGCAAGCAACAGATTATTGCATTATGAATTGCGTGCAAAGTAAACAATACGATTGTTCTATGAACAAAGGATTGTTGTTTTCTCCCTAGTAGCAACAGCACATCTAGTACCTTAGAGATTTCTGTCACTTCCCCAGATTACCAGAGGCATGAACCCACTATCGAGCATAAATACTAACTCTTGGAGTTGCTAGCATCTACTTGGCCAAGATATCTACTAACAACGGAAAGCATGCAAGATCACAAATAACAAAGACATGATAGAATCAATAATCAATAATAATTCTGAAATAGCATCTCAATATCCATCGGATCCCTGCAAACACAACATGCAGAATTACAAATAGATGATCTTGATCATGAACGGACCTCACAAGATCTAGACATGAAAGCACAAAGGAGAACCAGCCATCTAGCTACTACATGGACCCGTAGTCTACAGATGAACTACTCACGCATCACACCGGAGGCTTGCATGATGATGAAGAAGGCCTCTAGGGTGAATTCCCCTCTCCGGCAGGGTGCCAGGAAGAGCTTCAGATCCCTCCCGATCTAGGGATGGAAATGACAGTGGCTACAGACTCTTTCGTGGATTTTTGATCGGGTACTTAGGGTTTCTATATCAGAGGCAATATATAGGCGGAAGGAGAGGCCGAGGGGGTGCCTGGGGCGGCCAGACCACCCCCTAGCACGGGCTAGGCCTAGCCGCGAGGCCAGGTGGTGTGGCCAGGCCCCAGCCCCTCTCCGTCTCGTATTCTGGGTCCAGATGGCTCCCGGTAAAATAGTGACTTTGGCTTTTGTCCCGTCCAATTCCGAAAATATTCATTTTCTGACTTCCTGAAACCAAAAATAGCAAAAAACAGGCAGCTGGCACTATGGCTCTTGTTAATAGGTTAGTCCAAGAAATCATATGAAAAGTACTCCAAAGTGTGGACAAAACATAAGAAAGTAGATAAAACCAAGCATGTAACATCAAAAATTATAGATACATTTGCAATGTATCAATGCACTCATCAACTTCGCCAAGCTTAGACTCTTGTTCGTCCTGAGCAAGTTTTATCTTAATGGATGTGATCCTCATATTCATGAAGCCGAGTCGATAAAATAAATGAGGCAGTTGCAGCATGTGTTTGTCATATACGATACATAGGAATAAGTTCATGAATAGTACCTTACTCAAACCATCTGAATAGTATTAGCAGGCTTCCACACCTTAGTGATCAATAATTCATAAAAGATGAATCTCAACATAATGTAAAAGTATTCGGTTCAACCGAATGAGTTAGCGAGGTCGTCCCAA
Organism: Avena insularis; assembly: GCA_023614405.1. Lineage (NCBI taxonomy): Eukaryota > Viridiplantae > Streptophyta > Magnoliopsida > Poales > Poaceae > Avena > Avena insularis. Next base: position 90,956,710 of record CM042686.1, read on the forward strand.
GTGTTTTAGGATCAATGTATTCACTTGGGATTTAGAATCTCAAAAGTGTCTCTTTGTCATACTACAATACAATGGTATATTCCTACTTGCTCTTTGCACACTCGCCCTTTTTCTTCTTCCTTTTCTCTTCTTCTATATATATGCTTGCACTTTTGTTTAAGTGATGTGCAAAGGAGATAGCCATACATTCCACTTCATGTAGGAATTCAAAGTTTAACGATCTCAATTACCAAATTCCAATTTTATATGAAGCATTCTTATTACTTGAAGATTCTACCTCGACTTGTTCTCACTCTATTTCGATAGCATTTTCATTTTCCTTTGTTCAAGGTTTCTTTTTCAACTTAACTGTATAGATTTTTATTAAATCAAACCGTAGACTTACAACATATTGACCAAATTAGCTTTAGGTGTTCCATTAATACCAATGGTGTGGAATACTCCTATTGCTATCATCAAGTTCAAGTAAAATTATACTCAAGCCATTCATATATCAATAAAGCAAACACAAACTCAATATTGCTCCATATATAATAATAAACTAAGAATTTCATAAAAGGGATCGACTATTCCTGAAGGGAATTCTAATGATGCAAACTTTATTGCTAGTTTGAACTAATGCGAAAATAGTAACAAAAACTTATAAGATAGGTTACAAGGTCTTAAAGATCTCCCCAAGCTTGGAATCAAGCCAGGCGGGATCAAATAATCCCTTGCGATTATTTGATACCGTGATTGTTGTAGATCACTGTGGCGCCATGGCATGTAACACCGTGGTGTGTAGATTCTTGTTGGTCTCCTCCAAAGCAGTTATGCGGCTGTAGCACCTCCACAAATTAGACTGTTGAGTGTCCACTCTATCAGCGAGCTTAGTCTCCAATGGAAGAAGGTCTTCCTTCTTCTCCATCTCATTGAGAAGGTGACGGACTTCAACGCTATGGAGTAGCTCCTGCTTCTAATATATATTCAATGCCCGCACGCGATCCTTAGTCCTGGGGATAGTTCTTCTTCCTCATCCATAATTGATGGATCGGGGAAGTGGAAACCGTACCTTCACTCTTCTTGAGGCTTAACCTTCATACGAGCACCAATGGTTGTCTTCGAGAGTGGTTCCTCTGTTCTCTTGCTAGCACCTGCAACCAATATTAGATAATTCCTTACGCTTGTGTGGCCTTTGATCCGTGGTAATGAACTTGACAGTCTCCACACGTCCTTTTCCATGTGGCTTGCGATCTTCTCTCTCTTATTGAGCTTTCTTCATCGGCACCCAATTGATCTCTGGTGGATCATAGACATCACGGCGGATGTAGACGTCAACCACATCATCATCGGAATCGTTGTTGAAGTAGCTTGTCTCGACGTACTCCTTGTACTTCAGGCTAAACCTCTCCACCTCCTCGTCATCGTCCTCCATGGACGGGCTGCTAGAGCGGTCCCTGGAAGGAGCGATGAGCCCCAAAGGTTTTCCACGGCCTGGGACGGGATAGCGCATTGCTAGATTGGTTCCTGAAGATTATGATTAGAGAGAGAGACAATGGCAGTATATAAGGGGGGTCAGAGGTCGGTAAAACTCGCGAGAAACACAAAATTGTCGCCCAAGAAAAGAATCTAAACGAAACAGGGAAAGAAATCACAGATTTGGAAGTTTCCTACCACGTAACGAACAACTAGACGGGCGCGGCTCATATAGCTCCGGCCGTATAGTTGGTTGCGGGGAGATATTTCCAAATATCTCGAGTCCAGGTCGATTAAATCACGACTTGGAACCGACAATAACATTTTTTCTCAGATATAATCAAAAAATCAAAAGAAAAAGTGTCTGAGAGTTTAACGACCAACTATACGTCCAGAATTTTTGGCTCCATTCGTATAGTTGCGACCGTATAGATATAAATACCGAAAATCAAAAGTGTCTGAGAGTTGAACGACCAACTATACGGCCAGAATTTTGTCTCCATTCGTATAGTTGCGACAGTATAGATACAGACAACAAAAAGCAAAACTATCTGAGAGTTTAACGACCAACTATACGACCGGAATTTTTGGCTCTAGTCATATAGTTGTGACCATATAGGCTCAGATAGCGAAAACAATTTCACGAAGATGATACAAAGAGTTTAACGACCAACTATACGGCGGGAGCTTCCTCTCCGGTCGTATAGTTCCGACCGTATAGTTGGTAAAACCCCTCTAAAGCTTCAGAAAAACACAAGGAATTCAAAGGCAGAATTTTCAAAAGTAAAAATTGTGAAAACAAATTACTTATTTTGGTAAGAACACTTACCTTGCACTTACCTTTGTTTACTAGAGGATGAAAAGTTCCTCCCACAGCAAAGACTTCTTCTCTCTTGGAGGAATTAAACTTAATTCATTGAATAATTCTCGTAAAACAAAAATCACCAGGACTAAAGTTCCTCTCAATAAGATTGGTGTCTTGTTGGGCAATCATGGACACTGCATCCAACATCTTTAGTTTTTGCCTCTGCAAGGGGTATTGTGATCAGTGACAACAGTGGGGCAATTGGTGATATTCAGAATCAACAGGTGGAGGGAGGTGCTGGTAACAATATACAGCAAAGAGATGTGGCTGCACCAGTTCAGGACCAGGAAATGGGGGAAGTGCACTTGGAGGTTGCTCAGGCTCTGGCTCCTTAGGAAATAGGGGAAGTGGTTAACCGTGATGATCCTGCTGGTGGAGGTCAGACTTTTCAAGACTTTGTGCAAGATTTGCTGTAGAATAAGAGCATTGATAAATATTATGAGCATAAAAAAATGTATGGCCATTTGTTGGAACAAATTGAGGAGGAACATGGAGGTGCTGGGGAGGATGATGAAAGAAGTGAAGAAGGGTCTGGTGATCATGCTACTTCATCTGCTGAAAGTGGTGCTGATGAGGAGAATAATCCACCTACTATTCAGGTGCCAAATGTTGGGGGAGGATTGGAGCAGGTGCAGGAACAGGTGGAGATGCAGGTGGGGGCTTCACAACCTGAAAAATTGACCCAGGAGAGTCAGAGTTCTCAATAGGAGTCTCAAGGGGGAGTGCTGAGAATATTGAGGCAAATGTGGAGGATCCCTCGATCAGAATGAGTAAGAGGTTGGCCACTCAGGGTGGAAGTTCAAATATGAGTGAAAGCTCCATGGCTCAAGCTACACAGAGAGATCTGTCAGGTACAAACTTGTCCATCTTTAATTCCTTTGCTGTGTTGGATGATGAGGACATTATTGGTAGGGCTTTAGAAATGGGAGTAGAACATTCTTCTTTAAGTTTTGAGTTCATTAATTCTCTTAAGGACCTAGAGATTGCTAGGCATAAACTAGCTGATAAGGAAAAAGGGGAGGGTGATGAGGTTGTTGATCAGATGGGACAGGTAGAATACCTTGAGTGGAGAGATGGTGAGGAAGAGGATGCAGATTTTACCCCTGTGATTTCTAGGAAGAATAAAAAAAGAGAAAGTCGGTTGGAAATATGAAGAATGGTCAGAGTAAGTTAAAGGCAGCTGCTGTGAAGGTTAACAACTACCACCCTATGAGTGGTGTTGTAACTGGAACAAGGGAGAGGAAAAAGATATCACGATAGGTGCCATTATAAATTGTAGGGGGGTGGGTAAGAAAGGTATGAGCTCCTATCTGACCAATCTGATGCAGAGAGAACGGTTGGATTTTGTTGGCTTGCAGGAGACAATGAAAAAGGAATATTCTGATGGGTTTTTCAGGAAAATTGATCCTATGAATCAATTTTCTTGGAGTTGGTTGCCTTCTGTGGGGAAATCTGGTGATATCTTGGGGGGCCTACGTTCCTCCAGGTTTGATAAATGTGATTTTCCAGTAGGAAAATTTCATGTTAAGATGAAAGTCTATGATCTTGATAAACATGTTCATTGGCATCTGGTGGTGGTTTATGGGGCTGCACAGAATGAGCAAAATATGAATTTTTGATTGAATTGGCAGATATATGCAGGGATCAAAGTATTCCTTTACTAGTGGGAGGTGATTTTAACATCATGAGATTTGTCTCTGATAAAAATAAGGCCCATGTCCTAAGTACATGGAGTCACATGTTCAACTCTATAATAAATACCTATGGTATGAGGGAACTGCAGATGTCAGGTGGGCAATTTACCTGGTCCAACAATCAAGCTGTTCCTACCTTGGAGAAACTAGATAGGATTTTTGTTTGTCAAAAATGGGAAAACTTGTTTCCTTTGATGACAGTGCATAAGTTGTCTAGAGAGATCTCTGATCACAACCCTTTGCTTCTGGATACGATGGAAGGGCAAGCAGGAGAAAAAAAAGAGTTTAGATTCGAGAAAAGTTGGTTAGGGAATGCTGAGTTTCTGGAGAGGATAAACAAGGTGTGGAATAAACCTGTCAGAAGCAAAAATAGTTTGGATAGGCTGCAGAAAAAACTTCAGAATGTGAGGAATGATTTGAAAGGGTGGGGTGTTCATATCAGAGGCCATGAGAAAAAACATAGAAAACAACTGGATGAAGAACTAAAAGAAATAGAAGATATTGAGGAGCTCATTTTGCTCAATAAGGAGCAGCAGATAAGGAAAGCTCAAATTCAGAGAGAACTATTAGAAATGTATGAGAAGGAAGAACAGTATTGGCAACAGAGATCAAGAGATAATTGGCTTTTGAAGGGGGACAGTAATACTGATTATTTTCATAGAGTGGAAAATGGGGTCAGGAGGAAAAAAATGATTTTTTTCTATGCAGGATGGAGAAAGGCATATTCAGGGGACCTATGATCTCTTGAAACATGCCACTGAATATTACAAAAAGTTGTTTGGGCCAGCTGATGGTTTTTCTATTAGGCTGACATATGACAACTGGACTGATGGGGAAAAGCTTAATGAAACAGATAGAGAGAGCATGGGAAGACCTTTCTCAGAGGAGGAAATTAAAGATGTAATTGAACAGATGGAAAAAAATAAGGCTGCTGGTCCTGATGGTTTGCCTGTAGAATTCTATCAATTCTGTTGGCATGTTATCAAGCAGGATATTATGGCTGTTTTTAAGGACTTTCATTCTCACAAAATTGACTTGGCAAGTATCAATTATGGGATCATCACTCTGTTGCCCAAGAGTGAGGATGCTGACATTATACAAAAATTTAGGCCTATATGTTTGCTACAGGTGATCTTCAAGATCTTTATAAAAGCTTTGACAGTTAGAGTTGAACATGTGATGCAGAAGCTAATTGAAACCTGTCAGACAACTTTCATTAAAGGGAGGTATATAGCCGATGGGGTCACCTTGTTGCATGGAATATTGAAAGAGGCTAAATTTCAGAAACAACAAGGGGTGGTTCTGAAACTGGATTTTGAAAAAGGATATGACAAATTTAACTGGGAATTCCTGTTTCACTGTTGTAAATAGAAAGGGTTTGATAATGATGGGCTGATATGGTTGAAAAGTGCTGTTACTCAAGGGACTCTTAGTGTGAAAATCAATGGTGAAGTGGGGCCATATTTTGGGAGTTTTAATGGTGTGAGGCAGGGTGATCCTTTTTCTCCATTCCTGTTTAATATGGCAGATGATTGTTTAGCCAAGATGGTGTTGAATGCACAGGCAGGTGGTTTGTATTACATGGCTTGCTGATAATCTATTTGTGAAAGGAATAACCATTCTATAGTATGCTGATGATACTATTCTGTTTATTAAGGATGATGTGGAGGGTGCTAGGAATTTGAAACTATTATTATACTTGTTTGAAGCAATGTCTGGGCTCAAGATCAATTTTGAGAAAAGTGAACTGATGATGGTTCTAGAAGATGATACAAAGCAGGAGATGTATGCTACTCTTTTTAATTGTCAGACAGGTGAATGGCCTATCAAATATCTAGGTCTTCCTTTGGGTAGCAGGAAATGTTCTGTGTCTGATATGAGATTCATTGGAGATAAAATGGGTAAAAAGATGGATGGATGGATGGGAGGTGCACTTTTTGTGGGTGGAAGATACATCAAGATCACTTCATGTATTTCCAGTGTGACAGTGTATCCTATGTCTATGTTCCTCTTACATAAGACAAATGTGGAAGAAGTGGAGAAACATACCAGATCTTTCTTCTGGTATGGTAAAGCAGGAAAAAAGAAATATCAGCTTGTTAAGTGGAAATATGTGTGCAGGCCAAAGAAAAGGGGGGCCTGGGGATAAAGAACATTAGAATTTTTAATATCAGCCTTCTGTGCAAGTGGTGGTGGAGGTTGGAATTTGAAAATGGTTCATGGCAAATGTTTGTGAGGAAGAAATACCTGGGCAGTGGATGAATTTTTTCAATTAGGCATAAACAAAGGGATTCTGCTTGTTGGTCTGATTTGCTGAAGGTCAAAGAAATTTATATGTCTAGGAGAAGAATGGTGGTGGGGAATGGGTTGCGGACAGATTTCTGGGGCGATGCATGGTGCCTGGATGTACCTTTGAAAAGTAAATTTCCTGAGTTGTTTGAGATATGTCGACAGTAGAATGTGACTGTTGCTGGGATGGCTGGAAGGAACTGGCAATGTTCATTTAGAAGATGGTTGGACAGGGATAATCAGGTGCAATACAGAAATATGCAGGTGCTGTTGGCTGACATTTCTCTGTCTGAAGAAGATGATAAACCAAGATGGTTGTGGACAAAATCAGGGATGTTCAGTGTTAGGTCGATGTATAATCATCTGGCGAATGGAGGAGTAGACAGGAGCTTTAAACATCTGTGGAAGGCAAAAATCCCTTTGAAATCAAGATTTGGTTGTGGCTTATTTGGCATAATGCAATTCCATCCAAAGATAATATGAAGAGAAGGAATTGGAAGGGTGACACATTGTGCAGGTTTTGTGATCAGGAGGAGTCGATTGGCCATATGTTTTTCTCCTGTCCTGCGGCCAAATATGTTTGGAGTGTGGTGGCAAGATCTGTGGGTGCTGATACCAGGCATGGATCCTTCTCCCAATATTTTCGGTGGATAATTAGGTTTTTGGCTATGAGTTGTAATATTCAGATAACAGCTATTGCTGCTATCTGTTGGGCTATCTGGAAGCTGAGGAACAGAGCTTGTTTTGAACATAAGCTAATCAAGTCCCCCGTTGATCTAGTGATGTATGCTTGTGTTTTTATGAAACATTGGGCATGTCTTCATGATGCTGAGGAAGGGGAGATGCTATGGGAAGGAGCGGATATACTGAAGAGGAAGCTGGGGGACGCAGAAGGCATGGACAGAGCAAGGGTGCCTCTCCTGGGGCTACCATCCATTAGCCGCAAGCGACCAAGATCCCCATCTGATGAGCAGGAAGAAGACTGAGGGGTGCCGACTTCCATCCGCAGAATCTCTCGTGGTTTCATTGTGGATGGGCCTTTTTTCGTATGATCGTTTTACTTGGTCCTGGTAATGTGGTGTTAGTTGTGGCCTCTTAAAACACTAGCCTCGTCTATGGCGGTGATCTTGCGTCTCCCTCTCTTTCTGTCTTTTCTTTTTTGTCTCTAGCTGGCGAAAACATCTTTGATGATAGTAGTTGGTAAGTAGTGGTGATGTATAGTGGCTCCTAGGAGCATGAACCTAAGGTCGTGGTATGTTGGTAGCTTTTGTTCCGTTATCGGTTGATAGTGGAACCCGACCCCTATGTGATGGGGGTTGTATGGAAATAATAATAATAATCTGCAACTAAAATTCTTGAAGTGAAAGAATCAAACGGATCAATCTTGGCTTATGGTCTTTCCTTTCGAGAATTTCTTTTAAGCCATCACGATCTGTGTGAACTTTTACCTTTGCATCAACTATATAAGAATGAAATTTATCACAAGAGAAGAATATAGCAAAAAGTTCATTTTCTTCCTTAGGGTAATTCTTTTGAGAACCATTAAGAGTTCTACTAGCATGATGTATAATATTAAATCTACGACCAATATGTTGTCCCTGAGTTACTCCTACAACATCATCACTAGCTTCACATATTAAGTCAAAGGTTGTATCCCAGATAGGTGGTTTAATAATAGGAGCAGGAGATAAAGCATTTTGAGTCTATCAAAGGCTTCAAGGCAGTTATCATCAAAATTAAATCGTATTCCCTTTTGCAGGAGTTTAATCAAAGGTTTAGATATTCCAGAGAAATTTCTAATGAACCTTCTATAAAAACCTACATGACCAAGGAAACTTCTTATGCCTTTAATATCCCTAGGTTGTGGCATTCTCTCTATTGCCTAAACCTTAGCTCTATCAACTTTAATTCCCTTACCTGATACCTTGTGTCCAAGGACTATACCTTCTTTGGCCATAAAATGACATTTTCCCAGTTTAGAACAAGATTAGTTTCTTCACAATGCTGCAAAACTCTTTTGAGATTATCCAAGCAACTAGTAAACAAAGTTCCATGGACAGAAAAGTCGTCCATAAATACTTCCATTATAAGTTCTACAAAATCCGCAACAATAGCAGTCATACATCATTGAAATGTAGCTGGAGCATTACATAAACCAAAAGGCATACATCGGTAAGCATGTAAACCATAAGGACTAATGAAAGTTGTTTTAAGTTGGTCATCTAGATGAACAGCTATTTGAGAAAAAACAGAGTATCTGTCCAAGTAGCAAAAATGAGTATGGTTTGGTAACCTTTCTAATGTTTGATCTAAGAATGGTAATGGATAGTGATCTTTCCTAGTCTCTTTATTTAATTTTCTGAAGTCTATGCACATCCTATGCCCAACGATAGTTCTAGTAGGCATCAATTCATTGTTTTCATTAGGAACAATAGTAAAACCGCCCTTCTTAGGGACATAGTGAACAAGACTTACCCATTCGTTTTCTTTAACATGGTAGATTATGCCTGCGTCCAGTAGGCGTACAATTTCTTTTCTTACCACTTCTTTCATTTCAGGCTTCAATCTTCTATTAAATTCTGCAACTAGTTTAGCACCTTCTTCCATGAATATTCGATGGATGGGTATCATGGGACTAATGCCCTTCAATTCATCCATTGAGTACCCAAAGGCCTGGCGATGCTCCTTAAGTGTCTTCATGAGTTCTTCTTCTTCTCCTGAAAGTTTAGCACTAATAATAACAGGATTTTTTGTATCATCTAAAAACCTGTATTTAAGATTTTCTGGTAGAGTCTTCAACTCTAGGGGTGGTAGTTCCTCATCCCCTCTCTTTCTGGCTCTTCAAAAGCCTCATCGGTTGGAGGTCCCATTATGGGAAGTGAATCGAATTCATCTTCTAGTTCTTCTAGGGACTTGTCCTCCATAACTATTTCTTCATAATTTGGAGCTTCATTTATTTCTTCTTCTTGATTTCTAAATAAAAGAGCCTCCATTTCCTCAATAGTTCTCTCTTCATCTTCTTCTCGTATTTGTGGAGGCCTGTCTTTAAATTTTGAAAAATGAAATTTATTTTATGTTCCCCCAAGATTAAGAGACACAGTCTCCTTATTGAAATTAACATAGGCACCTATATCACCCAAAAAGGTCCTTCCAAATATAATTGGGTAAAGAGTGTCAGCTGGCATATCAACAACTACAAAATCGATAGGAAAGTTTTTGTTTCCAATTGTGACAGTTGCATCTTCAACTACTCCCATTGGAATTCTAAGGTTTTTATTGGCTAACATAATTGTCATATCAATATTTTCAATTGTATCCGGTTCTATTTCTTCTTTTATTTCTAAGTAGAAAACATAAGATATAACATTAATTTTGGTGCCAAGATCACATAAACTGTAATGCGAGGTTTCTTTAAATATGCAGGGAAGAATAGGGTTACCCACATCTTTTACCTTTGTTTTACCTTCAACCAATATGGAAGTATCTTCATCAAGTTCAACTATGTTACAATGTGTGTACATAGCCATAATTGTTTCCTTGGTTACCTCTTCATCTTTGGTTTCTTCCAGATGTTCCAGGACTTATGGTATATTTTCCTCCTCCTTCTTCTCCTGTACTGCTTTGACCTGTTCATATTCAAAAATATGCTTTTGTTCAGTGTTAGGGAAAGGCATTTCATATATTGGTTCTAGGGAGGCCAGTGTTGCTTTATCTTCTCTTCTCTTCTCAGGTTCAGGTGGTGGATCATACTTGATTGGACCCTCCTTTGGAGCTTTGATATGTTCTATAAAAGCTTTAACAACTTGCAACACAAGATCTGAATCCAAATAAAGTTCTTTAGATAATTCTTTAACATGGACTTTTTTATTATAATCATGAATACAACCATGCTCTATTTCTACGCCTCCTTCACTTCCTAGACCAAAATTCCATGAAACTCTATGATCACGAATTCTATTAAGTAAAGCCCAAGCTTTAGGTATAGGAAGATTCATAAAGGCTCCTTCCGCAAAAGAGTCTAGTTCAATTTTATTAGGTTCAATTAGACCACCATAAAAGATATGTAGTAAATACCATTCAGGCAAATAATGATGAGGACATAGATGTAATAAATCTTTAAATTTGGTATAAGCTCTTACTAGTCCTTCATTAGAATGATTCTTCCAAGTCATTATAAGACGCCTGATTCCAAAAGATTTTGATAATGGATAATATTTTGCTAGAAATTCACAGGCCAGATTATCCCAAGTAGTAGTGTCTTCAGGGGGTAGAGATCTATACCATGAGAGAGCTGTACTTGTCAAAGTATGACTAAAAATTTTAACCCTTACCTCATCAGTGGTATATCCCGTCAATAGAAAAGTGCCACATATATCTTTGAAACAAGCAATATGCTCATATGGATCAAGATCTTCTTCATCTCCAGTAAATTGCTTCTTATGTAGAATACTAAGTAGTAGAGGATTTATTTCAAATCCCCTTGTCTTCTCATTGGACTTGTCACTTTTATAAATATCATAGGGCTTCCCAAAGTGGTTGAGTGGGTTAGCACTAGTCATTTTCTCAAACTCCATCATGTTGGTGGAAACCTGTAACTCAAAACAAAATTTAGTAAGACAAAAATAAATAGGAAAAACTAAAAGACCTACAACACTTAGCTCCCCGGCAACGACGCTAGAAAATAGCTTGATGACTGCAAGTGCACAGATCATTTGTAGCTAGTTTTGAAATAAAGATATCGATCCCAACAAGAGCAGGAGTGTAAAGTCTAATAACTCTTGAAATAAATATTACAATATAAATGCTAGATAAAGTTCTAAGTGACAAGATAAAATGCGATTATTGTATAAAAAGGTGATTTGGGGTTTTAGGTATAAGAGCAAATAATAAAGTAAAGTAAAATAACTGAGTACAAAAAGTAATTATCGCGTGTGTAAGAGAGATTGGAACTACAGTAGGGAAAAAATGTTCTCAGGGAGTAGTAGATACACCACTAGTATTATAAGGATCTAAGATAAATATTATCATCATGAACATTCTCAACTATGTATATGTGGGAGGAACTCCGTAATTGGACAAATAGGCAGCAACCGTTGTTCACATCATCCTCATAACCAAAGCAGTCAACAATCAACATCAATCGAATCACTATGCTATTAAGGGACGTAATCATGTAGGATGTATCCCATGGCATGGATAGTGTTCCGTGAGTTTCCTCGGTTTCCCAAGTTGATACGTAAGGGGTGCCAACAGCTTTATAGTCATTATAATTACTAGCAAGCCTCCGTCTACCAACAAGTAGTTTTCTCCATCAAGTCCCCACGAGAGGAAAATATTGAGAGGTTGACTTCTCTCAACATCAATATGTAGAAAATCTAACACATGGTCACAGCGATGAATATCATAATAGACTTTGTCTTATTTCAATCTCATACTAGCATTTCTCCATCTCCCCAAGAACTAATGATCTACTAAGACATGGAGGCAATCAACATCATAGCAATGGTAATGGAAACAATCATAGATGAATAATACTTGTATAAATCCACAACGAGTATGAGAATTACAACAAGATCTAGACAAGATGTAGATGGGATGGATGGAGATGGTGGTGATGCAGTGATGGATGATGAAGATCGGTGCCTTAGCCTCCCGGATCTGCGAAGTGCGAAGATGGATCCTTGGTGGATGAGGTCCCCCTCTAGATGCCTTCCGGAGTTGAGGTTTCTATGATTTCTGGATGTTCTGTATGTCGTCTCCTCGAACCAATTGCACTGGGTGAAACTATTTGATGAGGCGGAGGCGGCGCCAACTATACGGCCGGAGCTATATGGCCAGAAAAGTTGCTTCGGTCGTATAGTTGGTCGTTGAACTCTCTGCCTCCCTTGTTCGCTTCTGGTTTTCTTGTGGTATTATTAATATTTCCCAAATAAGCGATTTACGTTATTTTTTACTCCTTTTCTCCACAATACAACTGCTCCAAAAATTGTATCCATTGGATCCATCATCTGTCCTGATCCTGGTGAAAACAGACATAAAATGTGCTTGTGAGCGCCGCAAAATACCAAGATACTACATCTACAATGAAAAATAATAATGTAAAACATGATGCAAATATGCACTCATCATTCCTCCTTACTCTGAATTTTTCTGAGAGGTGATGGCATGGTATGTCCTTCACCTTGTTGAGATTCACCCCAACACTCTACTAGAATTGGCCGCATTTGCGCACCTATGTGAAGGGTTCGTTAGGGTGATGCCTTTGGTGGCGTTGTTTCACCATTACTTCGCTCCTCGAGTTGACAAGAAGCCGAGGATAGCAGGCGTTGTCACTTTCCGCCTATGGAGTAACCTTTCCAAGAGGTACCTGCCAGGGAAGGTCAAATCCAAATGGGAAGAATGGTGGAGCGACCACTACATAGTGTGCGTGGACTTCCATTTCTAGTGGGTGTATGACCATCAGGAGGTGGCTCAACCCCTCCTGGGATGGGGGAGTGATGTCTACGCACTTCTATGCTTGTAGACAGTTGTTGGGCCTCCAAGTGCAAAGGTTTATAGAACAGCAGCAAGTTTCCCTTAAGTGGATTACCTAAGGTTTATCAAACTCAGGGAGGAAGTGGTCAAAGATATCCCTCTCAAGCAACCCTGCAATCAAGATAAAAGAAGTCTCTTGTGTCCCCAACACACCCAATACACTTGTCAGGTGTATAGGTGCACTAGTTCGGCGAAGAGATAGTAAAATACAAGTGGTATGGATATAAGACAACGGTGCCACAAAATAGCTTGATGGCGTGGAAGAGACTAAAGGAAAACTGAAATAAAGATGGAAGCAAGCAAACATGTAACAGATCTAGTTGCAAACGAAGTTTCAATGCTTAGAAATAAGGCCTAGGGATCATACTTTCAGTAGTGAACACTCTCATATAAATATCTTCTCTTCATGATACTACTCTGAACTACTCTCCGGTTGGACAGTCTAATCCATGGTAGGGCTATAACAGCACTCCTCAAAGTTCTCTTTCCCCATCTAGATAACCCCACACTATCACCTTGAGCACTAGATGGTTCCAACAAATACCACAATTTCATAGAGACATCCAACTCCAAATATAACTCATAACAAGTATTTGTAATCTCTAGCCTAAGTGCCATCACGGTGTGCACGCTGTCACTTTCACACACATGGGGAGAGCAGAGATCTATTAAAGCACTTGAGTAGCAAGGTAGATCTACTTGATTACAAAGCTCATGATCACAATATGATCATGCATAGAGAGAGATGAACAAATAGCTATCGGTAGAACCCTTAGCCTCGAGGAAGAACTACTCCCTGCTCATCATGGGAATCAGCAATGGGGATGGAGATGGTGGTGGAGATCGATGGAGATGGCTCCGGGGGCACTTCCCCGTCCTGGCAGGGTGCCGGAACAGAGACTTCTATCCCCTAAATCTCCTCTTTGGTGGAGGCGATGCTGTGAAACTTTTCGTGGCTGGATGTTGGATTCTTTAGGGTTTTTGCATCGGAGGCTTCTTATAGGCGAAGGGGCAAGGTCAATGGCCAGCCAGGGGGCCCACACCATGCCCTAGCACGGCCTAGGGCTGCCCACACCAAGGGGTGGTGTGGCCGCACTCTGGCCCCCCTTCGTCTCTCCTTCGGACTCCATGTGTCTTCCGGTAAAATAACAACTTTGGCTTTTGTCCGGTCCAATTCCGAGAATATTCATTTTCTGACTTTTCTGGAACCAAAAACAGCAGAAAACAGGCAACTGGCACTATGGCATCTTGTTAATAGGTTAGTCCGAGAAAGTGTAAAAAAATACTCCAAAGTGTGGACAAAACATAAGAAAGTAGATATAAAACAAGCATGGAACATCAAAAATTATAGATACGTTTGCAACGTATCAGGGAGGATTAGCTTCCAGGACATGGATCTGAAGCCTATGACTGACAGGATTCAGGTCCTTGCAACCAAAGGCTTGACAGTGCATGTTGTTATATCTGACTATCTTCGGCGGCGCCTGGCGCCGCTGCATAGGACGTCTCGCCCGGCTTGGGCTTACCATGGTCCTAAAGATCCGATTTGGCTCCACCCTGGAGGGATCAATATCTAACCCGGGAAGTGTATGCCTTCCTGATGAAGGAGCTTCTATTCCTGATGGCCATCAGGGGCCGCCTGAAAGGGCTCCTCCCTCTTTTCTTTGATAAGCACCAGGAGGATATAATCACGGGCCTCCCGTGCTTTAATGCCAAGGGCCTTGTGGGGCCCTAAGAGTTTTCTTCCGATGGTGGTGATGTCACGAGGGAGGATGAAGAACCCTCTGATGTTAGTGCGGGCTCATCGCTTGCGACCTACTCTTCTTCAGGGGAATACTCTCGTGAAGATTCGCCCCCGCAAGCCGAGAGCAGATCTATGGTAAGTGCCTCACTTGCTAACTTCTTCAATGTTGTGACCTGGTCACGACTCCCAGAGAGGTAGGTGCCACCCTCGAGGGTGGGTTAGGCATCTTAGTTGACCTCAAATCCCCTCTGAGAAACAATCCGCTGACCTAGGGGTGGTCCCAGGCCCTCCGAACGTCCATCGCGGGTCCATCCTTTTGAGGCCCGAGGCTCTTGCAAGGTCAATAGGTGAAGATTTTCTTCACGTAGCTTCCTTGGTGATGTACTTGAAGTCTCTTGCCTAATGGTTGGTGTCTACTCTTGAGGGCCTCTTTCCCCAGCTGGAGTCCCTGTAGGGTGGGATAGTGAGCGTCCAATGTCCCCGAGGATTATCCCAAGCGGGGTCCCTTACCTAGAGGATATGGAGGAGGGGTCCTTGCAAGCTCCCTTGGAAGCAGCACAGCTCTCCGGGACTGCTCCAGACGATGTAGATCATGGCCCCGAGTGCGTCTCCGCGTGCCAAATGGTCGGTGAGGCTTGGTCGGTGGCACGCGAAATGATGTTCGTTTGTCATGCTGAGAACTTGTCTCTTGTCGAGACTCTGCGGGCAATCAGGTGGCCCTAGGGAGCTCCTTCCCCGCAGGCCCGGAGGTCGGAGTCCCCCTGCCTATTGGCTAAGTGTGTCGTTGTAAGAGGCTTCTAGCAGATGTAGGTTTCTCGAGGCCACCTTACCCCAAGGAACCTTGTATTCCCTAGAGGAGACTTTCTCGGCCGGGTGACGCCTTCCCTGACCTAACACTAGTAGGAAAAGGCCTAGTGGCATTGAACCCGCAAGACACTAACCTCACGCCACTGGTAGGTCATAGTGGTGGCGTCTAGGCCGAAAGCCACCAGTAGAAACAATAGTCGTGGCGTTCAAGATCAATGCCATGACTATAAAAATACTAGTGGCATTCCATATCTACCAGCGGTGTTCGTAATACACGCTTTTACTATCGGAATAAATGGTGACATTTCATTTGAGCGCCACTAGTGTTGTAATTTCTGGCGGCGTTTCCTTATTATCAAACACCGCGACTGATTATTCCAGGGTAAAGAATTAAATTGGCTTCCGTTGCCGCATTCAAATATTTCGAGGTCACAATCAAAATACTTAATTACAACATATCAGTCAGTAGAGCTAGTTAGTTCATCTCATTCAAAACACAATGAAAATTGTCTTACATAAGAACTAATTGGATCAACTAATGCATGTCTACATAGAAGATGATTTCAACTACTTACAAGATGAACATAGAAGATGATGTCACATAACATAGAAGATGAACAAGTACACAATAAAGATAGATTGGATGAGAATTATGCAGTTCTTGAAGCTAGTAGACCCGGCCACTTGCTTCTCAACTTCATAGTTGATTCTCTTTTCCTTCGTCTTAAGGGAGTTGAAGATTCCTATTCTGCCATCTCTTTTGTCTGATACCCTTTGAAGGATTTGTTGGGATAGCCTGCACCTTGTTTACTACATTCATCCATGAATCATAGACTCCCGGAACCTCTCCTCGACATACCGCATACCATCTTTACTTGGACATCATCAATCTAAATATAAAGTTGCATAGACAATTTTTGTAAGAGTACAACAAACACATATACATCACACCTATAATAAAAGGAGGTACTCTAAACATGCAAAAAACTGGCGGCACCGCTACTTTCTGGTCACCAGAATCCCACTGGCGTTGGGTGGAGAGGCAGCGAACTCACTAACACGAGCGTCGTGGAGGTGGAGGTGTCGACAAGGTGGCGGCATGGGGCCTCGAGGAGGCCGCAGAGACGTCAGGGAGGTGGGGACCTGTCTGTGAGGTGGCACCGTGGCCGGGCGATGGACGGATGGAAAGGTGGAGGCATGGAACTGACGTTAGGGGAGATGGCAGGACCAGATGGATGGTCAGGGAGGTGTCAGCGCGGACAAGGTCGGGGAGGTGGTGGCGCGGAACCAGCGTGGCAGCACTGACAGTGGACACAGGGAATAGGTGTCAGGAGAGATGACGGGACCGCCCGGTCTGGCACGGACGGGGTCGGGGAGGTGGCAGCGTGGACGGGGTCGGGGAGGTGGCGGCGTGAACGGGGTCGGCGACATGGGGCGGAGGAGCCGGCGGATGCGTAGGCGAGGTGGGGGAAATGGCTCGATCTGGGTCCACAATGTTTATATCATATCCACTTTGCTGTAGTAGCGGCGTTCATATAATAAAGGTGTCGGTACTATGACTTTAGTAGTGGCATTTGTACTACATTGAACGCCTCTAGTGTCTCTAGTAGTGGCGCTCAACTCCTCTAAGACTACACTAGTATGTGTGATCTATATTTTATGGAGACTTTCAAGTAAAAGGGGGCACAAAAGGCATCTTAATTCATTTGTTCATATCGTGATTTCATCATGATAGTACAAAATATGATTTCATTAGTGTTATGTGTACTACAAAAGGGGCACACGCATTTTAATTAATTAATTCGTTCATTCATCGATCTCACAATCGTAAACTTCAAAAGGCAATGCACATCTCGTCTCGACTAATATAAATAAATAGATCATCATCATCTCGTTCAGTGTTTGACAATCTTCTTAATAGTCTTTCTCTTCTTGGCAGGGATCCTTGCATATCTGAGTTTCATAGTGTGGCTCTTTCTTTTGAATGGAAGATCATCAGCTATGGTCGGCGTAGGTAAGTTAGTTCTGATCCTTATGCTAACATATGGTTGACCATTATGTATATTTTCTTCTTCTTGCTATGTGTGGCCGTATGATCAAAGTCTTCGTCTACTGCAACTCCATCCATTCCAAGAATTTTCCTTTTGCCTCTTCTCACGATAACACGACTTGTCCTTATAGGATCACTTATGAAGAAGCATTGGTCAACATCTTTAGAAAATACCCAAGGTTCATTTTGGGAGGTGAGTTTTTGTGTCGATGGAGGTATGACCATGGAAGTGAAATAACGGTGTTTAGCTTTGACATCCTTTTCCTATCTAACATAGAACATTGTTGTCTTGTATAATCCTGAGTAATTTAATTCCCAAATCTCTTCTATCCTGCCATAGAATCTCGTCTGACTAGTACCTTTCTCATTCGAAGACATCATTGTCACACTCGAGTTCTAGTAATCACTAGTTTTGTCTTTGTTCTCTATATATAATGTGTACCCGTTGATGTCGTATTGTTGATAGGTTGCAAGGTTGCATGCGGGGCCATTTGCTAAAGCAAATACGAGCTTTGTATTCTGAGTACCCAGTGCTAATTGGTCATTCGTAAGATTTTTCTTTGAACCAAGCCATGAACTTGGCGTTGTGCTCTCTAGTGACTTGGTCATAGTTGATCATCTTATTTTTAGGAGTTGGTTTGAATGCACTCTTGATCAACATTTTGTGATGATTCAACCAAGGATTGATAATGTTTAAGTGTTGTAGCACAACTAGGTGTGCTCTATTGAAATATTTATGTCGGCTAGGTTTATAAATGTCCACATGCAATTTCCTCATCAAAGTGGAATGACCTACTTATGTAAGCCTCCCAAAGTGCTTATTGACGGGTAGACCAAGAGATGCGTCGACTTTCATATAATTATTGCAGAATGAGACGCACTTCTCGGTGAGATATCCCTGGATGATGCTTCCAACCGGATTGGCCCTGTTATGGACGAAATGCTTGACTGCCCATTCATACTTTCGAATGGCATCATTGAGAGCAAGAATAGTGGGCCCAAGTCTTTGATCTCATCGACAATATGGAGCAAGAGATGCAGCATAACATCAAAGAATGCTGGAGGAAAGTAGATCTCAATCTCACAAAGTACGACAATGATCTCTTCCCTTAGACTTTCCAGACGCTTCAGGCTGATAAACTTTCTCGAGATGACGTCGAAAATATTACAGAAGTCAAGCAGTATTTCACGACTAGGATTGTCCATTACCCCTCTAAGTGCAATTGTAAGTAACTGCATCAGCATCACATGACTGTTGATACATTGCAAATGTATCTATAATTTTTGATGCTCCATGCTTGGTTTTATCTACTTTCTTGTGTTTTGTCCACACTTTGAAGTACTTTTCATATGATTTCTTGGACTAACCTATTAACAAGAGCCACAGTGCCAGCTGCCTGTTTTCTGATATTTTTGGTTCTAGGAAGTAAGAAAATGAATATTCTCGGAATTGGACGGGACAAAAGCCAAAGTTGCTATTTTACCAGAATACGAGACGGGGAAGGGTTGGGGCCCGGCCACACCACCTAGCCGCGTGGCACAGGCCAGCGCCCTGCCGACCCCTCGGCCTCTCCTTCCACCTATATATTGCCTCCGATACCAAAACCCTAAGTACCCGATCAAAAATCCATGAAAGAGTCTATAGCCGCCATCATCTCCATCCCTACATCGGGAGGGATCTGAAGCTCTTCCCGGCACCCTGCCGGAGAGGGGAATTCACCCTAGATGCCTTCTTCATCACCATGCAAGCCTCCGGTGTGATGCGTGAGTAGTTCATCTCTAGACTACGGGTCCATGTAGTAGCTAGATGGCTGGTTCTCCTCCTTTGTGCTTTCATGTTTAGATCTTGTGAGCTCCATTCATGATCAAGATCATCTATTTGTAATCCATACATGTTGTGTTTGCGGGGATCCGATGGATATTGAGATGCTATTTCAGATTGATTACTGATTCTATCATGTCTTTATTATTTGTGATCTTGCATGCTTTCCGTTGTTAGTAGCTATCTTGGCCAAGTAGATGCTAGCAACTTAGTATTTATGCTCGATAGTGGGTTCATGCCTCTGGTAATCTGGGGAAGTGATAGAAATCTCTAAGGTACTAGATGTGTTGTTGCTACTAGGGAGAAAACAACAATCTTTTGTTCATAGAACAATCGTATTGTTTACTTTACACACAATTCGTAAAGCAATAATCTGTTGCTTGCAACTTAATACTAGAGGGGGTTCGAATGATAACCTGAAGGTGGATTATTAGTCATAGATGCAGTTGGATTAGGGTCTATGTATAATGTTGTAATGCCCAATCAAGTCTCAAAGGAGTCAAGATGATTAGTATATGAGTGTATCCTTTCTCGATGTTTGTCAATTGCCCCGCTGTAATTTGTTCACCCAACATGTTATCTATCTTAAGGAGAGCCACCTCTAGTGAACTATGGACCCCGGTCC
The DNA here is from genome assembly GCA_023614405.1 of Avena insularis. Lineage (NCBI taxonomy): Eukaryota > Viridiplantae > Streptophyta > Magnoliopsida > Poales > Poaceae > Avena > Avena insularis. The sequence goes on from CM042686.1 coordinate 90,976,595, forward strand.
TTTCTTTTACATATAATCTACACATCATTTACTGCTTTGTGTTTACTTTCTGCAAACTATTACTTCCTTCCATTCGATATGTTTAATCCTTTGTTTTCAGCAAAATCGGTGAGATTGAAAACCTCATCGCAAGTTGGGGGCAAAGTTCTATGGTTGTGTTGTGCATGTCTCCATGTTGCTGCTGGCACCGGTAGTGCACCCTGCCAATGTTCAGCTAGCTACACCTTTGGGGTGTTTCCTTGCTCCTACTGGATTGATAACCTTGGTTTCTTACCGAGGGAAAACTTGCTGATTTGCTCATCATACCTTCCTCTTGGGGTTCCCCAACGAGCTCGATATATTTGGGCCATCAACAACTTTTTCTAGTGCCGTTGCCGGGGAGTCAATGACATCTTCACAAGGGGAGTCTCTCATAACCAATCTCTTTACTTTGTTATTTTTTTTTGCTTAGTTTACTTTTTGCTTTGTTTGCTTGTTCTTTTTATCAAAAATACAAAAAAATTAGTTCCTACTATAGTTGTTATTTTTGTTGGTCTATTATTGTCTTGCTTTATCATGCTTTCTATAAATGGTTGGTTTCTTTGAAACTGAATCTTATTGGCAAGGTGGGTTCACGGAAGAACAACAATATTATTATAAGGAACACCGCTTGTCACAAAAAGGGAAACACTTATGGGAACAAATTGATAAATTGTATACCATTGATATAAACGTGTGCTCTACTTATAATGTTACTTATTTCTTTGATAAATCTTGTTCCTGTAGGAGGTATAAACACCTCCCTTTTCAATGTGAGTATAATGATAATGTTACCATATGTTCTTATGTTAAAGGGAATTATGACTTTTATGATGTGGAACAAATTGAAGAATTTATTGCTTGGAAGGGTGCATTTGAACTTGCTAGTTTGCTTGAAAATACTGATGATTCACCTTATAAATATGAGGTTTATGATATACTTAAATTTTGCTTTGATAATTACAAGGTAGAAAATGGCTATATTCTTGAATATCTTAATAGATGCTCTCCACCAATGGAAGAGTCTAATGTCTTGCAGGAGCCTATGGAAGAAGAAATTGTTAAAACTGGAAGCTCATTGGATGAAAAAGAGGAGGAGAGTCATGATCAAGAGGAGGAAGAATGGATCTAGCCATCCCTACCTTCTAATGAGAGTAACTCTTTACCCCTTACATTATTTGATTGTCCCCCATGCTTACCAAAGGAGGACGAATGTCATGTTCTTGAGGATTCTTTTGAAAATGTTTATAATAAAGCTCTAGTGTTCGTAGATCATGAAAAGCATGCTTTATGTGATAGTTATATTGTTGAGTTTATTCATGAGTCTACTGAAAATTATTATGAGATAGGAAAATATGGTTGTAAAAGTTTTCATGGTACTGAAACACCTCTCTATTTGCTGAAAGTTTTGAAGTTACTCTCGTTTTATCTTCCTATGCCTGTCACTTTGTTCTTTGTGAATTTATTTGCGTATAATATTCCTATGCATAGGAAGTGGGTTAGACTTAAATGTGTTTTGAATTTGCTTTTTGATGTTCACTTTTACTTCAATTCATATTTCTTATGTGAGCATCTTTTCTTGCTTCTTATGCCTAACTTAAAGGCGTTAAAGAAAAGTACTTATTGGGAGATAACCCAAAAGTTTTAGTTGAGTCTTGGAAGTTATTACTTCAGTAATAACTGCTCCTTATCCTTTTTATTTGCTTTTTGTGCCAAGAGTAACCTCTAATGAGAGAGAAGTAATGATTGGGAAAGTTGCTGTCCCGAAACAGATTTCTGTACTTCACCGTAAAAATTCGTGTAAAATCTCTGAACGTCCTTTTGAGGCGTGAATTTTTGTGATTCTTCCCCAGGTTGTTATCTAACTTTCTTTAGCTTAACACTTTTTTATTTGAGCAACAGAAGGTCTTTGAAAAAATTCGTCTTTACCTGCTGGTCTGTTTTGACAGATTTCTGCCATTTTCTGCATTTGCTTCTTGTTGGTTCCTTTTTGAGTTCTTTTGGGGAATTGAGCTTTTTGAGGGAATTACTTCAGTAGCTAGTGTTTTAATGGAATTTTTCTTGATGTTATAACTGAACCTTAAAGACTTATTATCTTGAGTGCACTAATCTTACTAATAAAGATTGTGTGAAGTTTTGTATGAAGGAAAAAATTCAGGTGTATGGAAGGAATGAGTAATGAGATGAAGGATGGACTAAAGCTCAAGCTTGGGGATGCCACACGTGTCACCCCAAGAAATATACAATAAGTACAAGCGTCAAAGCTTGGGGATGCCCAAGGCATCCCCTTTCTTCATCAATAAAAATCCCAGGTTTCTTCCAAACGCTTCATTTTTATTGTTTCATGCACAGTTGTGTTGTTCTTGGAGCGTCTTCTTTTTCGTTTTCGTTTTGGCTTTTTTTGCTTTTGCTTGCTTAGTTTGCTGAATAAATTGGTTGGACCCCCTCTTTCATACATTGGTTTTCAAATAGTTTGGTTTGGATTGGAAAAGAGTAGGAAAGTTCATGCTTAAGTGGTAAAGAGAGCTTGTTTTTGACTGTGGTCTATGCTTTGTCATGCCATGCTTGATATTGTTTTGGATTTATGCTTAGTATTCTTTGCTATAGAATGACTTGTTATAAACAATTGAGATTGCTTAATGTGCCTTGGATGAATCATGCGTTGTTTTAGCATATTAAAGCATAGTATTGTGGTATTCTCCTTTGATGCTTTATTTGGGTTGACTTGGCGCATGCTCACACCATTTTATGACTATCCAAAGTCACCATAAGCCTTTATGATCCTTTAGTTTTCAACTTGTAGTATCACATTATGCTTTGATCAATGATTTTTTATCGCTCTGCATGATTATGGCCATTATTGCTCTCTGAGTTTGTCGGTCCCAGTCTTTTGCTAGCCTCCATAACCAAGTATGAGTTCCACTCATGCATCCAAGTCCCTAAACCAAGTTATTCCAAAGAGTCCACCATACCTACCTACTATCTTATGTTATTCCAAGTATATTCATGCTTTTGTTTACCTTCAAAATTAAACTTGTTATGAGAAAACTAGTGATTAAAGCTCTCACGAACTTGATGGCACACTTTACTTTTCTTGCCCTTAATAAACTTGAACCATTGTGTCGTCTATGTTGTATATGCTTGCACTTATTCGTTGGGGATTAGCAGAACCATGATGTCATGGGGACCGCTTTCAACATTGCACTGGTACTTTGGATCTAGTTGATATCATGATCTTTTGTATATGGTTGTCGTTGGTGTGAAATGAAAGGGGAGCTTGTAAGTCCATGGAGTTATGTATATGTGTTAGAGAAACGCCTAGGTCGCTGGTCTAATCCATGCTGACATGGTGGAAACCTGCAGCGTAACCATAATGAGCTGTCTATGAAGCATTCTTCTTATAAAAAAAAGAGTCCTATATTGAGAAAAAATAGAAAAAAAGAAAAAAAGAGATTATGAAAAGAGGAAAGAGAGAAAAAAGCACCATATTCCCATGGTAAATAAGAACATTGTTGAGATGCTCGTAGTCCGCTTGCCTTGTCATTTTGATATGGGGATTCTTTCGTATCATCGGGCAAGGGGTACCCCGTTGGCGGTTCTCTATGATACACATGTACTTACGATGACAAGAACTGACCGGTGACTAAACTTGAGTAGCACGAGGAGCGGCCCTCGTATTCAAGGAACGTGAGATTTCTAACTTATACTTCGTCAAGCATGTACACCATAGTTTGTTCACTTTAACCTTAATCACTTCAAGATGCTTATGATAGAGGCAATGAGAGCTCAAAGCTATAAGTACCATAATTTTTGGAAGCTCTTTATGAGACTTGAATCCCTGCTTCCTTCTATGAAGGACTTTCTTCCACCATTATATTGAGTCTCCACCTTCTACCTTTATGCACCTACTTTGAGAGCATAGTGGCCATTCTTAGTTCTATGTGCATTGTCCCAAGACTAGTTGATTGATGCATACCTTTATATTGCTTGTTTTAAACTATTTGTATCTAGTCACTCTTATGAACTTTGAAGGTGTCCTATGCATTTATATTTGCTACTCTATGAGGGACAAGCTGAATACTATTATGCTATGTTTTCTTTATGTGAAACAAACAAACGTCTTGCAAAGCATTATTATTCATGAATCTTTTGTTTGTGCCTTTTTATGTTGCATCATAGTTTCTTTGTCTTATTGCTAGAACTTTGTCTTTCATGTTATGATTGAAGTATTATGATCCCAGCTTTGAATGTTTTACAAATACTTTGATCAAGTTTATGATGGTGCATGTCACCTAAAAAAATATTCTTTCTTTTTATCACTTACCTACTCGAGGACGAGCAGGAGTTAAGCTTGGGGATGTTGATACATTGCAAATGTATTTATAATTTTTGATGTTCCATGCTTGGTTTTATCTATTTTCTTGTGTTTTGTCCACACTTTGGAGTACTTTTCATATGATTTCTTGGACTAACCTATTAACAAGAGCCACAGTGCCAGCTGCCTGTTTTCTGTTGTTTTTGGTTCCAGGAAGTCAGAAAATGAATATTCTCAGAATTGGACGGACAAAATCCAAAGTTACTATTTTACTGGAAGACATCTGGAGCCAGAATACGAGACGGAGAAGGGTTGGGGCCCGGCCAGACCACCTGGCCACGCGGCCAGGCCTGGCCCGCGCCAGGGGGTGGTCTGGCCGATCCCAGCACCTCCTCGGCCTCTCCTTCCGCCTATATATTGCCTCCGATACCAAAACCCTAAGTACCCGATCAAAAATCCACGAAAGAGTCTGTAGACGCCATCATCTCCATCCCTAGATCGGGAGGGATCTGAAGCTCTTCCCGGCACCCTATCGGAGAGGGGAATTCACCCTGGAGGCCTTCTTCATCACCATGCAAGCCTCCGGTGTGATGCGTGAGTAGTTCATCTCTGGACTACGGGTCCATGTAGTAGCTAGATGGTTGGTTCTCCTCCTTTGTGCTTTCATGTTTAGATCTTGTGAGCTCTGTTCATGATCAAGATCATCTAATTGCAATCTATACATGTTGTGTTTGCGGGGATCCAATGGATATTGAGATGCTATTTCAGATTGATTATTGATTCTATCATGTCTTTGTTATTTGTGATCTTGCATGCTTTCCGTTGTTAGTAGCTATCTTGGCCAAGTAGATGCTAGCAACTCCAAGAGTTAGTATTTATGCTCAATAGTGGGTTCATGCCTCTGGTAATTTGGGGAAGTGACAGAAATCTCTAAGGTACTAGATGTGTTGTTGCTACTAGGGAGAAAACAACGATCCTTTGTTCATAGAACAATCGTATTATTTACTTTACACGCAATTCGTAAAGCAATAATCTGTTGCTTGCAACTTAATACTAGAGGGGGGTCGGATGATAACCTGAAGGTGGATTATTAGTCATAGATGTAGTTGGATGGCGGTCTATGTATAATGTTGTAATGCCCAATCAAGTCTCAAAGGAGTTAAGATGATTAGTATATGCTTGTATGCTTTCTCGATGTTTGTCAATTGCCCCACTGTAATTTGTTCACCCGGCATGTTATCTATCTTAAGGAGAGCCACCTCTAGTGAACTATGGACCCTGGTCCTTTCTTTTACATACAATCTACAAACTCTTTACTGCTTTGTATTTACTTTCTCCAAACTATTACTTCCTTCCATTCAATACATTTAATCCTTTGTTTTCAGCAAAACCGGTGAGATTGACAACCTCATCGCAAGTTGGGGGAAAAGTTATGTGGTTGTGTTGTGCAGGTCTCCACGTTGCTGCTGGCACTGTTAGTGTGCCCTGCCAACGTTCAGCTAGCTACACCTTTGGGGTGTTTCCTTGCTCCTACTGGATTGATAACCTTGGTTTCTTACTGAGGGAAAACTTGCTGCTATGCACATCATACCTTCCTCTTGGGGTTCCCCAATGAGCTCGATATATTTGGGCCATCAACTGTCATGAGACTTCATCCCGCTGAACCTTTGTTTCTTGACATCTAGATATCTTTTTATGAGCCCACAATATCCAGAACTAACTTTGATACCAACAAGGCAGTTGAAGACTTGTATAAGCTCATTCTGAGTTAAACTGAAGCAAGAGGCGGGCCAACTGTCAGTGTTAACTTTTTTGTCCTTAGCTGTGTTTTCCTTCTCACAACCTCCATGAAGGTCTGTCCTTAGATTCAACCAGATCAAATCTATCCTTGCCTTAGGTCCATAATTTATCTTCTTTGGCAGGTTGAACAGTATAGCAAGCAAACTCTCCCACATATTATTTGTAATATGCATTAGGTCGAGACAATGAGGCGTCTCAAGCAATGGCCACTAATCCAAGTCCAAGAAAACAGACCTCATTTTCCATAATTCAAGGAGATCTCCCTTCCGCTTCTCTCCCGGATCCAAGGGCTTCGGCTTCTTTCCTGGCTCAGGGAAGGCATGATCATCCATCTGTTGGTAGCCCTGATGTACACGGTTTTCCAAGATCCATCTGTTGGTAGCTATAGATGACCTGTTTGATCCATAGACTTAGCACACCCATTGTGTCCGTGGCACCGCTGACTAGAGAGATACCCATAACCGAGATAGTCTTACATGGTGGTGATCATCAGACTTCTCATTGGGAAATGTCTTTTTATGCTGGCATCCCAAGTGTTGACCCCTGGCTTACTCCATAGTATCTAGAGCTCCTTCCTAAATATATTCAGATACACGTCAATATCATTTCCTGGTTGTTTTGGCCCTTTTTATTTGCATAACCATGTGTATGTACTTCTTCTTCATGCATAGCTAGGGAGGTAGGTTGTACATCCATACAAACATGGGCCAAGTGCTATGATTGGTGTTTTGGTTTGCAAATGGATTTATTCCATTTGTACTCATACCTAACCTCAGGCTCTTTGCATCAACCGCAAAATCTAGAAAAACAAGGTCGAGTAATTTCCATTGGTTACCATACGCAGGGTGTATTAGCACTTCATCACATGCATTTTTTTTGAGGATGAACAATGAGCAAAAGCCCACTGCAATTTTTATATTAAATTATAAGTAGAGTACAAGAATAATTACAGAGGCCTAACTAACAAAGGAAAAATACTAAGTCTAAGATAGGAGCCTGATGGCTCAATGCACGGTGCCCAGAAAATTTCTTGATGGCGGTGTTGATGTAGAGCTCGTTGGGAACCCCAAGAGTAAGGTACGATGAGCACATCAGCAAGTTTCCCTCAGTTATGAAACCAAGGTTTAATCGAACCAGTAGGAGCAAGGAAACACCTCAAAGGTGTTCCTAGCTGAGCTTTGGCAGGGCGCACTACCGGTGCTAGTGGCAACGTGGAGACCTGCGCAACACAACCACAGAACTTTGTCCCGAACTTGCGATGAGGTTGTCAATCTCACCGTGTTTTGCAGAAAACAAAGGATTAAACGTATCGAATGGAAAGAAGTAAAAGTTTGCAGAAAGTAAACACAAAGCAGTAAACAGTTTATAGATTGTATGTAAAGTAAAGGACCGGGATCCATAGTTCACTAGAGGTGGCTCTCCTTAGATAGATAACATGCTGGGTGAACAAATTACAGCGAGGCAATTGACAAACACCGAGAAAGCAATACATGCATATACTAATCATCTTGACTCCTTTGAGACTTGATTGGGAAATACAACATAATACATAGACTGCCATCCAACTACATCTATGACTAATAATCCACCTTCAGGTTATCATCCGAACCCCCTCTAGTATTAAGTTGCAAGCAACACATTATTGCTTTACGAACTGCGTGTAAGGTAAACAATACAATTGTTCTATGAACAAAGGATCGTTGTTTTCTCCCTAGTAGCAACAGCACATCTAGTACCTTAGAGATTTCTATCACTTCCCCAGATTACCAGAGGCATGAACCCACTATCAAGCATAAATACTAACTCTTGGAGTTGCTAGCATCTACTTGGCCAAGATATCAAATAAATACAACGGAAACCATGCAAGATCTCAAATAACAAAGACATGATAGAATCAATAATCAATCTGAAATAGCATCTCAATATCCATCGGATCCCCGCAAACACAACATGTATGAATTACAAATAGATGATCTTGATCATGAACGGAGCTCACAAGATCTAAACATGAAAGCACAAAGGAGGAGAAACCAGCCATCTAGCTACTACATGGATCCGTAGTCCAAGGATGAACTACTCACGCATCACACCGGAGGCTTGCATGGTGATGAAGAAGGCCTCCAGGGTGAATTCCCCTCTCCGGCAGGGTGCCGGGAAGAGCTTAAGATCCCTCCCGATCTAGGGATGGAGATGACGGCGGCTACATACTCTTTCGTGGATTTTTGATCGGGTACCTAGGGTTTTCGTCCCGAGGGCAACTTATAGGCGGAAGGAGAGGTCGAGGGGGTGCTGGGTCGCTGACCACCTGGCGGCTGTGCCTGGCCGCAGCGGGCCAGGTGGTGGCGGCCCTGCCCTCTCCGCCTCGTGATTCTCGCACTTGATCCTTCCGGAAAAATAGGCACTTTGGCTTTTGTCCCGTCAATACCGAGAATATTCATTTTCTAACTTTCCGGAACCAAAAACAGCAGAAACAGTAATGCACTGTGGCTCTTGTTAATAGGTTAATCCAAGAAAACATATGAAAAGTACTCCAAAGTTGGAACAAAACACAAGAAAGTGGATAAAACCAAGCATGGAACATGAAAAATTATAGATACATTTGCAATGTATCAACATCCCCAAGCTTAACTCCTGCTCGTCCTCGAGTAGGTAAGTGATAAAAAGAAATAATTTTTGAGGTGACATGCACCATCAAAGACTTGATCAAATTATTTGCAAAACATTCAAAGCTGGGATCATAGTACTTCAATCATAACATGAAAGACAAAGTTCTAGCAATAAGCAAAGAAACTATGATGCAACATGAAAAGGCACAAACAAAAGATTCATGAATAACAATGCTTTGCAAGCTGTTTGTTTGTTTCACATAAAGAAAACATAGCATAATAGTATTCTGCTTGTGCCTCAATAGAGTAGCAAATATAAATGCATGGTACACCTTCAAAGTTCATAAGAGTGACTAGTTACAATAGTTTCAAACAAGCAATAACAAGTTATGCATCAATCAACTAGTCTTGGGACAATGCACATAGAACTAAGAATGGCCACTATGCTCTCAAAGTAGGTGCATAAAGATAGAAGGTGGAGACTCAATATAATGGTGGAAGAAAGGCCTTTTGTAAAAGGAAGTAGGGATTCAAGTCTCATAAAGAGCTTCCAAAAATTATGGTACTTATAGCTTTCAGCTCTCATTGCCCCTATCATAAGCATCTTGAAGGTGATTAAGGTTAAAGTGACACAACTAAGAGGATATGCTTGACAAGTTATAAACCGAAATCTCATGCCCCTTACTTACGGAGACTGATCCTCATGCTCATCAACTTCAGTCACGAGTAAGCTCTTGTCATTGTAAGTATATGTGTATCATTAAGAACCGCCAACGGGGTACCCCTTGCACATGATACGGGAGCTTTCCCATAATCAAAATGACAAGGCAAGTAGACAATGAGCATCTCAGCGATCTTTTTATTTGCTATTTGCATAGGTTTTTATTGAGGATGCTTCATAGAGTGCTCATTATGGTGATGCTGCAAGTTTCCACCATGATTAGGCATGGCTTAGGCTAGCGGCCCAGGCGTTTCTCTAACACACATACAAACTCCATGATCTTACAAGTTCCACTTTTATTTCACAATCACGGATCCGTAAGCAAAAGAACATGATATCAACGGGGTATAAAGTACAAGTGCAATGTTGAAAGCGTTCCCCATGAAACATGGTTCTGCTAATTTCAACTTATAAAGCGCAAGCATATATGCAACAAAGAAGGACCCAATGGTTCAAGTTTATTAGAGGCAAAAAGGTAAAGTGTGCCATCAAGTTCGTGAGAGCTTTAATCACTAGTTTTCTCATAACAAGTGAAAGGTAAACAAAAGCATGAATATACTTGGAATAGCATAAGATAGTAGGTAGGTATGGTGGACTCTTTGAAATAACTTGGTTTAGGGAGTTGGATGCATGAATGGAACTCATACTTTGTGGTGGAGGCTAGCAAAACACTGGGAGCGACAAACTAAGAGAGCAATAATGGCCATAATCATGCAGAGCGACAAAACATCATTGATAAAAGCATAAAGTGATACTACAAGTTGAAAACTAAAGGATCATAAAGGCTTATGGTGACTTTTGAAAGTCAAAACATGGTGTGAGCATGCGCCAAGTCAACCCAAATAAAGCATCAAAGGAGAATACCACTATACTATGCTTTAATATGCTAAAACAATGCAGGATTCATCCAAGGCACATTAAGCAATCTCAATTGTTTATAACAAGTCATGCTACAGCAAAGAATACTAAGCATAAAGCCAAAACAATATCAAGCATGGCATAACAAAGCATAGCCACAGTCAAAAACGAGCTCTTTTACCACATAAGTATGAACTTTCCTACTCTTTTCCAAACCAAACCAAACTATTTGCAAACCAAAGTGTGAAAGAGGGGGTCCAACCAATTTATTTAGAAAACTAAGCAAACCAAGAAAACTAGAAACCAAAACAAAAAGGAAGATTCTCCAAGAAGAACACAACTGTGCATGAAACAATAAAAATGAAGCGTTTGGAAGAAACCTGGAATTTTTATTGATGAAGAAGGGGTTGCCTTGGGCATCCCCAAGCTTTGACGCTTGCACTTCTTGGATATTTCTTGGGGTGACACGTGTGGCATCCCCAAGCTTGAGCTTTAGTCCATCCTTCATCTCATTACTCATTCCTTCCATACACCTAAAAATTTGCCTTCATACAAAACTTCACACAATCTCATTAGCAACATTAGTGCACTTAAGATAAATAAGTCTCAAGGTTCAGTTCTAACACCAAATAAACTTCCATTAGAACACTAGCTACTGTAGCACTTCCCTCAAAAAGCTCAATTCCCCAAAGGAACTCAAGAAGGAACTAACAAGAAGCAAATGCAGAAAATGGCAGAAATCTGTCAAAACAAACCAGCAGGTAAAGACGAATTTTTTCGAAGACCTTCTGTTGCTCAAATCAAATAGTGTTGAACTAACGAAAGTTAGATAACAACCTGGGTCAGAAGCACAAACAATTACAGCTCAATCCGACATATAGAGCTCTCTCAGAAATGTTTACGGTGAAGCACAAGAATCTGTTTCGGGACAGCAACTTTCCCAATCATTACTTCACTCTCATTAGAGGTTACTCTTGGCACACAAAAAGCAAATAAAAAGGATAAGGAGAGGTTATTACAGAGGTAATAACTTCCAAGACTCATCTAAAACTCTTGGGTTATCTCCTAACAAGTACTTTTCTTTAACGCCTTTAAGTTGGGCATAAGAAAGCAAAGAAAGAATCAAGTGTTCTCAAATGAAGAAGCATTAAAACCAACTTTTTTGCCCTTACCTCTCTTATTTTTATTCTTAACCTTTGGGAAAATGTGATTGTTTGGTGGAGACGAAAGGTGCATGGTCCCCTTTTCCACATCTATTATTGCTCCAAGGAGTTCTAATAGGGATCTTCCAAGTGTAATTTGTCCTTTTCCTGCACATTCAATAACAAGATAATGAGTAGAAATTATTTTCCCAAGGATCTTTATAAACACTCCTTCAGCTATTCCAATAGGAAATAAGGTAGCATTATTAGCAAGAGATATTTCTTTTCCTCCTTCAGTAAGCCCCCAAAGATTCAAAGATTCATAAATATCTTTGGGCATAAGACAAAATTTAGACATGATATCGCAGCGGGCTTGAAAAGTTTTAGTGTTTATCTCAATCTTTACTATAGGGAGCCACTTCGATGGTTCAGAATTCAGTGGAACATAATTGTGATGCTCCCTAAGCGTATTATAGCAACTTTCTAAGCTAGTAGTGCTAGCCTCAAGAGTGTTCAACCTAGCAAATATTTTTGTGAAAGAAATATCAGTTTGGCTAGGCATAGTGTAAGTGAGGATCAATTTATTTATAGCATTGATGGCATCATCCTCATTACATTGGAGGAAATCTCCTCCCACAATAGCATCTAAAGCATATCTATAGCAAAGAGCAATCCCAAGGTAAAAACTGCTAAGGAACAAGCCTTGAATCATTTTAGGCTCAGTATTTTCATGTAGATCAGAGATTCTAGACCAAGCTTCCTAAAAACTTTCCTCAATTCCTTGTTTAAAAGTGAGAATCATTTCCTCGGGTGACATAGTGATTGGAGCAAGGCTAGACATAGTGGCAACTCAAGATAGGAACTATTTTTTTTGTGTTTTTAAAATAAGAAAGCAAACTAAGCAAAACTAAAAAAATTGTGTTTTTTGAAGAACAAAACAAGCAAACAAAGCAAAAAAAACAACAAAGTAAAGAGATTGGTTATGAGGGACTCCCCTTGTGAAGATGTCTTTGACTCCCCGGCAACGGCGCCAGAAAATCGCTTGATGGCTCAATGCACGGTGCCCAGAAAATTGCTTGATGGCGGTGTTGATGTAGAGCTAGTTGTGAACCCCAACAGGAAGGTACGATGAGCACAACAACAAGTTTCCCTCAGTTATGAAACCAAGGTTTAATCGAACCAGTAGGAGCAAGGAAACACCTCAAAGGTGTTACTAGCTGAGCTTTATGCGCACTCGGTGCTAGTAGCAACGTGGAGACCTGCACAACACAACCACAGAACTTTGTCCCCAACTTGCGATGAGGTTGTCAATCTCACCGTGTTTTGCGGAAAACAAAGGATTAAACGTATCGAATGGAAAGAAGTAAAAGTTTGCAGAAAGTAAACACAATGTAGTAAACAGTTTATAGATTGTATGTAAAGTAAAGGACCGGGATCCATAGTTCACTAGAGGTGGCTCTCCTTAGATAGATAACATGCTGGGTGAACAAATTACAGCGGGGCAATTGACAAACACCGAGAAATCAATACATGCATATACTAATCATCTTGACTCCTTTGAGACTTGATTGGGCAATACAACATAATACATAGACCGCCATCCAACTACATCTATGACTAATAATCCACCTTCAGGTTATCATCCGAACCCCCTCCAGTATTAAGTTGCAAGCAACATATTATTGCTTTACGAACTACGTGTAAGGTAAACAATACAATTGTTCTATGAACAAAGGATCGCTGTTTTCTCCGTAGTAGCAACAGCACATCTAGTACCTTAGAGATTTTTGTCACTTCCCCAGATTACCAGAGGCATGAACCCACTATCGAGCATAAATACTAACTCTTGGAGTTGCTAGCATCTACTTGGCCAAGATAGGTACTAACAACAGAAAGCATGCAAGATCTCAAATAACAAAGACATGATAGAATCAATAATCAATCTGAAATAGCATCTTAATATCCATCGGATCCCCGCAAACACAACATGTATGAATTACAAAAAGATGATCTTGATCATGAACGGAGCTCACAAGATCTAAACATGAAAGCACAAAGGACGAGAAACCAGCCATCTAGCTACTACATGGATCCGTAGTCCAAGGATGAACTACTCACGCATCACACCGGAGGCTTGCATGATGATGAAGAAGGCCTCCAGGGTGAATTCCCCTCTCCGGCAGGGTCCCGGGAAGAGCTTCAGATCCCCCCCGATCTAGGGATGGAGATGACGGCGGCTACAGACTCTTTCGTGGATTTTTGATCGGGTACTTACGATTTTTGTCCTGAGGGCAACTTATAGGCGGAAGGAGAGGCCGAGGGGGTGCTGGGGCCAGCCAGACCATCCCTTGGCGCGGGCCAGGCCTGGCCGTGCGGCCAGGTGGTGTGGCCAGCCCCCAGCCCTTCTCCGTCTTGTATTCTGCCACTTGACCCCTTCCGAAAAAACAGGCACTTTGGCTTTTCTCCCATCCAATTCCGAGAATATTCATTTTCTGACTTTTCTGGAACCGAAAACAACAGAAAACATGGAGTTGTCACTTTGGCTCTTGTTAATAGGTTAGTCCAAGAAATCATAATAAAAGTACTCCAAAGTTGGAACAAAACACAAGAAAGTGGATAAAACTAAGCATGGAACATCAAAAATTATAGATACATTTGCAATGTATCAACATCCCCAAGATTAACTCCTGCTCGTCCTCGAGTAGGTAAGTGATAAAAAGAAAGAATTTTTGAGGTGACATGCACCATCAAAGACTTGATCAAAGTATTTGCAAAACATTCAAGGCTGGGATCAAAGTACTTCAATCATAACATGAAAGACAAAGTTCTAGCAATAAGCAAAGAAACTAAGATGCAACATGAAAATGCACAAACAAAAGATTCATGAATAACATCCTTTGCAAGACGTTTGTTTGTTTCACATAAATAAAACATAGTATAATAGCATTCAGCTTGTCCCTCATAGAGTATCAAATATAAATGCATAGGACACCTTCAAAGTTCATAAGAGTGACTAGATACAAATAGTTTAAAACAAGCAATATCAAGTTATGCATCAATCAACTAGTCTTGGGACAATGCACATAGAACTAAGAATGGCCACTATGCTCTCAAAGTAGTGCATAAAGATAGAAGGTGGAGACTCAATATAATGGTGGAAGAAAGGCCTTTTGTAAAAGGAAGTAGGGATTCAAGTCTGATAAAGAGCTTCCAAAAATTATGGTACTTATAGCTTTCAGCTCTCATTGCCCCTATCATAAGCATCTTGAAGGTGATTAAGGTTAAAGTGACACAACTAAGAGGATATGCTTGACAAGTTATAAACCAAAATCTCATGCCCCTTACTTACAAAGACCGATCCTCATGCTACTCAATTTTAGTCACGAGTAAGCTCTTGTCATTGTAAGTATGTGTGTATCATTAAGAACCGCCAACAGGGTACCCCTTGCACATGATACGGGAGCTTTCCCATAATCAAAATGACAATGCAAGCAGACAATGAGCATCTCAGTGATCTTTTTATTTGCTATTTGCATAGGTTTTTATTGAGGATGCTTCATAGAGTGCTCATTATGGTGATGCTGCAAGTTTCCACCATGATTAGGCATGGCTTAGGCTAGCGGCCCAGGCATTTCTCTAACACACATACTGTTGGGGGGATACCCCCGGGTAGGGTCACTCCGGGGTATAACGGCCGAGTTAGCCGAGGTCCGGCAAGGTCAAAGCGGATGCTAACCGGGTCACCTCAAGGCAGTCCGAATCACGGAGTAACCCGAACCAGGGGGGTCGCCTAACATTGTCTCATCCGACTTAAGGAGTAAGTCGGGAGTGCTTGTCTAACTTATATGCAGGAACAGGTGTGGCCGGATCTACTATGATCCGAATCCTCACTTAGCTTCTGGGAGAAGGAAGGAATCTCTCTGGTCAAAAAAGAAGGTCCGGTACGCACTGCATGAGCGAATAAAGCAAGGGCAGGACCACCGGGTCATGGCCGACAAGGGTGACGACGCTCACGTCGGCTGACACGGGCGCCGCAGAGGCTTACGTTGTTAAAGCATGTGTGACGCGGGGGAAAAGCACCCCGGTCGGGTTACCACTTTGGGAGAGGGCATATTCTTAGGAATATGCCTCCACGTATGCCCTAGGCCAGGACCGAACCTCCTCTATATAAGGGGGGTTAGGGTTCTGGTAGAGGGGGTTAGTTGAGCACTAGTTGGTTTGGTAGTTCCATAGCACTAGTTGATCTAGGGTTCTTGGGCAAGATAGTAGGCAAGAGTAAGAGAGCACCTTCTTCCTCCTCTCGCCAATACAGCTCAAGGAGCACTTGTAATCTTGGAGATATAGCAATACAAACTTCTGTGTGGAGAATCACTCCACTATCCCTCCCTGGATTCCCCTAGCGCATATTAGTCCCCACCTTTAGCCTATCCATGGCATCTGCCGTGACACCACCACGATAGTTGGCGCCCACCGTGGGGCTAGCTGCGCTAGCAGGGGTGAAGATCCGGACAGGAAACTTCATTGGCACCGGCGAACGCATCGTCTCAGGGCTCGTTCAGCGCTTTGGAGCGTTGGATTTCGTCAGTGACAATGCTGGCTGCTTCGGCACGTGCCCGCTTCCGCGCAACGGCCTCTTCGTCAAGCTCGGCGTGCACAAGGTCTACGTTGGTGTGGACATCTCGGGCGTTCATCCGCGTCACGTCGTCGATGCGGGGGAACCACCCCTCACTGTGGCTCGCGGGGCGCGTATCGATCACTCCCCGGGCCATGCGGAGGTGATGATGACTGCGCCAGGTGCAGGCGCAAGAAAGGACCCGGCGCCAGACCCGGAGGTAACACCTAAGGCACCGAGGAAAGGTAGAGGACCTCCACTAGAGAGGCCTGAGAACGTACTGAGGGAAGCTATGGATAGCTTGGCTAACCCGGTAGCAGCAGTGGTAGATCCGGCTCAGGCACAGGCCGAGCTTGAGGAAACTCGGCAAAAGATACTGGAGGGCGCGAAGAAAATAGCCGCGGCTCAGCAGTCGCTAAACATGACGCTGCGTGAGTATGCAAAGGCAAACAAAGTTGATGCGGTGAAAGTGAAGGGGAGAAATCTCATAAGTGAGATGAACAGAGAAGGTGATGATGGAGCAGAAGGGTCGGAAAACTACCTGTCTGTGGGGTTGCTGAAGTATAGTACCCCGGCAAAAAACCTCAGAGCAGCAGATGCGGCTGCATCCGAGTTAGAGGGTCTGACGGGTGAGGCCCGTCAAAGACAGCAAGACAGGGTTAACGAGATGGTTCGGATCGCGAACATGCAGAACGAGGAGCTGCTGAGAGCTAACCCGGAGAGAGCTGGGGCTTCCAAGATCGTCCATTCGGTGATGGGTAACCCGGAGAAATCCGCTGGAGCCGCATCATCGCCTCATGGCGGTCCAAGGAGAGAAGAGGTAGTAACCTCGGCCAGACGGAACAAACAAATCGTCCCGTATGACCCGACGCGTGCGGGAAAAGAAAAAGAGATGCGGAAAGGTGATGATTGACGGAGTGTGAGCCGAGGTGAAGCTGGCCAAGGTAATCACGACCAAGGCAATGTCGGTCAAGGGAACACTGCCAACAGCAATGCCGGACAACGCAACTCTGCAGGAGTAGGACAACCACAACAGCGGAATATACCGAGGCAAGAGCAAAGCACCGGCCGAGGTATGCAGCAGAAAGGTGCGCAACGAGAGCAAAACCGATACAACGACTGTGATTCGGAGATGGTGAACGCAGGGTACCCCAGACCAGACTATCATGTGATAGGGTCGAGATTGGGAAGCAGGGATTTAATGCCGGATGACGCCAGGTTAAAACTGGATTGCCTGTATAGGTCAGAACAGATTGAATGTCAAGGTCCTCCGGGTCCAGCGTGCTCTGGACCCCGGATCATGAAGGAACCGCCGGTACCAAACTTCCAGTTACCCAGAGGCACGAAGACGTATGACGGCAGTACCAAGCCGGAGGATTGGCTGATAAACTATGCTACGGCGGTGAAAATTGCAACAGGCAACTTGAGATGGGCTGTGTGTTACGTGCCCCAGATGTTGGAAGGCCCGGCTAGAGTATGGCTGAATAACTTGCCACCCGGAAGCATCAACTGCTAGATAGATTTTGAAGAAATGTTTATCAGCAACTTTTCAAGTACATACCAGAGGCCGAATAGACCGCAGACCCTGGCAATGTGCAAGCAAAGACCTAATGAGACGGATCGTGAATTCTTGACCCGGTGGTGTACCGTGAGAAACTCATGTGAAGGTGTCATAGAATCACAGGCCATAGCGTGGTTCGCGCAAGGGTGCAGATACGGTAGCGAGCTGTGGATGAAGTTGCAAAGGAAAATGCCAGTTACGCTGGCAGAAATGATCCGGATTGCTGATTCGTATGCATTGGGCGATCCGACTCAACCTAGGCTCGCGTCAAGCGAGTCAAACGAGGAATACTATCAGAGGGATGGAGCCGGGTCATCCCGGAGGAATGATTATAGAGGAAAGAGGAGAGATGATAGACTGGATCATCGTTACGGTTCGCAACAAGTTGCAGCCATGGATCAGGGAGTAACCAACACCAGAGAACTAGAGGGCAGTGGACTCCAAGAAATGATGGCAAGAAAACATGGACTCCGGAGCAGAAGAAACAGTGGCAGGAAAAGAAAGACCGTCCGAGGTATACCTATGAGTCGATGCTGGACCAGCCGTGTAAGTTTCACACGCCAAATCCGAATAGCCCGGCGGGTCACACGACGAGGCAATGTGAGTGGATGCGAAAGATAGCGCAAGGTGGTTCGGGAATGCTCGAGCACCCCGGAATGATCAACCTCGGCAGAGTTACCCCGGCAGCGATTGCTCTCCGAGCGAACACGCAGCAGCTAATGTTGCCTCCTCCGCCGAGGTATGACAACAATGAGAGAAGGGATGCGAGGCATCGTGGAAAATCAGCAACAACCGGATCAGAGGTACCCCGGAAACGAGGGAAGGAATGAGTACAGGGAACATCACCAGAGTTATTGTGTGTTCACGACTGAGGAAACAGATAGAAAGAGCTTGCAGCACCGACATATGGAGGTCAATGCGGTCATGCCCGCAGTGACGAGGTACATGCCTTGGTCGGACCAGGAAATCACCTGGAGCATCAAAGACCATCCTAAACTTATGCCGAGTCCAGGTTCATATGCGTTAGTGTTAGATCTGACGTTCATTGGACCGAACATCAATGTGAGGTTCTCCAAGGTTTTGATTGATAATGGGAGTAGCATTAACATCATGTATGCGGATACGATGCGCAAGTTGGGCATCTCGGAGAACATGCTCCAGGCTACGAGAACAACTTTCCATGGCATTGTACCAGGTATTTCTTGTGAGCCCGTAGGCAAAGTCTGGGTCGACGTGTTATTTGGCACAAGGGATAACTACCGAACTGAAAATCTGGAGTTTAAGGTGGTGAACTTGGAAAGTGCATATCATGCGTTACTCGGAAGACCAGCATTGAACAAATTCATGGCAAGATGCCACATCAGTTATCTGAAGATGAAGCTGCCCGGGCCAAATGGAGTGATTACCATTGCTGGAGATTTCCGACGTTCCATGGAGTGTGCTTCAGCCGGGTCTAACCTAGCCGAGTCACTCATGATTGCGCGAGAGAAAAGAAAAATCCAAGAGGTGGCGGCATTAGCTCAGTCCGCGCAGCAATATATGCCGGTGTTAAGTAACCCGCATGGCAGCGTTTCGTTTCAAACCGCAAAGGACACCAAGAAGATTCTAGTTGATAACATGTTCCCGGAGCGCACCGTAACAATTGGTGCCGGATTAACTGACAAATAGGAAAGCGAGCTCGTCAACTTCCTCCGTGAGAATCGGGATATTTTTGCTTGGTCTACACAGGACCTGCAAGGTGTTCCGAGGGAGTCGGCCGAGCACTCTTTTAACGTAAGACCCGGAGCAAGGACGGTGAAGCAACCTCTCCGCCGCTTCGCCGAGGATAGGAGAAAAGTCATTGGAGACGAGATAGCTCGGTTACTAGCAGCAGGATTTATCATGGAGGTACTATATCCGGATTGGCTCTCCAACCCGGTGCTGGTAGAAAAGAAGAAGGACGATCCGAACGTGGCAGTGGTTTGGCGCATGTGTATCGATTACACGAACCTGAACAAGGCGTGTCCAAAAGATCCATTTCCACTGCCGAGGATAGATCAGGTCATAGACTCAACCGCGGGATGCGAACTGTTGTCATTCATTGATGCATATTCTGGCTTCCACCAGATACCTCTGAACCCGGATGATCAAATAAAGACTGCGTTTATTACCCCGTACGGGGCTTATTGCTATCGCACTATGCCGTTTGGTTTACATAATGCAGGTGCAATGTACCAAAGATGCATGCAAAAATGTTTGCACGACCAAATAGGTCAAAACGTACAAGTATACGTGGATGATGTGGTTATCAAGACCAAGGAAAGCGCAATGCTCCTTGACGACATAAGGCAAACATTCGCGAACTTGAGAAGGTTCCGGATGAAGCTTAACCCGGAAAAATGTACCTTCGGTGTCCCGGCTGGAAAATTACTTGGATTTCTCGTCTCCAACCGAGGTATCGAAGTTAATCCAACTAAGATCCGAGCCATCGAACGAATGGAGCTGCCGAAGTGTCTCAATGATGTCCAGAAGTTCACTGGATGCCTGGCATCATTGAGTCGGTTTGTATGTCGGTTGGGAGAAAAGGCACTGCCTCTCTACCAACTCATGAAAAAGTCGGATAAATTCGTTTGGACGCCACAGGTCGATGAAGCCTTTGCCCACTTGAAAAAGATGTTGGCCATTGCGCCAGTGTTAGCCTCTCCACTATCAAAGGAGCCAATGTTGCTCTACGTAGCCGCAACCAATCGAGTTGTAAGTGCAGTAATCGTAGTGGAGCGCACTGAAGAGGGTAAGTCGATGCAGAGGCCAGTGTATTACCTGAGCGAGGTATTGTCTGCCTCAAAACAGAACTACCCGCACTTTCAAAAGGTGGCATACGGTGTCTATATGGCGGCAAAGAAGGTAAAGCATTATTTTGAGGAACACCCCATCAAAGTAATATGTGAGGCTCCCATATCCGAGATAATGGGTAACAAGGATGCGAGTGGCAGAATTGCAAAATGGGCAATTGAGTTAGCCCCTTATGCGCCCCAATACGACAGAAGAGAAGCAATCAAATCTCAGGTTGTGGCGGACTTTTTTGTGGACTGGGCCGAGGTACAATACGAACCACCTCCACCGGATCCGAATTACTGGAGGATGCACTTTGACGGGTCGAAAACCAAAACCGGATTAGGCGCCGGGGTTGTGCTTACCTCACCAAAGAAGGATCAGCTAAAGTATGTATTGCAGATCCATTTCGCGGCATCGAACAATGTCGCTGAGTATGAGGCTCTTGTGCATGGGCTCAAAGTGGCAAAGGAGATTGGCATACATCGGATAATATGCTTTGGCGACTCGGATCTGGTGGTGCAGCAGGTGTCCGGAGTATGGGACGCCCTGGATCCAAACATGGCACTATACAAATTTCACGTGCAGAAGATATCTGGTTATTTCGAGGGGTGTGAATTTCACCATGTACCCCGAGTGGAAAACGAGGCTGCCGACATGTTGTCAAAGCTCGGATCGACCAGACAGGCAATTCCACCGGGCGTAGGATTGGAACACCTCAGAAAACCATCTATCAGGCCGTCCCTAGGAAGCGACTCGATCTATATCCTGGAAAATACGGAATCCGGAGCTGAGCCCATGGACATTGACATGGGAGGTGATACGCGAGACCCGGGGACTGCCTCGGCAAACCCGGGGACTACCTCGCTAGACTCGGGGACTGCCCAGCGTGATCCAGCTAAAGTTATGTCGGTGGATCAGATGGAAATTGATGAGGAGATATTCCCTCCACGAGCCATACCAGCTTCGGCACTGCCTATATTCCAATTCCTGAAAGATGGAACATTACCCTCTGAGGAGGTGTTAGCCAGACAAACTCAGAGGAGAGCAAAAGCATACACAATCATCAATTCCGAGTTGTACAAACGGAGTGTAACCAATGTCCTCCAAAGATGCGTTGACCCGGAAGAAGGGCTTGACATCCTGCGAGATATACACCAAGGAGAATGTGGGCATCATGCCTCATCCCGAGCCTTGGTGGCAAAGGCGTTCCGGCATGGGTTCTACTGGCCAAGTGCCTTGGAACAAGCAAAAGATCTGGTGAGAAAATGCAATGGTTGTCAGAGGTACGCCACCAAGACACATATGCATATGTCGGAACTCAAGACCATACCAATTACGTGGCCATTTGCTGTATGGTGCTTGGATATGGTTGGCCCGTTCAAATCGGCGAGAGGAAACATGACACACATTTTGGTCATGGTGGACAAGTTTACAAAATGGATTGAAGTGAAACCTATAAGAAAATGTGATGGAGCTACGGCCGTGACATTTCTCAAAGACATCATCTTGAGATACGGTTATCCACACAGTATTGTAACTGATAATGGAACAAATTTTGCGGAAGGAGCATTTGCGCGCTTCTGCCGAGATAAGAAGATCCGACTCGATGTCGCCTCGGTAGCCCACCCCGCATCGAACGGACAAGTGGAAAGATCCAACGGATTAATATTATCCGGGATAAAACCCCGGCTCATTGAGCCACTGCAAAGATCAGTGGGGTGCTGGATAGAAGAACTACCAGCGGTACTGTGGAGCTTAAGAACAACTCCGAATCGATCAACAGGTTATACGCCATTTTTTCTGGTATATGGGGCAGAAGCTGTATTACCAGCCGACATAGAGCATGATTCGCCTAGGGTCACCCAATACACAGAAGCCGAAGTGCAAGAAGCCCGGCAAAATGATGTTGATCTACTGGAAGAAGCGAGAGAACTGGCACTGGCCAGATCCGCCATATATCAGCAAAATCTCCGATGCTATCATAGCCGGAAAGTGTGTCCCCGAGTCTTTCGGGAAGGTGATCTGGTGCTCCGGTTGGTACAACGTACTACTGGCATGCATAAATTATCCCCCCCATGGGAAGGGCCATTCACTGTGAGCAAAGCATTGCACAATGATTCTTACTATCTTATAGATGCAAAGCCACAGGAAAAGAACAAGGCGGACAGGTCCGGAGAGGAATCCAAGCGACCGTGGAATGTAGCACTACTTCGTCCCTTCTACACTTAGCTAAGAAGTGTATGTATCCGAGTCTTCTCATATGTCGGTATGTATGTTGGCAATGAGCTTATCAATGAAATAGCAGCGCCTCGAGCAGTAACTCGGGGACTGCCTTAATAATGTTTGTCGTAATTTCTTATGCGGTAGCTGGAATAAATTGTTCTACTTAACCCGGATTAGTAATGTGTGAGCACCAAAAACCCGACCCTTCGACTTGCTGCTGTCCAACAAGAATTGGCTTCATGGCAAGCAAGGGAACAAGTTTGGAATTGCGTAGCACATGAAAAACGACTAAGGAAACGAATTTATTCGATCTAACGTTTGTTTTTTCGGACTAACCCTGTATTTATTTTCAAGTTATTATGCTAAATTATTTTGAGCCAAGCCTCAAAGTTTCTAAGTATTGTTAAGACAATTT
Source organism: Avena insularis (assembly GCA_023614405.1). NCBI lineage: Eukaryota > Viridiplantae > Streptophyta > Magnoliopsida > Poales > Poaceae > Avena > Avena insularis. Next base: position 90,999,680 of record CM042686.1, read on the forward strand.
TTGAAGCTCGGATTCGTAAGTCATAAAACCGAATCAAGGTAGAGACGGATCGAGCCAAAGAATTGGACGAACAAGAAAATGAAACTCGGGGACTACGCCCAAGTTAATCCGGCATAAAAACGTAGTAGAAAAATATCACATATCCAGCATACAATTGCACCCGGCATACCAGGGATCTGATAAATTTTCAAGTTTTTTAACTAAGGAGCAGCAGGAGGAGCAGGTTCGGCGTCATCGTCAATGTCTTCAATATCTGAAGCATCATCTTCCCCGTCCTGATCCGACCCATCTTCAACATTCTCATTTTGCTCGTCCCCAGCGGATTCCAGGAAGCTCGGCCCTTCAATCCAGTCATGAATAGGAGAATATTCGACGAGGCTGTAGGCGCAGGCCTGGCGCCGAGCTACTCACTCCGGACCATCGGTCCATCTGGATCCGGTGCGCCGGCGTGTGAGGGGGCTGAGGTCGATCTTCTCGTACCATGTGAGAATATGATGAAGGATGGTGTCAGCTGCAGCACGACCGACGGACTCTCTCCAGAGGTCAAGCTGGGTCTCAACTTCCATTAATTTCTCGATGAGAGTTGCGATGGTCTCCGGGCTACTCTCTCCGGGCCAGAACATATTGAAAATGCGCACTGCAACGTCGAGGATATCCTTGCCATAATTCTTGATGGTCTCCACGCGAGAGGACAAGCTGAACAATAGGTCCTCCATGTCCAAGGGAATGTTATCACCATCAAGAGCAATGGGAGTACCCCTCTCTCGGCGAAATTTGGCAACAGCAGCGCTAGCAATCGCAGTACCCTCCGGAAAGTGGTATGGAAACAAGGCAAAAGAAGAAGGTAAAGAAAATACATATGAGGTAACCCGGAGAGTTATGTCGGACAAGGGAAAGGAACTTACGGGAAATATGGCTATGGATCTGGGTCAACTCCTTGACGCAGGCATCGGGTCTTTTGCGAAGTTGCTCAAGCTCAGCGTTTGCCGACACGAGCTGGAGGTCGGATTCTCTGAGTAGGTCCTGGTCCTTGGAGATTTGGAGAGTAAGGCGCTCACGCTCTTCTGTGAAGTCCTGGCCAACCTTTTGGAGTTCGGTTCGGTGTTGGGCCTTCATATTCTCCATCTCGGCCTTAAGTTTGGCAATCTCGTCGTCCTTGGTCCGGAGGAGAGCAAGCTCATCATTCTTCTTCTTCAGCTCGGCCTGATGCTGCCCTGATTGTTCGAGAAAATGCAGCATCATATCAGGCACGGGCACACTATCCTCAAGCGATGCTGAAATAATATGTTGACCCGGCAGAGCCGAGGAGTGAATGTTTGCCGAGCCAAGGAGAAGAAGAAATGGAAAACACAACGAGGTCGAACAAAAGAGAACATACCCCGGATTTCCTCCAAGTTCTTCCGCATGATTTTGTTCTCAGCCTCCACCCAGCTGCGGAAACCGAATGAGGAGATTAGTTCGGAGGAAAAAAGTAAAGAAAAAAGGAGAGGTGCCGAGGGAGAAAATTACCTCTCTTTTCATTTTTTGCACCAAGTGCAACATGTTTTGCGCGTAGGATCTTGTGGGTATCAAGCAGGCATTGGAATTCGGCGCTCCGGCGATTGGTAGTTACCTGAAAAAAGTACAGAAGTGTAAAATTAGCTGGGTGCATATTCAAAGTGTGTAAGATCCGGGTCAAGTGGAACTTAACCCGGCTCTAGGTGTGTGCATATTCGAAGTGTACAAGATCCGGGCCAAGTGGAACTTAACTCGGCTCTAGGTGTGTGCATATTCGAAGTGTACAAGATCTGGGCCATGTGGAACTTAACCCGGCTCTAGGTGTGTGCATATTCGAAGTGTACAAGATCCGGGCCAAGTGGAACTTAACCCGGCTCTAGGTGTGTGCATATTCGAAGTGTGTAAGATCCGGGCCAAGTGGAACTTAACCCGGCTCTAGGTGTGTGCATATTCGAAGTGTGCAAGATCCAGGCCAAGTGGAACTTAACCCGGCTCTAGGTGTGTGCACATTTGAAGTTTACATGCAGCTATGTTAGTTTTCTAATGAGCATCCGACCGAGTAACAAGCTACTCCACCGGAGGCTCGGGGACTAATGGTTATTATCTACAGCATGTAAAGGAGAAACGACATACCTCCATCATTCGCCCCGCGAGGTTAATTGCCTTGGCGGCAGTATTCATCTGGGCAAAAAATTCTGCGGGGCCGAACTTTTCCGGGAGATCGTCGTTGTGGACGAACTCCGCCTTGTTCCAGTTCATGACGAACTCGATAAGGCTCGGAGGGTACCGTTCGCCAGTGGGCATGTGGGGTGCCACCAGGCCCTTCGCATGAGCTTCCTTCCTCTTAACTAGAGCAAGAGCTGGGCTGGTGTGCAGAACCATCTGCTGCGCATCTGTTGGCTCGGCAGGAACATCCGTCGCTGCTGGTGATTTCTTCGGAAGCATCGACGACAGGGTTCGCTGCTCGGCCTGGATGGATGTAGACTTGGCAGTATCCAGAGCCTTCTTGCCTTTAGATTGCTGGGAAGAAGTAACCATGGTGGATTTCCCTTTGGAAGCTGCTGGAATGGTTCCTCGCCGGGGCTGAGATGACTCGGAAGAGGCAGAGGAACTTGGCACTGGAGCTGTTGTTGGTTTCCTTGGTGCCAGGGCAGGTGCTAGCTCTTCTTGGTCTTGCTGGTGCTGGTGTTGTGATAGACTCGGTGGTTGCTGGTTGCGGCAATGCCGAAGTGGTGGACGCCGTCGCCTCGGCCGAACCAACCCCTCCCGCTCCGAGGTCGCGTTCCTCTCGATGAGGTACTGGGGAACCCGGAGCAGCCATAGAGCCCTCCGGAATAGGGCTCAGCGGGTGTGACTCGTCGTCACGAGGAGGAGAAGGGTCGGACCGAAGGGGAGAAGAGATGCTCGATCCGCTCTGAGGGACCTCCACAGGAGGCCTACAAAAAAAATGATGTCAGGAATGAAATTACCCCGATGCAAGGAAAAGTGAGTTGCGAAGTGAAAAATGACTTACGCATCCGAGGTCTCGGCCTCCTTGGGTTTCCGGGCCCTCCGTGCCGGGGCTTTGCCTGCCCGCTTGGAGGCAGTCTTGTCTCCGGCCTTCTTTTGCCTTTTGGTGGGCTGAGAAGGTTCGGAGGAAGAACTTGATGCGGATCCGCGCTTCTTCTTCGACGCCACCGGAACCGGCTCGCCCGTGGCAAGTGGAGGGTCCTCGTGGATATGCCCACCGGGGTTAGCTGATGCCGGAAAGGCAAAAGAAAGAGGGACAGCCTCAACGGGTTCAATCACGTCGATATCCGAGTCATCCTCATCATCGGGCCAATCTCTAAGAGAAGAGAATTTACCGCTGGGTCGTTTGGTGGCGTCGATCATAGGGAGGAACATCTCCTGGTCCGGCTCCTCCTCATCCGGGATTTCTCAGTCCGGCACCCACTTGGTCGGATCCGTACCATCCTCGAGAGTTTTCAGAAGGAACAGCTGAGAAAAAGCATGAAGAACAGAGTCAGAAATATAACAGAAACCGACACATACTTCATCCGAATTAAGTTTGCCTTGAAGCTTACTGGAGGGAGCCACACGACAAGTAGTGCTCGATTCCCCACGTCTATTCGGCGGAGAAATCCTTGTGGGTGGTGAAAAGAGCCTTGACCCGGCGAAAGATCTCGGTGTTGCTCAATTCAAAGGAGGAGGTTCGGTTGGGGTCGCGTCCGAAGCTCATGTGGCACAACTTGTGGGAGCGCTTCTGGAGGGGAGAGATTCGGTTGCGCACGAACGTGATCATAGCATCCTCGTTGCGCAATCCGAGCTTCTTCAGCTCCGCGAACCTCTTGTTAACTTGGTTGGCCAGAGCTATAGGTTTCTTGGGGACCTCCTCCCAGAAATCCGTGTCAGGTGGGCCCGGAGCGTAGGGCAGCAACCGAATCAAATCTTCGGTACCCTTGTTCCGGATGTAGAAGAAGGTCCGGGCCCATCCTTTGCAGGAGTCAAGCCCAGTGACCCGGGGAAAGACTGAAAATCTCCGGGGCGAGATGGAGGTAGCTCCGAACTGGGTGAGCTGCTTGTCCTCCGACTCTACGTGGATATTGGGGACGACGTTGCGACGGAGGCCGAAGAACCGGATCCACAGCTCCTTCCTGGGCCATAGTCCGGTGTAGCCCTCGATCGTAGAGGCAAAGGCATAAAGAGAGGTGATTGCGTTCGCTGGGAGATGGTGCGGCTGCAGGTGATACGTCCTAACCCAATCCCGGAAGAAATCGCTCACCGGAAGGCCAAATCCCTGTTGGAAGTGGGACAGGAATACAACGAACTCACCCGGATTGGGTGAGAGGGCCAGTTCGGCGGAGGGGAGACGAGCGGCGACGCTGGCGGGAATACGCCTGGTCCGGTAGAGCCAGTCAATGTCGTCTTGACAGACCCACGACCGCCCACGCTGCCGATCCGCCAAGGCCGCGTCCTCCTCCATCTCCTGCTCGGCGACGACGAGCTCCTCCTCCGTCATCTCGTATTCGCTATCCTCGCTGGAGCTAGCGGCGGCGGGAATCTGTGGCCTAGATTGACGAGGACACGTGGCTTAAGATTGTGCAGGTGGCTGGCGAAGCAAGCACGGGAGAGTGCGCGCGCGCTGCTGCTAGAAAGCACCGGCGGCGGCGTGGTCGCAGGGAAGACGAAGGAGAAAACACAACGGGCAAAGGTGCGCGGAGGTGGAAAAACGCTAAGGGACGCGCCCCTCCCCTATTTAACCACCCCCAGTGATCGATGAGTGGGATCGCGCTGCGTCGACGAGCCACACGGTGTGGCCGTGTATCACCGGCATCAGCCAATCAGAGAAAAGCCACACAGGGGGCCACAGAGTAGAAGTGATCCCATGACGCGACGTGCTGTTGCGGTAAACGAGGAGGCAGGCATGACGTGACCCACGCACAGTGAAACTGACAATTACTGCGGCGGTTACTGTGCAGGCCCTTAAAATAAGACAAGGTAATGATTAGCCTCCACGTGGGTTGGCGTATGAGAGAAGGAAACGGGGCCCGGATCAAACCATGATAACCATGGGATCCGAGCCAAAGTGGTGACCCGGCCGGCAAGTGAAAACTTGGAACGTGCGAAGGGAACGCAAATCCATATAATCTGAGATAAGGAGCTAACTCGGAATTAAACGTCCGAGGCTCGAACATAAATGAACCTGATGCGGCCTTAGCGGCCGAGGCAGCTAAGACCGCACCAGCTTCGGGGACTAATGTTGGGGGGATACCCCCGGGTAGGGTCACTCCGGGGTATAACGGCCGAGTTAGCCGAGGTCCGGCAAGGTCAAAGCGGATGCTGACCGGGTCACCTCAAGGCAGTCCGAATCACGGAGTAACCCGGACCAGGGGGGTCGCCTAACATTGTCTCATCCGACTTAAGGAGTAAGTCGGGAGTGCTTGTCTAACTTATATGCAGGAACATGTGTGGCCGGATCTACTATGATCCGGATCCTTGCTTAGCTTCTGGGAGAAGGAAGGAATCTCTCTGGTCAAAAAAGAAGGTCCGGTACGCACTGCATGAGCGAATAAAGCAAGGGCAGGACCACCGGGTCATGGCCGACAAGGGTGACGACGCTCATGTCGGCTGACGCGGGCGCCGCAGAGGCTTACATTGTTAAAGCATGTGTGACGCGGGGGAAAAGCACCCCGGTCGGGTTACCACTTTGGGAGGGGCATATTCTTAGGAATATGCCTCCACGTATGCCCTAGGCCAGGACCGAACCTCCTCTATATAAGGGGGGTTAGGGTTCTGGTAGAGGGGGTTGGTTGAGCACTAGTTGGTTTGGTAGTTCCATAGCACTAGTTGATCTAGGGTTCTTGGGCAAGATAGTAGGCAAGAGTAAGAGAGCACCTTCTTCCTCCTCTCGCCAATACAGCTCAAGGAGCACTTGTAATCTTGGAGATATAGCAATACAAACTTCTGTGTGGAGAATCACTCCACTATCCCTCCCTGGATTCCCCTAGCGCATATTAGTCCCCACCTTTAGCCTATCCATGGCATCTGCCGTGACACCACCACGACACATACAAACTCCATGATCATACAAGTTCCACATTTATTTCACACTGCCGGGATCCGTAAGCAAAAGAACATAATATCAACGGGTACAAAGTACAAGTGCAATGTTGAAAGCATTCCCCATGAAACATGGTTCTGCTAACTTCAACTTATAAAGCGCAAGCATATACGCAACAAAGAAGGACCCAATGGTTCAAGTTTATTAGAGGCAATAAAGTAAAGTGTGCCATCAAGTTCGTGAGAGCTTTAATCACTAGTTTTCTCATAACAAGTGAAAGGTAGACAAAAGCATGAATATACTTGGAATAGCATAAGCTAGTAGGTAGGTATGGTGGACTCTTTGGAATAACTTGGTTTAGGGAGTTGGATGCATGAGTGGAACTCATACTTTGTGGTGGAGGCTAGCAAAAGACTGGGAGCGACAAACTAAGAGAGCAATAATGGCCATAATCATGCAGAGCGACAAAACATCAATGATCAAAGCATAAAGTGATACTACAAGTTGAAAACTGAAGGATCACAAAGGCTAAGGTGACTTGTGACAGTCATAACATGGTGTAAGCATGTGCCAAGTCAACCCAAATAAAGCATCAAAGGAGAATACCACTATACTATGCTTTAATATGCTAAACCAACGCATGATTCATCCAAGGCACATTAAGCAATCTCAATTGTTTATAACAAGTCATGCTACAGCAAAGATACTAAGCATAAAGCCAAAACAATATCAAGCATGGCATGACAAAGCATAGCCACAGTTAAAAACGAACTCTTTTTACCACATAAGTATGAAATTTCCTACTCTATTCCAAACCAAACCAAACTATTTGCAAACCAAAGTATGAAAGAGGGGGTCCAACCAACTTATTCAGAAAACTAAGCAAACCAATCAAACTAAAAAACAAAACGAAAACAAAAAAGAAGACGCTCCAAGAGAAACACAACTGTGCACGAAACAATAAAAATGAAGCGTTTGGAAGGAACCTGGAATTTTTATTGATAAAGAAGGGGATGCCTTGGGCATCCCCAAGCTTTGACGCTTGTACTGATTAGATATTTCTTGGGGTGACATGCGTGGCATCCCCAAGCTTAAGCTTTAGTCCATCCTTCATCTCATTACTCATTCCTTCCATACACTTGAAAATTTTCCTTCATACAAAACTTCACACAATTTCATTAGCAACATTAGTGAACTTAAGATAAATAAGTGTCAAGGTTTAGTTCTAACACCAAATAAACTTCCATTAGAACACTAGCTATTGTAGCACTTCCATCAAAAAGCTCAATTCCCCAAAAGAACTCAAGAAGGAACCAACAAGAAGCAAATGCAGAAAATGGCAGAAATCTGTCAAAACAGACCAGCAGGTAAAGACGAATTTTTTAGAAGACCTTCTGTTGATTAAATCAAAAAGTGTTGAACTAACGAAAGTTAGATAAGAACCTGGGGCCGAAGCACAAAAACTTACAGCTCAATCTGACGTATATAGCTCTCTCAGGAATTTTTACGGTGAAGCACAAAAATCTGTTTCGGGACAGCAACTTTCCCAATCATTACTTCACTCCCATTAGAGGTTACTCTTGGCAAAAAAAGGAAATAAAAAGGATAAGGAGAGGTTATTACAGAGGTAATAACTTCCAAAACTCAACTAAAACTCTTGTGTTATCTCCCAACAATTACTTTTCTTTAACGCCTTTAAGTTAGGCATAAGAAGCAAAGAAAGAATCAAGTGTTCTCAAATGAAGAAGCATTAAGACCAAATTTTGTTTTCATAGGAGAAGCAAAAGAAATCTTTTCTATCTTTTTAGAGAAGTGTTATATACCTTTCTTGAGTGGGAGTTGATATTTAATGGTTCCTTCCTTCATATCAATGATGGCACCAACAGTTCTAAGAAAAGGCCTTCCCAAAGTAATAGGACAAGAAGCATTGTATTCAACATCCAAAACATAGAAATCAACGGGGACATAGGAATCATTAACCATAATAAGAACATCATTAAGACTCCCCATGAGTTTCTTTTTAGCATTAGCATCAAGTGGGACATTTAAATAACAATCTTCAAGATGAGGCAAATCAAGCATAGCATAAATCCTTCTAGGCATAATAGAAACACTACTATCAAGATCACACAAAGCTTTGAAATCAAAGTCGTTCACTTCCATATTAATGATGGGTTCCCAACCATCTTCTTGTTTTATAGGAATAGAAGCTTTATGTTTCATCTTTTCTTCTTTAATCTTTACGAGAGCATCAGCAATGTGTTTTGTAAAAGCCTTGTTCATAGCACTAGCATTAGGACTTTTAGCAAGCATTTGTAGGAACTTAATAACTTCAGAGATGTTGCAACCATCAAGATCAAAATTAACCTCATCATCTAAAGTAGTAGAACTATTAGTAGCCTCAACACTAGTGGTGGTAATAGTAGAAACACTAATGTTTCTAGCAATTTCATCTTCTCTTTCCCACTTAGCATGTAATTCAGCTAATAGTCTAACATTTTCATCAATTCTTACTTGTATGGAATTAGTAGATGCAAAGGGATTCTCATTAGTTTCAGGTTTAGCAGCCATTTTATTCAAAGTAGATTGAGCTTCAGCCAAAGATTCTATATTTCTTTCAGCATTTGAGAGTTTTTCCTCAATAGTTTTATTGAAAGCAGTTTGTTTACTAATAAACTCTTTAAGCATAACTTCAAGTTCAGAGGGAGCACTCTTATTATTGTTGTAAGAATTTCCATAAGCATTACCATTGTTGGGAGGATATGGCTTATAATTGTTGTTACCAAAATTGTTCCTATAAGCATTATTACCATAAGCATTGTTGCTAAAGTTGTTATTTCTTATGAAGTTCACATCAACTTGCTCTTCTTGAGCAACCAAAGAGGCTAAAGGAACATTATTTGGATCAATATGGGATTTCCCATTAACAAGCATAGACATAATAATATCAATCTTATCACTCAAGGAGGAGGTTTCTTCAACAGAATTTACCTTCTTACCTTGTGGAGCTCTCTCAGTATGCCATTTAGAATAATTAACCATCATATTATCCAATAGTTTTGTTGCAGCACCCCAAGTGATGGTCATAAAGGTACCTCTAGCAGCTGAATCCAATAGGTTCCTTGAAGAATAGTTCAATCCTGCATAAAAAGTTTGGATGATCATCCAAGCAGTCAGTCCATGAGTGGGATAATTCTTAACCAAAGATTTCATTCTTTCCCAAGGTTGAGCAACATGCTCATTATCAAGTTGTTTAAACTTCATTATTTCACTTCTCTTGGATATAATCTTAGCAGGGGTAGTATTTTCCAATAAAAGCATCTTTGCATTTAGTCCAAGAATCAATACTTTTCCTAGTTAAGGAATTCAACCACTCTTTAGCTTTTCCTCTCAAAGAGAAAGGAAACAATTTCAGCTTAATAATATCACCATCTACATCCCTATGCTTTTGCATCTCACAAAGTTCAACAAAGTTATTTAGATGGGAAGCAGCATCTTCATTACCAATACCAGAAAATTGTTCTCTCATAACAAGATTGAGCAAAGCAGGTTTTATCTCAAAGAAAGTATTTTCAGCCACAGGTGGAGCAATGGGAGTGCTCATAAAATCATTGTTGTTGGTGCTAGTGAAGTCACACAACTTAGTGTTTTCAAGAGTAGTCATTTTTTTGGGTTTTCAAATAAGAAAGCAAACAAGTAGAATTAATTTTTTTGTGTTTTTTGAAGAACAAAACAAGCAAACAAAGCAAAAAGAGAAACTAAGCAAAACAAAAACAACAAAGTAAAGATATTGGTTATGAGGGACTCCCCTTGTGAAGATGTCCTTGACTCCCCGGCAACGGCGCCAGAAAAATGCTTGATGGCTCAGTGTTGAGGTACAGCTCGTTGGGAACCCCAAGAGGAAGGTATGATGAGCACAGCAGCAAGTTTCCCTCAGTTATGAAACCAAGGTTTAATCGAACCAGTAGGAGCAAGGAAACACCCCAAAGGTGTTGCTAGCTGAGCCTTGGCAGGGCGCACTACCGGTGCTAGTAGAAACGTGGAGACCTGCACAACACAACCATAGAACACTGTCCCAAACTTGCGATGAGGTTGTCAATCTCACCGTGTTTTGCTGAAAACAAAGGATTCAACATATCGAATGGAAGGAAGTAATAGTTTGCAGAAAGTAAACACAAAGCAGTAAACAGTTTGTAGATTGTATGTAAAAGAAAGGACCAGGATCCATAGTTCACTAGAGGTGGCTCTCCTTAAGACAGATAACATGCTGGGTGAACAAATTACAGCGGGGCAATTGACAAACATCGAGAAAGCAATACATGCATAAACTAATTATCTTGACTCCTTTGGAACTTGATTGGGCATTACAACATTATACATAGACCGCCATCCAACTGCATCTATGACTAATAATCCACCTTCAGGTTATCATCCGATCCCCCTCCAGTATTAAGTTGCAAGCAACAGATTATTGCTTTACGAATTGCGTGTAAAGTAAACAATACGATTGTTCTATGAACAAAGGATTGTTGTTTTCTCCCTAGTAGCAATAACACATCTAGTACCTTAGAGATTTCTGTCACTTCCCCAGATTACCAGAGGCATGAACCCACTATCGAGCATAAATACTAACTCTTGGAGTTGCTAGCATCTACTTGGCCAAGATAGCTACTAACAACGGAAAGCATGCAAGACCCCAAATAACAAAGACATGATAGAATCAATAATCAATCTGAAATAGTATCTCAATATCCATCGGATCCCCGCAAACACAACATGCAGAATTACAAATAGATGATCTTGATCATGAGCGGAGCTCATAAGATCTAGACATGAAAGCACAAAGGAGGAGAACCAGCCATCTAGCTACTACATGGATCTGTAGTCCAAGGATGAACTACTCACGCATCACACCGGAGGCTTGCATGGTGATGAAGAAGGCCTCCAGGGTGAATTCCCTCTCCGGTGGTGCCGGAAGAGCTCGATCCTCCCGATCTAGGGATGGAGATGACGGCTGACTCTGCACTCTTTCGTGGATTTTGATCGGGTACTTAGGATTTTCGTCCCGAGGGCATCTTATAGGCGGAAGGGGAGGCCGAGGGAGTGCCGGAGGCGGGACCACCCACCCAGGCAGGCTGGCTGGGCCAGGTGGTGTGGTGGCCCCCTGGCCCCTCTCCGTCTCGTATTCTGGCATCTCATGACTTCCAGAAAAATAGGCACTTTGGCTTTTGTCCCGTCCAATTCCGAGAATATTCATTTTCTGACTTTCCTGGAACCAAAAACAATAGAAAACAGGCAGCTGGCATATGGCTCTTGTTAATAGGTTAAGCCAAGAAATCATATGAAAAGTACTCCAAAGTGTGGACAAAACACAAGAAAGTGGATAAAACCAAGCATGGAACATAAAAAATTACAGATACATTTGCAATGTATCAGAGGACGCGGCGGAGGCTGCGGGCGTGGCCGTGGGACTTCGAGAGTTCAAGGTAGAGGAGACCAGCAACCAGGCAAAACCTACACTTGGGCCGACATTGCCAATAACCCATGTGTGCATCACTTAGACGCCAATGGGGGCTCGTCCCACACAAACGCCGAATGTCGTTTCAATGATGACATTAAAAGAGATGATACCGCAGGCTACAGAGCTAAGCGGAAGAAGGGAAAGAAGAATCCCGAAAAGGATAAAGAGACCAAGGAAGATTCTGACATGGAGGAAGCCGATGCTTCAAATCCCAAGCCTGAAGGGAAGAAAAAATTTCCGACCAAAAAATACACTTATGTCACCTTCCTCGGTTGTTAACCAGCAAAGGTCAAGAAAGCAGTTCTACATGAGCTCAATGCAATAGTTCTGGCTGTCCCCCAATACCTGGACTGGTCGGAAGTGGCAATCACATTTGACCGTGCTGATCATCCGCCTAAGCTACATAGGCGAGGAAAATATGCCTTAATCGTCAATCCACTTATTGACGGTTATGGTTTCTCCAAGACCCTCATGGACGGTGGCAGTAGTATCAATATTCTTTATGTTGAAACGCTACGCCGGATGAACACTCGGAGACCTAGCTGAACCATAGCTCTGTGATTTTTCACGGAGTTGTCCCACGAAGACAAGCTAATTCCCTAGGAGAAATCACTTTGGATGTTACATTTGGAACTCCAAAGAACTATCGGACGGAGGCACTTTCCTTCGAAGTAGTCCTGTTCAAAAGTGCGTACCACGCTATATTCGGACGTCCGGCTTACTGGGCTTTTATGGCTCGTCCGTGTTACATTTACAATATGATGAAAATTCTAGGTCCCAACGACGTAATCACCATCAGGGGAGACCCGAAGAAAGCGTGAGAGTGCGAGGATGGAAATGTCGCCTTTGCTGAAGCCGTGTTGCATGCCCAGGAGTTCCAGGAGATCTAGAAGAGCATAGATCCATCCGAGATGCCCGCAACGAAGAAGGGGGTGACAAAGCCGAATCCGGAGTTCAAGGCATTAGAAGAGATGAAGAAGATGCCGTTGAAGGTTGATGACCCCTCCAAGGTGACCCAGATAGGCGTAGGCCTAGATAGCGCATAGGAAAGCGCGCTCGTCAAGTTCCTCAAAGCAAATCAAGATATCTTCGCATGGCAGCCATCTGACATGACTGGAGTACCTAGGGAACTTGCCGAGCACTCTTTAAATGTAAACCCGAATGCTGAACCCGTCAAACAGTCCTTACGATGTTTCGGCGATGAAAAGCGTAAGGCAATAGCTAAGGAACTAGCATGGCTCGAGTTAGCCGGATTCATAGAAGAGGTCATCCACACTGAGTGGTCGTCCAATCCTGTAATGGTCCCTAAAAAGGACACCACTGATTTAAGAATGCGTGTTGATTATACTGCCTTGAACAAGGCTTGTCCAAAAGATCTGTTCGCTCTGCCTAGGATTGATCAAGTTATCGATTCTACGGCAGGCTCAGAACTCCTCTGTTTTCTCGACGCATACTTCGGTTATCACCAAATCCGGATGAAGGAATGTGACAAAGTCAAAACCTCATTCATAACCCCTTTCAGAATCTTCTGTTTTGTTATGATGCCTTTTGGGCTGAAGAACGCAGGAGCTACCTACCAGCGCACGATGCAGCGTTGCCTCCACGACCAACTCGGACGCAATGTACATGCATACGTCGATGATATTGCGATGATGTCCAAAAAGAAGGAAACATTGATTTCCAACTTGGAGGAAACGTTCGCCAATCTACGAAAATACAACATCATGCTTAATCCGAAGAAATGCTTCTTTGGAATTCCAGCCGGAAAATTGTTAGGTTTCATCGTGTCTCAAAGAGGCATAGAGGTGAACCGAGACAAAATCAAGGCTATACTCAACATTTCCAGGCCAACTCGCCTGATGGACGTACAAAGGCTAACTCGTTGCATCGCTGCAGTCAGTTGGTTTGTAAGCCGGCTCGGTGAAAGAGCCGCACCATTATACAAACTCTTGAAAAAGACCAAGGATTTTGTGTGGACCGATGAAGCTGAAGCTGCACTACAAGACCTGAAGAAAGTACTCTCATCTGCTCCTATCCTTGCTGCATCGGAACCACAGGAACTGATGTTGCTTTATCTTGCTGCGACGAACAAAGTTGTTAGTATCGTCATGGTGGTGGAGAGACCGGAGGAAAATCAGGAACACTTGGTGCAGCGTTCGACGTACTTTGTTAGTGAGATCATGACATAATCAAAACAGCGGTATCCGCACTATCAAAAGCTGGCTTACGGTGTTTTCCTAGCATCTCGTAAGTTACAACACTATTTCAGGAGCATCCAATTACCATGGTGAGCACAGCTCCCATGCGAGATATAATCAACAACAGTGATGCCACAGGACGCGTCGCCAAATGGGGCATAGAGCTCTCAGCTTTCGATATTGAGTATAAACACCGGACAACAATCAAATCCCAAATCCTTGCCGACTTTGTTGCTGATTAGACAGAGACGAAGGAGAATATGACCCTCCCTGAGTCGGAATATTGGACCCTATACTTTGATGGGTCTAAGGCTCGCGGGGGCTCGGGGGCTAGCGTGGTGCTCAAATCACCCCAAGGAGATAAACTTCTATACGTGTTGCAGATCCACTTCACGGCGACAAAAAATATTGCCAAGTATGAAGCATTGCTACACGGAATCCGGATTGCTAAGGATACCGGCATCCGACGTTTGATGTGTTATGGAGATTCGGATATTGTAGCTCAGCAAGTGTCGGATATTTGTAATGCAAATAAACACACGGCAGCATATAAAGCTGTCGTGGATGATTTATCTAAATCGTTCGAAGGGTTTGAGGTTCAACACATCCCTCGAGCAGAAAACGAGGAAGCAGATGCACTATCTCGGATAGGCTCTGCACGGAAAGAGGTCCCGGATGGTGCTTTTTTAGAGCACCTCAAAGTTCCCTAAATAAAGGGAGTGGATGAGGAATATCCGACCAAATCTGACTCACCTCTAATAGCAGTCCTGGCTGTAATTCCCAGCTGGACCCAACCCTACCTTGATTATCTGGTAGATGGCAAATTACCCAAAGACGAGGTTCTGAGCCGGCAGATCGTCCGACGAGCGAAAGCCTATACTATAGTTAAAGGTGAGCTCCATAAGCGGGGTGTTTTTGGGGTTTTTCAGCGTTGTGTATCTCCGGAAGAAGGAGTGGAGATCCTAAGAGAAAACCACGAAGGCGAGTGTGGTCACCATGCTACAGCCAAATCTTTAGTAGCAAAAGCTTTCAGACATGGATTTTTCTGGCTTACAGCTTAGGCAGATGTCGAACGACTAGTCAAGACGTGCAAAGGCTGCTAAAAGTACGCCAAGCAAGCTCACATTCCAGCTGATCAGCTGCGAACAAACCCTATAACATGGCCTTTTGCGGTCTGGGGGCTTGATATGGTAGGACCGTTTAGACGTGCTCCAAGTGGATTTACTCACCTCTTAGTGATGGTGGATAAATTTACCAAATGGATTGAGGCTAAACCCGTCACTAGTTGTGATGGAGCAACAGCCAAAAGATTTGTCGAGGATGTTATAATCCGGTATGGTTATCCGCATAGTATTATCACGGACAACGGGAGTAATTTCTCTATGGGAGAATTGGCCGAATTCTGCAACGAACAAAATATCCAGCTTGACATTGCATCAGTCGCACATCCACAAGCTAACGGACAAGTCGAAAGGGCAAATGGTTTAATCCTACAAGGCCTAAAACCGAGACTCGAAGCACCAGTACGACGTGCTGCGGGGGCTTGGGCAGAGGAATTACCCTCTGTAATATGGAGTTTATGAACAACTCTGAACAGGTCAACCGGATACACACCTTTTTTCTTGGTCTATGGCGCAGAAGCAGTTCTTCCTAGTGATCTAATTCACACTTCTCCTAGAGTGGCCGCATATATCGAAGAAGATGCCAAGATTTCTCAACAAAATGATCTCGACTTAGTCGAAGAAGTTCGCGTCGTTGCTGAAATGAGATCAATAGCCTATCAGCAGAAGTTACGCAAGTATCATAGCCAGAGAGTCAGAAACAGATCTTTTAATAAAGGTGATTTGGTTCTCCGGCTTGTGCAACAAAGAAAGCACAAACTTTCCCCAGTATGGGAAGGGCCCTTTTTGGTTAGTCAAGTGTTGCACAATGGTTCGTACTACTTAACTGACATGAGGCCAGTCAAAGAAAGACATGCTACTATGAAGAGATAGAGAGCTGGAGGCAGTACAAATCCGGATGAGTTAGACAGACCATGGAATATTGCTCATCTACGTCCCTTTTATTCTTAGTTTATCCTTCTTTGTAATCATACATATGTACATGCTCTGCGAGAAATAAAAGTCTTGGTTGCCTCAAGTTTTTTCTGAGAATTTTTTACCATCTTATTTCCGAATGATCATGTCATAGTCAAAAATTCCAGAATACTTGAAAGTACTTTATGCTCATGTTTGTTCTGGTTTAGATTTCCGATTCTAAAAGATGTTACCTTCGGGTATAACTCTAAAGTTTCTAGTCTATACTTTGGTTATTTGTCTGATTGCCGGATGCGGGTATTTTCCGAGTAATGAATTGTTGGTACTGGAAGCCGGCTTTGTTTCTGAGTTTAAACTGGTTTAGCAATTGAGCTCCGTTGCTCGGCAAAGTTTCCGTGCAGGAGGCTTAGCCGGCTCGCGAAAGGGACGAGGCGGAAAGCCAGATAAACGATAAGTATAGACGAAAAAGTATAAGTGCTTATGTAAACATTTCAGGCACATAAAAATTAAAGCCAAAAGTGCTGAATAGATCAAAAGCTTAGCACTAGCAAAATTATAGTACTGCATATTTTACAGACCCATAATGTTTCTCAGAATAATACAATTGTTTCTGGTAATCTATGGTACAGGAGAGGAGGTAGGCGCTACCGGCTCGCTGGATGCGTCGGCCTTGGTTTGATAACGATCCGAGATGTTCAGATCCAATACGGTCTGTTCATCGTCGGAAAGTTCAGCTGCTTCTTCCGGAGGCGGGGGCGGTGTATCCACGCGAGTGAAGAAGGGAGTATCGTAGCTGGTTAAGTCAGCTATGCGACACCCATATCTAGCGCAGGAGTCCATGATGGCACTGATATCTTGTTCCTGGACATTTTCATCCACCTTGCAGTACCCTCTGGTCACTTGCATCTCCATCATTTCCATGGTGGCTCATGACCATGGTGAGAGCGTTCTGCGCCACGGATTGCGCGTAGGACATGTTCTAGTCCCGAACAAGCTGCGGCATCTCCTTCGCCGAGTCTCGCACCTGAAAGTCTGACATGTTGTGCATGTCCAGAACCCTGAGAGCTTCGCCAATATCCTTGATGGATTGGCAGAAGTCATGAAGTAAATCACCGACTTGGGTAAGTCGGCGGGTGCGAGGCTCGGTGGAGGGAGAGTCCGTCAAGTTAAGAGGACCTATACATATAACACAAAAATGGTTAGTAAAATCCAACATCAAAAGAGTCGAAGAATATACACAAGTCAGAAAGATGGAAACATACCGAAGATGACGTCGTCAACTTTGGTCTTCTCTTCTCGAAGACTCCGGAGTTCAGCCCGGAGCACCTCAGAAAGGTCCTTCTCTCTACAAAGCTCGTTGTTGAGATCCAAGATTCTTTGATCTTGAGATGCAATCTTATGATCACACTCATCAGTAGCCATGGAGGAGGATTCGAGAACTTGAGCAATGCTCTTCTCATGATCCGCCTTGAGCTTATCCAGCTCTTGGCGAAGTTCTTTGTTCTCCACCACCAAGGTTTTGAGGTTCTCGGCCTCTTCAGTCATAGCGCAGGACTGTTTTACCAATGTTGTAAGTCAAAAAGATCAACAGTTCAGTAAAAAATATTCGACTATGAAAACACAAAGGCAAGATTTGAGTCTCGGAATGTTTACCTTCAGCCTCATCCTTGGAGACCTTCAGCTCAGCATTTGCAAGCCGGAGAGCTCTGATCTCTCTCCGCTTGTTGTAGATGTTCTTCAACAAATCCTGGTTATATGAATTAACTTTCTGTAAGTCAGAATACCCAGAGTTGGAAGTCTACTGAAGACTCGGGCTAATATTTTTACTAATATCAGCACGAGCCTTGGGGGCTACACTAGTTCATTCTTTGGCATCCTAAGGAAGCATAAACCCATATCGTATACCCTACTTCATGCTTGGGGGCTAGAGGATATGATATGAAATGCAATAAAGAAAATCGTGAGTTGGAATTCCGACTTACATGATGTTCATGTGTGAGCTTGCTCAGACACATGTTCACCTCGGTGGTAACCTTCTCAGCGAGGGTGAGTGGAATAACCGGAGGTGGTGGAAGCACACCAGCTCTAAGTCCCTCATCGTGAAGGCGAACTTGTTCAAGAAGGTCAGAGTATTTGATGTCCTCCGCCTCTTGTGCTTCTTCTTCGGCAGAGAGATTTCTCTTGTCCATGCATTGCTGGGCCAGAAGCTGGATTTCTTCTACAGATTTGGCAAGTCCCAGATTGTTCAGGAGGTTTTCAGCAAAGGTCTCTACCGAGGGATCATTACTCGAAAAGGGTTCACCCTTATCTAAACCTGAGCCGCCCGTGGTGGCGTCAGTATGCGACTCAAGGGTCACTGGCCCCGTATGAGGAGCCAGATCTTCTGCGACAACCGGCGAAGGAATGATCACCGGCATTGCAGAGGGTTGTGGGGCAGGAGTCGGAGGAGCTATGGCAGGAGAAGTAAAATAGTCAGCTTCGTCTGCCGCAAAGGCTTTGAAGGAATTCCCTTCCCCTTGCCCTTAATGAGCTGCTTAGCTCTAGGAATGTAATAGAGTAAAAAACATTACATCTCGGAAGCATAATTCGAGTAAGGTACAAAGGCGGAAGTTGCGTTGAAAGTTACCTCTTCACGACTGGCACCTCCTTTGTGCCGACGGCCACTGTCGGAGCCTTGCGCTTCCTGGGCACAATGTCCGACAGTGGGACTAGTTCCGCCTCCTGAGAAAACTCTAGAGGATATCCCTCGAGTGGAGCAAATTCCGACTCGGGGAGGTCGGCAAGCTGAAAAGAAAAAAAAATATCTCAGCATTGTGAAATAATTTAAAGGGTGAAACACATAAAGGGATTAATCATTGAAGCTTACCAGAACCACAGGGCTTCCGCTGTATGCATATCCAGAGACAAGTCCGGAATCTTCCTTTCAATCCGCTCCTTGATCAGCCATTCAATCTGGCTTATGTAATCATGTGGCTTTAAAGCCTTAGGACTGATGCAGAGGGAATCATTCTTTGACGCCGTGATGGAGTGCATCAGACAGTCGCCGTGATGTTGGAGAGGCTAGATCCGGCGTGCGACTCAGCATTGGACTAAGTCGGATCCTTTCAAGCCCTTGTGTTTTATCAGATATTCGATCCGCCTCTTGGCGAGGATCAGATCGTCACTAAGAGCCAGAGGATCCTCGTACCAAGACGGTTGGGCCGTGGCGGCTACGTCGATGAAAGCCTGCAAAGTAGTAGCTTTGCCGGGAGCAGGAATATCCTTATGGTAGAAAAAAGTGTCGGGCCATTGTTTGACCGAGTCACTGGCAGAAATGCGAGGATAAATACGCTCGCGTCTAACAGAAAGGCTAATAGTGCTGGTAATATAAGGATTACCGACAGTGATGGAGTTTCTACGGACATGGAAGTAGAAACGAAACAAAGTGAGACTCGGCCTAATGCCGAGATACCCCTCGCACAAAGTTGCATAAAAACTCAACTCTAAGAGGGAGTTTGGGGGAGATGGTGGAGTTGTACACCGTAATGATCAATCACCCAGGAAAAGAATTCCAAGGGAAGAAAGGACAAACCCTCTATCGAGGTGGGTGCTGAAGTGGACCCGCTCGTCGGCACGCGGGTGGGGGATGGTTTCACCGAAACCGCTCCGCCAGTCACCGACGCAGAAGAGACCTTCATTCTCCACACCTTGGAGTTTCTCGTCGTCGAGCAGGAACGGGATCCAAACTCCCCGGTTGTTCTCCTTCTCTGTTGCAGCCGTCGCCGCCGCCATCGCCGCTGCTACCACCAAGCCAGAAGAGGAAGAGGAAGCCATTTCTCCGGTGTGACGGTGACCGTAGATGGGCGGCGCTAGGAAATCTGGGAGGAGAGAGAACTCTGTGCGCTGGGGAGATGTGGAGGAGAAGAAACGGCAAAGTGAACAGGTGAAGAGAGGAGAAGGGAAATCCTCACCCCTTATAACCACCTACATGCGCCAAGATTCGTGCAAATAGCACTGTGTAAACGCCACGCGTCGTGGAAGGAACTGGGAAGGACCCACGTGATGATTAAGTCACCTCGATCTCCGCGTACGCATTAAAACGACGCCTCGGTTCCGTGAACGACGGATCCACCAACGGTCGTGCTGACAGGATGTTTGTCAGATGACGTGACTTGACCATGACGAGTGTCAGATGACGTCAGAGACCAAGTTCCGGCTTAGTTTGAAATCAAGCTGGAAAGTCTGAGTAACATGTTGATAGGTCCAACTTATTTTTAAGACCCGGATCGTATTTTTGGTTGTGAAGTTTCAGGAACCCTTCAAGATTCTACAAGCCGAAGGTCAAGCTAGACGATGATGAATCCGACTTTGGATCTTGGAGACTTCCGGGGGCTGCTGTTGGGGATATACTTTCCGGGTATCCTCACAGTTCCTCACTGACCAGGGTGGCCTGCTTCGGGTTAGAGCTTTGCTTCACGGGTGGCCCAGTCAGGGAGAAGAGACGGAGTCCAATCTGGTTACGGGAAGGCCCAGAAGACTTACCGACTTAGGCCTATAGTGTTACTTGTAGTTCAAGATGTACTCTGTAACCGAGTCTTAGTCATAGCCGGACAGATCTCTCCTCTAAACCCTAGGCCGGATATCTATATAAGCCATCCTAGGGAGAGCCTTTAGGGCACCCTCAATAGTCTACAATCTCAACTCGCATAGGCGAACCCTTATAACCCATATTCTGGCTCTGCCAGACATCGATTGCTAGCGAGTAGGATCCATCCAAAGCATGGATTCAACTGGGTAAACTTGTGTGCTCATCGTCCCAGAACATCGTACGTCTCACACCCCTCTCTTCCACACGCCTTGAGGACCCCCTCATGGCGTACTTGTCATCAATCCGACGACAAACACACCTAAGATGCGATTTTGTCCCCTTTCTTTCGTTGTGAAAGAGCTTTTTTCACAATCTTTGTGACATGACAACACTTATCTTTCTTGCTGGGTCCATCGGTCATTCATGACTCTCGCGAGGAACTAACTTCTCCCCTGGTGCTAGGAGTGTGGGTGCCGTCCGGGACGATCCTCAAAGGGGTGCCTCGCCTAGAGTGTCGTTTGGTCCCCGAGACACTCGTTTGACCTAATAGTTTAGGTACTTCACCCCCTCATCGCCATGTGGTGCCCAACGCGAGGCCACTCTGAATATGAGGCGCAAGGCCGGATTTCCAATTAGGTTTCGTCAAAGGCATACCCCTTCGCATACCAAAGCCAAGCATCAGTTGCAGCTCTTCCCAACAAGAGTTTATCCGAGGCAAGCTCCCTAGTGTCACCGAAGGGGTGTCTTGGAGGTCCCCTCGACTAGCCTCTCGTCTCCCGGGTTCTTCTCCCGGGGAGACCTCATGGCTAAGACTTGGTTATGGTCCCCACGGTCCTCCCCTCCTCATGAAGGATGAATCCTCTTATTCGATCCTGGCATAGAGATCTACCACATCAAACAAGCCTGCCACCATATTTATGCCCCAGACTCGTATTTCCCTCTAGAGGAGTGTGTAACGCGTTCCCCGTTGGAGGGCCCATATAATGAGCACGGGTGATGCTTCATGCATGTTGTCGAGGATGAGCCTGAACCGACATAGGTAATCTCGAAGGTGCTCTCCTCGCGAGTCATGGAGTTCATTGAGTCGTTGATATGCCCAGGTCGGTGCCACCATCTTGGTAGCCATATCCCATTCCGGTGGCGTATGGTTGCGCGTGAGACGGGTAACCCTTGTAGCACGATGTACACCAGCTGGAGGGAGAGTGTTGGGGCTAGTGGTGTGGGCGGTGATGCCCTTGCTCTGCTGGCCTCCCAAGTGGTGCCAAGGTTAACTATGCTCACATGGATTCTCTCGAGCCTCCTGGCGAGCCTCCTTCTTGCCAAGATCTCGTGAAGGCACCGGGAATAGTCCCTTGCTTGATCATGACTGTGGGCTGGTAACTTTCACCAATGAAGATCACTTGGGTTGCGCCCCCTACCTGGCGCGCCAGATGTCATGTCACGATTTTCGACACCGGGGGTATGAGTCCCCCTTTGTTGTTCGTCCAGGGGCGCAACATCTGGAGAGCTTGATCGACGAGGTAGATGAACATAATCATAGAGAGAGACGCATATTTTTACCCAGGTTCAGGTCGGCGGTGAGCGGAGCCAAATGTCCTACAACCAGCGACTATTTGATTATCACAATGTTACACTAGATGCCTTCCCGAGGAAGGTTCTCTGCCTTTCTCTTCGACCTGGGCCAGCTTTTATACAGGAAGGGGACACCACATGGTATGATTCACACGTGTTAGTACGATCCTAGCCACGCGGTGGACTACAATCCTCAACGTGGCCTGATAATCCTATCTTGCCACTGTGTGGCACTCTGATGCCTGCAGACTGGCGCAACGATGTGTCATGTTAATCTGATTCCTGTCCCCCGTGACCTACCTTGGTCGGGGTCGCTTTTCGGAGGGGGAGCCAGGTCCTGGTAGGATGTCCTAGCATCCCCCTCCGCACGCCATCCCCTTGGGTCGCGATCCACTTGTTGTACCCGGTGTACACCGGTGGCCACAGATGCGACACCCACCACACTAATTTTCACACTAATTATAAGCTATTCAATTGATAATGATCAAGTTTCAGTAATTTTCAAGTTTTATGCCTATATTTGTGGAATATAATCATGTTACCGCAATTTAATGGAAGTATCTCAAATTTTGATCTACAAGTGCATTATATCTGCTTGCTCATATTTTGTTAAATTCATTCAAGGTACTCAAGTACTAAAACAAGGGAGAACCACCA
Source organism: Avena insularis (assembly GCA_023614405.1). NCBI lineage: Eukaryota > Viridiplantae > Streptophyta > Magnoliopsida > Poales > Poaceae > Avena > Avena insularis. The sequence goes on from CM042686.1 coordinate 91,022,268, forward strand.
AGAGTTTGATAAGATTCAACTTATCTATATGAATGGTAATGCCACAAAACATTTGGACCATTTTGAAAGAAAAAATGAATGAAACTAAATATAAATTGAAGCAATGTCTTTAATTCGCACGGTGTCTTGCTATATGAACTACCTAGTTTCCATGAAAAAGTATAATTAAAATTGGTATGTATGTTTGTGATAGTCTATCATAACATGTTCATATCTGGTAGATTGGTGCATGTTGGCATTTCAAACATTGTTTACAAAGGAATCTTGAAGTTATTTTCCATTTTCCAAGTGACAACATTGGCTTTTTTGTGAAGCAATTACAAAAAATATGGCTCAAAACCCTATCGCCCCAAAGTTTCATGAACTTTCAAGCTTTCGAGCCAGTTTCTCCAATCTTAACAAGTTTATCTTGGTTTAGCAAAAAATGTGTCAATTTCTAACTAGAAATGATGGGAATCTCTGCCTACCGTAACTCTAAGTCACTAACATGCTGCTCACGTGGATGGTGGTTCCAGAAAAGTCAGTGTAGGTCGGAGTGGGTGGGCGGGTAATTATTTAGGAAGGGCAGGCAAGCAGCGATGGGGCAATGCAGGTGAGAGATCGCAAATTTACCACTTGTATCCCTCTATTTTTGTGGTGCCCCTCGGGTTTTTGTTTCCGGACTAGGGATAGAAGAGGAATTTTGCATTCTAAAAAAGGTGAAGTACATTTGAATGGATGCACGGGATATTTGGATGGATAAACGCGATGATTGAACACTGTACCAAAATTTTGAGGTTGAAGCTTATGCTACTCCAACGCGGTGTTCCTCAGATGATGTCCCCATCTAAACCCACATGACAGTGACAATATGCTTTCCAGCATTCAAATGAATTTCTAGGAATTTTCTTAAATTGACGAATAATTCAAGGATTTCAAAAAGATTACCAAGGTCATGGTCGTAGTTAATGATAACGTGTCTATATTTGGTAGTAGTAGATCAGTGCATCTTGGCAAATCAACCAATATTTCTGGTTCCAAATTGGAAGCCTTTTTCGTATTTTCAAGTTGCTACAATGTGTTTGGTTGCGAAGGAACTACATAGATGATGGCTCAGAATGCCACCTCTCCAATTTTTCACACAAAGTATAACCTATTTAATGTATTAATACCCTTTCAAATTTTTTGGCTAAATTTATGCAATAAATCGATTTTTGGGGCTGGATGTTTGAATGGATGCATGGGATATTTTGGCACTCTTCTGAAATTTTGAAGTTGAAGCTTCTAAGGTACGCTCTCCCATTTGGGACTGCTAAGATGTTGTCCCTTCCAAATAAACCTGCACGCCACCAACAGTATGCTTTCCAGGAATTAATGAAACATCTGCCAAAATTGATGAACATTTATTCATGAAAAAACTTCATGAACATTCTAGGCTTTCAAACAAGATGATAAAGGTCACAACCATAGTTTCTGGTAATGTGTCCATTGTTTTTACTCCGTACATTGGTGCATCTTTGGAAAATCAAGCAATGTTTATAAAGAGAATCCAAATTTGAAGTTGTTTTTTCATTTGACAAATAGAATCCGTACATTGGTGCATATTTGGCAAATCAAGTGACAACAATGGTTACAATGAGAATCCGTACATTGGTGCATCTTTGGAAAATCAAGTGACAACAATGCTTTTATTGTGAAGCACAACAAAGACTAGTAAGTGGCACATGAGACTCGGATTAAAGAAGTATGACATATCATCACTATTTAAAATTATAATATCTAAATCTCAAACCATAATTATAATCTTGAGCAACATGATATCCATAAAATATCGGGTGTATATTTGGTTCTTGTACTTTATATCTTGTAGAAATCCACTTTTACTTTTAGCTACCTAATACTCGAATTTTTGGTAACATGCTCTAGAGAAAATGATAGATAAGATTCTAGAATGATGGAAAAGTGTGTTTTCAGGTTTATGCATACTCTATCAATAGAATCTTCTATATGCTGCAATGCTAAAAAAGATCCAACTATTAGCAATGTTAGGATTTGCCAGTCTTGATCCAACGGTCAATATTCAAAGTTATCCGTACACAATAGAGTAATAATATTATGGATCAATATTCCATCGTGCCAATTTTCACACAAAGTAAGCTATTTAATGGATAATGCACATTCAAGCTTACTCGTTAAATTCTTGCAATAAATTGACTATGGTAATACCAAAAGTATGTCAATTTTTGTTCTGCATGTGCGAGATAGGTTGCTCTTGCTTTTTTTAAACAATCAATTAAAGGTACCCAATTAGTCAAATATGGTGTCAACACCCGAATTTTTAATCCCAGATGCCCGTTATGCCATACCTCGCAATCCCAGGATTACCATTTTTGCGAGACATAACGGATTGGATATCACAGTATGTCATCCATTACAAACCATACATAAGGTCTTACACAAATAAGGATCTCATGATCCAGTCTTTAATACAACAAGAAGCGGAAATAAAAGATAAGCGTAGCGGTGGGGTCCATCTTCAGGGGCACAGGCAATGCTAACGAAGACAGATAGTCCTAGTTATCATAGCCGTCCTATTGGCCATCATCTTGATAGTCTCCTTCATAGTCTGTCCATGAGAATAGCCATGGACAAAAGCCATGAGTACTCTTTAAGTACTCGCAAACTACCACTAACAGGTAATATAGTTCTAAGTCAAGTGCTAAACTAAGTTTAACTATCAAGTTAAGTTTGAAACCTAAGCTGAGTTCTAAAGCAAAAAATATAAAGTAAAGTTCTAGAATCACTTAAGTTGGGAAGCTATTGTCATAAACACAACCCTGTTGTGGTCAAGTCAAGATTCATCCTTCATTTCAAGTTATTTAGAAAACATCTGACAACGAAATAGTATGGCCATTCCAACTGTCCATAACCACGGACGCGGCTATTCGAATAGTTTGACACTCTGCAGAGGTGGTACACTTTCACCACAAGATTCGATACATCTGTCAGGGATAACCCTGAATCATCATACTTAGTATGCAGATAATCAAACATAACCTTCCCTTTACACACCCTAGTATAAGCACCTCTCCTAGGAGCATGGCCTCCCAACCATGACCATCTGTCATCTTGGGCACTGCATAGGTGGACAACATTGAGAGGTAGCCTCAGCTCAAACCTCTCCCGCGAGGGAACTAATACTAATGCATATAAATTTCCAGCTAAACCTTACCCAATTCAGGTAGTGTGGTTGTACGGTAAATTTGGAATTGTATCACATCCGAATCCAACCATCAGTTTTATAAAAGGGTTAAGGCTCATGCCTCAACATTTTCATCATCATCAACCATTTGTGTTTCTCAACACATTTCAAAACATCTCAATAGAATGACTCATCATTCCAAGGTTTTCATAATTCATTTTCACCAAGTGCTCCCATCTAAAGTGACTCAAGTTTTTGATCTACTCTAAACTAATAAGTTAAGAGTGTTCACTAAGATGGAAGTGATGGGTTCAATCTCATGCCATAGAATGACATCTAAAGTTATCTAAATAGGTCAAGTTTTATACTTTTTATGCTACCTTCAAAACAAGTAAAGAACTTTGGGTAAAGTAAAGGAAGTAAAGCTTGAAAATAATACTTGGAGTAAATACTAGTCAAGGTGGTATAATCAAAGCATGCCCTAAGCATCTTTGCTAAACCATCTGGTTCAATCCTAGCTTGCTAAGCATTATACTTGTGAGTGTTAGCTTACATTGCTAATGGTGGCTTGCCTTGGTTGGTGCAGTGGTTGAAGTTTTCTTCTTCTTCTTCTTCTTGGTAGAACTCCTCCTCCTCGTAGACTTGGTCGGTATTATCGTCTATAAATAGATACGGAACACATAATCACCAAACAATGCTTAACTAGTCTAATTAGCATTTTAAGACACACATTTGATGATCTATTATCATCACAAGCATCACAAGTTTAGTTCAACAGTTTCCTCCTTTTTATTTTAGAAAAGTAATTTCTACTCATTGAAAAATTAACTAAAATTTAATATTCACCACTTAAAATATGGTATCATGTTGACACATGTCATCACCACACATTCCAACATGTGGGAATGAGATTTAAAGGTTGGATCAATATTACTTTGGTTTAAGTTTATTATTTAATGATTTAAGTGACTAGAAATGCCTGTATAGCATTATTTTGGTACTAGTCCAAAGTCACTGCATGTAAACCTTAATATTATTACATATTTAGATAGATATGATGAATTGTGAATTTTGAGAGTTGGAAACAACTCAAAAGCTAACTTGGGTGATTTTATAAAAATGTTGCAAGTTGCAAATACTTCTGTTTTGTTATTTTTACTAGGAGATATCTATAAATCTAATTGAATTAAATCCAACGGGCTTGGATAGATCATTTCAACACCTTTCAGGCAAAATTGGTTTCATGCAATTTGGATTTGTAAAACTCCCAGAATTGAATTTTAAACTAGTGGACAGAAACTAGATTCAACTTAAAAAGAAAAATCAAATTTTGAACGGTTGGGCTAGCACGGGAAAGAACATGGGCCGGCCCAGTGGCGCTCCGCGGCACGGGGCTCAGCTGACAGGGGGGTCCCGCTTGTCAGTGGCGCTTAACACACGAAACGGTACGCACGTTGTGGGTCATAGGATTAGAAGTGGGATCTACGGTTAAGGGTTGTCGTCGACGATGAACAGGTCGCCGGCGAGAGTTTTCCCTAGCGGCTCGGTGGGGGTCTATCGGGGACGTACCAGGGCTCCAGCATGGTAGGTGAGGCGGGAAAATGAGCTGGAAGACGACGGCGAGGCGAGGCGCGGTTGCGGTGGAGCTTGGGGTGCCCTAAATCGCAGGCGCCCTTCTCCTCCTGCTGCGGCGGCTCTGGCTCCAATTCCGGCGAGGCAGAGCCCGATTGGCTCTGGTGAGAGAGGGAAAAGGATCAGTGAGAGGTGGGGAGTGAGTGGGTATGGAGAAATGGTGCTGGGGAGGCCGTCTTATATAGGCCCGACAGTGAGACCGAACGGTGTGGGCAGGCGACTTCGGCGAGGGCGGCACAGGGGGCTAGCGGTGTGGCTCGAGGTAGGGGCGGTGGCCTGTATCCTGGCGGTGCGCTGAGGCTTAAAGGCGCGGCAAGGCGGGCTTTGTGCTGGTCGGGCGCGTCACACGCTCTGGGCGGCAGAGGCGGCGGGTTCGACGACGAGCGGTGGCTAGGGTGAGTTGGGCGGCCAGCAGGGGTGTCTGGGGTGTTCCCCAGGTCATGGCGGAGCGGTAGGCGCGGCTGCCTGTGGGTGGTCTGTGGCACGGACAGTCAGCGGGCTGGCCCGGGCGTCGGCATGGTCGACCAGCTCGAGCCAGGCCGTTCCTATCTCTGGCTCTGGGCTGGGGCTGGTTGGATGGTGGCAGTGGACCACTGGCTAGCTTGTAGACATGGCGAGCGAGAGGGAAGCGGTCTGCTGCTGCGAGTGCATGGTCGGCTGGTGAGAGGTGGCTCGGCAAGGCCTTGCAGTGCAGCTAGGAGGTAGAGGAGGTGTTGGTGTTTGTCTGGTTAGGCTTGAAGGAGACAAGGGTGATCAAAGCACTTCAAATTGCTAGACAAGATCAAACCCAAAACAGTAATAGTTAGGCCACTTTGATCTTGTCCACAAGGTGTTTGATAGAATGGCCGAAAGAGAAAAACTTTTGAATTTTGGTTTCAAAATTTTTGGGTGTTCTCTACTAGTGCAAGGTAGTCTCTGGTTGCAAGGGTTTTGAAAGTGGAGCTCAAAAGGATGGTTTTTGAAATAGGGGTGATCTATGCATATGCATTGGATTCAATTTTCACATGCCATTTAAAATAAGCAAAAGAATGTTTTTAGCAGATAAAAAGGTGGTCCTTGGTACCTCATTATGTGTACTAGCAAGGGGTGCAAAGATCATGAATTGTTTCTGTTAAGACATGAGTGCTAGGAACACTCAAAGTAGTGTAGTGGATTAAAATGGCCAAAATGACCATTCCTCTTTTTTAATTGTTTTTGATTTGATTTTCTTTGGGAAAAGTTTAGGAATGATGTAGATGATGTTTAAATCACCTAAGAAACATTTTATAAGCAATGGATCATAGAACCATGGCAATTCAAATCAATTCCTAATTTAAAATGCACACACATATGAATGCTTTCATTTTTTACTTTGGAAAAGTTTTTGTTAACCCTAATTTTGATGATTTAGATCTTGATAAGCTTGGATTGAAGTTTTGGGATGTTACATATGGGAGAACCATCGAGAGTTCTGCAACATTCGACTTACTGATATGAATGTTAATGCTTCCAAATTTGGGTTCTTTTTGGAAGAAACACAAAAAACTAAATATAAATTGAAAGCACCCATTATATTCTCCTGGTGTCTTCCTATGTGCATTAGTTTCCATAAAAAATATTAAAAAAATAAAATTTGATAAACTTTGAAAAATCTTGCTTCACAATATTTGGCCTGCCATGTATGGACATGATCATGTCTTTCAAACCAGAAAACAAACATCACGGCCATATATTTTCTATACATTATGATAGTGTGTCCGTATTGGATAGACTAGTGCATGTTGGCATTTCAATCAATGTTTACGAAGGTAGATTCCAAGTTCGAAGATATTTGAAGGTACCCAAGTACTACCTCTGTCCCAAAGCTTAAGGATTTTTTTGAAAACTCAAGCTACGAAAAGTTTGACCAAAATATTAGAAAAAATATCAATAACTAATATATTAAATAGATACCATGTGAAAATATGTTTCATGATCTATAAAAGTGTATGGATTTCATACTGTAAATATTTTTTTTAAACTTGGTCATACCTTACATAGTTTGACTTTTGAAAACAATATAAGCCTTAAGCTTCGGATTGGAGGGAGTACTAAAATATGGGAAACCACCAAGAGTTTTGCAAGATATTTTGACCTAGCTAGCATGTATGGATACATCCATGGCTTTCAAACCAGATGGCCAAGGTCACAGCCATAAATTTGTCATATTATGACAACCATGTTAATACTTTTGGTGTGGTAGTGTATATTTCCATTTCAAGCATTATTTACACAGGGGACTTCATTTTGAATTTATTTTCAATTTTCAATTTTCAAATTAAGTGACAACAATGTTTTTTTGTGAAGCAACTACAAGAAGGTACATGACTAAAATGCCATCGCCCAAACCTATTTCATGGATATTATCTAGGTTTCATAAATTTTCAAGTTTCCTAGCTATATATATTCATGCAATAAATTGGCTTTAATGGCAATTTGCTGACTGTATATGAAAATTGGAACCACAAGTGCGTTATAGCTATCCCATGTGCCTTTTAAACCTATCGAAGGTTCCTGAGTACGAAATAATGGATAACCACCAAGAGTTCTACAAGATTCGACATCTCGATCTTAAAGCTAATGTAGCCAAATTTGGCCCCTTTTCGAAAAAATAGGGACTACATTAAACATAAGTTGAAATAAAGCCATTCATTCGCAAAGTGCCATGCTATGTGCATTAGTTTTCATGATAAAATATAGTCTTGTATTTTTGACAACTTTTGGAAAAAGTTTCTTCACAATGTGGCGTACGTTGTATGAATTCATGGATTTTAAACCAGACCAAGTTCATGGACATATACTTGGCGTAGTTTATGATAACATGTCCATAGTAGGTAGTTTGGTGCATGTTGGAATTACAAACATTGTTACGAAGAAGCTTTCAAAAGTGAACTTATTTGAACTTTTCAAGTGACAACAGTTGCTTTTTCTTTGAAGCAACTACACTGAATATGACTGAAAATGCCACCTTCACAAATTTCAAGCAAAGTAATACATTATATTTAACAGGCAATGCACGAGTTTCATGAATTTACAAGTTTCTGTGCTGATTTTGCCACTTGAACCAGTTTATCGCGGTTTAGCGAAAATGGGTCAATTTTGAACTATGGTCACTGACATGTGGAACCAGTATAGAGAGAACCAGTTTTTTTCAAATCTAAAATCCTTGTCGCGCGATCAGTTTGTCCTTTTCACCAAACGCACTTGACCATTGGAGCAATCAAAACTGACGACCAAGTCTGTTTTGAGTACCTTTTTCTCACATTAATGCTTGCGTGACCCCCGTATGCAACCCAAAATGCCCAAGTCTCATCTAGATTGTGACACAGCCATGTTTCAAAAGAAAAGCAAGACTATCTACTGTCCTTGATTTAAACAAGTACTAGTAAATCAGTATTAGTTCCACAAAATGCTTTAGTAATAGTAATGGCAGAACATTTGAGAGATTGAGTAGCTTTCCTGTTTGAAATTCAATACCAGTATAGAGATAATAAGTTCTTATTCCATCTCAAAAAACCTTGGCGCACGATCAGTTTACCATGTTCTCTGAATAGTCTCGGTCATAGGATTCTCCCCCGCGATTGATGCATATTGAGTAATGCAGGCCGGTAATATGAGATGGTTCACTACGGAATATAAAGGAATATTTTTTCCTCCGGATGATGCCCGACACATCCTAGCTCCTAGGCGTAGAGGAACTATAGATTGTACAGATCCAAAAACCCAGCTATATTGTCGGGTAATAGGCAGTGATCAGCACATTGTACAAGGGCGACGAGCATGCGTCCAGCCTGATGCACACGATGGATCTGCTGATGTCGCCCAACTCGTGGATGTCGAATAGCAGAGCAAACACCGTACCATCATCCCCCGATTGGATCTTCTCTACTCTCGATGAGCGCGGTGCCAACAACGGCTGAGAGATGTACCTGGAGTTTCTAAAAGAAGTAAGATTCAGCGGACTAAATTGCAGCATGCTAAATATTATAAGAAAAAAATGAGAAAGTAAATATGAGTAACCTGACTGCGATAAAACATACGTAGTACTCCCTCTGTTTCAAATATAAGATGTTTTAGCTTTTGTGAAATACGTGTATCTAGACCCCTTTTAGTATATGGGTTCACTCCGAACTACACACTAAAAAGAGTCTAGATAAACTCGTTTCACAAAAGCTAAAACATCTTTATATATTTTGAAATGGAGGGAGTAGATACGGAGTACATGTGGAAGGCCATTGTTTCAAAGGAAAAGCTACTTGAACTAAGTAAGTAGTGCTAGCTCCCAGTACAGAGAGCCATATTTGAAAGGAAATGCTCGACCATTGGAGCATGATAAACCGATGATCAATGCTTGTGTGACCCCCATATGGAACCCAAAATGCCCAACTCTCATCTAGATTGCGACATGGCCATGTTTCAAAAGAAAAGCAAGACTATCTACTGCCCTTGATTTAAACAAGTACAGAACATCAGTATCAGTTCCACAAAATGTTTTAGTAATAGCAACGACAGAACATTTGAGAGTTTCTATAGCTTTCCTGGTTGAAGTTCAATAGCACTATAGAGAGAATCAGTTCTTGTTCCATCTCAAAAAATAGACTCAATCAGTGGAGCAAGAAAAACTGACAATCAAGTGACAATGCCTGTGTGACCCCCCATATGCAACCCAAAATGCCCAAGACTCATCTAGATAATTGTGACAATTCTAACTTTCAAAATAAAAGCAAGACAAACTGCTGCACTTGATCTAAACAAGTAACAGTACATCACTATTAGTTAAACAAAATATTTCAGTAATAGCAACGACAGAATAAAGGCAAAGCAAGACCATCTCCTGTCCTTGGACTAAACAAGTACTACCAGTACCATTATATAGCAGTACAGAATAGTCCGAAGTACAAGAACTAGTGCTATATGATGGCCCAAAATATATCGAGCTCGTTGGGGAACCCCAAGAGGAAGGTATGATGAGGACAGCAGCAAGTTTTCCCTTAGTACGAAACCAAGGTTATCAATCCAGTAGGAGCAAGGAAACACCCCAAAGGTGTAGCTTGCTGAACGATGGCAGGGCGCACTACCGGTGCCAGTAGCAACGTGGATACCTGCACAAAACAACCACAGAACTCTGTCCCCAACTTACGATGAGGTTGTCAATCTCACAAGTTTTGTTGAAAACAAAGGATTAAACGTATCGAATGGAAGGAAGTAATAGATTGCAGAAAGTAAACACAAAGCAGTAAATAGTTTATAGATTGTATGTAAAAGAAAATGACCGGGATCCATAGTTCACTAGAGGTGCTCTCCTTAAGATAGATAACATGCTGGGTGAACAAATTATAGCGGGGCAATTGACAAACATCGAGAAAGCAATACATGCATATACTAATCATCTTGACTCCTTTGAGATTCGATTGGGCATTACAACATTATACATAGACCACCATCCAACTGCATCTATGACTAATAATCCACCTTCAGGTTATCATCCGAACCCCCTCCAGTATTAAGTTGCAAGCAACCGATTATTGCTTTACGAATTGCGTGTAATGTAGACAATACGATTGTTCTATGAACAAAGGATTGTTGTTTTCTCCCTAGTAGCAACAGCACATCTAGTACCTTAGAGATTTCATCACTTCCCAGTTACGGAGGCATGAACCCACTATCGAGCATAAATACTAACTCTTGGAGTTGCTAGCATCTACTTGGCCAAGATAGCTACTAACAACGGAAAGCATGCAAGATCACAAATAACAAAGACATGATAGAATCAATAATCAATCTGAAATAGCATCTCAATATCCATCGGATCCCCGCAAACACAACATGTAGATCTACAAATAGATGATCTTGATCATGAACGGAGTTCACAAGATCTAGACATGAAAGCACAAAGGAGGAGAACCAGCCATCTAGCTACTACATGGATCCATAGTCCAAGGATGAACTACTCACGCATCACACCGGAGGCTTGCATGGTGATGAAGAAGGCCTCGTGGTGAATTCCCTCTCCGTGGTCTTTGGGAAGAGCTTTAGATCCCTCCCGATCTAGGGATGGAGATGATGGCGGCTACAGACTCTTTCGTGGATTTTTGATCGGGTGCTTAGGGTTTTGTCCCGAGGTCATCTTATAGGCGGAAGGAGAGGCCGAGGGTGCCGGGTCGGCTGACCACCCACCCTTGAGCGAACTGGCCGTGTGGCCAGGTGGTGTGGCCGGCCCCCAGCCCTTCTCCGTCTCGTATTCTGGCATATGATGACTTCCGGAAAAATAGGCACTTTGGCTTTTGTCCCGTCCAATTCCGAGAATATTCATTTTCGACGCGTTCGGAACCAAAAACAGCGAGAAAAGCAGGCGGTACTTTGTGGCTCTTGTTAATAGGTTAGTCCAAGTAATCATATGAAAAGTACTCCAAAGTGTGGACAAAACACAAGAAAGTGGATAAAACCAAGCATGGAACATCAAAAATTATAGATACATTTGCAATGTATCAACATCCCCAAGCTTAACTCCTGCTCATCCTCGAGTAGGTAAGTGATAAAAAGAAAGAATAATTTTTGAGGTGACATGCACCATCAAAGACTTGATCAAAGTATTTGTAAAACATTCAAAGCTGGGATCATAGTACTTTAATCGTAACATGAAAGACAAAGTTCTAGCAATAAGACAAAGAAACTATGATGCAACATGAAAAGGCACAAAAAAGATTCATGAATAACAATGCTTTGCAAGACGTTTGTTTATTTCACATAAAGAAAACATAGCATAATAGTATTCAGCTTGTCCCTCATAGAGTAGCAAATATAAATGCATATGACACCTTCAAAGTTCATCAGAGTGACTAGATACAAATAGTTTAAAACAAACAATATCAAGTTATGCATCAATCAACTAGTCTTGGGACAATGCACATAGAACTAAGAATGGACACTATGCTCTCAAAGTAAGTGCATAAAGATAGAAGGTGGAGACTCAATATAATGGTGGAAGAAGGGCCTTCATAGAAGGAAGCAGAGATTCAAGTTTCATAAAGGGCTTCCAAAAATTATGGTACTTATAGCTTCCAGCTCTCATTGCCCCTATCATAAGCATCTTGAAGTGATTAAGGTTAATGTGAACAAACTATGGTGTACATGCTTGACGAAGAATAAGTTAGAAATCTCATGTCCCTTGTATATGAGGGCCGCTCCTCATGCTACTCAAGTTTATTCACCGGTAAGTTCTTGTCATCATAAGTACATGTGTATCATAGAGAACCGCCAACGGGGTAACCCTTGCCCGATGATATGGAAGAATCCCCATATCAAAATGACAAGGCAAGCAGACAACGAGCATCTCAGCAATCTTCTTATTTACCATGGGAATATGGTGCTTTTTTCTCTCTTTCATATTTTCATAATCTCTTTTTTCTTTTTCTTTTTTTCTCAATATAGGACTCTTTTTTAATAAGAAGAATGCTTCATAGACAGCTCATTATGGTTACGCTGCAGGTTTCCACCATGTCAGAATGCATTAGACCAGCGCCCAGCGCTTTCTAACACATATACATAACTCCATGGACTTACAAGCTCCCCTTTCATTTCACACTGACGACATCCATATACAAAAGAGCATGATATCAACTAGGTACAAGTACCAAGTGCAATGTTGAAACCGTTCCCCATGACAACATGGTTCTGCTAATTCCCAACAAACAAGTGCAAGCATATACAACATAGACGACACAATGGTTCAAGTTTATTAAGGGCAAAAAAAGTAAAGTGTGCCATCAAGTTCGTGAGAGCTTTAATCACTAGTTTTCTCATAACAAGTTTAATTTGGAAGGTAAACAAAAGCATGAATATACTTGGAATAGCATAAGCTACTAGGTAGGTATGGTGGACTCTTTGGAATAACTTGGTTTAAGGAGTTGGATGCATGAGTGATGGCTTTGTGTATGGCGCCAGAAAAATGCTGGAGCGGTGTTGATGTAAAGCTCGTTGGGAACCCCAAGAAGAAGGTATGATGAGCACAGCAGCAAGTTTCTCTCAGTATGAAACCAATGTTTAATCGAACCAGTAGGAGCAAGGAAACACCCCAAAGGTGTTACTTGCTGAGCTTTGGCAGGGCGCACTATCGGTGCTAGTAGCAACGTGGAGACTTGCACAACACAACCACAGAACTTTGTCCCCAACTTGCGATGAGGTTGTCAATCTCACCGTCTTTTGCGGAAAAAAAAGGATTAAACGTATCGAATGGAAAGAAGTAATAGTTTGTAGAAGGTAAACACAAAGCAGTAATAGTTTATAGATTGTATGTCAAGAAAAGGACCAGTATCCATAGTTCACTAGAGGTGGCTCTCCTTAAGATAGATAACATGCTGGGTGAACAAATTACAGCGGGGCAATTCACAAACATCGAGAAAGCAATACATGCATATACTAATCATCTTAACTCCTTTGAGACTTGATTGGGCATTACAACATTATACATAGACCGCCATCCAACTGCATCTATGACTAATAATCCACCTTCAGGTTATCATCCGAACCCCCTCCAATATTAAGTTTCAAGCAACAGATTATTGCTTTACGAATTGCGTGTAAAGTAAACAATACGATTGTTCTATGAACAAAGGATTGTTGTTTTCTCCCTAGTAGCAGCAACACATCTAGTACCTTAGAGATTTCTGTCACTTCCCCAGATTACAAGAGGCATGAACCCACTATCAAGCATAAATACTAACTCTTGGAGTTGCTAGAATCTACTTGGCCAAGATAGCTACTAACAACGGAAAGCATGCAAGATCACAAATAACAAAGACATGATAGAATCAATAATCAATCTGAAATAGCATCTCAATATCCATCGGATCCCCGCAAACACAACATGTAGAATTACAAATAGATGATCTTGATCATGAACAAAGCTCACAAGATCTAGACATGAAAGCACAAAGGAGGAGAACCAGCCATCTAGCTACTACATGGATCCATAGTCCAAGGATGAACTACTCACGCATCACACCGGAGGCTTGCATGGTGATGAAGAAGGCCTCCAGGGTGAATTCCCCTCTCCGGCGGTCTTGGGAAGATCTTGAGATCCCTCCCGATCTAGGGATGGAGATGATGGCGCTCTGACTCTTCGTGGATTTTTGATCGGTGCCTTAGGGTTTTCGTCCGAGGGCATCTTATAGGCGGAAGGAGAGGCCGAGGGGTGCTAGGGTCGGCCGGACCACCTGGCCTGGGCCAGGCCTGGCCGTGACCAGTGGTGGTGGCTGGCCCCAGCCCTTCTCCGTCTCGTATTCTGGCATATGATGACTTCCGGAAAAATAGGCTTTGGCTTTTGTCCCGTCCAATTCCGAGAATATTCATTTTCTGACTTTCCTGGAACCAAAAACAGCAGAAAACAGGCAGCTGGAACTATGGCTTTTGTTAATAGGTTAGTCCAAGAAATCATATGAAAAGTACTCCAAAGTTGGAACAAAACACAAGAAAGTGGATAAAACCAAGCATGGAACATCAAAAGTTATAGATACATTTGCAATGTATCAATGAGTGGAACTCATACTTGGTTGTGGAGGCTAGCAAAAGACTGGGAGCGACAAACTAAGAGAGCAATAATGGCCATAATCATGCAGAGCGACAAAACATCATTGATCAAAGCATAAATTGATACTACAAGTTGAAAACTAAATGATCATAAAGGCTATGGTGACTCGAGATAGTCATAACATGGTGTGAGCATGCGCCAAGTCAACCCAAATAGAGCATCAAAGGAGAATACCACTATACTATTCTTTAATATGCTAAAACAACGCATGATTCATCCAATGCACATTAAGAAATCTCAATTGTTTATAACAAGCCATGCTACAGCAAAGAATAAAGCATAAAGCCAAAACAATATCAAGCATGGCATGACAAAGCATAGGCCACAGTCAAAAACAAGCTCTTTTTACCACATAAGCATTAACTTTCCTACTCTTTTCCAAACCAAAGCAAACTATTTGCAAACCAATGTATGAAAGAGGGGGTCCAACCAATTTATTCAGAAAACTAAGCAAACAAAACAAATGAAAAACCAAAACGAAAAAGAAGACGCTCCAAGAACAGCACAACTGTGCATGAAACAATAAAAATGAAGCGTTTGGAAGAAACCTGGGATTTTTATTAATGAAGAAGGGGATGCCTTGGGCATCCCCAAGCTTTGACGCTTGTACTTCTTGGATATTTCTTGGGGTGACACGTGTAGCATCCCCAAGCTTGAGATTTAGTCCATCCTTCATCTCATTACTCATTCCTTCCATACACCTGAAAATTTTCCGTCATACAAAACTTCACACAATCTTTATTAGCAACATTAGTGCACTCAAGATAATAGGTCTTAAGGTTCAGTTCCAACACCAATAAACTTCCATTATAACACTAGCTACTGTAGCACTTCCCTCAAAAAGCGCAATTCCCCAAAAGAACTCAAAAAGGAACCAACAAGAAGCAAATGCAGAAAATGGCAGAAATCTGTCAAAACAGACCAGCAGGTAAAGACGATTTTTTTTAGAAGACCTTCTGTTGCTCAAATCAAAAAGTGTTTAACTAATGAAAGTTAGATAACAACCTGGGACAGAAGCACAGAACTTCACGCCTCAAAAAGACGTTCAGAGATTTTACACGAATTTTTACGGTGAAGCACAGAAATCTGTTTCAGGACAGCAACTTTCCCAATCATTACTTCTCTCTCATTAGAGGTTACTCTTGGCACAAAAAGCAAATAAAAAGGATAAGTAGCGGTTATTACTAAACTTCCAAGACTCATCTGAAACTTTTGGGTTATCTCCCAATAAGTAGTTTTGTTTAACGCCTTTAAGTTAGGCATAAGAAGCAAGAAAGAATCAAGTGTTCTCAAATGAAGAAGCATTAAGACCAAAAATTTTTCATAGGAGAAGCAAAAGAAATCTTCTCTCTCTTCTTAGGGAAGTGTTTTATACCTTTCTTGAGTGGGAGTTGATATTTAATGGTGCCTTATTTCATATCAATAATGGCACCAACAGTTCTAAGAAAAGGTCTTCCCAAAGTAATAGGACAAGAAGCATTGCATTCAACATCCAAAACATAGAAATCAACAGGGACATAGGCATTGTTAACCATAATAAGAACATCATTAAGACTCCCCATGAGTTTCTTTTTAGCATTATCATCAAGTGGGACATTCAAATAACAATCTTCAAGTGGAGGCAAATCAAGCATATCATAAATCCTTCTAGGCATAATAGAAACACTACTATCAAGATCACATAAAGCTTTGAAATCAAAGTCATTCACTTTCATATTAATGATGGGTTCCCAACCATCTTTTTGTTTTATAGGAATAGAAGCTTTATGTTTGATCTTTTCTTCTTTAATATTTACGAGAGCATCAGTAATGTGTTTTGTAAAGGCCATGTTCATAGCACTAGCATTAGGACTTTTAGCAAGCTTTTGTAGGAACTTAATAACTTCAGAGATATTGTAACCATCAAGATCAAAATCAAAATTATCATCTAAAGAAGTAGAACTATTACTAGCCTCAACACTAGTGGTGGTGATAGTAGAAACACTAATGTTTCTAGCAATTTCATCTTCTCTTTCCCATTTAGCATGTAAT
This sequence comes from Avena insularis, assembly GCA_023614405.1. Classification (NCBI taxonomy): domain Eukaryota; kingdom Viridiplantae; phylum Streptophyta; class Magnoliopsida; order Poales; family Poaceae; genus Avena; species Avena insularis. Next base: position 91,038,719 of record CM042686.1, read on the forward strand.
TCAGCTAATAGTCTAACATTTTCATCAATTCTTACTTGTATGGCATTAGTAGATGCAAAGGGATTATCATTAGTTTCAGGTTTAGCAGCCATTTTATTCAAACAAGATTGAGCTTCAGCCAAAGATGCTATATTTCTTTCAGCATTAGAGAGTTTTTCCTCAATAGTTTTATTGAAAGCAGTTTGTTTACTAATAAAGTCTTTAAGCATAACTTCAAGTTCAGAGGGAGCACTCCTATTATTGTTGTAGGAATTTCCATAAGCATTACCATTGTTGGGAGGATATGTCTTATAATTGTTGTTACCATAAGCATTGTTGCGAAAATTATTATTTCTTATAAAGTTCACATCAACTTGCTCTTCTTGAGCAACCAAAGAGGCTAAAGGAACATTATTTGGATCAATATGGGCTTTCCCATTAACAAGCATAGACATAAGAACATCAATCTTATCACTCACGGAGGAGGTTTCCTCAATAGAATTTACCTTCTTACCTTGTGGAGTTCTTTCAGTATGCCATTCAGAGTAGTTAACCATCATATTATCCAGAAGCTTTGTTGTAGCACCCAAAGTAATGGTCATAAAGGTACCTCCAGCAGTAGAGTCCAATAGGTTCCTTGAAAAATAGTTCAATCCTGCATAAAAGGTTTGGATGATCGTCCAAGCCGTCAGTCCATGAGTGGGACAATTCTTTACCAAATATTTCATTTTTTCCCAAGCTTGAGCAACATGTTCATTATCAGATTGTTTAAACTTCATTATTTCACTTCTCATAGATATAATCTTAGCAGGAGGATAGTATTTTCCAATGAAAGCATCTTTGCATTTAATCCAAGAATCAATACTATTCCTAGTTAGGGAATTTAACCATTCTTTAGCTTTTCCTCTCAAGGAGAAAGGAAACAATTTAAGCTTAATAATATCTCCATCTATATCCTTATGCTTTTGCATCTCACAAAGTTCAACAAAGTTATTTAGATGGGCAGCAGCATCTTCATTACCAATACCAGAAAATTGTTCTCTCATAACAAGATTGAGTAAAGCAGGTTTTATTTCAAAGAAAGTAGCTTCAGGAACAGGTGGAGCAATAGGTGTGCTCATAAAATCATTGTTGTTGGTGCTAGTGAAGTCACACAACTTAGTGTTTTGAAGAGTAGTCATGTTTTTGTGTTTTTGATAAAGAAAGCAAACTTGTAAAACTAATTTTGTGTGTTTTTGATAAAGAAATAAGCAAATAAAGGAAAAAGAAACTAAGCAAAACAAAAATAACAAAGTAAAGAGATTGGTTATGAGGGACTCCCCTTGTGAAGATGTCCTTGACTCCCCGGCAACGGCGCCACAAAATATGCTTGATGGCCCAAAATATATCGAGCTCGTTGGGGAACCCCAAGAGGAAGGTATGATGAGCACAGCAACAAGTTTTCCCTCAGTATGAAACCAAGGTTATCAATCCAGTAGGAGCAAGGAAACACCCCAAAAGGTGTAGCTAGCTGAACGATGGCGGGGGCTACGATACCGTGCAAAGAAGAACGTGGAGACCTACACAACACAACCACAGAACTATGTCCCCAACTTGCGATGAGGTTGTCAATCTCACCGGCTTTGCTGAAAACAAAGGATTAAACGTATCGAATGGAAGGAAGTAATAGTTTGCAGAAAGTAAACACAATGCAGTAAACAGTTTATAGATTGTATGTAAAAGAAAAGGACCGGGATCCATAGTTCACTAGAGGTCGCTCTCCTTAAGATAGATAACATGCTGGGTGAACAAATTACAGCGGGGCAATTGACAAACATCGAGAAAGAAATACATGCATATACTAATCATCTTGACTGCTTTGAGATTCGATTGGGCATTACAACATTATACATAGACCGCCATCCAACTACATCTATGTCCAATAATCCACCTTTAGGTTATCATCCGAACTCCCTCCAGTATTAAGTTGCAAGCAACAGATTATTGCTTTACGAATTGCATGTAATGTAAACAATATGATTGTTCTATGAACAAAGGATTGTTGTTTTCTCCCTAGTAGCAACAACACATCTAGTACCTTAGAGATTTCTGTCACTTCTCCAGATTACTAGAGGCATGAACCCACTATCGAGCATAAATACTAACTCTTGGAGTTTCTAGCATCTACTTGGCCAAGATAGCTACTAACAACGGAAAGCATGCAAGATCACAAATAACAAAAACATGATAGTATCAATAATCAATCTGAAATAGCATCTCAATATCCATCGGATCCCCACAAACACAACATGCAGAATTACAAATAGATGATCTTGATCATGAACGGAGCTCACAAGATCTAGACATGAAAGCACAAAGGAGGAGAACCAGCCATCTAGCTACTACATGGATCCGTAGTCCAAGGATGAACTATTCACGCATCACACCGGAGGCTTGCATGGTGATGAAGAAGGCCTCCAGGGTGAATTCCCCTCTCTGGCAGGGTGCTGGGAAGAGCTTCAGATCCCTCCCGATCTAGGGATGGAGATGACTCTGAGACTCTTTCGTGGATTTTTGATCGGGTACTTAGGGTTTTCGTCCCGAGGGCATCTTATAGGCGGAAGGAGAGGCCGAGAGGGTGCTGGGGTCGGCCATACCACCCCTTGGCGTGGGCCAGGCCTGGTCGCGCGGCCAGGTGGTGTGGCCGGCCCCTAGCCCTACTCCGTCTCGTATTCTGGCATCTGATGACTTCCGGAAAAATAGGCACTTTGGCTTTTGTCCCGTCCAATTCCGAGAATATTCATTTTCTGACTTTCTTGGAACCAAAAACAGCAGAAAAATGCAGGCACTGTGGCTCTTGTTAATAGGTTAGTCCAAGAAATCATATGAAAAGTACTCCAAAGTGTGGACAAAACACAAGAAAGTGGATAAAACCAAGCATGGAACATCAAAAATTATAGATACATTTGCAATGTATCACTATACTAGTACTACTCTGCATCCAAAATCCAACCTCCAGTACACATACGTTTGTGGTATGTTGTGAAAGTGGGATAAAAAAATCTGAGGTTGTAGAATGGTCAATTTGGAATTCTCCCTAGCGATGGATGCATATTGAGTAATACAGGCCCTGGGTCTGAGAAGTTTGAAGGTACACCACCATGGAATGCTTTTCCTTGTGCATGATGCCAGGCACCGCCCTGCTCCTAGGAGTGAAGGAATTGCGCACTGCACCCTCCCAAAACCCAGCCTCTGGTGACAGGTGATAGACGGTGAACTACAAATTGTACAAGGGCGACGAGCACCCGTCCGGCCTGACTCACACGCTGGATACGATGATGTCGCCCCACTCGAGCATGTCAAATTGCACAGCGAACACCGTACCATCATCCCCAGATCCAATGTTCTCTAGTCTTGATGAGCGCGGTGCCGACAGCGGCTGAGAGATGAACCTAGGATTTCTAAAGGAAGTATGAATCAGCGGACTAAATTGCAGCATGCTAAATATACATATAAGAAGTTCTCAGGCGCCTGAGATCTAGGCACTCCCAAGGGAAATGCTAGATCATCTCTAGCGTTTGATCTAAACAAACTTGAACGACAGATCATCATCAGAATCATGATGGTCATATTTGCCATCTCCCACATTAAGGATAAAAAATGAGTAATCCAGTGTGAACCTATCATGTTTCTTAATCTGGAAATTACGGTAATCTTCAGTAATACTGACAGAGGCCGGCGAAGCGCTGCTCTTCGGCTCGAAAAATAGGCTATCTTCGGCGAACTCCTCCAGGTCCTCTCCAATCATTGAAGGTTTATAAAAGTGCAGCTCCACCATCTACCGTGGAAGCAAGCACGCCACCGACCTGATGCACTGGACGGATACGGAGAGGACATAGTTGAGCATGTCAAATCGCACGGCAAACAATGTACCATCGTCCCCGAATACGACGGTCTCTACTCTCCATGAGCTAGGTGCTAGCAAAGGCTGAGAGATGTACCTATGTTCCTCGATGTATTGGAAACTCTGCACTTCAATTGAGTGGGATTTTTCGAGCTGAGCGAGGAGCGTTGTGGGCAGGGCGACGAACTTGCAGCCAGGCTCAGTGCAGTTGCACGGGTCATGCGGGCACGCCATCTTGTGGTTGAGGAAGTCGTGGAAGGCGACCAATGTCCCACAGCCATCATTGGGGCATCTGCTACCTTTTCCGCTGACGACTTCAAGGCGCAACTCCTTGGAGCATTCGGCCAGCCGGACGGCGCTGGTGTCATCGTTGACCTTTCCATATGCATAGCGATTTCTCTAAAGGTGTCATCGTTGACCTTTCTCCAGCCACCGTATCGAATATTGTGCATCGAATCTGACATTATGTCTAGATGGACTGGGGCAAGGGCGGATTCAAATATGATTGTTGGGGTTTCTTGGAGGAGAGTGATGGAGGCCTACAAGAACCGATGCAACGGGCAAGAAATGGCTGGAAAATTTAGGAAGTGCGGCGCTCGAGAGGATCCAAAATGCGGCTAGGCAGCGTTAGCGAATGGGGATTATCGGAGATGGGGAAGATGGGAGGCTCTTTGAATGAGGGGTGTTAATTTTGCGTGTTCCCTCGTCGGTCTTCTGCAGTGGATCGAGGACACCTGCTGGAGTTATAGCTAGAGTGCTAGACTAGCAAGCCGTCATGTCCTAGCTCAGTATTGTATCGTCTCATCATGTAGAATGTGTTGCAGGATAGGACGTGAACCCACATTTTCCCCTTCCTGCTAGATAGCGTGCACCGTAGAATTGCTTTTCTCGCACACAAAGGATTTGAAGCCACATGCCGAAATAAAAGGACATAAATCCTCAAGCCAGCTCGCCCAACTCTAATAAATAGGACTACAAAAAACTATAATAATAGGTGAAGCTTAAAAATAATTATAATTTTGAGCCACGTCCATAGAATATCCGTTGTATATTTGGTTCTTATACTTTTTATCATGTAGTAGTAATCAACCTATTAGCTACCTAATAGTACTCACCATGCTCTAGAGAAATGACGAAGAACATTCTAGAATTATTGAGAAGTGTGTTTTGAGGTTTGTGCATATTGATGTCTACACACGCTCCTATTCTTGTAGACAGTGTTGGGCCTCCAAGTGCAGAGGTTTGTAGAACAATACCAAGTTTCCCTTAAGTGGATCACCTAAGGTTTATCGAACTCAGGGAGGAAGTGGTCAAAAGTATCCCTCTCAAGCAACTCTGCAATCAAGATATAAGAAGTCTCTTGTGTCCCCAACACACCAAATACACTTGTCAGGTGTACAGGTGCACTACTTAAGCAAAGAGATGGTGAAATACAAGTAATATGGATGATTATAAGTGGTAATTGCAATATGAAATAAGAGTGGCAGCAAGCAAACATGTAATAGGACTGATTTTAAATGGTGTTTCAATGCTTAGAAACAAGGCCTAGGGATCATACTTTCACTAGTGGACACTCTCATATAAATATCTTCTCTTCATGAACTACTCTATGGTTGGACGATGTAGGGCTATAACAGCACACCTTAAAGTTCGCATTCCCCATCTAGATAACCCCTCACTGTCACCTTGAGCGCTACATGGTTCCAACAAACACCACAATCTCATAGAGACATCCAACTCAAATTATACTCATGATAAGTATTTATATAACCTTAGCCTAAGTGCCACACAGTGTGCACACTGACAACTTCACACACGTGGGGATATCAGAGATTAATTAAAGCACTTGAGTAGCAGAATAGATCTATAGATTACAAAGCTCATGATCTCAATAAGATTATGCATAGAGAGAGAGATGAACACATAGCTACTTGTAGAGCCCTTAGGCTCGAGAGAGAACTACTCCCTCCTCATCATGGGAATCAGCAACGACGATGGAGATGGCGGTGGAGTCGATGGAGATGCCTTCGGGGGCACTTCCCCGTCCTGGCAGGGTGCCAGAACAGAGACTTCTATCCCTCGAATCTCCTCTTTGGTGGCCGCGGCGCTACGGAACTTTTCGTGGGATTCTGATCTGGTGTTTAGGGTTTTCGTCTCGGGGGGCTTTTATAGGCGAAGAGGCAAGGTCGGTGGGCACCCGAGGCGGCCTCACCACCCCCTGGCGCGGCCTGGCCTGGCCAGCGCCACCAGGTGGTGTGGAGCCCTCGTGGCCCCTCTCCGTCTCGTCTTCTGGCTCCATGAGTCTTTTGGTAAAATAGGACCTTTGGCTTTTGTCCCGTCCAATTCCGAGAATATTCCTTTACGAGCTTTTCTGAAACCAAAAACAGCAGAAAACAAGCAGCTGGCACTGCGGCATCTTGTCAATAGGTTAGTTCCAGAAAATGCATAAAAGTATCTCAAAATGTAAACAAAACATAAGTAGTTGATATAAAACAAGCATGGAACATCAAAATTTATAGATACGTTTACGACGTATCAACATCCTGAAGCTTAACCCCTGCTCGTCCTCGAGTAGGTAAGTGATAAAAAAAATTTTTTGAGGTGTCATACGTCATCATGACTTTGATCAAGGTATTTGTAAAACATTGATAGCTGGGATCATAGTACTTTAACATAGCATGAAAGATATAGTTCTAACAATAAGACATAGCAACTATGTTGTAACATGAAAAGCTACAAACAAAAGATTCATGAATAACAATGCTTTGAAAGACGTTTGTTTGTTTGGCATATAGAAAACATAATGAGAATGGTATTCAGCTTGTCCCTCATGGTATAGAAAAAAAATAAATGCATAGGACACCTTCAAATTTCATAGGGGTGACTACATACAAATATTTTAAGAACAAGCAATATCAAAGTTATGAATCAATCAACAAGTTTTGGGACAATGCACATTAAACTAAGAATGACCACTATGCTCTCTTAATAGGGGCATAAAGATAGAAGATGGAGACTCAACATAAAAGTAAAAGAAAGGCCCTTCATAGAAGGAAGCAGGGATTCAAGTTTCATAAAGAGCTTCCAAAAATTATGGAACTTATTAGCTTTCATCTCTCATTGCCCCTATCATAAGCATCAGTAGGTGATTACGGTTAAAGTGAACAAATATGAGGATATGCTTGACAAGTTATAAGTTGAAAATCTCATGCCCCTTGCTTACGAGTACCGGACCTCATGCTACTCAACTTTAGTCACAAGTAAGTTCTTGTCATTGTAAGTAGATGTGTATCATAGAGAACCAACAATGGGGTACCCCTTTCCCCATGATACAGGAGCTTTCCCATATCAAAATGACAAGGCAACAGACAATGAGCATCTCAACGATCCTTTTATTTCCTATTTGCATAGGTTTTTATTTCCTATTTGCATAGGTTTTTTTATTTCCTATTTGCATAGGTTTTTTTATTGAGGATGCTTCACAGATTGCTCACTATGGTTATGCTGCAAGTTTCCACCATGATTAGGCATGGCTTAGGCTAGCCGCCCAGGCATTTCTCTCACACATATACAAACTCCATGAGCTTAAAAGCTCCCCTTTTATTTCACACCACCGGGATCCATAAGCAAAAGAACATGATATCAACTAAATAAAGTGACATGTTGAAAGCATTCCCCATGATAACATGGTTCTGCTAATTCACAACTTACAAAGAGCAAGCATATACGCAACATAGATGGGCACAATGGTTCAAGTTTATTAAGTGCAAGAAAGTAAAGTGTGCCATCAAGTCTGTGAGAGCTTTAATCACTAATTTTCACATAACAAGTTTAATTCGGAAGGTAGATAAAAACATGAATATACTTGGAATAGCAATAATGCTAATAGGTTTGTATGGTGGACTCTTTGGAATAACTTGGTTTTATTTGGAGTTGGATGCATGAGTGGAACTCATACTTGGTACATGTGGAGGCTAGCAAAAGACTGGGAGCGACCAACTAAGAGAGCAATAATGGCTATAATCATGCAAAGTGACAAAACATTATTAATTAAAGCATAAAGTGATATTACAAGTCAAAAAACTAAATGATCGTAGAGGCTAAGGTGACTGATACATAGTCTTAACATGGTGTAAGCATGTGCCAAGTCAACCCAAATAAAGCATCGAAGGAGAATACCACAATATTATGCTTTTGTATGCTAAAACAACGCATGATTCTTTCAAGGCACATTAAGCAATCTCAATTATTTGTAACAAGTCATGCTATAACAATAATTACTAAGCATAAAATCAAAGAAATATCAAACATGACATGATAATGTCTAGGCCATAGTCAAAACAAAACTCCTTTTGTACCACTTACAAGTATGAAACTTCCTACTCTTTTCCAACACCAATCGAAAACTAAAGCTAAACGCAGTGCTAGCAAAGGAGAACACTCATAGAACAATAAGAGTGAAAACTAGAGTGTTCTAGGCAATGAATAACGGGGTGTCTCTCTCTCTAAAATAAGTGTGTTGGGATCCAACCAACTTATTTAAGAAAACCAAACAAAATAAAACTAAAAACAAAGAGAAGACGCTCCAAGAACAACACAATTGTGCATAAAACAATAAAAATGAAGTGTTTGGAAGAAAACCTGAGATTTTTATTGATGAAGAATAGGATGCCTTGGGCATCCCCAAGCTTTGAAGCTTGTACTTCTTGAATATTTCTTGGGGTGACACGGGTTTAGTTTCAACACAAGTAAAACTTTAATTAAAACACAAGCTATTGTAGCAATTCCTTCTAAAAGCTCAAATGATCAAAGATAACTCAAAGAGAAAGAGATTAAGAGGCAAATGCAAATAATGGCAGAAATCTGTCGAAATAGACCAGTAGGTAAAAACCATTTTTTTCGAAGACCTTATGTTTATCAAGTCAAAAAGCGTTGAACTAACGAAAGTTAGATAACAACCTGGGTCAAAATCACAAAAAATTACAGCTCAATCCGACGTTCAGAGCTTTTTCACGAATTTTTACAGTGAAGCACAAAAATCTGTTTCAGGACAACAACTTTCCCAAGTCTTACTTCTCTCTCATTAGAGGTTATTCTTGGCACAAAAACCACATAAAAAGTATAAGGAGAGGTTATTACAGATGTAATAACTTCCAAGACTCAACAAAAGAAAAACCTACTGAATAGAAATTTGGGTTATCTCCAAATAAGTGATTTTCTTTAACGCCTTTAAGATAGGCATGATAATTTCGATCATACTCACATAAGAAATATGAATTGAAGTAAAAGAGAGCATCAAGAAGAAAATTTGGAACAAATTTATGTCTAACCCACTTCCTACGAAAAATAATCTTGTAAAGAAACAAGTCATGAAAGCATAAAGCAACAAGCATAGGAAAGAAAAACAAGTGCAACTTCAAAATTTTCAACATAGGGGAAACTTAATATTGTTGAGATACATAAAACCATGTTTCCCTCTCTCACAATAACTTTCAGTAGCATCATGAATAAAATTAACAATATAACTATCACATAAAACATTCTTATCATGAGCCACATGCATAAAAGAATTAATACTCCCCACATAAACATAGTCATTCTTATTAATTGTAGTGGGAGCAAATTCAACAAAATAACTATCATTATTATTCTCATCACTATAATCATCAAATATAGGAGGCATATTGTAATCAGAATTAATTTTCTCCTCAATAGTAGGTGCACTGAAAATACCATATTCATCATTGTAATCATCATATATTGGAGGCATAGTATCATCAAAGTAAATTTTCTCCTGCGTGCTTGGGGGACTAAAAAGATCATTTTCATAAAAACTAGCTTCCCAAAGCTTAGAATTTTCCATAGCATTAGTAACAAAGGTGTTAAAAAGATTCATACTAATAACATTGCTATTAGCATGCAAAGAGAGTTCCATGGGTTTTTTAATTTCCTTTTCAAACCATTTATGTTCTACCTCGGGAAAATACTAATAAGCTCTCTAATTTTGTTGTTGTTTCCATTAAGCCTAACTAGTGAAAATAAAAACAAGAGACAAAAAGATATAATTGCAGAATCTAAAGGAAATAACTTCGAGCACTCACACACCAGCAATAGTACTAGAAGATAGCTTAGTAGCCAGAGGATGTGAGTACCTTTTACCTTACATCCCTGGCAACGGCGCCAGAAGATAGCTTGATGTCTACACACGCTCCTATTCTTGTAGAACTCAGGGAGGAAGTGGTCAAAGGTATCCCTCTCAAGCAAATCTGCAATCAAGATACAAGAAGTCTCTTGTGTCCCCAACACACCCAATACACTTGTCAGGTGTACAGGTGCACTAGCTCAGCGAAGAGATGGTAAAATACAAGTAATATGGATGATTATAAGTGGTAATTGCAATCTAAAATAAGAGTGGCAGCAAGCAAACATGTAACATGACTGATTGTAAATGGTGTTTCAATGCTTAGAAACAAGGCCTAGGGATCATACTTTCACTAGTGGACACTCTCATATAAATATCTTCTCTTCATGATGCTACCCTGAACTACTCTCCGGTTGGACGATGTAGGGCTATAATAGCACACCTTAAAGTTCGCATTCCCCATCTAGATAACCCCTCACTATCACCTTGAGCGCTAGATGGTTCCAACAAACACCACAATCTCATAGAGACATCCAACTCATATTATACTCGTGATAAGTATTTATATAACCTTAGCCTAAGTGCCACACGGTGTGCACACTGTCAACTTCACACACGTGGGGATAGCAGAGATTAATTAAAGCACTTGAGTAGAAGAATAGATCTATAGATTACAGAGCTCATGATCTCAATAAGATCATGCATAGAGAGAGAGATGAACACATAGCTACTTGTAGAGCCCTTAGGCTCGAGAGATAACTAATCCCTCCTTATCATGGGAATCAGCAACGACGATGGAGATGGCAGTGGACTCGATGGAGATGGCTCCGGGGGCACTTCCCCATCCCGGCAGGGTGTCGGAACAGAGACTTCTGTCCCCTGAATCTCCTCTTTGGTGGCGGCGGCTCTGCGGAACTTTTCGTGGGATTCTGATCTAGTGTTTAGGATTTTTGTCCCGAGGGGATTTTATAGGCGAAGAGGCAAGGTCGGTGGGCGTCCGAGGCGCCCACACCACCCCCTGGCGTGGCCTGGCCTGGCCCGCGCCACCAGGTGGTGTGGGCCCCTCGTGGCCCCTCTCCGTCTCGTCTTCTGACTCTGTGAGTCTTCTGGTAAAATAGGAACTTTGGCTTTTGTCCCGTCAAATTTTGAGAATATTCCTTTACGAGCTTTTCTGAAATCAAAACAGCAGAAAACAGGCAACTAGCACTATGGCATCTTGTCAATAGATTAGTTTCATAAAATGCATAAAAGTATCTCAAAATGTAGACAAAACATAAGAGAGTTGATATAAAACAAGCATGGAACATCAAAAATTATAGATACCTTTACGACGTATTACATATCTTTTAGTGTGCTAAAGACTATCAATAGTATCTTCTAGATGCTAGAATGGATAGAATTAAGGTCCAACAGTACTTTATGGACGTAGCTCGAAATTATAATTATTTTTTGGCTTCACCTATTATAATTTTGTATAAACTAGTTAAAGGCATGTGCCACACACCTATATACTGTACGAAATGTGATTTACCGAACATTAAGTTGTTATAAGCAAATAGTCTTGTTTGAGAAAAATGCATACATTAAGTCTATTAATAATAACTATCTACACATATTGAGAATACAACCTACTATGCTATAAATTTTTTGTGAGGGGGTGACATGATGGTTATAGAACATGGTGGACTTTTCTCTAGGTAGTACTCAACACGAAGCCACCTGCGCTGAACCATTTTATCTAACAGTCCAACGGTCAGGATTGGTACTATGGATCCAACTCAAAAGTGCTCCTTCATAGTAGTAGAGAAAAAATGATATGGCATATACTTCTACTATTTGATTCTCACGTGCAAGGCATGTGCAACTTACTAATAAGATATATAGCACGGATAACTTTGAACTTCGATCATCGGATATAGATTGACAGATTCCAACATTGCCAATTGTTGGATCTCTTGCAAAATCAAGAAAGAATCTATCGCGCTTACTTGTAGTTTAAATTTGACCTACTTTCTTTAAATCGACATAAAGTTATTTGAGTGCATGGGCATAGTTAGCTAATATATAGGGAAGCTTGAAACGTCCTAAGACTAGAGAATTGTAACAAAACATGTCCGTGTTTTCTGAAAATCATGTGCTGGCATTTTATTTTTTTGACTGGGGTATGTCCCGAAGGAGTGAGATGCCTTAATAATTAACACAGCTAGTGCATGTGTACATGTTACACCAAGGACCTTAAAAAGTGAAAATTGTATCCAAGTCCATACAGTTAACACAAAGAACCCTACAATCAAGCAATTAAAATTAGTAGTCAGGTCCTGCTCCTCCATCATGGAGCTGATCATGCTCTTCGTAGTAGTACCAGTAAGCTGCACATGCCTTGCACGTGAAACTCACATAATATACAGAAGCATGATATGTCATTAGTATATAACATTGTAATAGGTAAAACTTGAAATATCTATGAGTTTGAGCCACGTTTCTAAAGTATGAGTGTATATTTGGTTCTTCACTTTATATCATGTAGAAATAAACTTTTATTAGCTACATAATAATTGAAAATTCTAGAACCATGGTCTAGAGAAACAATCGAGAAGATTCTACAATGATGGATAAGTGTGTTTTGATGTTTTTGTACATATATATCTTATCTTGTCTTACCACTATATAGTGTACGGATAACTTTAAATATTGACCATTGGATCAAGACTCGCGAATCCCAACATTTCCAGCCGTTAGATCTTCTTTCCGTTCTAGCATCTAGAAGATTTTATTGATAGTCTTCATCACAATGAATGGTATGCACAAAACTCAAAACACACTTCTCCATCATTCTAGAATCTTCTACCTCGTTTCTCTAGACCATGTTACCAGAATTTTCAAGTTTTACATAGCTAATATCATTGACTTCTAAATGATATACAAAGTATAAGAACCAAAATACACCCGTACTTTATAGATATTGATCAAATTTATATTTTTGCATGCTTTACCTATTAAAATTTATATAGTGATGATATGTCAGACGTCTATTATCTGAGTCATACGTGTTGATCAAAAGGGACATGCCACACACGTATATACTGTATGAAATGTGATTTAACAAACGTTACGTTGCTATTAACCAATATTCTTGTTAGAGAAAAAATGCTTACATTAAGTCTATTAGTAATAACTATCTACTCATATTGAGAATACATCCTACTTTGCTATGAAATTTTGGGGGTGATGAAATGATGTCTCTAGAACATGTTGGAGTTTGCTCTAGGTACTATTCAACATGAATCTAGTTGATCTGAACCATTGGATCTAACAACCCAATGGTCAGGATTGTTGCTATGGATCCAATTCAAAACTGCTCCATTGTAGTAGTAGAGAGAATACCGCCTACTATGCTATGAAATTTTGGGGGTGGTGACATGATGGTTCTAGAACATGGTGGAGTTTACTCTAGGTACTATTCAACACGAATCTAGGTGCTCTGAACCATTAGATCTAACAGCCCAATGGTCAGGAATGGTGCTAAGGATCCAATTGAAAACTGCTCCATTATAATAGTAGAGATAGAGATATGATGTCGATATGGTCATCTTTTGAATAACCTTCATTCCCGATGCTTGGAAAGGAAGAGAAAAAATCGAATGTTTGAATTCTACTAATTTTTGCCGCTAATGCCCGGTTCCTTCCTTTGTACACCAACGCACACGCCGGAGACACAGCTGAGCTGCCGTACCAAGACACACATGTGCAGCACTGTGGACGAGGGAGTGCTGAGATGGATGGTGAGGCGGCGACTGAGAGCGAAAAAATAAATTTGTATTGTTTTGAGTGCACATAAGTCCTGAAATGTACTAGAGTGTGTACGTTGTAAAGGCTGTAGTACCTCATGTTAGGAACCCATCATAATTCTGCCCTGACATTGCATCGCCTTCAAGTGCCCTCTAACACTACCCTCCTGCCATGTCTCCCTTTTATTCTCCGAGCTCCTCCTGCTCTTTGGTTTTTTCCCTCATCTCACTAGTACCTCCGTCCCAAAGCTTAACGCTTCTTTTTTTTGATAAGTCAAGCTACAGAAAGTTTGACCAAACTTCTAAAAAAATATATCAAGAACTACTGTATGATATTAGTAGATAGCATGTGAATATATGTTTCATGATGTATCAAAGGGTATTTATTTCATATTGTAAATATTAACATATTTTTCTACAAACTTGGTCAAACTTTGCATAGTTTGACTTTTCAAAAAAAATAGGCCTTGAGCCTTGGATGCAGGTACTACTAGTGTTTAGTACTCTGTCCCGGAACTTAAGTCTTGATATATAGACATCATGGGTCCCTTCAGACAATGTTAGGAAATTCAAGAGGAATCTACCGCGCTTACTTGTAGTTCAAATTTGACCTAATTTCTTTAAATCGACATAAAGTTATTTAAGTGGGCATGGTTCACTAGGGAATCTTGAAATGTGCTAAGACTAGGGAATTCTAAGAAAACATGGTCCCCACTTTTTCTAAAAACCGGGTGGTGGTACTTTTTTTAACTAAGGTATGTCCCGAGGGAGCGAGATTCTTCAATTAATTAACACGGTAAGTGGATGTGTACATGTTACACCAAGGACCTCAAAAAAACGAAAAATACATCCAAGTCCATACATTTAGTACAAAGGACACTAAAATCAAATGCTTGAAATATTTGGTAACATGGTCTATAGAAACGAGGGGGAAGATTCTAGAATGATGGAGAAGTGTGTTTTGAGGTTTGTGCATGGCATTTTATTGTGATGAAGATTATCGATAGAATCTTCTGGATGCTAGAATGGAAAATAAGATCCAACAGCTAGAAGTGATTGGATTCGTGAGTCTTGATCCAACAATTAATATTCAAAGTTTTGTGTACACCATATAGTGTTAAGATAGTGGTAATGGTAAGACTAATACTTGCTTAACAAAAGAGAACATCGCACTTCTCACTTACAGCAGATTTGTTGAAGAAGATGCACGAATCTACCAGATGCAGGTACTGTATCATAAACTATATATGATGTCAATATGGTCATGACCTTGGCTATTCGGGTCAAAACCAGGAATGTTCATACACCGTACGCCAATACACATTGTGAAGCGGTGAGATCATTTTTTTGTATTCAATGGTGTCAAAACACATGTTTCTCTTTTTTTCTTAGCGCTATATAGTGTACGAATAACTTTGAATATTGACCGTTGGATCAAGACGCGAATCCCAACATTGTCAGACATTCGATCTTCATTTCCATTTTAGCATCGAGAAGATACTATTGATAGTCTTTCTTTTCTTATCTTACCACTACTAGTAAAAGGCACGTGCCACACACGTATATACTATATGAAATGTGATTTAACAAACATTAAGTTGTTATTAACCAATAGTCTTGTTAAAGATAAAAATGCATACATTAAGTCTATTGATAATATATCTACACATATTGAGAATACAATCTACTGTGCTATGAAATTTTGGGGGTGGTGACATGATGGTTCTAGAACATGGTGGAGTTTGCTCTAGGTACTATTCAACACAAATCCAGCTACTCTGAACCATTGGATCTAACAGCCCAACAATCATGATTGGTGCTTTGGATCCAATTCAAAACTGCTCCATTATCTCTAACTATTATAATGGGGCAGTTTTGAATTGGATACATAACACCAATCCTGACCATTGGGCTATAAGATGCAATGGTTCAGAGAAGCTGGATTCGTGTTGAACAGTACCTAGAGAAAAGTCCACCATGTTCTAGAACCATCATACTTTAAGTCTTGTTAGAGAAAAAAATGCATACATTAAGTCTATTAATAATAACTATCTACACATATTGAGAATACAACCTACTGTGATATGAAATTTTGGGGGTGGTTACATGATGGTTCTACAACATGCATGGTGGAGTTTGCTCTAGGTACTAGTCAACAGGAATCCAGCTACCCTAAACCATTGGATCTAACAGCCCAACGGTCAGGATTGGTGCTATGGATCCTATTCAAAACTGCTCCATTATAGTAGTAGATATATAGTGTACGAATAACTTTGAATATTGACGGTGATCATGACTCGCGAATCCCAACATTTCCAACCGTTGGATCTTCTTTTCCATTCTAGCATCTAGAAGATTCTATTGATAGTCTTCATCACAATGAATGCTATGCACAACACTCAAAACACACTTCTCCATTATTCTAGAATCTTCTCCCTCGTTTCTCTAAAACCATGTTACCAAAATTTTCAAGTTTTAGATGACTAATAATCGTTGACATCTAAATGATATACAAAGTACAAGAACGAAATATACACCCATACTTTATAGATGTTGATCAAATTTATATTTTTTCTCCTTTACCTATTACAATTTTATATAGTGATGATATGTAAGACGTCTATTATCTCAGTCTCACGTACAGGGCACGTGCAACTTACTAGTTTATATATAGTGTGCGGACAACTTTGAATATTGACCGCTGATTCATGACCCGTGAATCCCAACATTGTTGTTAGTTATTGGGTCCTCTAATCCATTCAATCATATAGAAGATACTATTGATAGTCTTAGTTATCTTATCTTACCACTTTATAATGTACGAATATCTTTGAGTATTGACCGTTGGATCAAGACTCGTGAATCCCAACACTCCTAGCCGTTGGATCTTCTTTTTTCCATTCTACCAGGTGGTGGTACTTTTTTGACTAATAAGGTATATGTCCCGAGGGAGCGATATTCTTCAATGAATTAACACGGTAAGTGGATGTGTACATGTTACACCAAGGATGTCAAAAAAATGAAAAATACATCCAAGTTCATACATTTAGCACAAAAGACCCTAAAATCAAATACTTGTAAATTTTGGTAACATGGTCTATAGAAACGAGGGGGGAGATTCAAGAATGATGGAGAAGTGTGTTTTGAGGTTTGTGCATATAGCATTTCATTGTGATGAAGACTATCAATAGAATCTTCTAGATGTTAGAATGGAAAAGAAGATCCAATGGCTGGAAATATTGGGATTCATGAGTCTTGATCCAACAATTAATATTGAAAGTTTTTCGTACACCATATAGTGTTAAAATAGTGGTAATGGTAAGACTGGTACTTCCTTAACAAAATAAAACAACGCACTCCTCACTTTCAGTGGATCTTGTTGAAGAAGATGCATGAATCTACCTGACGTGGGAACTTTATCATAAACTATACTAGTAAGTTGCATGTGCCTTGCACGTGAGACTCAGATAGTAGACGTACGACATATCATCATCACTATATAAAATTATAATTGGTAAAGCACAATAAATTATAAATTTGATCAACATCTATAAAGTATGGGTGTATATTTGGTCCTTGTACTTTGTATCATCATGTAGAAGTCAAAGATTATTAGCTACCTAACACATGAATTTTTGAAAACATGGTCTAGATAAATAAGGGAGAAGATTCTAGTATGATGGAGAAGTGTGTTTTGAGGTTTTTGCATAGCATTCATTATGCCGAAGACTATCAATAGAATCTTCCACATGCTAGAATGGAAAAGAAGATCCAACGGCTAGAAATGCTGGGATTTGCGAGTCTTGATCCAACGGTAAACATTCAAAGTTATTCGTACACTATATAGTTGTAAGATAAGATAAACATTGAATATTGACCGTTAGATCACTATATATTGTACGAATAACTTTGAATATTGACCGTTGGATCAAGACTAGCAAATCCCAACATTTCTAGCCGTTGGATCTTCTTTTCCATTCTAGCATCTAGAAGATTCTATTGATAGTCTTCATCACAATGAATGCTATGCACAAAACTCAAACACACTTCTCCATCATTCTAGAATCTTATCCCTCATTTCTCTAGACCATGTTACCAAAATTTTAAAGTTTTAGATAGCTAATAATCATTGACTTCTACATGATATGCAAAGTACAAGAATGAAATATACACCTGAGAAGATTATTCTACTCCCTCCAATCCAAATTTTTGTTCTCAGATTTGTCTAGATTCGGTTGTATCTAGTCATGTTTTAGTGCTAGATACATCCGAATCTAGACAAATCTGAGAACAATAATTTGGATCGAAGGGAGTAGAATGATGGAGTAGTGTTTTTTGAGGTTTATGCATTGCGTTCATTGTGCTAAAGACGTACTATCCATAATATATTATAGTAGATATGCTAGCTAGTAGAATGGAAAAGAAGATCCAAAGACTAGCAAAGTTGGGATTCACGAGTCTTGATCCAACGATCAATATATTCGAAGTTATTCGTACACTGTATAGTGGTAAGATAAGATAAACAATAGTATTTTCTAGAGATGATGCTACAATGGAACAGTAGATCCAATGGCTGGCAATGTCGGGATTCGCGAGTTTTGATCCAACCGATCAATATTAAAAGTTATTCGCAAAAAATATAGTTGTAAGATATGATAAGAAAGACTATCAATTGTATCTACTAAATGCCAGAATAGAAAAGAAGATCCAACTGGTTGGCAATGTTGGGATTCGCGAGTCTGGATCCAACAGTCAAAATTCTAAGTTATTCGTACACTATAGTGGGTAAAATAATGCACTATCCATAGTGTATCTTCTATTTAGATGCTAGCTGGAACGGACTAGTAAAAGGCACGTGCCACACACGTATATATTGTATGAAATGTGATTTGCCAAATATTAAGTTATTATTATTAACCAATAGTTTTGTTAGAGAAAAAAGGACATACATTAAGTCTACTAGTAAAAGGCATGAGCCACACACGTATATACTGTATGAAATGTGATTTAACAAACATCAAGTTGTTATGATTAACCAATAGTCTTGTTAGAGAAAAAAGACATACATTAAGTCAACTAGTAAAAGACATGAGCCGCACACGTATATGTTGTATGAAATGTGATTTAACAAACATTAAGTTGTTATTATCAACCAATAGTCTTGTTAGAGAAAACAAGCATACATTAATTCTATTAATAATAATTATCTACACACACTGAGAATATAGCCTACTGTGCTATGATTTTTTTTGTGTGGGGGGGGTTACATGGTGGAGTATTCTCTATGGGTACCGTTCAACACGAATCCAGCTGCTCTGATCCATTGGATCTAATAGCCCAATCGTCAGGATTGGTGCTATTAATAATAACTATCTACACATATTTAGAAAATATCCTACTCTAGTATGAAATTTAGGGGGGTGGGGTGGGGTGTTGACATGATGGTTCTAGAATATGGTGGAGTTTGCTCTAGGTACGTACTAGCTGTTCAATACGAATCCAGCTACTCTGAACCATTGGATCTAACATCCCAACGGTCAGGATTTGTGCTATGGATCCAATTCAAAACTGCTCTATTATATTAGTAGAAGAAAAGAAGATAACACTATATAGTGTACGATACAAATAACTTTAAACTTTGACCATTGGATCAAGACTCGTGAATCCCAATATTGTTAATTAACCGTTGGATCTTCTATCCATTCTACTCCCTCCGTCTAGAAATATAAGACATTTTAGCTTTATGAAACGAATGTATCTAGATGTCTTTTAGTCTATAGGACGATGATACATCCATTTTGCATCACTATTCTGTATCATAATTTACTGTTATTCATTGATATATTTCATATTAAGAGATGATACTTATGTTATTTCATCTGTTTTTGCATGGTTGATGACTTTTGGAGCATGGACCGCTGTAGTCAGGATTCTGATGGACAAGGTGTTGTTTGGAGGCAAAATTCACGAAGATCAGAAAATCCGGGAAAATACATGGAAAATTCTATTTTTCCAGAAGACGAAGATTGCTAGAAGAGGAAGTGGAGATGGGCCACGGGGGGGGGGGGGGGGTAGGGCACACCACCCCCTGGCACGAGCAACCCTACGCCGCACCCGCGGGTGGTATGGCCACCCTGGCCCACTCTAGGCTCTCCCCTCTGGCGTATATTATCCTCCTGAAACCCTAAGACTCGGGGAGCGACCACAGAAAGATTCCGCTGCCTCTGCGGGGTGGAAAACACTGAGAGAGAAAGATCTCTCCGGTAGACAGAATTCTGCCAGGGGAATTCGTTCCCGGAGAGGGGAGATCATCGCCATCAACACCACCATCAAGATGGACTTCATTGGGATCATCATAATCATCACCACCATCATCTCCACCAGCACCATCATCACCACTTCATACCGCTGTAACAATTGGGTTGAATCTTGCATAGTTCTTAGGGGAAACATTCCCGATGTTGATTACTCCTTGTAGTTGATGCTATTGAGTGAACCATTGAATTATCGTTTATGTTCAGATTGTTACATATCATTATATCATCTCTGATCTTGATCCATATGATGTCTTGTGAGTAGTTCATTTTGTTCTTGAGGACATGGGAGAAGTCATGTTGTTAGTAGTGGAATTGTGTTGAGAAAAGATTCAATGGTTTGACATTTAAGTTGTGGTGTATTTCTTCTAGTGGTGTCATGTGAACATTGACTACATGACACTTCACCTATATGGGCCTAGGGGAATGCATTGTGTATTTGGCTACTAATCGTAGGGGTTGCTGGAGTGATAGAAACCTGAACCCCCGTTAGGAAACCTTTGCACAAGGGACGTCAGGGTCTTAGAGTTTAAAGCTGTGGTTGGGTTTCTACCTTAATTACTTTCTTGTACTTGTGGATGCTTGCAAGGGGTATAATCACAAGTATGTATTAGTCCTAGGAAGGTCGGTACATTAGCACAGGTTCACCCACACAACACTGAGCAAACTAAAGAATATTAATCAACTATATGAAGCGGAAGCACTTGACGATATTCCCATGTGTCCTCAAGAACGTTTGGTCATCTTAAGTAATACAACCGGCTTGTCATTTGCTAAAGAAAGGATTGGGCCACTTGCTGCATTTATTCTTATTGTCTTTTATTTACTCGTACTTTATTTACCTGCATTATCAAAAAACCCTAAAAATCTGTTTGCTAAGTATTTACAGAGAATTCCTGCTCCAAGCCATTCGCCAACATCTTCTGCTCCTCGTTGGGTTCGACACTCTTACTTATCGAAAATACTGCGATACACCCCCTATACTTGTGGGTCATCAAGACTATTTTCTGGCGCCGTTGTCGGGGAGTGAAGCGCTATTGGAGAGTAGAACTGGTAAAGGAAACTTCTACTGTGAGTATTGCTTACTTCTGTTAGTTGCTTTATTTTCAATATGGATAATTCGCTGAGTTTCTTATTTCGTAATACTACTACCACTGCTAAGGTAGTAGATGAACCACCACCTGCAGAGAACGATACTTTTAAAATACCTACAAGAATTATTGATCGTGTTATGGATAACTATTATGTTGGAGATGGAACTGTCCATCCTGGTGATCATTTGCTCTTTATACACGAATTATGCAGGTTGTTTAAGTGTGCAGGTATTACAACAGATCAAGTCAAGAACAAGTTATTCTCATTATCACTAAAAGGAAGAGCTGAAGAATGGTCAAGCTCTTGAATGGGAAGAAATAGTACCTCTCTTTTATTCAAAGTTTTATCCTCCTAGTGAGATTCATAAAGATCGGAATCAAATATACAACTTTTGGCCTCTTGATGGAGAGAGTACAGCTCAAGCTTGGGGGAGATTGAAGTAACTAATGTTCAAATGTCCCATTCATGAGCTCCCCAACAATATTATTATCAATAACTTTTATGCAAGGCTTTCTCTTCATGATAAGGATTTATTGGATGCCTCTTGTGCTGGATCATTTACACGCATGGAAGAAGAAGCTAAATGGGATCTTCTAGACCGTATTCAAGACAATGCTGAAGCATGGGGGAATGACAAAGGAAGAAAGTCAGGTATAAATTATGATTTTGAATGCATTGAATCTTTTATGGGAACTGATGACCTTCAAAATATTAAAAATTCTTATGGTCTAGACTCTCAAGCTATTGCAACTTATTTTAAGCTTTTGCTTCCTATATTGAAGTTCCTTAAAAGAAGTGGAATAAGTATCATGAGCCATATAAACATGTTGCTAAGTGTGTTCCTGCAAGAAATACTAAAGTTTATACTGCTAATCATGTTTTACCTGAACCTTACATTGAGAAAATTCCTTTCTCGGTTAAGATAAAGGAACATTCTATGATAGCTAGTATGGTTAATGAAAGTACAAATAAAGCTGTTGAACCCGATGAACAAAATGATGAACCTATAATAGCAAATGTGAAAGACTTTGTCACTAAATATGTAGAAGAGGGACACACTATCCTTTGTAAGGATACCTCTAATATTGTTTCACAAAGTAGTGTTATGAGAGCTAGTGTCCCTGTGTTTTCTGTTAGGATAAGTGATCATTGCTACAATGGTTCTTGTGATAGCTATATCATTAAATTTATGGATGATATTGAAAGTTATTATGAGAGAGGGAAGACTGTTCTTATGCGTCTCAATAATATTAAGTTTCTTCGTTTTATGCTTAAAGTCTTTATGTTGCACATGTTTTGCCTTCCTATGCTAGCAACCCCTGGTTTCAACAACTTGTTTGCTTACGAAATTCCCTGGCATAGGAAGTGGGTTAGACTTAAACACGTATATTTTTGCTTCTTGATGCTTTCTTTTACTTCAATTCATATTCGTATGTGAGCTTCATTGAAATTATCATGCCCATCTTAACGGATATAAAGAAAGAGCTTTTTGGGAGACAACCCAATATATTTTTTCTTTCAGTTTGTTTTTGTTTCTTTGAGCCTTGGAAGTTATTACTCCGGTAATAACCTCTACTTATCATTTTTGTTTGGTTTTTGTGTCAAGATCAACCTCTAATGAGAGAGAAGTAAGATTTGGGGAAGTTGCTGTCCTGAAACAGATTTTTGTTCTTCACCGTAAAAATTCATGAGATATCTCTGTATGTCGGATTGAGATATAATTGTTTGTGCTTCTGCTCCAGGTTGTTATTTAACTTTCGTTAGTTTTGCACTTTTTGATTTGAGCAACAAAAGATTTTCAAAAAAATAATCTTTACCTCCTGGTCTGCTTTGACAGATTTTGCCACTCTTGCATTTGCTTCTTTAAATCGATTTCCTTTTTGAATTATTTTTTGTTTTCGGAAGGA
Organism: Avena insularis; assembly: GCA_023614405.1. Lineage (NCBI taxonomy): Eukaryota > Viridiplantae > Streptophyta > Magnoliopsida > Poales > Poaceae > Avena > Avena insularis. The sequence goes on from CM042686.1 coordinate 91,061,827, forward strand.
GTTGCTACAGTAGCTTATGATTTGATGGATTTCAGTTGAAATTGGACTTAAAAGGTTTATTACCTCGCTTACACTAATGTTGCTAATGAGAATTGTGTGAAGTTTTGTGTGAAAGAAATTTCCAGGTTATCGGAGAAAATGGTGTAATAAGAAAGAGAAAGGTTTCATGACTCGGGCAATATGAGTATCAAGATAAAGATATTGATGTTATTCAAGTGGTGACTCTGGAAGAATCTACTAAATGCAAAATTTAGAGACCTGCAGATTCCGTTTTCGAATAGGTAATAGTTCTGGTAAGAAAAGTTCCGCGAAAATTCTATCCAGTTATATTTTTGGAGTTTTTATCCAACAAGGAAAGCAACAAAGCGAAAGAGGTACGGAAACGGAGCCAGGGTGGATCACACCACACCCTGGCGCGGCCCCCTGGCCGCGCCAGCAGGTGGTGTGGCCGCCTCGGACTCCATCTCCGACCCGTTTTGTCCCAGTAACTTCCTTTCGTTGTAAAACTTCGTAATATATAATCCCCCGGATCTTCCGAGGTTTGTATATCGTGTTCTCGTCGTGTTTTTGTTTCGAGTTGTTTCTGCCAGGAACTATTCTTAAAATTTAGAAGCACAATGGTCTCTGCCAAGGATAAGGGGAAGGAGCCTATGGAGGAAGATCTCCAAGACCCCAGGCAGGAGAAGGAGATCAAGAGTGAAGATGAAGAGGAGGCAAAGAAAGGCCAGCATCTGCACACCGGCACTACCATTGCAAGCATTGGAGTGTTGGCAAACCCTGCCAAGATCAAAAGGACTGCACGGATGTCAACTGGAGGGAAGCCTCTGCGTCACTGTTTGTCTCCACGGTCACTTCCTCCACGCACCAAGAATCCCTTCCATACCCTTATCCATGAGCATCAGTTCTAGAATATGCCCAAGGAGAAACTACCCTCCAATTGGGATATGCCTCGTTCTACCCATGCAGGAAAAGAAGGCTTCAAGGAGGAAGAGTGGGGAAAGAATCACAAGAGCTGGAATTCGCAACCCAACATGATCATGAGCCGCATTGAGCAAAACTCGGAGTTGATTCGTACTCTCACCTTCGAGATTGAGGAATTGGGGAAACTAATCAAAAATCTCATCGAGAGAATTGTTGGAGATATGTCCAAGAGGCAATAATAAAAGTGGTTATTATTATATCTTTGTGTTTATGATGAATGTTTACATCCCATGCTATAATTGTATTATTAGAAAACACTAATACTTGTGTGTTTTGTAAACATAAAAGAGTCCCTAGTAAGCCTCTTGTTGAACTAGCTTGTTGATTAACAGATGATCATGGTTTCCTGATCATGGACATTGGATGTCATTAATAATAAGGTCATATCATTAGGAGAATGATGTGATGGACACACACCCATAGTAACTGTAGCATAAGATCAAGTCATTTAGTTCGTATTGTTACAAGCTTTCAAATGCATAGTAACCTAATCCTTCGACCATGAGGTTATGTTAATCACCATCACCGGATGGGTGCTTTGATGACATCAAACACCGCTTCATAACTGGGTGGTTATAAAGGTGTCATTGGGTATTCTAAAAGTATGTGTTGAAGCGCATGGACCAAGATTGGGATTTGTCCATCCATATGACGAATAGATATGCTCTGGGCCCTCTCGGTGGAATGTCATCTAGTTAGCTTGCAAGCGTGTGACTAGGTCATAAGGGATGGCATATCATGGAACGAGCAAAGAGTACTTATCAATAACGAGGTAGAACTAGGTATGGAGATACCAACGATCAAACCTCGGATAAGTAGAGTATCGCGTGACAAAGGGAATTGGTTTCGTATGTTAATGGTTCTATCGATCACGAAGTCATCATTGAGTATGTGGGAGCCGTTATGGATCTCCAGATCCCGCTGATGGATATTGATCGGAGAGGTGTCTCCATCATGTCTGCATATTCACGAACCGTAGGGTGACACACTTAAGGTTCGATGTTGTTTAGCTAGATATGGAATATGCGTTGGAGACCGAATGTAGTTCGGAGTCTCGGATTGGATCTGGGACATCATGAGGAGATCCGGAATTGTCCGGAGAATAAGATTCATATAATGGAGATCATTTTCTAGATTCAGAAATGTTCTGGAGTGTTTTTATGGGCATTCTAGAAGGTTTCGGAATGTTCCGGAAAGTTCCAGAAGGTTTCGTGGACTTTACTTGAAAACCAAGAAAGGAAAGGGGAAGACTTGGGGGGGAAGGAAACTCCCTCCTCCCTCTCCCTTGTGCGCCAGCCCTAGGAGGTGGGCCTAGGGGTGGGAACCCTAGGCCGCACCCCTCCCTCTATATATAGAGGGGTGGAGGCTCCACCCCCTGGCCCCTCCACTCTTGCCCTAGCCGCCTCTCTCCTCCTCCTTCGCTCTGCTCAGGCTTAGGCGAAGCCCTGCAGAATTCTATACTCCACCACCACCACCACGCCGTCGTCTCTTTGGGATTCCGTGGAGATCTACTACCTACCTCCTGCTCATTTGGAACAGGGAGAGGAAGGTCTGCATCAACTCCGCACGTGTGACCGACTGCGGAAGTGCTGCCGGAACGTGGCGCCGGAAGGATCGTCTACTCGATCTTGAGATCGGCAAGTGATCGTCTACATCAACCACGAGATCCAATCTCGCACAAGGCTTTCGGATCTACAAGGGTTAGTACAGATCTATCTTGTTGCACATGTCTAATAGATTAGATCTTGGCTTTTATCTAGATTAGATCTGGTTTTTGTTCGTTCTTGCGGTAGAATTTTTTTGTTTTCCATGCTACGAACCCATCAGTGGTATCAGAGTCGTGTCTATGCGTAGATCTGTTACACGAGTAGAACACAATGGTTTTGTGGGAGTTGGTGCTTGTGCCGTCTTTTGCTTTATGTACTTTGCATCTTGCGGTGTGGTGGGATGAAGCGGCTCGGGCTAACCTTACATGTCATCGCACATGAGACTTGCTCCACGCTTGACGTGTAACTTGCTTTGCACAAGTATCTTTGCGGGTGTCTGTCTCTCCCACCATAGTATAGATCCAATTTACACTTTGCACTTGATAACACTTGTATCAACGTTGTGGTTTCAGTTTCGTAGGTAAGATCCGTTCTTATTCGAAAGCCCCAAACCACGTAAAACATACAAAGAAAATTAGAGGCGTCTAACTTGTTTTTGCAGGGGTTTTTTGATGTGATATGGCCATCATGTGATTGTGATTATATTTGATGTATGCAATGATCCTTGTTATAATATGGCAACCGGCAGGAGCCTAATGGTTGTCTTTGATTCTGTTAAGACCTGCGTGTCTATTCATCTTGTAATATCTTTATTCCAAGTAGTTGTAATAGTTGCTAGTGATGATGGACAACCATGAAGTGGCGCCACATGACCTTGACGCAATGCTGGTGATGATGGAGATCATGTCCGTGCTTTGGAGATGGAGATCAAAGGCATAAGAAGAAAGGGCCATATCATATCACACTAATTATGTATTGCATGTGATCTTAATCCTTTATGCATCTTGTATTGCTTAGATCGCGACGGTAGCATTATAAGATGATCCCTCTCACTAAATATCAAGTAACAAAGTGTTCATCCTTAGTTGGCACCGTTGCTAAGACTCATCGTTTCGAAGCATCTCGTGATGATCGGATGTGATAGATTCTACGTGTGCATACAACGGGTGCAAGCCAGATTTGCACATGCGGAAACTAAGGTTAATCTTGACGAGCCTAGCATGTACAGACATGGTCTCGGAACACGGAATACCGAAAGGTAGAGCATGAGTCATATAAATGATATGATGAACATGAAGATTGTTCGCCGATGAAACTACATCCTCTCTCGTGAAGATCGGACTTGGTGTAGTGGACTTGATTCATGTAATCACTAAGACAATGTGAGGGATGTTGTTTTGAGTGGGAGTTCACCTAGTTAATTTAAGAATTAAGATTGAACTCAATTTATCATAAACTTAGTCTAAACTACTTGCAAATTTGTTGTAGATTATGGCGAACCTCTCCATCAATTTCAATGCCTTCCTAGAGAAAGAAAAGCTTAAGAACAATGGAAGCAACTTCACGGACTGGTTCCATGGACTAAAGATTGTCCTCAGGGCTGGTCAGTTGACCTATGTGCTCGAAGCACCGCTAGGTGACCCACCTGCAGAAGATGCCACCGATGACGTAAAGAATGTTTACGCCACTCGGAAAAATCACTACTCCACAGTTCAGTGTGCCATCCTATACGGTTTAGAAACAGAGCTTCAAAAGCGCTTTGAGCACCATGACCCGTTTGAGATCATTAAGGAGCTCAGGCTGATTTTTGAGGCTCACGCGGCCGTGGAGAGCTATGAGGCCTCCGAAAAGTTCTTTAACTGTAAGATGGAAGAGGGAAGCTCCGTTAGCGAGCACGTGCTCACCATGTCTGGGCACGCAAACAATCTCCAAGAGTTAGGGATAACGATTCCTAATGAGTTAGGGATTCACCGTGTCCTCCAATCACTGCCACCGAGTTATAAGAACTTTGTGATGAACTACAATATGCACTGCATGAACAAGACGTTGCCTGAACTATCGTCCATGCTGAAAACTGCTGAAGTGGAGATCAAGAAGGAGCACCAAGTGTTGATGGTCAATAAAACCACCAATTTCAAGAAACAGGGCAAGCCTAAGAACAAGGGAAACTTCAAGAAGGACGGCAAGAAAGCTGCACTTGCTAGAAAGCCAAGGCTGGTCCTAAGCCTGAAACTGAATGCTTCTCTGCAAGGGTGATGGTCCTTTGGGCGTAAGTACCCCAAGTACCTGGCGGATCTGAAGAACGGCAACATCAAGAAGAAAGGTATATTCGATATACATGTTATTGATGTGTATCTTACTAGTAATCGTAGTAGTGCCTGGGTATTTGATACTGGTTCGGTTGCTCATATTTGTAACTCAAAACAGGAGCTGCAGAATAAGCGAAGACTGGCGAGAGATGAGGTGATGATGCGCGTTGGAAATGGATCCAAGGTTGATGTGATCGCCGTCGGCACGCTCCCTCTACATCTACCTTCGGGATTAGTTTTAAATTTGAATAATTGTTATTTGGTGCCTGGGTTAAGCATGAACATTATATCTGGATCTTGTTTATTGCGAGACGGTTACTCTTTTAAGTCCAAGAATAAAGGTTGTTCGATTTATATGAGTAATATCTTTTATGGTAATGCACCTGAGATGAATGGTTTATTCTTACTGAATCTCGATAGTAGTGTTACTACACATGTTCACAACATAGATGCTAAACAAACAAAATTGAATGATAATTCTACATACATGTGGCACTGTCGTCTTGGTCACATTGGAGTGAAGCGTATGAAGAAACTCCATTCTGATGGACTTCTTGAATCACTTGATTTTGAATCACTTGAAAGATGCAAAGCATGTCTAATGGGAAAAATGACTAAGACTCCATTCTCTAGAATAATGGAGCGAGCTACAGACTTATTGGAAATAATACATACCGATGTGTGCGTTCCAATGAGTGTAGCATCGCGTGGTGGATATCGTTATGTTCTCACTTTCACGGATGACTTAAGTAGGTATGGGTATGTCTACTTTATGAAACATAAGTCCAAAACTTTCGAGAAGTTTAAGGAATTTCAAAGTGAAGTGGAAAATCATCGTAACAAGAAGATTAAGTTTCTGCGTTCTGACCGCGGAGGTGAATATCTAAGTTATGAGTTTGGCATGCATTTAAAGAAATGTGGAATACTTTCGCAATTGACACCACCGGGAACACCACATCGTAATGGTGTGTCCGAACGTCGTAATCGAACTCTCTTAGATATGGTTCGGTCTATGATGTCTCTTACAGATTTACCGCTATCATTTTGGGGCTATGCATTAGAGACAACCGCATTCACTTTAAATAGGGCACCATCTAAATCCGTTGAAACGACACCGTACGAATTATGGTTTGGAAAGAAACCTAAGTTGTCGTTCCTTAAAGTGGGGTTGCGAAGCATATGTAAAGAAGTTACAACCTGATAAGCTTGAACCCAAAGCGGAGAAATGCGTCTTCATAGGATAGCCTAAAGAAACAATTGGGTATACCTTCTATCATAGATCCGAAGGCAAAGTTTTCGTTGCCAAGAATAGATCCTTTCTTGAGAAGGAGTTTCTCTCGAAGGAAGTGACTGGAAGGAAAGTAGAACTCGACGAGGTTATTGAACCTTCTCTCGGAGTTGAGAGTAGCGCAGCACCGGAAGATGTTTTTGTGCCGCCTGCACCAATTAGAGAGGAAGCTAATGATGGCGATCATGAAACTTCAAACGAAGTTGCTGCTGAACCTCGCAGGTCAACGAGGGTTTGTACCACTCCTGATTGGTATGACCCTGCCTTGAACGTCATGTTGCTGGACAACACTGATGACCCTGCGACGTATGAAGAAGCTATGGTGAGCCCAGATTCCGACAAATGGCTAGAAGCCATGAAATCCGAAATGGGATCCATGTACGAAAACCAAGTGTGGACTTTGGTGGACTTACTGGATGGCCGTAAGGCTGTCGAGAACAAATGAATTTTCAAGAGAAAAACAGATGCTGATGGTAATGTTACCGTCTATAAAGCTCGACTTGTCGCGAAAGGGTTCCGACAAATTCAAGGAGTTGACTACGATGAGACATTCTCACCAGTTGCGAAGCTAAAGTCTGTGAGGATTTTGTTAGCAATTGCTGCATATTTCGATTATGAGATTTGGCAGATGGATGTCAAAACGGCGTTCCTTAATGGAGACATTGAGGAAGAGTTGTATATGGTACAACCCAAGGGTTTTGTCGATCCTAAAGAGGCTGACAAGGTATGCAAACTTCAGCGCTCCATTTATGGACTGGAGCAAGCATCCCGGAGTTGGAATCAACGTTTTGATAAAGTAATCAAAAACTTTGGATTTATACAAACTTATGGAGAAGCTTGTATTTACAAGGAAGTGCTTGGGAGCTCTGTAGCATTACAAGTACTATATGTAGATGACATATTGTTGATTGGGAATGATATAGAACTTCTTAATAGTGTCAAAGCCTATTTGAATAATAGTTTTTCAATGAAGGATCTTGGCGAAGCGGCATATATTCTAGGCATCAAGATTTATAGAGATAGATCAAGACGCCTAATAGCGCTTTCACAAAGTACATACTTGGACAAAGTTCTAAAGAAGTTTAGAATGGAAGAGAGCAAGAAAGGGTTTGTGCCCATGTTGTCAGGTAAGACCTTGAGTAAGACTCAAAGTCCAGCTACGGCAGAAGATAGAGAGAAAATGAATAATATTCCCTATGCCTTGGCCATAGGTTCTATCATGTATGCCATGCTGTGTACAAGACCGGATATAGCACATGCTGTTAGTTTGACTAGCAGATATGAAAGTGATCCTGGAATGGAGCACTGGACAGCGGCCAAGAATATCCTAAAGTACCTAAATAGGACTAAGGATATGGTTCTTTCTTATGGAGGTGATGAACAACTTGTTGTAAACAGTTACACTGATGCTAGTTGGAACACCGATCCAGATGACTCGAAGTCACAGTCTGGATATGTATTTATTTTGAATGGTGCTGTAGTGAGCTGGAGGAGTGCCAAGTAAAGCGTTGTGGCGAAATCTTCAACTGAATCAGAATACATAGCTGCTTCGGAGGCTGCACAAGAAGCCATATGGATGAAGGAGTTCATTACTGAACTTGGCGTGGTTCCTAGTGCGTTGGACCCGATGGCCATCTACTGTGACAACACAGGTGCCATAGCTAATGCACAGGAGAAAAGGTCACATAGCAAGCTGAAGCACATCAAGCTACGTTTCCATGCTATTCGCGAGTATGTCCAAGATGGTGACATAAAGATTTGCAAAGTACACACTGATCTGAATGTGGCAGATCCGTTGACTAAACCTCTCCCTAGAGCAAAGCATGACCAACACTAGAACGCCATCGGTGTTAGGTATATTACCATGTAATCTAGATTATTGACTCTAGCGCAAGTGGGAGACTGTTGGAGATATGCCCAAGAGGCAATAATAAAAGTGGTTATTATTATATCTTTGTGTTTATGATGAATGTTTACATCCCATTCTATAATTGTATTATTAGGAAACACTAATACTTGTGTGTTTTATAAACATAAAAGAGTCCCAAGTAAGCCTCTTATTGAACTAGCTTAGATGATCATGGTTTCCTGATCATGGACATTGGATGTCATTAATAACAAGGTCATATCATTAGGAGAATGATGTGATGGACACACACCCATAGTAAGTGTAGCATAAGATCAAGTCATTTAGTTCGTATTGTTACAAGCTTTCAAATGCATAGTAACCTAATCCTTCGACCATGAGGTTATGTTAATCACCATCACCGGATGGGTGCTTTGATGACATCAAACACCGCTTCGTAACTGGGTGGTTATAAAGGTGTCATTGGGTATTTTAAAAGTATGTGTTGAAGCGCATGGACCAAGATTGGGATTTGTCCATCCATATGACGGATAGATATGCTCTGGGCCCTCTCGGTGGAATGTCATCTAGTTAGCTTGCAAGCGTGTGACTAGGTCATAAGGGATGGCATATCATGGAACGAGCAAAGAGTACTTATCAGTAACAAGGTAGAACTAGGTATGGAGATACCAACGATCAAACCTCGGATAAGTAGAGTATCGTGTGAGAAAGGGAATTGGTTTCGTATGTTAATGGTTCTATCGATCACGAAGTCATCGTTGAGTATGTGGGAGACGTTATGGATCTCCAGATCCCGCTGATGGCTATTGATCGGAGAGGTGTCTCCATCATGTCTGCATATTCACGAACCGCAGGGTGACACACTTAAGGTTCGATGCTGTTTAGGTAGATATGGAATATGCGTTAGAGACCGAATGTAGTTCGGAGTGTCGAATTGGATCTGGGACATCATGAGGAGATCCGGAATTGTCCGGAGAATAAGATTCATATAATGGAGATCATTTTCTAGGTTCAGAAATGTTCTGGAGTGTTTTATGGGGATTCTAGAAGGTTTCGGAATGTTCCGAAAAGTTCCAGAAGGTTCCGTGGACTTTACTTGAAAACCAAGAAAGGAAAGGGGAAGACTTGGGGGGGAAGGAAACTCCCTCCCCCCTCTCCCTTGTGCGCCAGCCCTAGGAGGTGGGCCTAGGGGTGGGAACCCTAGGCCGCACCCCTCCCTCTATATATAGAGGGTGGGCGCCACCCCTGCCCCTCCACTCTTGCCCTAGCCGCCTCTCTCCTCCTCCTTCGCTCTGCTCAGGCTTAGGCGAAGCCCTGCAGAATTCTCTACTCCACCACCACCACCACGCCGTCGTGCTGCTGGGACTCCGTGGAGAGATCTACTACCTCCGTTGCTCGCTGGAACGAGGAGAGGAAGGTCTGCATCGGCTCCGCACGTGTGACCGACTGCGGAAGCGCTGCCGGAACACGGCGCCGGAAGGATCGTCTACTCGATCTTGAGATCGCAAGTGATCGTTTACATCAACCACGAGATCCGATCTCGCACAAGGCTTTCGGATCTACAAGGGTTAGTACAGATCTATCTCGTTGCACATGTCTAATAGATTAGATCTTGCCTTTTATCTAGATTAGATCTGGGTTTTGTTCGTTCTTGCGGTAGAATTTTTTTGTTTTCCATGCTACGAACCCACCAAGAATACCACTGATGGCTCAGTGTACGGTGCCAGAAAAGTGCTGGTGCGGTGTTGATGTAGAGCTCGTTGAGAACCCCAAGAGGAAGGTATGATGAGCACAGCAACAAGTTTCCCTCGGTTATGAAACCAAGGTTTAATCGAACCAGTAGGAGCAAGGAAACACCCCAAAGGTGTTGCTAGCTGAGCCTTGGCAGGGTGCACTACCGGTGCTAGTAGCAACGTGGAGACCTGCACGACACAACCACAGAACTTTGTCCCCAACTTGCGATGAGGTTGTCAATCTCATCGTGTTTTGCGGAAAACAAAGGATTAAACGTATCAAATGGAAAGAAGTAATAGTTTGCAGAAAGTAAACACAAAGCAGTAAACAGTTTATAGATTGTATGTAAAAGAAAGGACCGGGATCCATCGTTCACTAGAGGTGGCTCTCCTTAAGATAGATAACATGCTGGGTGAACAAATTACAGCGGGGCAATTGACAAACATCGAGAAAGCAATACATGCATATACTAATCATCTTGACTCCTTTGGAACTTGATTGGGCATTACAACATTATACATAGACCGCCATCCAACTGCATCTATGACTAATAATCCACCTTCAGGTTATCATCCGAACCCCCTCCAGTATTAAGTTGCAAGCAATAGATTATTGCTTTACGAATTGCGTGTAAAGTAAACAATATGATTGTTCTATGAACAAAGGATTGTTGTTTTCTCCCTAGTAGCAACAGCACATCTAGTACCTTAGAGATTTCTGCCACTTCCCCGGATTACCAGAGGCATGAACCCACTATCGAGCATAAATACTAACTCTTGGAGTTGCTAGCATCTACTTGGACAAGATAGCTACTAACAACGGAAAGCATGCAAGACCAAAAATAACAAAGACATGATAGAATCAATAATCAATCTGAAATAACATCTCAATATCCATCGGATCCCCGCAAACACAACATGCAGAATTACAAATAGAGGAACTTGATCATGAACGGAGCTCACAAGATCTAGACATGAAAGCACAAAGCAGGAGAACCAGCCATCTAGCTACTATATGGATCCGTAGTCCAAGGATGAACTACTCACGCATCACACCGGAGGCTTGCATGCTGATGAAGAAGGCCTCCAGGGTGAATTCCCCTCTCCCGCAGGGTGCCGGGAAGAGCTTCAGATCCCTCCCGATCTAGGGATGGAGATGACGGCGACTACAGACTCTATCGTGGATTTTTGATCGGGCACTTAGGGTTTTCGTCCCGAGGGCATCTTATAGTCGGAAGGGGAGGCCGAGGGGGTACCGGAGGAGGCCACACCACCCCCTGGCGCGGGCCAGGCTGGGCCGGATGGCCAGGTGGTGTGGTGGCCCCTGGCCCCTCTCCGTCTCGTATTCTGGCATCTGATGACTGCCGAAAAAATAGGCACTTTGGATTTTGTCCCGTCCAATTCCGAGAATATTCATTTTCTGACTTTCCTCGAACCAAAAACAGCAGAAAACAGGCAGCTGGCACTGTGGCTCTTGTTAATAGGTTAGTCCAAGAAATCATATGAAAAGTACTCAAAAGTGTGGATAAAACAAAATAAAGTGGATAAAACCAAGCATGGAACATCAAAAATTATAGATACATTTGCAATGTATCAACATCCCCAAGCTTAACTCCTGCTCGTCCTCGAGTAGGTAAGTGATAAAAAGAAAGAATAATTTTTGAGGTGACATGCACCATCAAAACTTGATCAAAGTATTTGTAAAACATTCAAAGCTGAGATCATAGTACTTCAATCATAACATGAAAGACAAAGTTCTAGCAATAAGACAGAGAAACTATGATGCAACATAAAAAGTCACAAACAAAAGATTCATGAATAACAATGCTTTGCAAGACGTTTGTTTGTTTCACATAAATAAAACATAGCACAGTAGTATTCAGCTTGTCCCTCATAGAGTAGCAAATATAAATGCATAGGACACCTTCAAAGTTCATAAGAGTGACTAGATACAAATAGTTTAAAACAAGCAATATCAAGTTATGCATCAATCAACTAGTCTTGGGACAATGCACATAGAACTAAGAATGGCCACTATGCTCTAAAAGTAGGTGCATAAAGGTAGAAGGTGGAGACTCAATATAATAGTGGAAGAAAGTCCTTTATAAAAGGAAGTAGGGATTCAAGTCTCATAAAGAGCTTCCAAAAATTATGGTAATTATAGCTTTCAGCTCTCATTGCCCCTATCATTAGCATCTTTAAGGTGATTAAGGTTAAAGTGACACAACTAAGCGGATATGCTTGACAAGTTATAAACCGAAATCTCATGCCCCTTACTTACGAAGACCGAACCTCATGCTACTCAACTTTAGTCACGAGTAAGCACTTGTCATTGTAAGTACATGTGTATCATAAAGAACCGCCAACAGGGTACCCCTTGCACATGATACGGGAGCTTTCCCACAATCAAAATGACAAGGCAAGCAGACAATGAGCATCTCAGCGATCTTTTTATTTGCTATTTGCATAGGTTTTTATTGAGGATGATTCATAGAGTGCTCATTATGGTTATGCTGCAAGTTTCCACCATGATTAGGCATGGCTTAGGCTAGCGGCCCACGCGTTTCTCTAACACACATACAAACTCCATGATCTTACAAGTTCCACTTTTATTTCACACACGGATCCGTAAGTAAGCAAAAGAACATGATATCAACGGGGTACAAAGTACAAGTGCAATGTTGAAAGCGTTCCCCATGAAACATGGTTCTGCTAATTTCAACTTATAAAGCGCAAGCATATACGCAACAAAGAAGGACCCAAGATTCAAGTTTATTAGATGTAAAAAAGTAAAGTGTGCCATCAAGTTCGTGAGAGCTTTAATCACTAGTTTTCTCATAACAAGTTAATTTGAAGGTAAACAAAAGCATGAATATACTTGGAATAGAATAAGCTAGTAGGTAGGTATGGTGGACTCTTCGGAATAACTTGGTTTAGGGAGTTGGATGCATGAGTGGAACTCATACTTGGTTGTGGAGGCTAGCAAAAGAGTGGGAGCGACAAACTAAGAGAGCAATAATGACCATAATCATGCAGAGCGACAAAACATCATTGATCAAAGCATAAAGTGATACTAAAAGTTGAAAACTAAAGGATCATAAAGGCTATGGTGACTTGGGATAGTCATAACATGGTGTGAGCATGCGCCAAGTCAACCCAAATAAAGCATCAAAGGAGAATACCACTATACTATGCTTTAATATGCTAAAACAACGCATGGTTCATCCAAGGCAAATTAAGCAATCTCAATTGTTTATAACAAGTCATGCTACAGCAAAGAATACTAAGCATAAAGCCAAAACAATATCAAGCATGGCATGACAAAGCATAGGCCACAGTCAAAATCAAGAGCTTTTTACCACATAAGCATGAACTTTCCTACTCTTTTCCAAACCAAACCAAACTATTTGCAAACCAATGTAAGAAAGAGGGGGTCCAACCAATTTATTCATAAAACTAAGAAAACTAAAGCAAACAGAAAACCAAAACGAAAACGAAAAAGAAGACGCTCCAAGAACAACACAACTGTGCATGAAACAATAAAAATGAAGCGTTTGGAAGAAACCTGGGATTTTTATTGATGAAGAAGGGGATGCCTTGGGCATCCCCAAGCTTTGACGCTTGTACTTCTTGGATATTTCTTGGGGTGACACGCATGGCATCCCCAATCTTGAGCTTTAGTCCATCCCTCATCTCATTACTCATTCCTTCCATACACCTAAAATTTTTCCTTCATACAAAACTTCACACAATCTTTATTAGTAACATTAGTGCACTCAAGATAAATAAGTCTTAAGGGTCAGTACTAACACCAAAAAACATCCATTAGAACACTATCTACTGTAGCACTTCCCTCAAAAATCTCAATTCCCCAAAAGAACTCAAAAAGGAACCAACAAGAAGCAAATGTAGAAAATGGCAGAAATCTGTCAAAACAGGCCAGCAGGTAAAGACGAATTTTTTCAAAGACCTTATGTTGCTCAAATCAAAAAGTGTTCAACTAACAAAAGTTAGATAACAACCTAGGGCAAAAGCACAAAAATTCACGCCTCTAAAAGACGTTCAGAGATTTTACACGAATGTTTATGGTGAAGCACAGAAATCTGTTTCGGGAAAGCAACTTTCCCAATCATTACTTCTCTCTCATTAGAGGTTACTCTTGGCACAAAAAGCCAATAAAAAGGATAAGGAGCGTTTATTACTGAAGTAATAACTTCCAAGACTCATCTAAAACTTTTGGTTTATCTCCCAATAAGTACTTTTCTCAATTAGGCATAAGAAGCAAGAAAAAGAATCAAGTGTTCTCAATTGAAGAAGCATTAAGACCAAATTTTAATTTCATAGGAGAAGCAAAATAAATATTCTCTCTTTTCTTAGGGAAGTGTTCTATACCTTTCTTGAGTGGGAGTTGATATTTAATGGTGCCTTATTTCATATCAATAATGGCACCAACAGTTCTAAGAAAAGGTCTTCCCAAAGTAATAGGACAAGAAGCATTGTATTCAACATCCAAAACATAGAAATCAACGGGGACATATGCATTGTTAACCATAATAAAAACATCATTAATACTCCCCATGAGTTTCTTTTTAGCATTATCATCAAGTGGGACATTCAAATAACAATCTTCAAGTGGTGGCAAATCAAGCATATCATAAATCCTTCTAGGCATAATAGAACCACTACTATCAAGATCACATAAAGCTTTGAAATCAAAGTCATTCACTTTCATATTAATGATGGGTTCCCAACCATCTTCTTGTTTTATAGGAATAGAAGCTTTATGTTTCATCTTTTCTTATTTAATCTTTATGAGAGCATCAGTAATGTGTTTGGTAAAGGCCATGTTCATAGCACTAGCATTAGGACTTTTAGCAAGCTTTTGTAGGAACTTAATAACTTCAGAGATATTGCAACCATCAAAATCAAAATCAAAATTATCATCTAAAGTAGTAGAACTATTACTAGCCTCAACATTAGTGGTGGTGATAGTAGAAACACTAATGTTTCTAGCAATTTCATCTTCTCTTTCCCACTTAGCATGCAACTTAGCTAATAGTCTAACATTTTCATCAATTCTTACTTGTATAGCATTAGTAGCTGCAAAGGGATTATCATTATTTTCAAGTTTAGTAGCCATTTTATTCAAAGAAGATTGAGCTTCATCCAAAGATGCTATATTTCTTTCAGCATTAGAGAGTTTTTCCTCAATAGTTTTATTGAAAGCAGTTTGTTTACTAATAAAGTCTTTGAGCATAACTTCAAGTTCAGAGGGTGCACTCCTATTATTGTTGTAGGAATTTCCATAAGCATTACCATTGTTGGGAGGATATGGCTTATAATTGTTGTTACCAAAATTAGTCCTATAAGCATTATTGCCAAAATTATTATTTCTTATGAAGTTCACATCAACTTGCTCTTCTTGAGCAACCAAAGAGGCTAAAGGAACATTATTAGGATCAATATGGGCTTTCCCATTAACAAGCATAGATATAATAATATCAATCTTATCACTCAAGGAGGAAGTTTCCTTAACAGAATTTACCTTCCTACCTTGTGGAGCTCTCTCAGTATGCCATTCAGAATAATTAACCATCATATTGTCCAGAAGTTTTGTTGCAGCACTCAAAGTGATGGTCATAAAGGTACCTCTAGCAATAGAGTCCAATAGGTTCTTTGAAGAATAGTTCAATCCTGCATAAAAAGTTTGGATGATCATCCAAGCAGTCAATCCATGACCGGGACAATTCTTAACCAAAGATTTCATTCTTTCCCAAGCTTGAGCAACATGCTTATTATCAGATTGTTTAAACTTCATTATTTCACTTCTCATAGATATAATCTTAGCAAGAGGATAGTATTTTCCAATGAAAGCATCTTTGCACTTATTCCAAGAATCAATAATATTCCTAGTTAAGGAATTCAACCATTCTTTAGCTTTTCCTCTCAAAGAGAAAGGAAACAATTTAAGCTTAATAATATCACCATCTATATCCCTATGCTTTTGCATCTCACCAAGTTCAACAAAGTTATTTAGATGGGAAGCAGCATCTACATTACCAATACCAGAAAATTGTTCTCTCATAACAAGATTGAGTAAAGCAGGTTTTATCTCAAAGAAAGTATCTTCAGGCACAGGTGGAGCAATAGGTGTGCTCATAAAATCATTGTTGTTGGTGCTAGTGAAGTCACACAACTTAGTGTTTTCAAGAGTAGTCATTTTTTTGGGTTTTCAAATAAGAAAGCAAACTAGTAAAACTATTTTTTTGTGTTTTTGATAATGAAACAAGCAAACAAAACAAAAAGAAACTAAGCAAAACAAAAATAACAAAGTAAAGAGATTGGTTATGAGGGACTCCTGTAACACCCTCAAATCAGCCCTATGCAAGTTTTAGCCCTTTCCGCCAAACCCGCATAGAAATGATTCAAGGACGCCCACCAGGGACTTTCGTGCCGGTGGAAAACAAAGTAATACCATTACACAACAGTCCTCGATGGGACCCAGAGAACAGATATATATACAACAGCGACTCAACGAGTCAAGAATACAGATATACAATACAAAGATCCAAATCACCTTGAAAACGTTATACGGCGTCGATGCGGACAAGATGCAAATGGGGCTAAGAGCCCTGAAGAATAACCAATGGCGTCCATAACCCTGCCCAGGCAAAGCCGGAAGGGTAACCCTGCTAACGACGTCGATCTCAAACCTGCTAAAACAAAAGGGGTGCCGACAAAGGGCAAGGGAAAAAGAGGAGCGTCAGTACTAAGGCTAGTACACGGCGAGGCTAGAATTCGGCGGATCTCTCCTACATAGGTATGGTAGGCTGAAGCGGTAGCGAAGCATGCACTAAACAATCTATAGAGACTCGATTCAACTGTCTGCTATTAGAGAGGGATAAGAACGACCTATTCAGGACCAACCTGATACTAACACCAATCATACCCATCCTGGTATTCCCCCTCGAGACCAAACGAGGAAGTCAAACCGAGGAACTCACACAGTTGGCAGTTTTATTCATTCCATTATAGTTGCAGCACTTACTAGTCAGATATAGATATCATGAGTCATCCTGATAGCGTAAGTAGTGGGCAGTTTTAGTTAACCATTCAGTGGTAGTTGCAGTACTTACTAGTCAGATACAATTAGCATGTGACATCCCAAACCTAGCAGTTGTTGGCACTTTTATTTCATTCTGTTGGAGTTGCGATACTTACTAGGCAGGTATAACAGGACACGATACACCCCATTCCACCAGTTGTTGGCACTGTTATTATCCATTCCATTATAGTGAAGCTGATTACTAGTCACATATTAAGTCAAATTTATAGCACTACTTTAGTTATGCTTGTCTATGATCGAGATATTGTGCTCCAATTCGTCCATAACCGCGGACACGGCTTTTAGAAAGATTTACCCTGCAGGGGTGCACAAATAGCAACACACACACGATCAACCTCGGAAAAACCAAATCAAAACCCAACGAGGCTTTCACGACAAAGCAATCACAGGATTCATAAAATATTTCAGGGGGCCACCCCATTAAGCTACCCGCAACAAAGTTGGCCGGCTCCGAGACAGACCCAAGGTTTGTGCCAATGGCTGTAAACGACTGGGAACCCGAAAGTGTGACTGGGCTTGTCGATACCGCGAAAACATTCCATGATCCAAAACAGTACAGGTGCTCCACGCACAATCTTAAATAAAGCAGAAACATGGTATAAGTACATGATAGTAAATAAAACCCCAAACTAGTTTGTGGTCCCAAGAAATAAGAAATGAATCAAGCTCTGGCTAAGGGGGATCCATAGGGTCTCCCGGATGTGGATAGTGCGAATAGTCAAGGAACATGTATCAAGTACTCGGGGCCTACGGGACACAAGTGGACATGAAAAACCAAATAGCATATATTACCCACCGGTGCCTCTTTCATTAGTTATCACAACAATTTAATAGTTGTAATTAAAGACATGATCATCTCCACCATAAACATCTGCCAGCATTCCAAAAACTGTGGTACTCGACAACACGAGACCACACCTGAGCAAGCAACTACGACTCACAGGGCCAGCTATCTACCAAACAACAGGTATTAGGAGGTGTCCATGGTAATATAGAGGCTGCACGGGATATAACTAGTGCACGGAAGCTAAAGCATCACGACACGGATAGCAATAGATCAACAGGAGGAAATAAAGACTATAAATGCAAAATAGGTAGAAGGGGAAGAGATGCTCGCCTGGGAAAACATAGCCGAAGGTTCATTATCCGAAGGACTTGCCGATACTCGCATCTACTCATCGGCCTAGTCCGCGAAGAAGCAAACACTAGAAGAAACACCGGATGCGATATTTAATGCTACGGCAGAAGAATCGGCATGTTCATGGTATGATGCATGGCATGGCAAAAGTGTGGTGCAATTAGGCAGTATTAAGCGGAACCGGGGTCCCGACATTTAATTAGACGGTTCAAGTTATTTAAAACCCCGCAATTTAAATGTTGTATTAACAAGACAAAACATGGCATCGGTTCGCTAAACCAATTTAAATGGAGCCAATATAAGCCTATATTTGCCCGCATATTGTCTCCATATTTAATTTAGGTGAATCGACTATTTAACCCAACCCACCAGATGACATGTATGCAAGCATGATGATTTAATGATGCGACAGGTATATGTCATATTATAAAAATAGAGGCTTAGGGTCACACATCTGGGTTCGGAAGATCTTGGGTTCCGGGGTGCGGGTGGGTCTCAGGGTTCGACGAGAACGACGAGGTTTGGATACGCGATGGAGAATTTGTCGTGTCGTGACGGAGAACTTGGGTTCCAAGCGGTCGATCTTGTCGTCGATGGCAAACTTGAATGGATCGGGTGCCGGTGGTCTTCGGGTCCGTGTAGACGGTCATGTCGTCCGGGATGAAGAACTTGGCGTTCCGTGTCGGCGATCTTGGCGGTCATCGGAAGAACTCGACGATGTCTCCATGTTGCAGTCTCGACTTCGGATCGAGGCTTCGGTGTTCCATTCGGCACCGTTGGCACTGGGAAGAACTTGTCAGGGTTCTCAGCTTCGGGATCGGGGTCTTCGGGTTCCGAAAGGAGAACATGGCGGTCTCGGCGTCTTCAGGTCCGAGAAGATCTTGTCGTCCAGGGTCTCGGCGTCCATGAAGAAGGTCATGTCGAGTTGTGGGGTTCGATCTTCGGATCTGGGAATGGTCTTGCGGTCCGTGAAGGAGTTCTTGTCGTCCCAGAACTTGTGTCGGTGGTCTTCAGGCGAAGATGACTATAGAAGATCTTGACGAATATGCATACAAATTATCGAAGCATTCTTCCAAAACTCGTAGCCGTGGAGGTCTTGACTTGGCAACAACGGCAACATTTATCCCGTAGGAAACATGGGTGTGTGTGGCTAGGGTGTGGTTGTGCCCCTGTTCATGTGCATGTGGAGCAGCGAGGCTATGCGACGCTGGTACTACCTCGTCGGCCTTGTGCAGCTCGTGGTTGTCATGCGCGGGCAGAGGCGAAGCAGGGCAACATCGACTCGGTGCAGGGCACACGCGCACGGGCGTTGAGGACAGGGACCGGCGGCACCCAAGGAGGAAGACGCCAGCGTGGAGGGGCGTCGTGGACCCGGCGGGTGGCGAGCTTGAGACGAAGGCGGGCTCGGAAGATGGCCAGAGAGGAGACGACGACGGCGTCTGGGACGCTCGAGGCGTTCTCGGGATGGACGACAACGAGGGGCGGCCGGCGGCAGCGGTCTTGGGCGGAGACGAGGACGGGGTCGAGGTGGCCGCTGGCAACGGGGCTCTGGTCGAGGGAGCTTCGGCTCGAGGCCCAGAGGCGGCATAACTTGCTGGCGGTGCCGGCGCTGGGGCTTGGGGAGGGCGTGCAGGCGACCGACGCGGGGAGGCGCCTGCAAGGTGGTGGCGGGGCATGCTGTGGCTGGCGGCGGCGGCTCAGGAGGAAGGAGGCGAGGTCTGGCGGTGGGGGGAGCGAGCGGCTATGCGGGAGGTTGGGGACGGGAGGGCGCCTCGCGTGGGTGGACGCGGTCGTGGTGGGGCCAGGGCGCTGTGGGGTATTGTCGGTCGGGTGGGTGCTGCGTGTGACACGGTGATGCGGTATGGGGTGGTGCAGGGGCAGGGAGTAGGTGGTAGGTGGGGCGGTTCGGCGCGGTGGCAAGTGTGGCGTTCGGGCGATGTGGTGCACCGGGTCGGTAGGCTAGGGTTTGGGTTAGGTCAGATTAGATTTAGGGTTTGGCTGTTTTGGGGGTGGCCGGTTGGGCCGGTTCGGGCCTGGTTCGGCTGCCCCCTAAAAATAATATAATTATTTTTATTTGTCACAACAAGGCTTTTAGAATCCATTTTTAGACTAAACAAAATATTCCGGAGACCTGGGTTTTGATTTGAAATAAAGACTAGGTATTTAGAAAACAGAAATAGGGTTTTTCGAAAATAGTTTCAGACAACAGATGCATGATGATGATGATGCTCAAATGCAATGTGGCATGATGACATGAGCATGCGGTCATGATGATACAATGCACAAAAACACAGCGATTTTTTTAGTAGTGGTTTTTGCGGGATGCCACAACTCCCCTTGTGAAGATGTCCTTTACTCCCCGGCAACAGCGCCAGAAAAATGCTTGATAGCTCAGTGTACAGCGCCAGAAAAATGCTGGTGCGGTGTTGATGTAGAGCTTGTTGGGAACCCCAGGAGGAAGGTATGATGAGTACAGCAGCAAATTTCCCTCAGTTATGAAACCAAGGTTTAATCGAACCAGTAGGAGCAAGGAAACACCCCAAAGGTGTTGCTAGCTGAGCCTTGGTAGGGCGCACTACCGGTGCTAGTAGCAATGTGGAGACCTGCACAACACAACCACAGAACTTTGTCCCCAACTTGCGATGAGGTTGTCAATCTCACCGTGTTTTGCGGAAAACAAAGGATTAAACGTATCGAATGGAAAGAAGTAATAGTTTGCAGAAACTAAACACAAAGCAGTAAATAGTTTATAGATTGTATGTAAAAGAAAGGACCGGGATCCATAGTTCACTAGAGGTGGCTCTCCATAAGATAGATAACATGCTGGGTGAACAAATTACAGCGGGGCAATTGACAAACATCAAGAAAGCAATACATGCATATAATAATCATCTTAACTCCTTTGGAACTTGATTGGGCATAACAACATTATACATAGACTGCCATCCAACTGCATCTATGACTAATAATCCACCTTCAGGTTATCATCCGACCCCCCTCCAGTATTAAGTTGCAAGCAATAGATTATTGCTTTACGAATTGCGTGTAAAGTAAACAATACGATTGTTCTAAGAACAAAGGATTGTTGTTTTCTCCCTAGTAGCAACAGCACATCTAGTACCTTAGAGATTTCTGTCACTTCCCTAGATTACCTGTCAACACCCGGATTTTTAATCCCAGATGCCCGTTATACCATACCTCGCAATCCCAGGATTACCATTTTTGCGAGACATAACTGATTGGATATCACAGTACATCATCCATTACAAACCATGCATAAGGTCTTACACAAATAAGGATCTCATGATCCAGTCTTAATACAACAAGCAGCGGAAATAAAATATAAGCGTAGCGGTGGGGTTCATCTTCAGGGGGCACAGGAAATGTGGATGAAGGCAGATAGTCCTAGTTATCATAGCCGTCCTGCTGGCCATCATCTTGGTAGTCTCCTTCATAGTCTGGCCATGAGAATAGCCAGGGACAAAAGCCATGAGTACTCTTTAAGTACTCGCAAACTACCACTAACAAGTAGTTTAATTCTAAGTTAAAGTGCTAAATCTAAGTTTAAGTATAAGGTTAACTTTGAAACCTAAGCTGAGTTCTGAAGCAAAGAAAGATAAAATAAAGTTCTAGAATCACTTAAGTGGGGAAGCTATTGTCATATACACAACCCTGTTGTGGTCAAGTCAAGATTCATCATTCATTCATAAGTTATTTTGAAAACATCTGACAACGAAACAGTATGGCCATTCCAACTATCCATAACCGCGGACGCAGCTATTCGAATAGTTTGACACTCTGCAGAGGTGGTACACATTCACCAAGTGATTTGATACATCTGTCAGGCATAACCCTGAATCATCATACTTAGTATGCAGATAATCAAACATAACCTTTCCTTTACACACCCTAGTATAAGCACCTCTCCTATGAGCATGGCCTCCCAACCATGACCATCTATCATCTTGGGCACTGCATAGGTGGACAACATTGAGAGGTAGCCTCATCTCAAACCTCTCCCGCGAGGGAACTAATACTAATTCATATAAACTTCCGGCTAAGCCTTACCCAATTCAGGTAGTGTGGTTGTACGGTAAATTTGGAATGGTATCGCATCCGAATCCAACCATCAGTTTTATAAAAGGGCTAAGGCTCATGCCTCAACATTTTCATCATCATAAACCATTTGTGTTTCTCAACACATGTCAAAACATCTCAATAGAATGACTCATCATTCCAAGGTTTTCATAATTCATTTTCACCAACTATTCCCATCTAAAGTGACTCAAGTTTTGATCTACTCTAAACTACTAAGTTAAGAGTGTTCACTAAGGTGGAAAGATGATGGGTTCAAGCTCATGCCATAGAATGACATCTAAAGCTTATCTAAATAGGTCAAGTTTTCTACTCGTTATGCTACCTTCAAAACAAGTAAGGGACTTTGTGTAAGGTAAAGGAAGTAAACCTTGAAAGTAAGACTTGGGGTAACTAGTAGTCAAAGTGGTAGGATCAAAGCATGCCTAAAGCATCTTTGCTTGGTTTATCTAGATTGCAAGGATTTGCTGGCATTGTTAATGGTGGCTTGCTAAAGTAAGTTTTGCAAGGGTTAGCTTGCCAATAATAGCTTGCCTTGGTTGGTGCAGTGGTTGAAGTTTTCTTCTTCTTCTTCTTGGTAGAACCCCTCCTCCTCATAAGCTTGGTCGGTACTATCTTCTATAAATACATACGGAGTACACAATCACCAAACAATACTTAACTAGTCTAATTAGTACTCTAAGGCACACAATTGATGATCTATTATCATCACAAGCATCCAAGTTTTATTCAATAGTTTCCTCCTTTTTATTTTAGAAAAGTAATTTCTACTCATTGAAAAATTAACTAAGATTTAATATTCACCACTTAAAATATGGGATCATGTGGACACATGTCATCACCACATATTCTACCATGTGGGAATGGGATTTAAGGGTTGGATCATAATTACTTTGGTTTAAGTTCATTATTTAATGATTTAAAATGACTAGAAATGCCTATATAGCATTATTTTGGTACTAGTCCAAAGTCACTACATGTAAATCCTAATATTATTACATATTCAGATAGGTATGATGAAATGTGATTTTTTGAGAGTTGGAATCAACTCAAAAGCTAACTTGGTTGATTTTATAAAAATGTTGCAAGGTGTAAATGCTTCTGTTTTATTATTTTTATTAGGAGATATCTCTAACTCTAAATGAATTAAATCCAACGGGCTTGGATAGATCTTTTCAGTAGCTTTCCAAAAAAATTGGAATCACTTCATTTGGATTTGTAAATCTCTCTAAATTGATTTTCAAACTAGGGGACAGAACTAAGTTTAAAGTAAAAAGAAAAATCCTAATTCAAACTAACTAGGTCGCGCGGGAAATGCTAACGGGCCGGCCCAGTGTCACTCCGCAGCGTGGTGCTCAGCTGATAGGGGGTCCACCAGTCAGCGGCTCATAACACGCGAAGCGGTACGAGGCAATCTGGGGCATTGGATTAGAACGGGGATCAATGGCTGGGGATCGTCGTCGACGACGGACCTATCACTGACGAGCTCTAACCCTAGCGGCTCAGTGGGGGTGCATAGGGGGCATACTAGGGCTCCAGCGATGATGGCGAGGCGGGCATATGGATTGGTGGTCGACGGTGAGCTCAGGGACGGTCGAGGTAGCTCTGGGGGTGGTCGCAATCAACGGCTCCCTTCTCCTCTAGAGGCGGCCTGCTCCGGTACAATTTCGGCGAGCTGCTGCTCCCCTTGCTCCGGCTAGAGGTGTGGGACGATCAGTGAGGTGAGGGGAGTGGAGTGGTGTGCTGCAAACGACTAGGGGTGCCCTCCTTTTATAGGCTCGACGGTGAGACCGAGAGGGATGGGCAGGCGACGGTGGCGACATGGCTACCGGCTGCTAGCGGCATGGCTGAGGGTGGCAATCGATGCGTGGTCTCCTGGCAGTGCTCTAGGACTTTAATGCGGGCTTAGGGGCGGTGGTAAGCGGTCGGGCGGAGCTGGCGCTCTTAGCGGCAGGGGCGGCGGCTTCTACGGTGAGCGGTGGTTGTGAGGCGTTGGATGGCGAATGGGGTTGTCTGACGTGCTTCCTGGGTCGTGGCGACGCGGTGGGCACGGGCTGCGGTCGAGCGGCGGCTTGTTTACGTGTGCCTGGTGCGGCGCTCTGGCGCGTGCTCGGCATGGCGCGGTGGCACTGGGCGCGGGGTTTTCTCGGTGGTCCACGGCTGGGCCTGGCTCGCGGAGCGGACAGTGGGTAGCGGTGAGGTGCGGGCTATCTCCTAGACATGGCGAGAGAGAGGGGGGCAGTCTGCTGCGACGGTGACCAAGTTGGCCGGCGAGTTGGTGCTCGGGGTGGCTCGGCACTGTTGCTAGGGACAAGGGGGTGAGGTGCTAATGGTCTGGTTTGATCAGGAGGGGACAAAGGGATTAATTGGAGATCAAATGGGGGCAAAACCCTATACAAAACAGTGAGCTATGTTTAGACTTTGATTCTTGCCTCCCAAGTGTTTGTGAAAATGGCCGCAAGAAATAAACTTTGGAATTTTGAAAAGTTTTTTGGTGGGTGTGCTAGTACTAAGCTTGGGACTTTGTGGGTGCTTGGGTTTTGAAAATTGAACTTGTTTGAGTGGTTTTTTGAAATAGTGGGATCTTCCCATATGAAATAGATTCAATTTTAAACTTTCATTTGAAATTAGTATTTGATTGTTTTTAGCAGATCACAAAGTGGGCCTTGGTACCTCATTATGTGTACTAGCAAGGGGT
This sequence comes from Avena insularis, assembly GCA_023614405.1. Lineage (NCBI taxonomy): Eukaryota > Viridiplantae > Streptophyta > Magnoliopsida > Poales > Poaceae > Avena > Avena insularis. Next base: position 91,086,609 of record CM042686.1, read on the forward strand.
GTAAAGATCCAAAAATGTTTCTTTTAAGTTTTGAGTACTAGGAATAGCCAAAGTAGGCATGATAGTTAATTTGGCCAAAATGACCATTCACTTCAATTATTCATTTTGATTTGTTTTTCTTTGGGAAAAGTTTGGGAATGATTTAGATGATGTTTATTTCACCTAAGGATCATTTTAGAAGCAATGGATCACTTAAACATGGCAATTCAAACAACTCGTATTTTTAAATGCACACACATATGAATGCTTTCATATTTTGAAATGGAAAAGTTTTTGTTAACCCTAATTTGGATGATTTGGATCTTGATAAGCTTGGATTAAAGTTTTGGTATGTTACAAACCTTCCCCCTTAAACAAAATCTCGTCCCGAGATTTACAAGGAAAAACTAGGAACTAAAGAGATCTGGGAACTCCGTGCTAATGTAATCTTCGCGCTCCCAAGTGGCTTCCTCCTCGGTATGGTTGCTCCATTGAATCTTGAGAAATTTGATACTCCTGGTCCTGGTGGTTCTGTAGGGTTCTTCTAAGATACGGATAGGCACTTCACGATATGTCAGGTCATGATTGACCTCCACAGCTCTATGATCGATGTTCTTGAAAACTTCAGTCTTCTTGGGCACTTCCAAGCATTTGCGAAGTAACGAGATATGGAACACATTGTGGATGGCTGACATCTCTTCAGGCAGTTCCAGTTGATACGATACTTCTCCTCGATGGTTTAGAATTTTGAAGGGCCCGATATATCTGGGGGCTAACTTTCCTTTCAGACTAAAGTGTTGGGTTCCCTTCAATGGTGAAACCTTGAGATATACAAAATCTCCGACATTGAAAGTCAGGTCTCTCCTTCTCTTGTCAGCATAACTCTTTTGTCTGGATTGGGCGGTCTTGAGGTGCTCACGCACTTTGTGAACCTTCTCTTCGGCTTCTCGGAGAATGTCGGGTCCAAAGATCTGACTCTCTCCTACTTGCGACCAATTCAAAGGGGTACGACACTTCCTTCCGTATAGGAACTCAAATGGTGCCATCTGCAAACTAGCTTGATAACTGTTGTTATATGAGAATTCTGCGAAAGGCAGGCAATCTTCCCATTTTGATCAGTATTCTAACACACAAGCTCTAAGCATATCCTCTAAGATCTGGTTGACTCTCTCAGTCTGTCCATCTATTTGCGGGTGATAAGCGATGCTGAAGTTCAACTTGGTTCCCAAACCTTCTTGAACTTTCTGCCAAAATCTCGAGGTAAACTGGGTTCCTCGATCTGATACTATGGTCTTGGGGTTTCCATGCAGACTAACAATCCTAGCAATGTAAAGCTCTGCTAGCTTCGCACTCTGGTAGGTAGTCTTGACAGGTATAAAGTGAGATAGCTTGGACAGTCTATCAACTATGACCCAAATTGAGTCATTTCCCCTACTAGAAGTAGGCAAACCTGAGATAAAGTCCATTCCGATGGAATCCCATTTCCATTCCGGAATCTGCAATGGTTGCAACAATCCTGTAGGTCTCTGATGCTCTACTTTGACTCTTTGACAGATATCACACTTGGCGATGTAGCTTCCGATTTCTCTCTTCATCTTGTGCCACCAAAATTGCTCTTTCAAATCATGATACATCTTTGTTCCTCCGGAGTGGATAGAATAAAGAGTATCATGAGCTTCCTTCATGATAACTTGCTTCAGTTCTGAATCTGCTGGCACACAGATACGTCCTTTGTACCACAGTACTCCTTCTTCGTCTTCAGTGAATCTAGGTACCTTTCCTGTACCAATACGATGTTTGATTCTGTCGATACTTTCATTCCCCTTCTGGGCTTCCTTGATTTGGCTAATCAAAGTGGGTTGAAGTTCAATGCTAGCTAAGAATCCCTTGCTAACCAATTCAGTCCTGAACTGCTCCAACTCTTCATACAAACTTGGTTGCTTCTCCTTGATCATGGTGTTTAGCCTACACGGCAATCTGCTAAGAGCATCCGCTACCACATTGGCTTTGCCGGGGTGATAGTGAATTTCAAGGTCATAATCCTTGATTAACTCTATCCATCTCCTTTGCCTCATATTCAGCTCCTTATGAGTGAAAATATACTTCAAGCTCTTATAATATGAGTAAATCTCACAGCAATTACCCATCAGATAATGACGCCATGTCTTTAATGCCAGCACTACGGCTTCTAATTCAAGATCATGGGTCGGATAGTTCTGCTCATCCTGCTTCAGTTGTCGTGACAGATACGTGATGACTTTGCCTTCTTGCATCAATACACATCCGAGACCAATCTTGGATGCATCACAATATACATCAAACGGCTTCTTGATGTCTGGCATGATCAATATTGGGGCTGATATCAATCTCTTCTTCAGCTCCTGCAAACTGGCTTCACATTTGTCTGTCCATTCAAACTTCTTGTCCTTCTTCAACAATTGGGTCATGGGTCTGGTGATGCTTGAGAATCCTTCTACGAACTTGCGGTAATATCCCGCTAATCCGAGAAATGCACGGACTTGGGTTTGAGTGGTTGGGGCTTCCCGTTCTTCGACATTTATGATCTTGGCGGGATCAACAGAGACTCCTCCGGCAGACACAATATGTCCTAGGAATCCTACTTCTTTCAGCCAAAACTCACACTTGCTATACTTGGCATATAACCGATGCTCTCTCAGGGTTTCTAGGATGATTCTCAGATGTTGATCATGCTCTTCTTCCGACTTGGAGTAGATAAGGATGTTGTCGATAAATACAACTACAAACTTATCTAGGAAATTCATAACAATCTTATTCATGAGGTTCATGAAATAAGCAGGGGCATTGGTTAATCCAAAAGACATAATCGTATACTCGTATAAACCATAGCGAGTAGTAAAGGCGGTCTTCGGAATATCTGTTGCACGAATCTTAAGTTGGTGATAACCAGTCCTAAGGTCAATCTTTGAGAATACCTAGGCTCTAGTCAATTGGTCAAATAGATCCTCTATCTTTGGTAAGGGGTACTTGTTTTTGATGGTGACGTCATTCAACTTTCTGTAATCTGTGCACAAACGATTGCCTCCATCTTTCTTGTCGATGAATAACACTGGTGATCTCCATGGCGATGCGCTTGGTTGAATCAAGCCTTTTTTTAACATGGCATCTAACTGCTTCTTCAACTCAACTAACTCTGAGGGGTTCATCCTATAGGGTCTCTGGGCTATGGGTCCGGTTCCGGGGATTAGTTCGATAATGAACTCAATATCCCTATCCGGGGGCATACCTGGCAATTCATCTGGGAATACGTTGGGGTATTCACAGACTACTCTTACTTGGTCTATGGTGGGTAGGGCTAGACTCTTGTTGCACTTGAATTGGCGAGGTAAGGTTTCAGATATATGTTCTACTGTGACTCCAGAGCTACTGGTCATGGTGATGGCTTTCTTAGCACAGTCTATCAGTCCTTTATGCCTTGACATCCAGTCCATACCTAGTACTACTTCCAATCCTTTGGTTCCAAGTACTATTAGGTTGGCATAAAAATCTATCCCATGTATTCTGATAGGTATAGCTTTGCAAATTTTTCTAGCTTTGGTTGTTGAACCGGGGATTTAAACTATCATGACATGCTTCAGGTTGGTTGGGTGAATCTTACTAGTGCATGCAAATTCTTTGGTGACAAATGAATGCGATGCTCCCGAATCAAACAATACTCTTGCTAAAACTGAGTTGACAGAAAACATACCCAACACTACATCTGGCGCTTCTTGGGCTTCTTCGGTGTTGATGTGGAAGAGATGGCCGTTGTGGTTGTGAGGGTTCCCTAGGGCAAACCTTCTTCTTGGTTGAACACGACGCTGCTGTTGAGATGGGGCATTCATAGTGGCATTGGCGGCAATCTTCTTGGGACACTCATTGGAGTAGTGACCCTTCACTCCACACTCGAAACAGGTGATCTGGGACTTGTCCTTTGCTGTGACAGGCACAACATTGCTGCTAGTTCTGGGTGCAGTGTTGTTGTGGTTGTTGTTGTTATTGTTGTTGCTCTTGGGAGGTGCACGGTTGAAATTGTTGGTGTTGCCAGAGTTGTGGTGGTTTCCTCCGGACTTCACATTTCCTCCGCCACGGTTGGGGTAGCTTGGGCGAGACATTGGGGGTCGGTTGTTCCTTGGTGCATATCCTGGTGAGGGGTTGGGATGGTACTTCTGGTGACTGCTGGATCCTAATTGCTGCATCATATGATGTTTGTGGTTATCGTTTTCCTGATTAATCTTCCCTTCCATCTGAATGGCAGAGTCGACTAGCTCTTCGAGATCCTGAAAATGGATGTTGACGAGGACCGTCTGCATCTCATCATGCAGTCCGTTCAAGAATCTCTCCTTCTTCTTGGCCTCCGTGTTGATCTCATCAGGTGCATATCTGGCAAGTGACAGGAATCTATCACGGTATTTTACCACAGTCATTCTTCCTTGCTTCAATTCACGGAATTCATCTCTCATCCTGTTGACCAGACCTTGCGGCATGTGGGTGCGGCTGAACTTGACTTTGAATGCTTCCCATGTCATCACTTGACCATGGTTCATATTGGGATACTATTCCACCAAGCTCTTACATCTCCTGTCAGATAGTGGGTGGCGAAGAGAACTTTCTCGTTTTCATCAACTCCTGCAACTTCTAGGTTGTTTTCCATCGTCTGCAACCAGTCATCAGCATCTAACAGGTTTTCAGATTGGTTGAAGATTGGGGGATTGGTATTCTGAATTTTTTTGAGTTTGGATCCATGGTGATCCTGATTTCCATGCCCTTGGTTGTTGAGAGTCATCTGGGCGATCTGCTGCAGTGTTGCTAAGTTGGCTTGATGTTCTGCCCTGCTTGCTTCATGGTCTGCAATGAGATTCTACAAGATCTGCAGCATTGGGTCTTGCGACGAGCTGCTCCCTCCTTGGTTTCCACGAGTCATCTGAAGATTGAGATAGATATAGGGGTAAGAGGGAAATTCTAAGGTTTATGGTTTTGGTTTCAAATCTAAAACTTTGAGTTAGACTCAGGTTTTTCAACTAACTCCATTTCATTCATGCAAACAAGCACATGATACAACACACACCACAACAATCAAAGGAAAACAGATGGTTTGAAGAACCATTCTGCAAGCTATGATACAATGGGACCGATACATCTCATACTACGACAGTGCTCTAGTGCATCTACTCATCGTCGACGAAGTCGGAGTCCTCATCGTCAGTGTAGAAGTCCACGGCATCCTCCTCTAGAAAGTCATCATCATTGCTAAGGTAAGAATCCATGTCTCCCTGGATGTCTTCACCCTCATCTTCTTCTTCCTTGGCGGCAAGCTGAGCTTCCTGCTGCTTGGAAGTCTTCTCGAGGTCGGCCACCTTCTTGCGAAGACGAGCGATGGTGCGATCCTTCTTGGCACGCTGGCGGCAAAGAGACTGGCGATCCTAGACGAGCAGTGCGAAAGTCTGGGCCTTCTGGTCAGCAATGGCACGGTTCTGGTTGGCTAACTCCCTGGCATTGTCCAGTTCCTGCTGTTTGTCGTGCAGCAAGAAGTCAAGATTCTCCACTTGACGCCTCAACTCTAGTTGAGTTGGCATCTCCATCGGCATTCCCATGAAGTCACGTCTTGCATAGTGAGAAAAACGGGTTCCTTGGATTTGGTTGACGCTGAGGGAACATAGACGTGCGAGAGCTTCATGCATTGCCCTGGCTAATCCATCTAGCCAGTTGTTCTCTCTCACGGAGAACTGAATTCTCCCAGAAGTTGGTTCTTCGATGCTTCCTCTAAGATCTGCGGTTACTAGCCACTGTAGGTCTCCTCCTGGGGGTCCTAGAAGTTGAGCTCCAAGAAACTCCGGATGTGGGCGTCCCAATAACTCCGACAGTGAATCCAGATCCCTCTTGAAGATCAGCTGACCTCCGTTTCCCAACTGGTAAAACTTGCTGAACTGAGTCTCCATCTACAATAATTAAGGATGAGGAAATTAGTGAAGTGATCAAGTGTGTCAAATTTTAAGTAGTAATGTAAGAATTTTGAGGAACATGAATTTTTGAGAAAGAAATAATTCCCAAGGATAAGAGAGGAGATAGTTTTTCGTAAATACTCACTTTGGTTTTGAAACTAAGTTTTTGGTTTGGACGTCCATTCTAACTAGGGTCTCCTATGGTCAGGATGGCTCTGATACCAACTTGTCAACACCCGGATTTTTAATCCCAGATGCCCGTTATGCCATACCTCGCAATCCAAGGATTACCATTTTTGCGAGACATAACGGATTGGATATCACAGTACATCATCCATTACAAACCATACATATGGTCTTACACAAATAAGGATCTCATGATCCAGTCTTAATACAACAAGCAGCGGAAATAAAATATAAGCGTAGCGGTGGGGTCCATCTTCAGGGGGCACAGGCAATGCTGACAAAGGCAGATAGTCATAGTTATCATAGTCGTCCTGCTGGCCATTGATGCACTCGACTTTCAACGTAGAGCTCGTTGGGAACCCCAAGAGGAAGGTATGATGAGCACAACAGTAAGTTTTCCCTCAGTTATGAAACCAAGGTTTAATCGAACCAGTAGGAGCAAGGAAACACCCCAAAGGTGTTACTAGCTGAGCTTTGGCAGGGCACACTACCGGTGCTAGTAGCAACATGAAGACCTGCACAACACAACCACAGAACTTTGTCCCCAACTTGCGATGAGGTTGTCAATATCACCGTGTTTTGCGGAAAACAAAGGATTAAACGTATCGAATGGAAGGAAGTAAAAGTTTGCAGAAAGTAAACACAAAGCAGTAAAAGATTGTAGATTGTATATAAAAGACAAGGACCGGGATCCATAGTTCACTAGAGGTGGCTCTCCTTAGGTAGATAACATACTGGGTGAACAAATTACAGCGGGGCAATTGACAAACACCGAGAAAGCAATACATGCATATACTAATCATATTGACTCCTTTGAGACTTGATTGGGCATTAAAACATAATACATAGACCGCCATCCAACTGCATCTATGACTAATAACCTACCTTCAGGTTATCATCCGAACCCCTCCAGTATTAAGTTGCAAGTAACAAATTATTGCTTTACGAACTGCGTGTAAAATAAACAATACAATTGTTCTATGAACAAAGGATCGTTGTTTTCTCCCTAGTAGCAACAGCACATCTAGTACCTTAGAGATTTCTGTCACTTCCCCAGATTACCAGAGGCATGAACCCACTATCGAGCATAAATACTAACTCTTGGAGTTGCTAGCATCTACTTGGCCAAGATAGCTACTAACAACGGAAAGAATGCAAGATCTCAAATAACAAAGACATGATAGAATCAATAATCAATCTGAAATAGCATCTCCATATCCATCGGATCCCCGCAAACACAACATGTATGAATTACAAATAGATGATCTTGATCATGAACGGAACTCACAAGATCTAAACATGAAAGCACAAAGGAGGAGAAACCAGCCATCTAGCTACTACATGCATCCGTAGTCCAAGGATGAACTACCCACGCATCACACCGAAGGCTTGCATGGTGATGAAGAAGGCCTCCAGGGTGAATTCCCCTCTTTGGCAGGGTGCCGGGAAGAGCTTCAGATCCCTCCCGATCTAGGGATGGAGATGACGCGGCTACAGACTCTTTTGTGGATTTTTGATCGGGTACCTAGGGCTTTCGTCCTGAGGGAAACTTATAGGTGGAAGGAGAGGCCGAGGGGGTGCTAGGGTCGGCCAGACCACCCCCTGGCGCGGGCCAAGCCTGGCCGCGCGGCCAGGTGGTGTGGCCGGCCCCTGGCCCCTCTCTGTCTCGTATTCTGGCACTTGATCCCTTTCGGAAAAATAGGCACTTTGGCTTTTGTCCTGTCCAATTCCGAGAATATTCATTTTCTGACTTTCCTGGAACCAAAAACAGCAGAAAACAGGCAGCTGGCACTATGGCTCTTGTTAATAGGTTAGTCCAAGAAATCATATAAAAAGTACTCCAAAGTTGGAACAAAACACAAGAAAGTGGATAAAACCAAGCATGGAACATAAAAATTATAGATACATTTGCAATGTATCAACATCCCCAAGCTTAACTCCTGCTCGTCCTCGAGTAGGTAAGTGATAAAAAGAAATAATATTTTTTGAGGTGACATGCACCATCAAAGGCTTGATCAAAGTATTTGTAAAACATTCAAAGATGGGATCATAGTACTTCAATCATAACATGAAAGACAAAGTTCTAGCAATAAGACAAAGAAACTATGATGCAACATGAAAAGGCACAAACAAAAGATTCATGAATAACAATGCTTTGCAAGACGTTTGTTTGTTTCACATAAAGAAATCATAGCATAATAGCATTTAACTTGTCCCTCATAGAGTAGCAAATATAAATGCATAGGACACCTTAAAAGTTCATAAGAGTGACTAGATACAAAAGTTATGCATCAATCTCATGCCCACATAGAACTAAGAATGGCCACTATGCTCTCAAAGTAGGTGCATAAAGATAGAAGGTGGAGACTCAATAAAATGGTGGAAGAAAGGCCTTTGTAAAAGGAAGTAGGAATTCAAGTCTCATAAAGAGCTTCCAAAAATTATGGTACTTATAGCTTTCAGCTCTCATTGCCCCTATCATAAGCATCTTGAAGGTGATTAAGGTTAAAGTGACACAACTAATAGGATATGCTTGACAAGTTATAAACCGAAATCTCATGCCCCTTACTTACGAAGACCGATCGTCATGCTACTCAACTTCAGTCACGAGAAAGCTCTTGTCATTGTAAGTATATGTGTATCATTAAGAACCGCCAACAGGGTACCCCTTGCACATGATATGGGAGCTTTCCCATAATCAAAATGACAAGGCAAGCAGACAATGAGCATCTCAGCGATCTTTTTATTTGCTATTTGCATAGGTTTTTATTGAGGATGCTTCATAGAGTGCTCATTATGGTGATGCTGCAAGTTTCCACCATGATTAGGCATGGCTTAGGCTAGCGGCCCACGCGTTTCTCTAACACACATACAAACTCCATGATCTTACAAGTTCCACTTTTATTTCACACCACCGGGATCCGTAAGCAAAAGAACATGATATCAACGGGGTACAAAGTACAAGTGCAATGTTGAAAGCGCTCCGCATGAAACATGGTTCTACTAATTTCAACTTATAAAGCGCAAGCATATACGCAACAAAGAAGGACCCAATGGTTCAAGTTTATTAGAGGCAATAAAGTAAAGTGTGCCATCAAGTTCGTGAGAGCTTTAATCACTAGTTTTCTCATAACAAGTGGAAGGTAAACAAAAGCATGAATGTACTTGGAAGAGCATAAGCTAGTAGGTAGGTATGGTGGACTCTTTGGAATAACTTGGTTTTGGGAGTTGGATGCATGAGTGGAACTCATACTTTGTTGTGGAGGCTAGCAAAAGACTGGGAGCGACAAACTAAGAGAGCAATAATGGCCATAATCATGCAGAGCGACAAAACATCATTGATGAAAGCATAAAGTGATACTACAAGTTGAAAACTAAAGGATCATAAAGGCTATGGTGACTTGAGATAGTCATAACATGGTGTAAGCATGTGCCAAGTCAACCCAAATAAAGCATCAAAGGAGAATACCACTATACTATGCTTTAATATGCTAAAACAACGCATGATTCATCCAAGGCACATTAAGCAATCTCAATTGTTTATAACAAGTCATGCTACAGCAAAGAATACTAAGCATAAAGCCAAAACAATATCAAGCATGGCATGACAAAGCATAGCCACAGTCAAAAACGAGCTCTTTTTACCACATAAGCATGAGCTTTCCTACTCTTTTCCAAACCAAACCAAACTATTTGCAAACCAATGTATGAAAGAGGGGGTACAAACAACTTATTCAGAAAACTAAGCAAACCAAGCAAACTAAAAACCAAAACAAAAACAAAAAAGGAGACGCTCCAAGAAAAACACAACTGTGTATGAAACAATAAAAATGAAGCGTTTGGAAGAAACCTGGAATTTTTATTGATGAAGAAGGGGATGCCTTGGGCATCCCCAAGCTTTGACGCTTGTACTTCTTGGATATTTCTTGGGGTGACACGCATGGAATCCTCAAGCTTGAGCTTTAGTCCATCCTTCATCTCATTGCTCATTCCTTCCACACACCTGAAAATTTTCCTTCATACAAAACTTCACACAATCTTTATTAGCAACATTAGTGCACTCAAGATAAATAAGTCTTAAAGTTCAGTTATAACACTAAATAAACTTCCATTAGAACACTAGCTACTGTAGTACTTCCCTCAAAAAGCTCAATTCCACAAAAGAACTCAAAAAGGAACCCACAAGAAGCAAATGCAGAAAATGGCAGAAATCTGTCAAAACAGACCAGCAGGTAAAGACAAATATTTTTCGAAGACCTTATGTTGCTCAAATCAAAAAGTGTTGAACTAACGAAAGTTCGATAACAACCTGGGGCAGAAGTACAACAAATTACAGCTCAATCGGACATACAGAACTCTCTCACGAATTTGTACGGTGAAGCACAAAAATCTGTTTCGGGACAGCAACTTTCCCAATCATTACTTCTCTCTCATTAGAGGTTACTCTTGGCACAAAAAGCAAATAAAAAGGATAAGGAGAGGTTATTACAGGTAAATTCCAAGACTCATCTAAAACTTTTGGGTTATCTCCCAATAAGTACTTTTCTTTAACGCCTTTAAGTTAGGCATAAGAAGCAAAGAAAGAATCAAGTGTTCTCAAATGAAGAAGCATTAAGACCAAATTTCTTGACCTTACCTCTCTTATTTTTATTCTTAACCTTTGGGAAAATGTGATTGTTTGGTGGAGAAGAAAGGTGCAAGGTCCCCTTTCCCACATTTATTATTGCTCCAAGGAGTTCTAATAGGGACCTTCAAAGTGTAATTTGTCCTTTTCCCGCACATTCAATAACAAGATAATCAGTAGAAATCATTTTCCCAAGGATCTTTGTAAACACTCCTTCAGCTATTCCAATAGGTAATATGGTAGCATTATTAGCAAGAGATATTTCTCGTCTTCCTTCAGTAAGCCCCCAAAGATTCAAAGATTCATAAATATCTTTGGGCATAAGACAAAATTCAGACATGATCTTTGGGCTTGAAAAGTTTCAGTGTTTATCTCAATCTTTACTGTAGGGAGCCACTTTGATGGTTCAGAATTTATTGGAACATAATTGTGATGCTCCCTAAGCGTATTATAGCAACTTTCTAAGCTATTAGTGCTAGCCTCAAGAGTGTTCAACCTAGCAAATATTTTTGTGAAAGAAATATCAGTTTGGCTAGGAATAGTGTAAGTGAGGATCAATTTCTTTATAGCATTAATGGCATCATCCTCATTACATTGGAGGAAATATCCTCCCACAATAGCGTCTAAAGCATATCTATAGCAAAGAGCAATCCCAAGGTAAAAACTGCTAAGGAACAAGCCTTGAATCATTTTAGGCTCAGTCTTTTCATGTACTAAGCTTGGGACTTTGTGGGTGCTTGGGTTTTGAAAATTGAACTTGTTTGAGTGGTTTTTTGAAATAGTGGGATCTTCCCATATGAAATAGATTCAATTTTAAACTGTCATTTAAAATTAGTATTTGATTGTTTTTAGCAGATCACAAAGTGGGCCTTGGTACCTCATTATGTGTACTAGCAAGGGGTGTAAAGATCCAAAAATGTTTCTGTTATGTTTTGAGTACTAGGAATAGCCAAAGTAGGCATGATAGTTAATTTGGCCAAAATGACCATTCACTTCAATTATTCATTTTGAGTTGTTTTTCTTTGGGAAAAGTTTGGGAATGATTTAGATGATGTTTATTTCACCTAAGAATCATTTTACGAGCAATGGATCACTTAAACATGGCAATTCAAACAACTCCTATTTTTAAATGCACACACATATGAATGCTTTCATATTTTGAAATGGAAAAGTTTTTGTTAACCCTAATTTGGATGATTTGGATCTTGATAAGCTTGGATTAAAGTTTTGGGATGTTACATTACCAGAGGCATGAACCCACTATCGAGCATAAATACTAACTCTTGGGGTTGCTAGCATCTACTTGGCCAAGATAGCTACTAACAACGAAAAGCATGCAAGATCACAAATAACAAAGACATGATAGAATCAATAATCAATCGGAAATAGCATCTCAATATCCATCGGATCCCCGCAAACACAACATGCAGAATTACAAATAGATGATCTTGATCATGAATGGAGCTCACAAGATCTAGACATGAAAGCACAAAGGAGGAGAACCAGCCATCTAGCTACTACATGGATCCATAGTTTAAGGATGAACTACTCACGCATCACATCGGAGGCTTGCATGGTGATGAAGAAGGCCTCCAGGGTGAATTCCCCTCTCCGGCAGGGTGCCGGGAAGAGCTTCAGATCCCTCCCGATCTAGGGATGGAGATGACAGCGGCTACAGACTCTTTCGTGGAATTTTGATCGGGCACTTAGGGTTTTCGTCCTGAGGGCATCTTATAGTCGGAAGGGAAGGCCGAGGGGGTGCCGGAGGCGGCCACACCACCCCCTGGTGTAGGCCAGGCTGGGCCGCGGGCTAGGTCATGTGGTGGCCCCCTGCCCCCTCTCCGTCTCGTATTCTGGCATCTGATGACTTCCGGAAAAATAGGCACTTTGGTTTTTGTCCCGTCCAATTCCGAGAATATTCATTTTCTGACTTTCCTGGAACCAAAAATAGCAGAAAACAGGCAGCTGGCACTGTGGCTCTTGTTAATAGGTTAGTCCAAGAAATCATATGAAAAGTACTCCAAAGTGTGGACAAAACACAAGAAAGTGGATAAAACCAAGCATGGAACATCAAAAATTATAGATACATTTGCAATGTATCAACCACCACCACCGAAGGAGTAATTCGTCATCAGGTTTTGGCATCCCCTTGGTTTGTTCCAAGCTTGGGGGAGTGCCGCGGTATCATATCACTATCTTCTATCTTTTTACCTTTTTAGTAGAGTCATATCATGAATAGAGAAGTTATCATGTAGGATGGTTTGCATTATGGAAGTGTCCCCCCTCTCGTTAGATATCTATGTATCCCTTGGTGTGAGTTGCCATTATGGAATATTAATGAGAAGTTCTACCATTTACTATTTTGCATATCTTATATTAGTTTTCAATTCATGGTTATATGATTGATCTTGTCGTTAGTATTGGTATCACTTTGGGACCATTGAGTTAATTTAGTTGGTTTTGGCAAACCTGGCTTGGTCAGTAGCAATACTATTTTTGAGAGTTGAATGAAAAAGACAGAAGTACCCTTAAAGAAATATAATTTCATCATCTTTCTTTCTTGATTTGCTCATAAGCTTAGTATTCGCTAGTTAAGATCTTTTGTGCTTCCAAGGAAGATTGCATGTTTGTTTTTATCACATGTATGTTTGTTTCCTTCAACTCTTATGCTTGCTACCCAGCCTTGCTAGCCAAAACCCTGTACTAAGAGGGAATTCTTCTCGTGCATCCAATCCTTAAACCAAATCCTATGCAATTTGTGTCCACCATACCTACCCACTAGCACTATTTCTATTCCAAGTAAATTCATGTTTTTATCTACCTTCCAAATTACACTTGTTATGTGAAAATTAGTGATTAAAGCTCTCATGAACTTGATGGCACACTTTACTTTCTTGCATTTAATAAACTTGAACCATTGTGTCCATCTTTGTTGCGTATATGCTTACGCTTTATAAGTTGAAGTTAGTAGAACCATGTATCATGGGGAGAGCTTTCAACATTGCACTTATATTCCATTGATATCATGATTCTTTTGCTTATTGATCCCGGTGATGTGAAATAAAAGGGGAACTTGTAAGATCATGGAGTTTGTATGTGTGTTAGAGAAATGCCTCGGCCGCTAGCCTAAGCCATGCCTAATCATGGTGGAAACTTGCAGCATAACCATAATGAGCACTCTATGAAGCATCCTCAATAAAAACCTATGCAAATAGCAAATAAAAAGATCGCTGAGATGCTCATTGTCTGCTTGCCTTGTCATTTTGATTATGGGATAGCTCATGTATCATGTGCAAGGGGTACCCTGTTGGTGGTTCTCTATGATACATATGTATTTACAATGATAAGAGCTTAGTTGTGACTGAAGTTGAGTAGCATGAGGTTCGGTACTCGTAAGTAAGGGGATGAGATTTCAACTTATAACTTGTCAAGCATATCCCCTTAGTTGTGTCACTTTAACCTTAATCACCTAAAGATGCTTATGATAGGGGCAATGAGAGCTGAAAGCTAATAAGTACCATAATTTTTGGAAGCTCTTTATGAAACTTGAAATGCCTGCTTCCCTCTGCGAAGGGCCTATCTTTTACTTTTTAGTTGAGTCAGTAAACCTATTCCCTTCTACCTTAGCAAGTATTTTGAGTTGTTGTGTTTCATTCATTCATATGATGATCTATTCAATCATGTTTCTTATGTTTATTTGTTTGCACATTGCTCTTATCTTGGTGATTACTACTTTGAAAGCTATCTTTGAAAACCAGTTATTTGTGAACTCCTGCAATTTCTCAACTATTCTTCGACCAAGAGCTAAGTTTGTCATTACCAATTATGATTTACTTTATGCATCTTTATTGTGTTTCCTTTACTTATTTCAAGTTAAAGTTATATAATAGTGAGTTGTCTTCTATTATGATTTATGTATTGATGAATGTTATGCTTCTTGTCCGTATTATTTTATCGACTCTTCACTCCATAAAACTGAGGTCATGTTTATTGAGCTTAGTTTTCGCTTGGGGACAAGCGAAGTCTAAGCTTGGGGGGAGTTGATACGTCCATTTTGCATCACTATTCTGTATCAGAATTTACTGTTATTCATTGATATATTTCATATTAAGAGATGATACTTATGTTATTTCATCTGTTTTTGCATGGTTGATGACTTTTGGAGCATGGACCGCTGCAGTCAGGATTCTGATGAAAAAGGTGATGTTTGGAGGCAAAATTCGCGAAGTTCAGAAAATCCGGGAAAATACATGGAAAATTCTATTTTTCTAGAAGACGAAGATTACTAGAAGGGGAAGTGGAGATGGGCCACGGGGGGCCCACACCACCCCTGGCGCGGGCAGTCCTAGGTCGCACCAGCAGGTGGTGTGGCCGCCCTGGCCCACTCCAGGATCTCCCCTCTGGCGTATATTATCCTCCCGAAACCCTAAGACTCGGGGAGCGACCATAGAAAGATTCCGCCACCTTTGTAGGGCGGAAAACACCGAGAGAGAAAAATCTCTCCGGCAGACAGAATTCTGCTGGGGAATTCCTTCCCGGAGAGGGGAGATCGTCGCCATCAACACCACCATCAAGCCGGACTTCATCAGGATCATCATCATCACCACCATCATCTTCACCAGCACCATCATCACCACTTCATACCGCTGTAACAATTGGGTTGAATCTTGCATAGTTTTTAGGGGAAACTTTACCGGTGTTGATTACTCCTTGTAGTTGATGCTATTGAGTGAACCATTGAATTATCGTTTATGTTCAGATTGTTACATATCATTATATCATCTCTGGTCTTGATCCATATGATGTCTTGTGAGTAGTTCATTTTGTTCTTGAGGACATGGGAGAAGTCATGTTGTTAGTAGTGGAATTGTGTTGAGAAAGATTCAATGGTTTGATATTTAAGTTGTGGTGTATTTCTTCTAGTGGTGTCATGTGAACATCGACTACATGACACTTCACCTATATGGGACTAGGGGAATGCATTGTGTATTTGGCTACTAATCGTAGGGATTGCCGGAGTGACAGAAACCTGACCCATTAGGAAACCTTTGCACGAGGGACGTCAGGGTCTTAGAGTTTAAAGTTGTGGTTAGGTTTCTACCTTAATTACTTTCTTGTACTTGCGGATGCTTGGAAGGGGTATAATCACTAGTATGTATTAGTCCTAGGAAGGTCGGTACATTAGAACAGGTTCACCCACACAACACTTAGCAAACTAAAGAAGATTAATCAACTATATGAAGCGAAAGCACTTGACGATATTCCCATGTGTTCTCGAGAACGTTTGGTCATCTTAAGTAATACAACCGGCTTGTCCTTTGATAAAGAAAGGATTGGGCCACTTGCTGCATTTATTCTTATTGTCTTTTATTTACTCGTACTTTATTTACATGCATTATCAAAAACCCCTAAAAATCTGTTTGCTAAGTATTTACAGAGAATTCCTGCTCCAAGCCATTCGCCAACACCTGCTGCTCCTCGTTGGGTTTGACACTCTTACTTATCAAAAATACTGCGATACACCTCCTATACTTGTGGGTCATCAGCCGACACCTAGATACATTCGTTTCACAAAGGTAAAATGTCTTTTATTTGTGAACGAGGGAGTAGCATCTAGAAGATTCTATTATTAGTCTTCAGCACAATGAACGATATGCAAAAATCTCAAAACACACTTTTCAATAATTCTAGAATCTTCTCTAGAGCACGTGGAGTATTAGGTAGGAGTATCTAGGTCGATTTCTACATGATACAGTACAAAGTTGAAGAACCAAATATACACCCAATACTTTATGGACGTGGCTCAAAATTAAAATTATTGTTTGAGCTTCACCTATTATAATTATAATTTTATAGTCCCGTGCAAGGCACGTTCAACTTTATAGTGGATGTCCAGGCCATGCTGGGGGTGACAACTGCTTACGGATGTCTCTTCAATTTTTGCATCAAGCACTGTATCTGAATGGAAATGGTTTTTTTACTCGCGTCGAGACCTGGAGGCCACCTCTCACGGAACCAACCTTCTTCCTCCTCCTCTTCGCGACTATAGCTCTTTTCTGCCAGATTGCTTTTCCCATTTTCATTCCTTTTTGCTGTGTTATTCACCTGCATGACCGGGAACAAGTCCCGCCAAAGAAGGGCTCGTGCCGCGATGGTGAAGCTGGTGGAAGAGAATAACTCGGCTTGCTGATGTCTACGCACTTCTATTCTTGTAGACAGTTGTCAGGCCTCCAAGTGCAGAGGTTTGTAGAACAGCAGCAAGTTTTCCCTTAAGTGGATCATCCAAGGTTTATCGAACTCGGGGAGGAAGTGGTCAAAGGTATCCCCTCTCAAGCAACCATGCAATCTAGATACAAGAAGTCTCTTGTGTCCCCGACACACCCAATACACTTGTCAGTTGTATAGGTGCACTAGTTCGGCGAAGAGATAGTGAAATACAAGTGGTATAGATAATTATAAGTGGTAACGGTGATAGAAGATAGCTTGATGGCGTGGAAAAGACTAAAGTAAACTGAAATAAAGATGGAAGCAAGCAAACATGTAACAGATCTAAAAGCAAACGGTGTTTCAGTGCTTAGAAACAAGGCCTAGGGATCATACTTTCACTAGTGAACACTCCCATATACATATATTCTTCTTTATGATACTACTCTTAACTACTCTCCGGTTGGACACTCTAATCCATGGTAGGGTTATAATAGCACACCTCAAAGTAAGCCTTTCCCATCTAGAAAACCCCACACTGTCACCTTGAGCACTAGATGGTTCCAACAAACACCACAATTTCATAAAGACATCCAACTCCAAATATAACTCATAACAAGTATTTGTAACCTCTAGCCTAAGTGCCACCATGGTGTGCACGCTGTCACTTTCACACACATGGGGAGAGCAGAGATATATTAAAGCACTTGAGTAGCAAGGTAGATCTATAGATTACAAGCTCATGATCTCAATAAGATCATGCATAGAGAGAGAGATGAACACATAGCTACCGGTAGAACCCTTAGCCTCGAGAGAGAACTACTCCCTCCTCATCATGGGAATCCACAACCGTGATGGATATGGCGATAGATATCGATGGAGATGGCTCCGGGGGCACTTCCCGTCGGGTGCCGAACAGACTTCATCCCCGGATCTCCCCTTGGTCATTGGCGCTGGAACTTTTTGTGGCTGGAGACTGGACGATTTAGGGTTTATGCATCGGGAGGATCTTATAGGCGAGAGGGGAGACTGAGGGGGTGCTGGAGGGGCCCACACCACCCCCTGGCATGGCCTGGACTGGCCCACTCCACCAGGTGGTGTGGTTAGCCCCTGGTCCCTCTCCGTCTCGTCTTCTGGTTCCGTGAGTGTTCCGGTAAAATATTGACTTTGGATTTTGTCCGGTCCAATTCCGAGAATATTGATTTTCTGACTTTCCTAGAACCAAAAACAGCAGAAAACAGGCAACTGGCACTGTGACTCTTGTTAATAGGTTAGTCCAAGAAATCATATGAAAACTACTCCAAAGTTGGTACAAAACACAAGAAAGTAGATAAAACCAAGCATGGAACATCAAAAATTATAGATACATTTGCAATGTATCAACATCCCCAAGCTTAACTCCTGCTCGTCCTCGAATAGGTAAGTGATAAAAAGAAAGAATAATTTTTGAGGTGACATGCACCATCATAAACTTGATCAAAGTATTTGTAAAACATTCAAAGCTGGGATCATAGTACTTCAATCATAACATGAAAGACAAAGTTCTAGCAATAAGACAAAGAAACTATGATGCAACATGAAAAGGCACAAACAAAAGATTCATGAATAACAATGCTTTGCAAGACGTTTGTTTGTTTCACATAAAGAAAACATAGCATAGTGGCATTCAGCTTGGCCCTCATAGAGTAGCAAACATAAATGCATAGGACACCTTCAAAGTTCATAAGAGTGACTAGATACAAATAGTTTTAAACAAGCAATATCAAAGCTATGCATGAATCAACAAGTCTTGGGACAATGCACATAGAACTAAGAATGGCCACTATGCTCTCAAAGTAGGTGCATAAAGATAGAAGATGGAGACTCAATATAATGGTGGAAGAAAGGCCTTTTTATAAAAGGAAGTAGGGATTCAAGTCTCATAAAGAGCTTCCAAAAATTATGGTACTTATAGCTTTTAGCTCTCATTGCCCCTATCATAAGCATCTTGAAGTGATTAAAGTTAAAGTGAACAAAATATAGTGTACATGCTTGACAAAGTATATAAGTTAGAAATCTCATGTCCCTTGTATATGAGGGCCGCTCCTCATGCTACTCAAGTTTAGTCACCAGTAAGTTCTTGTCATTGTAAGTACATGTGTATCATAGAGAACCGCCAACGGGGTACCCCTTGCCCAATGATACGGAAGAATCCCCATATCAAAATGACATGGCAAGCAGATAACGAGCATCTCAGCAATCTTCTTATTTACCATGGGAATATGGTGCTTTTTTCTCTCTTTCCTTTTTTCATAATCTCTTTTTTTTCTCAATATAGGACTCTTTTTTATAAGAAGAATGTTTCATAGACAGCTCATTATGGTTACGTTGCAGGTTTCCACCATGTCAGCATGGATTAGACTAGTGGCCCAGGCGTTTCTCTAACACATATACATAATTCCATGGACTTACAAGCTCCCCTTTCATTTCACACCGATGACATCCATATACAAAAGAGCATGATATCAACTAGGTACAAGTACCAAGTGCAATGTTGAAAGCGTTCCCCATGACAGCATGGTTCTGCTAATTCCCAACAAATAAGTGCAAGCATATACAACATAGACGACACAATGGTTCAAGTTTATTAAGGGCAAGAAAAGTAAAGTGTGCCATCAAGTTCGTGAGAGCTTTAATCGCTAGTTTTCTCATAACAAGTTTAATTTGGAAGGTAAACAAAAACATGAATATACTTGGAATAGCGTATGCTAGTAGGTAGATATGGTGGACTCTTTGGAATAACTTGGTTTAGGGAGTTGGATGTTGTTGGGGGGATACCCCTGGGTAGGGTCACTCCGGGGTATAAGGGCCGAGTTAGCCGAGGTTCGGCAGGGTCAAAGCGGATGCTGGCCGGGTCACCTCAAGGCAAGCCGGATCACGGAGTAACCCAGACCACGGGGGGGTCGCCTAACATTGTATCATCCGACTTAAGGAGTAAGTCGGAAGTGCTTGTCTAACTTATATGCAGGAACAGGTGTGGCCAGACCTACTATGATCCGGATCCCCGCTTAGCTTTTGAGAGAAGGAAGGAATCTCTCTGGTCAAAAAGAAGGTCTGGTACACATTGCATGAGCGAAGCAAGCAAGGGCAGGACCACCGGGTCATGGCCGACAAGGGTGACGACGCCCATGTCGACTGACGCAGGCGCCGCAGAGGCTCACGTAGCTAAGGCATGTATGACGCGGGGGGGAAAGCACCCCGGTTGGGTTACCACTTTGGGAGGAGGCATATTCTTAGGAATATGCCTCCACGTATGCCCTAGGCAGGGACCGAGCCTCCTCTATATAAGGGGGGCTAGGTTTCTGGTAGAGGGGGTTGAGCTCTAGGTGGTTTTATGATTCCATAGTGACTAGTTGAGCTGAGGTTCTAGGGAAAAATAGTAGGCAAGAGTAAGAGAGCTCCTTCTTCCTCCTCTCGCCAATACAGCTCTAGGACCACTTGTAATCTCGAAAGGAAAGCAATACAAACTTCTGTGTGGAGAATCACTCCACTATCCCTCCCTGGATTCCCCTAGCGTGTATTAGTCCCCACCTTTAGCCTATCCATGCCATCTGCCGTGACACCACCATGATAGTTGGCGCCCACCGTGGGGCTAGCGGCGCTAGCAGGGGTGAAGATCCGGACGGGAAACTTCATCGGCACCGGCGAACGCATCGTCTCCGGGCTCATTCAGAGCGCTGGACTTCGTCAGCGACAACGCAGGATGCTTCGGCACGCGCCCACTTCCGCGCAACGGCCTCTTCGTCAAGTTGGGTGCACACAAGGTCTACGTTGCAGTGGACGTATCATGCGTTCACCCGCAGCACGTCGTCGAGGCAGGGGAACCACCCCTTAGCATGGTTCATGGGGCGCGTATCACTCGCTCCCCGGATCGTGCTGAAGTGATGATGACTGCGCCGGGGGAAGGCGCAAGCAAGGATCTGGCACCTGACCTAGAGGTAACACCTAAGGCACCGAGGAAAGTTAGAGCGCCACCACTAGAGAGGCCTGAGAACGTACTGAGAGAAGCTATGGATAGCTTGGCTAACCTGGTAGAAGAAGTGGTAGATCCGGCTCAGGCACAGGCCGAGCTAGAGGAAACTAGGCAAAAGATACTAGAGGGCGCAAAGAAAATAGCCGCGGCTCAGCAGTCGTTGAACATGACGCTGCGTGAATAGGCAAAGGCAAACAAAGTTGATACGGTAAAATTAAAAGGGAGAAATCTCATGAGCGAGATGAACAGAGAAGGTGATGATGGAGCCGAAGGTGATGTCTGTGGGCTTGCCGAGGTATAGTACCCCGGCGAAGAACCTCAGAGCAGCGGATGCGGCTGTGTCCGAGTTAGAGGGTCTGACGGGTGAGGCCCGTCAAAGACAACAAGATAGGGTTAACGAGCTGGTTCGGATCGCGAACAGACAGAATGAAGAGCTACTGAGGGCTAACCCGGAGAGAGCTGGAGCTTCCAAAATCGTCCATTCGGTGATGGGTAACCCGGAGAAATCCACTGGGGCCGCATCATCACCTCATGGAGGTCCAAGGAGAGAAGAGGTAGTCACCTTGGCCAGACGGAACAAACAGATCGTCCCGTACGACCCAACGCGTGCGGGAAAAGAAAAAGAAACGCGGAAAAATGATGATCGGCGGAGTGTGAGCCGAGGTGAAGCTGGCCGAGGTAACCACGACCAAGGCAATGCCGGTCAAGGGAACGCTGCCAACGGCAATGCCGGACAGCGAAACTCCGCAGGAGCAGGACAACCGCAACAACGAGAACAAAACCGATACAAGGCAAGAGCAAAGCGTCGGCCGAGGTATGCAACAGAAAGATGCGCAACAAGAACAAAACCGATACAACGATGGCGATTCGGAGATGGTGAACACGGGGTACCCGAGACCGGACTATCATGTGATAGGGTCGAGATTGGGAAGCAGGGATTTAATGCCGGATGACGCTAGGTTGAAGCTAGATCGCCTGTATAGGTCGGAACAGATCGAATGTCAAGGTCCCCCGGGTCCAGCGTGCTTCGGACCCCGGATCATGAAAGAGCCACCGGTACCCAACTTCCATGCCCGGAGGCGAAGGCGTGTGATTACCAAGCCGGAGGATTGGCTGATAAACTATGCTACGGCTGTGAAAATTGCCACTGGCAACTTGAGATGGGTTGTACGATACGTACCCCAGATGTTGGAAGGTCCGGCCAGAGTATGGCTGAATAATTTACCACCCGGAAGCATCAACTGCTGGATAGATTTTGAAGAAATGTTTATCAGCAACTTCTCAAGTACATATCAGAGGCCTAATAGACCGCAGACCCTAGCAATGTGCAAGCAAAGACCTAACGAGACGGACCGTGAATTCTTGACCCGGTGGTGTCGGGGGTGTACCCCCGGGTACCCCAGAGTTGGTGAATTAAGTAAGTCAATAATATACGTACGTAGGAAAATGATATTAAATATGAGTACAAAAGATAAACAGAAAAGGATAAAGGGAAAAGAGAACCTGGGCCGAAGTAGACTTAATTCGGCCTGCTCCCACTACTCCTCCTAGGCTTACAGCACCATCGGGCCGAATCAAGTGATAGTTCGGCCCACCAGGCCGAACTACTGCCGAACCGGCTGACAGCGCACGCCTGGACTCCTCCTCTCTCCCGCCAAGCTGCCTCCAGCCGCCACCGGTCCTGTCAGCATCGCCAATCCACCGCTCGCTCCCCGTCGACCTCCCCCGCGCGTGGTGCAGCTCCCCCGGGTGGGCCGAGGCAAGCGGCAGCTCGGCCCACCACGGGCTTCGGCCTCACTCCGCATCACCAAGAGCGCCCGGGTGGGCCGAGACGAGCACAAGGCGGCCCACCGCGGGACTATGCAGCAGGCTCGTCCTCTTTGCCTTCAAAGCCAGCCGGCTGGGCCGAATAGCACCAGGGCAGCGACGTGGCCCTAAGGGCTAGCTCGGCTGGGCTGCATAGTGACTCGGCTGGGCCTTGTTTCCCCCAGGCCGAGTCAATTCAAGACTAGGCCGAATCTTCACTCTCCCCAGGGCATCTAGGCCGAGATGTAATGATCCAGACGCCCAATTATTCATCCCCAGAGACCTCCGCAACATCTACGACGACTCAGCATCAACCCAGGAAACAAACAAGTGTCGTGCCAGTCTTGGGACGCTCATGGCTCAGACTGGCACATGGCCTATGTAATATGCCCATGGCATCAAGAAGATGCTAGGGAATATGCCGTTAGCATCAGGAATATGCTAAGGGATATACCATGGCATCTCCAAAGATGCCAAGGCATATGCTGAGCATCTAATAAGATGCTAGGAATATGCTAAGTAGATGCCTAGCGTATGGAGCAAGCTTTGTCCCCTGGGCTCCCCTTTATAAGGAGCACCAGGGGGATTGTTCTCAGAGAGGCCCGAAGGGCTCCTCTCCTTTCTGCTCACTAGGAGCTCTCCTTCTTCCTCTTCCTCCACTCTCACAGAGAGCTTAGATAGAAGCATAGGGGAAATCGCTCAAGGAGCATGATTGTAGCCACATGTATGGCAAGATTATGAGGGAATAGATGTATACATTGTATTTCTCTTTATTCGTATGAGTGCGGTCTTCACCGCATCATCCCTCCCTGGATTCCTCCACGTCCATCGGCCCCAACTTTAGCCTACGCATGGCATATGCCGTGATACCACCACGACATTTGGCGCCCACCTTGGGGCCTTCTAGTGGCGTTGGTAGGGTTTCCATCCGGACGGGAACATCTTCATCAACTTCTTCCTCATAGGGCTCATTCAGCTTCACCAAGTCAACAGAGAACAAAGAGGTAAGCGCAGAGGCTCACCAAGTCTAACTTATCAAAGCTGGTAAGACTCAGCAGGAAGGACTCAAGTACTACTCCAAGCTTACTGTAAGTACCAAATAACTCAGCAGGGCAGGTATGACCTAGCAAAACTCACCCAAACACTTCTCCAAGTATGCTGTAAGTGCCAGGTAACTCAGCCACCTACACTCAATCCTTCATCCCAGGGAGAAAATAACTCAACCCGGGGACTAGTCAACTTATCCGTAGAGTCACCTTTAGATTAAGAGAGCATTATGTTGATTTAGATCTATACTCCAGCCAGCTTGTTTATAACTCGGCCATAAGTTGAATCATCTTATTTATGATTCAGATAGATTTTGAGTCAATTAGTTTATGCTTTGAGTTATCCTGTGACTCAGCTCACAGGCCAGCTTATCTATAACTCGGACAGAAATTGAGTCAACTTATTTATGATCCAGGTAGAATTTGAGTCAACTTACTTATGAGTCGGATAGAATTTGAGTCAGTTTATGTATGCTTTGGTTTGTCCTCTAACTCAGCTTACCGGCCAGCTTATTGATGATTCGGATATAGTTTGAGTCAATTTGTTTATGCTTCGAATTAACCTTTAACTCAGCTCAGTAGATTGTTTCTGATCCAGACTAACATTTGATTTAGCTTGACAAGGGATATTATAATTCGGATTGGTATTCAGACTCGGCGTACTAATCATATCTCTGATTCATGCTGAAGCTTTATTCAGTTCCCCAGATGGCCAGGTTATGTTATGACTCGGATTGATATCTCACCATCTTGCCAGGTTATCCCATATCACGGATAACTATTGGTCAGCTTGTCACATCTCGAATCTATATTTCATATTTACATCTCGAATCAGATCTCTCAGCGGTTAGCCCTATTATCATATCCCAAAGCTATATCTCGGATCTATATCTCGGATCCATATCAAAGGCAAATTATCCTCATCACGCCAAATCAAGCTATATCATGGCAAACAAGTAACTCGGATTTGGGATAAGTTAACTCGAATTTGAGTAATATAACTCGGATTTGAGCCAGATGACTCAGACTTAAGACATAAAGTCAATTTTGAGTAAAGTAACTCGGATTTGGGATGAGTTAACTCGGATTTGAGTAATATAACTCGGATTTGAGCCAGATGGCTCAGACTTAAGACATAAAGTCAATTTTGAGTAAAGTAACTCGGATTTGAGATGAGTTAACTCGGATTTGAGTAATATAACTCGGATTTGAGCCAGATGACTCAGACTTAAGACACAAAGCCAATCTTGAGTAAAGTAACTCAGGTTTGGGATGAGTTAACTCGGAATTAAGTAATATAACTCGGATTTGAGCCAGATGACTCAGACTTAAGACATAAAGTCAATTTTGAGTAAAGTAACTCGGATTTGGGATGAGTTAACTCGGATTTGAGTAATATAACTCGGATTTGAGCCAGATGACTCAGACTTAAGACATAAAGCCAATTTTGAGTAAAGTAACTCGGATTTGGGATGAGTTAACTCGGATTTGGGTAATATAACTCGGATTTGAGCCAGATGACTCAGACTTAAGACATAAAGTCAATTTTGAGTAAAGTAACTCGGATTTGGGATGAGTTAACTCGGATTTGAGTAATATAACTCGGATTTGAGCCAGATGGCTCAGACTTAAGACATAAAGTCAATTTTGAGTAAAGTAACTCGGATTTGAGATGAGTTAACTCGGATTTGAGTAATATAACTCGGATTTGAGCCAGATGACTCAGACTTAAGACACAAAGTCAATCTTGAGTAAAGTAACTCAGGTTTGGGATGAGTTAACTCGGAATTGAGTCAGATGACTCGAACTTAAGACATAAAGTCAATTTTGAGTAAAGTAATTCGGATTTGGAATCAGATGACTCAGATAATAACTTACCCAATGAGGTTAAAAGAGCAAAGCCAAAGAAGGCAGGAACTCATAACTTACCCAATGAGGTTAAAAGAGCAACGCCAAAGAAGGCAGGACCTCGAAACTTACCCAATGAGGTTAAAAGAGCAAAGCCAAAGAAGGCAGGAACTCATAACTTACCCAATGAGGTTAAAAGAGCAAAGCCAAAGAAGGCATGAACTCGTAACTTACCCAGAAAGGTTATGACCAGTGCCCATAAAGGCCAGAAGTCCAGAAACTTACCCAAAGGGGTTATGACCAGTGCCCATGATGGCCAGAGGTCCAGAAACTTACCCAAAAGGGTTATGACCAGTGCCCATGATGGCCAGGAGTCCAGAAACTTACCAAAAGGGGTTATGACCAGTGCCCATAAAGGCCAGAAGTCCAGAAACTTACCCAAAGGGGTTATGACCAGTGCCCATGATGGCCAGAGGTCCAGAAACTTACCCAAAAGGGTTATGACCAGTGCCCATGATGGCCAGGAGTCCAGAAACTTACCAAAAGGGGTTATGACCAATGCCCATGAAGGCCAGAAGTCCAGAAACTTACCCAAAGGGGTTATGACCAGAACCCAAGAAGGCCAGAAGTCGAAAAACTTGCCCAGAAAGGTTATGAGCAGTGCCCAAGAAGGACAAAGTCACAAACTTGCCCAAAAGGATTATGCGACCAAGAAATATATGACAAGGAAATTATATGTCATAAAACAACTCTGGGAATACTTAATATGAAGCCTATGCACGACTCTACGAGTCCCACATAGCCTCGGGGACTAATGTCGGGGGTGTACCCCCGGGTACCCCAGAGTTGGTGAATTAAGTAAGTCAATAATATACGTACGTAGGAAAATGATATTAAATATGAGTACAAAAGATAAACAGAAAAGGATAAAGGGAAAAGAGAACTGGGCGAAGTAGACTTAATTCGCCTCCCCCTACTCCTCCTAGGCTTACGGCACCATCGGGCCAATCAAGTGATAGTTCGCCCACCAGGTCCCAACGAACTCTGTCCGCGCTGGACTCCTCCTCTCTCCCGCCAAGCTGCCTCCGGCCACCGTCCTCTGTCGGCCAATCAATCCACCGCTCGCTCCCCGTCGACCTCCCCCGCGCGTGGTGCAGCTCCCCCGGGTGGGCCGAGGCAAGCGGCAGCTCGGCCCACCACGGGCTTCGGCCTCACTCCGCATCACCAAGAGCGCCCGGGTGGGCCGAGACGAGCACAAGGCGGCCCACCGCGGGACTATGCAGCAGGCTCGTCCTCTTTGCCTTTAGAGCCAGCCGGCTGGGCCGAATAGCACCAGGGCAGCGACGTGGCCCTAAGGGCTAGCTCGGCTGGGCTGCATAGTGACTCGGCTGGGCCTTGTTTCCCCCAGGCCGAGTCAATTCAAGACTAGGCCGAATCTTCACTCTCCCCAGGGCATCTAGGCCGAGATGTAATGATCCAGACGCCCAATTATTCATCCCCAGAGACCTCCGCAACATCTACGACGACTCAGCATCAACCCAGGAAACAAACAAGTCTCGTGCCAGTCTTGGGACGCTCATGGCTCAGACTGGCACATGGCCTATGTAATATGCCCATGGCATCAAGAAGATGCTAGGGAATATGCCGTTAGCATCAGGAATATGCTAAGGGATATACCATGGCATCTCCAAAGATGCCAAGGCATATGCTGAGCATCTAATAAGATGCTAGGAATATGCTAAGTAGATGCCTAGCGTATGGAGCAAGCTTTGTCCCCTGGGCTCCCCTTTATAAGGAGCACCGGGGGGATTGTTCTCAGAGAGGCCCGAAGGGCTCCTCTCCTTTCTGCTCACTAGGAGCTCTCCTTCTTCCTCTTCCTCCACTCTCACAGAGAGCTTAGATAGAAGCATAGGGGAAATCGCTCAAGGAGCATGATTGTAGCCACATGTATGGCAAGATTATGAGGGAATAGATGTATACATTGTATTTCTCTTTATTCGTATGAGTGCGGTCTTCACCGCATCATCCCTCCCCGGATTCCTCCACGTCCATAGGCCCCAACTTTAGCCTACGCATGGCATATGCCGTGATACCACCACGACAGGTGGTGTACCGTGAGAAACTCGTGTGAGGGTGTCATAGAGTCACAGGCCATAGCATGGTTTGCACAAGGGTGCAGATATGGCAGTGAGTTGTGGATGAAGTTGCAAAGGAAAATGCCAATTACATTGGCAGAGATGATCCGGATTGCAGATTCGTATGCTTTGGGTGATCCGACTCAACCTAGGATCGCGTCAAACGAATCGAACGAGGAATACTATCAGAGGGATGGAGCTTGGTCGTCTCAGAGGAACGATTACAGAGGAAAAAGAAGAGATGATAGACCGGATCATCGCTACAGTTCGCAACAAGTTGCAGCTGTGAATCAAGATCAACCCGGAGCTGGGAGCAACCAACGCCAGAGAACAGGAGGGCAATGGACTCCAAGAAACGATGGCAAGAAAACATGGACTCCGGAGCAAAAGAAACAGTGGCAAGAAAAGAAAGACCGTCCGAGGTATACCTATGAGTCGATGTTGGACCAGCCGTGTAAGTTTCACATGCCAAATCCGAATAGCCCGGTGGGTCACACAATGAGGCAGTGTGAGTGGATGCGTAAGATAGAACAAGGTGGTTCGGGGAATGCTCAGGCACCCCGGAATGATCAACCTCGACAGGAGTTACCTCGGCAGCAATTGCTCTCCGGGGCGAACACGCAACAGCTAATGTTGCCTCCCCCTCCACCGAGGTATGACAACAATGAGAGAAGGGATGCAGTGCATCAGGTGGAAAATCAGCAACAGCCGGATCAGAGGTACCTCGGAAACAAGGGAAGGAATGAGTACAGAGAACATCACCAGAGCTATTGTGTGTTCACAACTGAGGAGACAGATCGGAAGAGCTTGCAGCACCGACATATGGAGGTCAATGCGGTAATGCCAGCAGTGACGAGGTACATGCCTTGGTTGGACCAGGAAATCACCTGGAACATCAAAGATCATCCTAAACTTATGCCGAGTCCAGGTTCATATGCGCTAGTACTATATCCGACATTCATTGGACCAAACATCAATGTGAGGTTCTCCAAGGTACTGATTGATAATGGCAGTAGCATTAACATAATGTATGCGGATACGATGCGCAAGTTGGGCATCTCGGAGAACATGCTCCAAGCTACGAGAACAACTTTCCATGGCATCGTACCAAGCATTTTTCTTGTGAGCCCATAGGCAAAGTCCAGGTCGACGTACTATTCGGCACAAGGGATAACTGCCGAACTGAAAATCTGGAGTTTGAGGTGGTGAACTTGGAAAGTGCGTAGCACGCGTTACTCAGAAGACCAGCATTGAACAAGTTCATGGCAAGCTGTCACATCAGTTATCTGAAGATGAAGTTGCCCGGGCCAAATGGAGTGACTACCATTGCTAGAGATTTTCGACGTTCCATTGGGTGTGCTTCAGCCGGGTCTAACCTAGCCGAGTCACTCGTGATTGCGCAAGAGAAAAGAAAAATCCAAGAGGTGGAGGCATTAGCTCAGTCCGCACAGCAGTATATGCCGGCGTTGAGTAACCTGCACGGCAGTGTTTCATTCCAAGCCGCAAAGGACACCAAGAAGGTTCTAGTTGATGACATGTTCTCGGAGCGCACCGTGACAATTGGTGCCGGGTTAACTAACAAATAGGAAAGCGAGCTCGTCAACTTCCTCCGTGAGAATCGGGATATTTTTGCTTGGTCTACATAGGACTTAACAAGGTGTTCCGAGGGAGTTGGCCGAGCACTCTTTGAACGTAAGGCCCGGAGCAAGGCCGGTGAAGCAACCTCTCCGCCGCTTCGCCGAGGATAGGAGAAAAGTCATTGGAGACGAGATAGCTCGATTGCTAGCAGCAGGATTTATCATGGAAGTACTATATCCGGATTGGCTCTCTAATCCGGTGCTGGTAGAAAAGAAGAAGGATGATTCGAACGTAGCAGTGGTTTGGCGTATGTGTATTGATTACACGAAACTGAACAAGGTGTGTCCAAAAGATCCATTTCCACTGCCGAGGATAGATCAGGTCATAGACTCAACTACGGGATGTGAACTGTTGTCATTCATTGATGCATATTCCGGTTTCCACCAGATACCTCTGAACCTGGATGATCAAATAAAGACTGCGTTTATTACCCCGTACGAGGCTTATTGCTATTGCACTATGCCGTTTGGTTTACGTAATGTAGGTGCAACGTACCAAAGATGTATGAAAAAATGTTTGCACGACCAAATAGGTCAAAACATACAAGTATACGTGGATGATGTGGTTATCAAGACCAAGGAAAGCAAAACGCTCCTTGACAACATAAGGTAAACATTTGCGAACTTGAGAAGGTTCCGGATGAAGCTTAACTCGAAAAAATGTACCTTCGGTGTCCCGGCTGGAAAATTACTCGGATTTCTCATCTCCAGCCGAGGTATCAAAGTTAATCCAACTAAGATTCGAGCCATCAAACGAATGGAGCTGCCGAAGTGTCTTAACGATGTCCAGAAGTTCACTGGGTGCCTGGCATCGTTGAGTCGGTTTGTATGTCGGTTGGGAGAAAAGGCACTGTCTCTCTACCAACTCATGAAAAAGTCGGATAAGTTCGTTTGGATGCCATAGGCCGATGAAGCCTTTGCCCACTTAAAAAAGATGTTAGCCACTGCACCAGTGTTAGCCTCTCCACTATCAAAGGAGCCAATGTTGCTCTACATAGTCGCAACCAACCGAGTTGTAAGTGCAGTGATCGTAGTAGAGCGCAATGAAGAGGGTAAGTCGGTGCAGAGGCCAGTGTATTACTTGAGCGAGGTATTGTCTGCCTCAAAATAGAACTACCCGCACTTTCAAAAGGTGGCATATGGTGTCTATATGGCGGCAAAGAAGTTAAAGCATTACTTTGAGGAGCACCCCATCAAAGTGATATGTGAAGCTCCCATATCCGAGATAATGGGTAACAAGGATGCGAATGGCAGAATCGCAAAATGGGCAATTGAGCTAGCCCATTATGCGCCCCAATATGACAAAAGAGAAGCGATCAAATCTCAGGCTGTGGCGGACTTTTTTGTAGATTGAGCCGAGGTACAATACGAACCACCGCCACCAGATCCGAACTACTGGAGGATGCACTTTGACGGGTCGAAAACCAAAACCGGCTTAGGTGTCGGGGTTGTGCTTACCTTGCTAAAGAAAGACCAGCTAAGATACGTATTGCAGATCCATTTCGCGGCATCAAACAATGTCGCTGAGTACGAGGCTCTTGTGCATGGGCTCAAAGTGGCAAAAGAGATCGGCATACGTCGGATAATATGCTTTGGCGACTCGGATTTGGTGGTGCAACAAGTGTCCGGAGTGTGGGACGCCCTGGATCCGAACATGGCACTATACAAGTTTCATGTGCAGAAGATAACTGGTTACTTTGAGGGGTGTGAATTTAACCATGTACCCAGAGTGGAAAACGAGGCCACCGACATGCTGTCGAAGCTCGGATCGACCCGACAGGCAATTCCACCAGGTGTAGCATTGGAACACCTCAGAAAACCATCTATCAGGCCGTCCCCAGGAACCGACTCGATCTATGTCCCGGAAGATACGGAACCCGGAGCTGAGCCCATGGACATTGACACGGGAGGTAGTACGCAAGACCCGGGGACTACATCAGCAAACCCGAGGACTGCCTCAGTAGACCCGGGGACTACCTCGCTAGACCCGGGGACTGCTCAGCGTGATCCGGCTGAAGTTATGTCGGTAGATCAGATGGAAATTGATGAGGACGTATTCCCTGCACGAGCGATACCAGCTTGGGCACTGCCTATATTCCAATTCCTGAAAGACGGAATGTTACCCACTGAGGAGGTGTTAGCCAGGCAAACTCAAAGGAGAGCAAAAGCATACACAATTATCAATTCCGAGCTGTACAAACGGAGTGTAACCAATGTCCTCCAGCGATGCGTTGACCCGGAAGAAGGGATTGACATCCTCCGAGATATACACCAAGGAGAATGCGGGCATCATGCCTCATCCCGAGCCTTAGTGGAAAAAGCATTCCGGCATGGGTTCTACTGGCCAAGTGCCTTAGAACAAGCGGAAGATCTGGTGAGAAAATGTAATGGTTGTCAAAGGTATGCCACTAAGACACATATGCCTATGTCGGAACTCAAGACCATACCAATTACGTGGCCATTTGCCGTATGGTGCTTGGACATGGTTGGCCCGTTCAAACCGGCAAAGGGAAACATGACACACATTTTGGTCATGGTGGATAAGTTTACAAAATGGATTGAAGTGAAGCCTATAAGAAAATGTGATGGATCTACGAACGTAACATTTCTCAAAGACATTATCTTGATATACGGTTATCCCCACAGTATCATAACTGATAATGGCACAAATTTTGTGGAAGGAGCGTTTGCGCGATTCTACCGAGATAAGAAGATACGGCTGGATGTAGCCCACCCCGCATCGAACGGACAAGTGGAAAGATCCAACGGATTAGTATTATCCGGGATAAAACCCCGGCTCATTGAGCCGCTGCAAAGATCAGCAGGGTGCTGGATAGAAGAACTACCAGCGGTACTGTGGAGTTTAAGAACAACTCTGAATCGATCAACAGGCTATACGCCGTTCTTTCTTGTATATGGGGCAGAAGCTGTATTACCAGCCGACATAGAGCATGATTCGCCTAGGGTCACCCAATACACAGAAGCCGAAGTGCAAGAAGCACGGCAAAATGATGTTGATCTGCTGGAAGAAGCGAGAGAACTGGCATTGTCCAGATCCGCCATATATCAGCAAAATCTCTGACGCTATCATAGCCGGAAAGTGTGCCTCCGAGTCTTTCGGGAAGGCGATCTGGTGCCCCCGTTGGTACAACGTACTACTGGCATGCATAAATTATCCCCCCATGGGAAGGGCCGTTCATTGTGAGCAAAGCATTGCACAATGATTCTTACTATCTTATAGATGCAAAGCCACAGGAGAAGAACAAGGCGGACAGGTCCCGAGAGGAATCTAAGCGACCGTGGAATGTAGCACTACTTCGTCCCTTCTACACTTAGCTAAGAAGTGTATGTATCCGAGTCGTCTCATATGTCGGTATGTATGTCAGCAATGAGCTTATCAATGAAATAGCGCCTCGGCAAAGAATCGAACTGCCTTAATAATTATTGTTGTTGTTTCTCGTACGTTAGCTGGAATAAGTTGTTCTACTTAACCCGGATTAGTAATGTGTGAGCACCAAAAACCCAACTCTTCGACTTGTTGCTGTCCAACAAGAATTGGCTTCATGGCAAGCAAGAGAACAAGTTTGGAATTGCGTAGCACATGAAAAACGACTAAGGAAACGAATTTATTCGAGCTAACATTCGTTTTTCAGACTAACCGTGTATTTACTTTCAAGTTATTATGCTGAATTATCTTGAGCTAAGCCTAAATGTTTCTAAGTATTGTTAAAACGATTTTTGAAGCTCGGATTCGTAAGTCGTAAAACCGAATCAAGGTAGACACGAACCGAGCCAGAGGATTGGACGAACAAGAAAATGAAACTCGGGGACTACGCCCAAGTTAATCTGGCATAGAAACGTAGTAGCAAAATATCACATATACAGCAAGATATACTTCGATGCACCATGGGATCTGATAAATTTTCAAGTTTTTTGACCTAAGGAGCAGCAGGAGGAGCAAGTTCGGCGTCGTCGTCGCTGTCTTCAATATCTGAGGCATCACCTTCTCCGTCCTCATCCGACCCATCTTCAATATTCTCAACGTGCTCGTCCCTAGCGGATTCCAGAAAGCTCGGTCCTTCAACCCAGTCATGGATAGGAGAATATTCGACGAGGTCATGGCGCAAACTGGCGCCGAGCTACCCACTCGGGTCATCACCATCTGGATCCGGTCGCGGCGCAGTGAGGAGGCTGAGGTCGATCTTCTCGTACCATGTGAGAATATGGTGAAGGATAGTATCAGCTGCGGCACGCCTAGCAGACTCTCTCCAGAGGTCAAGCTGCGTCTGGATATCCAACAGCTTTTCGGCAAGAAGTGTGATCCTCTTCGGAGCGCACTCACTGGGCCAGAACGTGTTGAAGATCCGGACCGAAACGTCGAGGAGATCTTTGCCGTAGTTCTTGATGATTTCCATGCGGGATGACAGGTTGACCAATAGGTCCTCCATGTCTAAAGGAATGCCCTCACCGTCAAGAGCGACGGGAGTACCCCTCTCGCGGCGGAAATTGGCAACAGCAGCGCTCGCAATAGGAGTACCCTCTGGAAAGTGGCCTAGAAACAAGGCAAAGGAAGAAGTTGAAGCAAAGACATATGAACTAACCCAGAGAATTATGTCGGATAAGGGAAAGGAACATACGTGAAATATGGATGTGGATTCGGGTCAACTCCTTGATGCATTCGTCGCGTCTCTTGCGAAGCTGTTCAAGCTCAGCGATCGCCGATCCAAGCTGGATGTCGGATTCTTTGAGTAGATCCTGGTCCTTGGAGATCTGGAGAGTAAGGCGCTCACGCTCTTCTGTGAAGTTCTGGCCAACCTTTTTGAGCTCGGTTTGGTGCTGGGCCTTCATCTTCTCCATCTCAGCCTTGAGCCTGGCAATCTCGTTGTCCTTAGTCCGGAGGAGAGCAAGCTCGTCATCTTTCTTCTTCAGATCGGCTTGATGCTGCCCTGCTTGTTCGAGAAAATGCAGCATCATATCAGGCACAGGCACACTATCCTCAAGCGACGCTGAAATAGTATGTTGACCCGGCAGAGCCGAGGAGTGAATGTTTACCAAGCCAAGGAGAAGAGGAAATGGAAAACACTACGAGGTCGGACAAAAGAGGACATACCCCTGATTTCCTCCAGGTTCTTCCGCATGATCTTGTTCTCAGCCTCCACCCCAGCTACAGAAACCGAATGAGGCGATTAGTTCGGAATAAGAAGGTGAAGAAAAACGGAGAAGTGCCAAGGGAGAAACTTACCCCACTTTTCATGTTCTGCAATAAGTGCAACGCGCTTTGCGCGTAGCATCTTGTGGGTATCCAACAGATGTTGGAATTCAGCACTCCGGCGATTGGTAGTTACCTGAAAAAAGTACAGAAGCATAAAATTAGCTTGGTGCATATTCGAAGTGTACAAGATCCGGGCCAAGTGGAACTTAACCCGGCTCTAGGTGTGTGCATATTCGAAGTGTACAAGATCCGGGCCAAGTGGAACTTAACCCGGCTCTAGGTGTGTGCATATTTGAAGCGTACAAGATCCGGGCCAAGTGGAACTTAACCCGACTCTAGGTGTGTGTATATTCGAAGTATAAAAGATCCGGGCCAAGTGGAACTTAACCCGGCTCTAGGTGTGTGCATATTTGAAGTGTACAAGATCCGGGCCAAGTGGAACTTAACCCGGCTCTAGGTGTGTGCATAATCGAAGTTCACATGGAGCTACGTTAGTTTTCTAATGAGCATCCGGCCGAGTAACAAGCTAATCCACCGGAGGCTCGGGGACTAATGGTTATTATCTACAACATGTAAAGGAGAAACGACATACCTCCATCATTCGCCCCGCGAGGTTAATTGCCTTAGTGGCAGTATTCATTTGGGCAGAAAATTCTGCGGGGCCGAACTTTTCCGGGAGATCGTGCTAGGATTTAACTCCGCCTTATTCCAGTTCATGACGAACTCAATAAGACTCGGAGGGTACCGCTCACCGGTGGGCATATGGGGTCCACCAAGCCCTCGCGTGCGCTTCTTTCATCTCAACCAAGGCAAGAGTTGGGCTGGTATGCAGAACCATCTGCTACGCATCAGTTGGCTCGGCAGGAACATCCTTCGCTGCTGGAGCTTTCTTGGGAAGCATCGACGCTAGGGTTCGCTGCCCAGCCTCGACAAATGCAGACTTGGTGGCATCCAGAGCCTTTTTGCCCTTAGCTTGCTAGGAAGAAGTAGTTACAGTGGATTTCCCCATAGAAGCTGCTGGAGTAGTTCCTCGCCGAGGTTGAGATGACTCGGACGAGGCGGAAGAACTTGGCGCTGGAGCTCTTGTAGCTGGACTTGGAGTTGTTGTTGGTTTCCTTGGTGCCGGAACAGGTGTTGGTGCTGGCTCGGTCGCTGGTACTGGAACTGTTGCTGGTGTCGGTGTTGAGATAGACTCGGTAGCTGCTGGTTGCAGCGATGCCAAAGTGGTGGACGCCATCGCCTCGGCTGGACCGACCCCTCCTACTCCAAGGTCGCTTTCCTCTCGACAAGGTAGTGCAGAACCCGGAGCAGCCGCAGAACCCTCTGGAATAGGGCTCAGCGGACGTGGCTCGTCGTCACGAGGAGGAGAAGGGCCAGATCGAAGGGGTGAAGAGATGCTTGATCCGCTCTGAGGGACCTCCACCGGAGCCCTGAAGAAGAGAATAATGTCAGAAGAGAATTTACCACGATGCAAGGAGAAGTGAGTTACGCAATGAAAAATGACTTACGCATCCAAGGTTTCGGCCTCCTTAGGTTTCCGGGCCCTTCGTGCCGGGGCTTTTCCTGCCGGCTTGGAGGCAGTGTTGTCTCCGGCTTTCTTTCGCCTTTTTGTGGGCTGAGAAGGTTCGGAAGAAGAACTTGATGCGGCTCCGCGCTTCTTCTTCGACGCCACCGGAACCGGCTCGCCCGTAGCAAGTGGAGGATCCTCGTGGATATGCCCACCAGGGTTAGATGATGCCGGAAAGGCAAAAGAAAGAGGGACAGCCTCAACAGGTTCAATCACGTCGACATCCGAGTCATCCTCATCATCGGGCCAGTCTCTAAGAGAAGACAATTTACCTCTGGGTCGTTTTGTAGCGTCGGTCATAGGGAGAAACATCTCCTGGTCCGGCTCCTCCTCATCCGGGATTTCTCGGTCCGGCGCCCACTTGAGGGTCGGATCCGTGCCATCCTCAAGGGTTTGCTGGAGGAATAGCTGAGAAATAGAATGAAGAACAGTGTCAAAAATACAATAAAAACCGACACATATTTGATCCGAAATAGGTTTGCCCCGCAAAGCTTACCGCGGGAGGGAGCCTGTCACGACAGAAGTGCTCAATTCCCCACGTCCATTCGGCGGAGAAATTCTTGTGGGTGGTGAAGAAAGCCTTAACCCGACAAAAAATCTCCGTGTTGCTCAACTCGAAGGAGGAGGTTCGGTTGGGGTCGCGGCTGAAGCTCATGTGGCACACCTTGTGGGTGCGCTTCTGGAGGGGAGAGGTTCGGTTGCGCACGAACGTGATCATAGCATCCTCGTTGCACAATTCGAGTTTCTTCAGCTCCGCAAACCTCTTGTTAACTTGGTTGGTCAGAGTTGTAGGCTTCTTGGGGACCTCCTCCTAGAATTCCGGGTCAGGTGGACCCGGAGCATAGGGCAGCAACCGGATCAAATCTTCAGTGCCCGCATTCCAGACATAGAAGAAGGTCCGGGCCCATCCTTTGCAGGAGTCAAGCCCGGTAACCCGGGGGAAAACAGAAAGTCTCCGGGGTGAGATGGAGGCAGCTCCGAATTGGGTGAGCTGCTTATCCTCCGACTCTACTTGGATGTTGGGGATGACGTTGCGACGAAGGCCGAAAAACCGGATCCACAGCTCCTTCGTGGGCCATAGTCCGGTGTAGCCTTCGATCGTAGAGGCAAAAGTGGAGAGAGAGGTGATAGCATTGGCTGGAAGATGGTGCGGCTGCAGGTGGTAGGTGCTAAGCCAATCCTAGAAAAAATCGCTCACCGGCAGGCCGAACCCCCGCTGAAAGTGGGACAAGAACACGACGAACTCACCTGGATTGGGTGAGGGGGCCAATTCGGCGAAGGGGAGATGAGCGGCGACGCCGGCAGGAATGCGTCTGGTCCGGTAGAGCCAGTCAAGGTCATCTTGACAGACCCATGATCCGGCCCACGCGCCACGGTCCGCCACGGTGATGTCCTCCTCCATTTCTTGCTTGGCGACGGTGAGCTCCTCCTCTGTCATCTCGTGTTCACTACCCTCGCTGGCGCTAGCGGCGGCGGGGATCTGAGGCCTGGATTGGCGAGGACCCGTGGCTAGGAAGTCACGCAGGGGTGGCTGCGACACAGAGGCACGGGGAAAAGCACGGCGGCGGCGCTGCTGCTAGAAGCACTGGCGGCGGCGCGGTCGCTAGGAAGACGAAGGAGAAGGGCAATGAGCAGAGGGGCGCAGAAGTGGGAAAAATGCTAAGGGGTGCGCCCCTCCGCTACTTAACCACCCCCTGAGAGGGTGAGTGGGATCGCGCTGCACCAACGAGCCACATGGTGTGGCTATGTATCGCACGCCTCAGCCAATCGTAGAAGAGCCACACAGAGGGCCACAAAGCAGAAGCAATCCCGTGACGTGATGCACTGATGCGGTAAACGAGGAGGCAGGCGTGACGTGACCCTCGCACAGTGATAACTCACAATTACTGTGGCGGTTACTATGCAGGCCCTTAAAATAAGACAACGTGATGATTAGCCTCCGCGTGGGTTGGCGTATGAGAGAAGGAAGCAAGGCCCGGATCAAACCATGGTAACCCGGACCGCAAGTAAAAACTTAGAATGTGTAGAGGGAAAGTAAAACCATGAGATCCGAGTCACAGTGGTAACCCGGCCGGCAAGTGAAAACTTGGAACGTGCGAAGGGAACGTAAATCCATATAATCCGAGATAAAGAGCTAACCCGGAATTAAACGTCCAAGGATCGAACATAAATGAACCTGATGTGGCCTTAGCGGCCAAGGCCGCAAAGACCGCACCAGCTTCGGGGACTAATGATGGGGGGATACCCCCGAGTAGGGTCACTCCGGGGTATAAGGGCCGAGTTAGCCGAGGTTCGGCAGGGTCAAAGTGGATGCTGGCCGGGTCACCTCAAGGCAGGCCGGATCACGGAGTAACCCGGACCAGGGGGGGTCGCCTAACATTGTCTCATCCGACTTAAGGAGTAAGTCGGAAGTGCTTGTCTAACTTATATGTAGGAACAGGTGTGGCCGGACCTACTATGATCCGGATCCCCGCTTAGCTTCTGAGAGAAGGAAGGAATCTCTCTGGTCAAAAAGAAGGTCTGGTACGCACTGCATGAGCGAAGCAAGCAAGGGCAGGACCACCGGGTCATGGCCGACAAGGGTGACGACGCCCATGTTGGCTGACGCAGGCGCCGCAGAGGCTCACGTAGCTAAAGCATGTATGACGCGGGGGAAAACCACCCCGGTCGGGTTACCACTTTGGGAGGAGGCATATTCTTAGGAATATGCCTCCACGTATGCCCTAGGCAAGGACCGAGCCTCCTCTATATAAGGGGGGCTAGGTTTCTGGTAGAGGGGGTTGAGCTCTAGGTGGTTTTATGATTCCATAGTGACTAGTTGAGCTGAGGTTCTAGGGAAAAACAGTAGGCAAGAGTAAGAGAGCTCCTTCTTCCTCCTCTCGCCAATACAGCTCTAGGAGCACTTGTAATCTCGAAAGGAAAGCAATACAAACTTCTGTGTGGAGAATCACTCCACTATCCCTCCCTGGATTCCCCTAGCGTGTATTAGTCCCCACCTTTAGCCTATCCATGGCATCTGCCGTGACACCACCACGACAGATGCATGAGTGGAACTCATACTTGGTGGTGGAGGCTAGCAAAAGACTGGGAGCGACAAACTAAGAGAGCAATAATGGCCATAATCATGCAGAGCGACAAAACATCATTGATCAAAGCATAAAGTGATACTACAAGTTGAAAACTAAAGGATCATAAAGGCTTATGGTGACTTGAGATAGTCATAACATGGTGGAGCATGCGCCAAGTCAAACCAAAAAAAGCATCAAAGCAGAATACCACTATACTATGCTTTAATATGCTAAAACAGCGCATGATTCTTCAAAGGCACATTAAGCAATCTCAATTGTTTATAAAAAGTCATGCTACAGCAAAGAATACTAAGCATAAAACGAAAACAATATCAAGCATGGCATGACAAAGCATAGGCCACAGTCAAAAACAAGCTCTCTTTACCACTTAAGCATGAGCTTTCCTACTCTTTTCCAAACCAAACCAAACCAAACCAAACCAAACTATTTGAAAACCAATGTATGAAAGAGGGGGTCCAACCAATTTATTCAGAAAACCAAGCAAATGAAAAACCAAAACGAAAACGAAAAGAAGACGCTCCAAGTACAACACAACTTTGCATGAAACAATAAAAATAAAGTGTTTGGAAGAAACCTGGGATTTTTATTGATGAAGAAGGGGATGCCTTGGGCATCCCCAAGCTTTGACGCTTGTACTTCTTGGATATTTCTGGAGGTGACACACGTGGCATCCCCAAGCTTGAGCTTTAGTCCATTCTTCATCTCATTACTCATTCCTTCCATACACCTGAAAATTTTCCTTCATACAAAACTTCACACAATCTTTATTAGCAACATTAGTGCACTCAAGATAATAAGTATTTAGGTTCAGTTCTAACACCAATAAAACTTCCATTAAAACACAAGCTACTGTAGCACTTCCCTCAAAAAGCTCAATTCCCCAAAAGAACTCAAAAAGGAACCAACAAGAAGCAAATGCAAATAATGGCAGAAATGTGTTAAAACAGACCAGCAGGTAAAAACCAATTTTTTCGAAGACCTTTTGTTGCTCAAATCGAAAGTTAGATAACAACCTGGGGCAGAAGCCCAAAAATTCACGCCTCGAAAAGACGTTCAGAGATTTTACACGAATTTTTACGGTGAAGCATAGAAATCTGTTTTGGGACAGCAACTTTGCCAATCATTACTTCTCTCTCATTAGAGGTTACTCTTGGCACAAAAACGAAATAAAAAGGATAAGGAGCGGTAATTACTGAAGTAATAACTTCCAAGACTCATCTAAAACTTTTGGGTTATCTCCCAATAAGTACTTTTCTTTAACGCCTTTAAGTTAGGCATGATAATTTGAGAAGATGCTCACATAAGAAATATGAATTGAAGTAAAAGAGAGCATCAAGAAGCAAATTCAAAGCACATTTAAGTCTAACCCACTTCCTATGAATAGGAATCTTGTAAAGAAACCAAGTCATGAAAGCACAAAGCAACAATCATAGGAAAGAAAAACAAGTGCAACTTCAAGACTTTCAACATAAAGAGGGGGAAACTTAATATTATTGAGATGGATAAAACCATGTTTCCCTCTCTTATAGTAACTTTCAGTAGCATCATGAATAAAATTAACAATACAACTATCACATAAAACATTCTTATCATGTGCCACATGCATAAAAGAATTAATACTCTCCACATAAACATAGTCATTCTTATTAATTGTAGTGGGAGCAAATTCAACAAAATAGCTATCATTATTATTCTCATCACCATAATCATCAAATATAGGAGGCATATTGTAATTATAATTAATTTCCTCCTCAATAGTAGGTGGACTAAAAATATCATATTCATCATTGTAATCATCATATATTGGAGGTTTTGTATCATCATAAGCAATAGAATAGCTATCTTCCAAAGCTGGGGAACTAAAAAGATCATTTTCATAAAAACTAGCTTCCCCAAGCTTAGACTTTTCCATAGCATTAGCAATAATAGTGTCCAAAGAATTCATACTAACAACATTGCTATTAGCATGCAAATAAAGTTCCATAGGTTTTTTAATTTTCTCTTCAAACACTTCATGTCCTAACTCAAGATATATACTATAAAGCTCTCTAATTTTTTTGTTGTTTTCCATTAAGCCTAACTAGTGAAAACAAGAAACAAAAAGACAAAATTGCAGAATCTAAAGGAAATAACTTCGAGCACTCACACCGGAGGATGTGAGTACCTTTTACCTTACCTCCCCTTCATCGGCGCCAGAAAATAGGCGTTTGCCGTGGGAGGTTC
The DNA here is from genome assembly GCA_023614405.1 of Avena insularis. Taxonomy (NCBI): domain Eukaryota; kingdom Viridiplantae; phylum Streptophyta; class Magnoliopsida; order Poales; family Poaceae; genus Avena; species Avena insularis. Next base: position 91,128,137 of record CM042686.1, read on the forward strand.
ATCTTCTTTAATCCTCCGATGTGAATACCTTTTACCTTACCTCCCCGGCAACGGCATCAGAAAATAGCTTGATGTCTACGCACTTCTATTCTTGTAGATAGTTGTTGGGCCTCCAAGTGTAGAGGTTTGTAGAACAGCAGCAAGTTTTCCCTTAAGTGGATCACCCAAGGTTTATCGAACTCAGGGAGGAAGTGTTCAAAAGTATCCCCTCTCAAGCAACCCAGCAATCCAGCTACAAGAAGTCTCTTGTGTCCCCAACACACCCAATACACTTGTCAGGTGTATATGTGCACTAGTTCAGCGAAGAGATGGTGAAATACAAGTGGTATAGATAATTATAAGTGGTAATGGTGATAGAAGATAGCTTGATGGCGTGGAAAAGACTAAAGTAAAACTGAAATAAAGATGGAAGCAAGCAAACATGTAACAGATCTAAAAGCAAACGGTGTTTCAGTGCTTAGAAACAAGGCCTAGGGATCATACTTTCACTAGTGAACACTCCCATATAAATATATTCTTCTTTATGATACTACTCTTAACTACTCTCTGGTTGGACACTCTAATCGATGGTAGGGCTATAACAACACACCTCAAAGTAAGCCTTTCCCATCTAGAAAACCCCACACTGTCACCTTGAGCACTAGCTGGTTCCAACAAACACCACAATTTCATAAAGACATCCAACTCCAAATATAACTCATAACAAGTATTTGTAACCTCTAGCCTAAGTGCCACCATGGTGTGCACGCTGTCACTTTCACACACATGGGAGAGCAGAGATCTATTAAAACACTTGAGTAGCAAGGTAGATCTATAGATTACAAGCTCATGATCTCAATAAGATCATGCATAGAGAGAGAGATGAACACATAGCTACCGGTAGAACCCTTAGCCTCCAGAGAGAACTACTCCCTCCTCATCATGGGAATCAACAACGGTGATGGAGATGGTGATGGAGATCAATGGAGATGGCTCTGGGGGCACTTCCCCGTCCCGGCAGGGTGCCGGAACAGAGACTTTCTATCCCCCGAATCTCCGCTTCGGTGGCGGCGGCGCTGTGGAAATTTTTGTGGCTGGAGACTGGACGATTTAGGGTTTATGCATCGAGGGGCTCTTATAGGCGAGAGGGGAGACCGAGGGGGTGCTGGAGGGGCCCACACCACCCCCTGGCGCGGCCTGGCCTGGCCCACGCCACCAGGTGGTGTGGTCAGCCCCTGGTCCCTCTCCGTCTCGTCTTCTGGCTCCTTGAGTCTTCCGGTAAAATATTGACTTTGGCTTTTGTCTGGTCCAATTCCGAGAATATTGATTTTCTGACTTTCCTGGAACCAAAAACAGCAGAAAACAGGCAATTGGCACTGTGTCTCTTGTTAATAGGTTAGTCCAATAAATCATATGAAAAGTACTCCAAAGTTGGTACAAAACACAAGAAAGTAGATAAAACCAAGCATGGAACATCAAAAATTATAGATACATTTGCAATGTATCACTTGCGTTCTGCCATTATGTTGCTATTGGTACCAGGCGATGCGATGATCAAAGGGTCCCAATAGAATCCCTCGGCTGCAGGCGAGAGGTTTTCAACTGAAGGTTCTTCGAAGCCGTCGCAGCCAGGGACAGATACCTTCAGTTAAATCTATGTCCTTGTGTAACTTTCCATGTCTTTGACCGTTTCTTGATTTCTCATTTACCTAAAAAAAGCACATTCTTCCTCAATGGTTTTTTTAGGTCAGGCAGTCTTCAAATTCCATCAGCACTCCTGCCTGTAGAATCATCTTCACCATCGCTGATGAAGACTGATACCTTCAGGTAAATCTCCGTGCATGGGCAACTTTCCATGTCTTTGACCATTTCTTGATTCGTTCATTTCCCTATTAGTACATTTTTTCTCAATGTTGTTTTAGGTCGGGCGGACTTCGCATTCCCGTGGCACTCCTGCCTGCAGAATCATCTTAACCATCATCGATGGAGGCCGATCGGTACAGCCGCAAGGTAAGAAATCATTCGAATTGTGATTTTGTGTCTCTCTTCCTTGATAGTTCTCTGGGTACACTTCTGAATTTATGCTCCCTGTTCATCTAACAGATTATTGGCTTCGAGATTGAGTTTATGGTGAAAAAGATGATGGGCGATTTCTGCATCAAGACAACGGACAGAAGCGCCCTCATCAAGGAGTGCACCAGACTTTACTCCAAACTCGCCTCTAACAAGGCGGGCTTAGCCTCCTTAGGAATATCGCCATGGAATACTTGATTGAGCGGGACGAGCTGAAGTGGCGGAACATCAGCATGATGGAGATGATGGGCATAAGCTTTGAACAGATCCAGGACCTCGAGGACTAGAAGGACAAACTCCTGGCCGAGCTAGCAAAGCTGAAGCATGAAACTATCGTCGATTTCCATCAATGAGCTGGCACGTGGAAGACCTTAGTTAGTACTCCATCTGTTTTCACAATATAAGCCTATTTACAGAGCTAAAACAGCTTACAAAAAAGGCTTATATATTATGGAGCGAAGGGACTAGTTGATGATCGGATATATAGATTGCAATATTGCCCCAGTAAATTGAAAAACGTTTATTAGTAATATGAATGTGATATGCATCAGCATCACTAGCCACAATGTTGCCAAAGCCAATTTTGGGTGTGATTATCTTTCCTACTGTACTATAGTAGTAATTAGTTATTATCGCTTCCGTGCAGAGCGGTAGCTACCTTTCCGTCGTTGTCATGCTGCATGTCGCCAACTTCACTTGCTCAAAGCCTCCATTCTTCTTTACTCCAAAAAAAGAGCATCGATTCTTTTGCCATCTTCGGTTTTGGTCCTGTTGATGGCAGTGGCAGCGGTATCCCATTGATGGTAACTTTATATCAGGACCCCAACTTTGTCTCTGTACAGGGGAGGGAACAGGTAACTGCTGGGGATCCCTCCTGAACATATGTAGGTCATGTTTGATTTATAGGATAGGAAAATCATAGGAATAGGAAAAATGTAGGATTGCATTGTCATGTTCACTCCAATCCTATAGGAATTCATATGAACCAAATTGTGTTTGATTCCACCATCAGAATCTAAAAAAGAGGTATGGGTGAATGTTTGATTTCCTACGAAAACTAGTACAAAGGAATCCTTAGGAAAAAATCTTATGGGAATCAATCCTATCAATCAAGCAATCATCATAGGAAAATTTCCTATAGGATTTAATCCTACAAAATTCCTAGGCAAATCCTTGGAATCAAATGGACCTGTACACTCTCCACAATTTATACATTGAAGGGATAACCACTTTTATAGCCATTTAAAAGAGTTTCGGGTGATTTTGTCAAATTAATTCGACCTTTAACTTGATGTGTGCTATTTGGTTGACAATTAGAAAACACTATTTAGTTATTTAGTACTAGTATATAGATTCTTCCAATTTTTGACTAACTTGTGACATCTATTTTGATACGAAGGGAGTAGGATTAGGATTATGCGTTAGCTACAGACATGGCCTTTATTCTGCATAGTGTCAACCTAGTGGGATAATTCTCTTCTAAATAGAGAGGCCTACACATTAAAAGGTGTCTAGATATATTCATTTTACAAAAGCTAAAACATCTTATATTTTGGAATAGAGGGAGTACATAGGATCTAATAAAGAGGGGAGAGAGGTACATATATGAGTAAAAAATGAGAGTTGCAAGAACAAGATGATGAATGAATATTATATCAAAGGTCTTCCCAACAATTTATCACCCTGTTACGGAAAAATGCAACAAATCCATGAAAAATGAAAAAATACGCGTGTATTAGTTTTTATGTGACAACGACTATGCCCCTTGTGCCCTAGCACACACCTAGAAAATATGTGGAATTTCTTGGACCGACTCAACTGCAGCGAGTCCATCACAAAAACAAGAAGGAAACTATAAAAAGGAAACGATGTCGTGAAACTAGGTCGCACTTTCTTATCTTATCTTAATACTATATAGTGTACGAATAACTTTGAAGGTTGACCGCTGGATAAAGACTAGCAAATCGCAACATATCTAACCTCTGGATCTTTACCATTCTAGCATCTAGAAGATTCAATGGATAGTCTTTAGCACAACGAATGCTATGCTAAAACTTCAAAACATAATTCTCCACCATTCTAGAATCTTCTTTGTCATTTCTCTAAGCATGTTACAATTTTTTGAGTATTATTATGTACCAAGAACCAAGTATACACCTAATAATTTATAGATATGATGTGGCTCAAAATTCTTTAATAGTCTTTTGAGCTTTACCTATTATAATTTTATAAGTGATGGCATGTCTTACTTTCAATCTCATAGCTAGAGATGACATGATAGTCTTTTATTTGAGTCTCACGTTTGTTTTTTCAAAATGGGGATACCACAGCCTCTGCACTCAAAGGATGCACAAATCCCTTTTATTAAAAACCAAGTACCGAGTACAGTTTACGGATCAGATAAGGTTGATACAAACACCAACCATGTGAACAAAGCTAAAGGTCTCACAATAGAACGCACACATCTCACGTGCAAATTATTATGAAAATACTTACTTCAAGAACATAGTTTGATCGTAAATCTGGTCAATAATATATAATTATATTTAATAATTTTTAAACAATTTATTTATATTCAAAAGATTCCAATGGTACAATTTTTTTGACATACAATTCATAAATTGGTGACAAAATTTATGGTCAAATTATTTTCTTCAAAAACGTATTTGTCTAATGAACCGGAATGGAGGTAGTATACTACATAGTAGTATTTCCTAAAAGGGGAGTGCACATGTTTGATTCGTAGGATAGGAAAATCGTAGGAGTAGAAAAAATGTAGGATTGCAATGTCATGCCCACTCCAATCCTATAGGAATTCATATGAACCAAAGTGTGTTTGATTCCACCATAATCTGAAAAGGAGGTATGGGTGGATGTTTGATTTCCTATAGGATTTAATACTACAAAATTCCTAGGCAAATACTTTGAATCAAATGGACCCTAGAGTAGGAGTGCTTGAAGCAGAGGCCCTTCTCGTGACTGTGCATAGCTTTTCGCAGTACGGACTACACGGAGTCTGCACCTTGGAAAGGCTATTGATGTGTTCATACCTCCCATCGCATTCGATGCACTTCCTCTAGCTCAACTCCTGGCTAGTGTAGCAATAATCATAGAGTAGAGATCGCCGTTTTGGCGGGTTCATATCATTCTAAAGTGAGATCACCAAAATTTGAATGACATTGGCGGGTTTTTCTTTGAACTACCCGGGGCGACGCAATTCAAAAGTTTCGAACCTACCACCGTCACCCTTGTGATACATATAAAACAAGTCGTATCCCACATCTCTCACTCGACCTCAGAGTCGGAGCATCTCCCATGAATCTGGCCTCGCACCGCTGTCCCTCCCTACCACCACTATCTCCTCACCAGGTACTGTTGTGACCGAAGGAACCACTCCCTTGTTTAGCAAGACAGAGCGGCTTCCCCATGCCGGTGACCACCGCGCCGGAGTGTGCACAGCGTCGCCAGCAAACACGGTACGGTCGCTGCAAAGTCCCATCTACTTCACGGACTCCCTGGTCTCTGACACCGGAGAGATAGGCAAACGACGCGCCCCCCTTCGACCGCACCAACGCGAAGCGTAAACTCATCTCCTCCCCATACGAAGGTTGTTGCACACTTTATGCTTCCTTTCGTTATGAACCTTATTACTATCAAAAGTAGTTCGTCGTTTGTTGTAGTCTAATGCATCTTGCTCATATACTCGATCGTTACTAAAGTTTGCTAGAGCCTTCATTACCATCGTTATGAAGCTCCTCTGACATCTATGGAATATCTCCTAAAATGATTCTAGTAGGGGCGTATAGGTTTATAGATAACACAGCTGGTATACGTCAACTCTAGCTGACGTCCTAAGCCGAATTTGTATGTCATGGCTCCTTTTTTAGAGTATAACTAGGCGGGCCCTTCTAGTTATGTTATCAGTATTATAGTCAAGCATGTATGCTAGTCGATTGTATTGGAACTTTATGTGTTTTCTTCTCACTTGGGGTGACATATGGTTAGAGTACTCATAGCGGAAGTACTATACTAGAGTTGTGATGGGAATCATTGCTTTTCGAGCTGTCAACCTCTGCAAGAACTCCTAATAATTTCCTCTTTTTTCACATGATTCCATGATAAATCTGAAAAGCTATTTGCTTCCAATGCAGGAAACAATGTCAAAACAAGGTCTCAGACTCTACTTAATCTAGTTGAAAATGACAACCAGGACAAAAAAGACAATAATGCAAAACATCAGCATAAAAAGTTTCGTCCTAATCCCACACCAGTTGGTCCAGTTGCACTGGCGGCTGCAAATAGAAAAATACACATCCCACAGCCGCCAGTAGCCCATCCGGTTACCCAGGAAGAATTGGCAGCAGAACCAGTTTCAATAGTAGGTTCTGATCAACGAACTGGTTATGATCTCCCAACGACCTTTAGTACTGACAGAGACATATACTCCCTTACAAATGAGCTCGACACCAAATTTGTTATATGTTCAGAGACTAGTAGTAGCATGCCTTTTTATATGTAATATGTATACAATGATATTTTGATGTAACTTTTTTTAGTTGCACTACGACGAAGATTAACAAGGGGGCCGACCATGGGAAAAAATCTTGAGCAGATGCTTGAAATAACTAAATCAAGACTTCTGATCACATTTATAGCAGGATTCAGAAGTCCACTAGATCCACATGAATCTGCTTATATTGCATCGATCAGAGGCGTTTTCGTGAGAAATGATATTCCCATCTTTCCCTCATGGAAACACCACTGAAATACCCCCGAGCATTTTGAAGGTTTACTGAAGAAGTTACATGTAAGTCCTATGTCTCTTGGACATACTCCATTGCTCTGTCCCTTGTCTTCTTAGCTTGCCGTTTGTTATATATGCTCCTCATTGTTGTCTACAGATATTTTTCATGTTTAATGAGAATAGCGAGGAAGTAAAGGTTGTTCTCAAAAGCATATTCTCCGCATGTTTGCGCCAGCAGCACCATAGGCTAAAGAAGCAACACTTCTCTAGCAAGTGTTTTAAGGATGTTACAAGAACGTTTCATGTGGATCACATGACTGACGATCAGTGGGGTGATCTTCTCCACCACTGGCTTGATCAAAAGAATGAGGTATGCTTTGAGAAGACTAAGACTAGATCGCATTGTCAATTCGTATTTATGCATGTGTTTTACAAGTCTCATTTTATAGGCCATCGCTCAAAGGAACTTTTCCAGCCATAATAAAGTATGAGTACTAAGTCGTACATGATCCCGCATCATAATTGGGCACCTCTACTAATTGGTAAGACTTGTTGTTCTGTACTATATATTTTAAATAAGTATGTAATTGATGTTGTGGAATCTGTATGCATCTTATCTTTCAACCTCTGTTTCCACCATGTGATGCAATTTATTTCCCGTCAAATCTGCGTATTTAAGTCTAATGGGGATCCAAAAAACAGTTGACTATGCTAGAGAAATTTGAGGGATGCCAGACGAATAGATATGGTGTCATTGTAAAGAAAGTTGTTGCAAGTCTTCTCTGCATTTTGTGATGTTGCACTGATACGTCCAAAACGTATCTACTTTCCCGAATACTTTGGCTATTGTTTTTCCTCTAAACTTGTGTGATTTGGATACAACTAACACGGACTGGCGCTGTTTTCAGCAGAATTACCTTGGTGTTTAGATTTTGTGCAGAAAATCAACTATCACGAAAAATCCCGGAAAATATGCCAAAAATCCTATTTCATGAGAAGACTCACAGAGCTAGAAGACGAGACGGTGGAGGTCCACGAGGGGCCCACACCACCTGGCCGCGCGGGCTAAGCCAGGCCTCGCCTGGGGGTGGTGTGGCCGCCTCGGTCACCCCCTCGGCCTCCCTCTTCGCCTATAAGTTGCCTCTTGACCTAAAAACCAAGGGGGGTTCGATGTTTTTCCAGAAAGAGTTCCACTGCGCTGCCACCACCAGATTCCACGATTCAGAACTAAAAACTCCCTTCTGGCACCCTGTCGGGATGGGGAATTAGAGGACTTCATCACCATCGCTTCTCCATCGACCATCCATGTTTCCCCCATCCATGAGTGAGTAATCCCCTGCTGTAGGCTATGGGGATGGTAGGGATTGCATGAGATCGTTCATGTAATGGCATCAGATTGTTAGGGCATGGTGCCTAGTATCTATTATTAGTGCTTTTTGACTTTGTTAGAACTTGTTATGCTTAATGCTTGTCACTAGGGACCGAGTGCCATGATTTCAGATCAGAACATGTTATTGATTCATTATGATAGTATTTTTTATGGTTTTACCTGCAAGTTGTATACACATATTGTTGTCCGGAACCAAAGGCCCCAAAGTGATAGCAATCGGGATAACCAGAGGGAATGGCTTTGATGTGAGGATCACATGTGTTCATGGAGTGTTAATTCTTTGCTCCGGTGCTCTATTAAAAGGAGCACCTTAATTGCCAGTAGTTCCCTTGAGGCCCCGCTGCAAACGGGCTGGCAGGACAAAAGATGTTGTGCAAGTTCTCATTGCGAGCACGTATGACTATATATGGAACACATGCCTATGATTATTTAGTACTTGGATGCTTTATCTTATTTATCTGCAAATGCCCTATGTCTTGATTGCCATATGAATTGTCTTGTCCATGCAATGCCCGTCCATCCATCCCTATGCCTACCACACTTTTATCCTACTGTTTACTGCAATTGTTACTACTGTCTTTACTTTTACTACTACTATTACTTTGCTATCGCTACTACAAAACTGTTGCTACTGATAAACTGATGTGAGCAAGATTGTTTCCAGGTGCAGCTGAATCGACAACTCAGTTGTTAAGGCATATAAATATTCTTTGGCTCCCCTTGTGTCGAATCAATAAATTGGGTTTCACTTCCCTCGAAAATACTGCAATACACCCCGTATACTTGTGGGTCATCAAGACTATTTGCTGGCGTCGTTGCCGGGGAGCATAGCTCTATTTATCAAGTTCACTTGGAATCACTATTGTTCGCTGCCATCCATCCATCATGGGTAAGTCTCATGATGGCAAGGTCCCTATTTTACCATCCACTACAAGAAGAGGTACGGTTCTGAACACCTCTGTTGCTCTTGATTCAGTATCTGTTATGAGTAAGTTCCTTACACCACCACATACACATGCTGCACACACCGCTACTACCGCTGAATCTGAAACTTCTGATACTTATGATGCTGCTTCTACTGTGCTTGATAAAAGTGGTTCATTAGGTCCTTTCCTAGATGCTACGATTGCTAGAACTATAGCTGGAAATACTGAAACTCCTAATGAAGACACTACTACTGTCGTTCACAGAGTCTAGAGAGAGCTATGATATTGAAGACGGTTATATAGAGATAACCGATGAATTCATTAAAGAATGTCAAAACACCCATGATAGGAGTGCTATTAAGAGTCTCCTTGAGAGGCGTACTATAAAGCCCAAATTGTCTCCTAATGCTAAGTTTGCTGCATCTCCCATAAACATTAAAGATAAGGATTATGATTTCTCTCTTGATTTATCTTACATAACCATTGTTGAGAAAGAACCTTTTTGGGACTAAGAATGAAAGTGTGGTAGCACATATGGTTGAGCTTTCTACCATGAGTGGCCTGTTTTCTGATGATATTAAGATGCACACCTACTTTGTTGCTAAAAAATTTCATTTTTCGCTGAAAGGAGAAGCTAAAACTTGGTTTAATAATTTACCTCCTGGATCTATTGATAGTCCTGATTGCTTGATTAGTACCTTCCTTCAGAAGTATTTCCCTCCTAGTGCTAGACATGCTATTTTGTAGGAACTTTTTAATTTTAAACAGGGAGAGAAAGAGTTATTACTTGAATCATTGGCAAGGTTTTGTGCTTTGATTCATGCATAGGCTGGATGTCCATTACCTAAAAATGAGCTTCTTGATATATATTATAATGGACTAACTGAAGAATCTAGGACATACCTGGATAGTTGTGCTGATTGTGTTTTCAGGAATAGAACTCCCAAAGAAGCTGATGAATTAATGGCTAAAATAAGCAAGAATTATGAAGAATGGACTTCATCTGAACCAACTATACCTAAGACAACTACACCTGAGTTAATTGTGCCTGCGCCTATACAAACATCAAAGAACAAGGGAGTTATTGAACTAAATGATGAAGTGATGAAAGAAGCCAAGAAATGTCTTAAGGAGAAGGGTATTAAAGCTAAAGATGTGAAGAACTTTCCTCCTATAGAAGAATTATGCAAGCCAATCTCCCACTCATCCACTATTGAGGTACACTCTCTCCAACATTTTGATGAAGGTGATATTCCTTACTCTAAACCTCCTAATCAATGCTTAGAAGAATTTGATGTTTTTATTGTTAAGAAAGATAATTTTAATAAAAGGGTGCAAAATCATTTAATGGAAAACTCTAGAGCCATTATTAAGTTAAAAGATATTGTGGAAAGAACCTCTAAGGATGTTAGAATGCTTGTTAAAAAAATTCAAATGGTTCAAACTCAAGTTGATTAGCTTATTAAGGTATAAAAAGACTTGCTAGTTAATGCTGCTAAAGAAAAACATGCTTATGAAATTAGAACTAGAAGTGGTGCTGCCACCCAGGATCCTCTATATCCTGAAGGGCATCCTAAAAGAATGGAGCAAGATTCTCAACAAACTGAAAATAGTGGTACTACTCCTAAGAAAAGGAAAAATAAACATAAAACTATTGTAGAATCCTCTGAACCTGCTAAAGATCCTAATAGTATATTTATCTCTGATGCTGAAACTGAAAGTGGTAATGAAGAAAATGATTCTCCTGATAAAGAAAAAGTTGAAGAAGAACCTGAAAGGCACGCTAAGAATACTAAATACACTAAAGAAGATTTTGTTGCTAAGAAACATGGTAGTGAAAGAGAGCCTTGGGTCCAAAAACCTATGCCTTTCCCTGATAAGAAACACAAGTCAAAGGAAGATGAACACTATAATAAGTTTTGTGAATGGATGAAACCTTTATTTTTGCAAATCCCTCTGACTGATGCTATTAAATTGCCAGCTTATTCAAAGTATATGAATGATATTGTCTCCAATAAAACAAAGATCCCTAATGAAGAAATTTCTACTTTGATTGCTAATTATTCCTTTAATGGTAAGGTTCCAAAGAAACTTGGAGACCCAGGGATTCCAACTATTCCATGCTCTATTAAAAATAGTTATGTTAGAACTGCTTTGTGTGATTTGGGAGCAGGAGTTAGTGTTATGCCTTTTTCTCTCTATAAGAGACTTCAACTAGAAAAACTAATACCAACTGATATATCTTTGCAAATGGCTGATAAATCTACAACTATTCCTGTTGGTATATGTGAGGATGTACCTGTTCAAGTGGCTCATAATTGCTTGATATTAACTGATTTTGTTGTGCTTGAAATGCCTGAGGATGACAATATGTCTATTATTCTTGGGAGACCTTTTCTTGATACTACAGAAGCTGTTATTAATTGTAATCAAGGAAAGGTGACTTTTAATGTTAATGACAAGGAGCATACTGTCTATTTCCCAAAGAAGATTTATAGGACTTATGGTTTAAACTCAATTGAACATGTTGAGGGCATTCAAGTTGGAGAAATATATTGTCCCATACCACGAGAAAAATATGAAACTATTATGATATATTGTCCCATACCACGAGAAAAATATGAAACTATTATGATCGGGACCATTGCTATCAAGGTTAAGGTAACATAATCATTAGTGGAATACAAAGTTTTGTTTCATATAAAAAAATTGGTAACAAGACCTGATTAACCTTGTTAACAAAAGGATTTTAATGAACAAAACAATGTTTTCACCATGATTATCTCCGCTTACTTTTATTTTATTCATTTAAGTTTTGCTTTCGCTTAGTTTACTTTTCTTTTGCTAGTTGCTTGCATATTAGAGTGTCTTAGAACTTCTGAAGTTTTAGTTTTGTTTTGTCATTGCATCATTCCAAAAACATCTTTCTGTCAGAAAATCATTCATCAATACCTGAAAATTGCTCAAAAATAAAGTGTCTTGAAAAATTCCAGAAAATTCATGTTGAATTTTTACATAAAAAAGGGGCAGAGAAGTGCCTGGAGAGTACCAGGGGGCCACCAGGCAGGCACACCACCTGGTGGCGCGGTCAGCCCAGGGGCACGCCTGGCCATGGTGTGGGCCACCCCTGGCCCTCCACTCACTCTCTCACTTCCCACTTCCTTCTCTCTCCTAAGAAAACACCAACTCTTTGCTTGAAATCGCGTTCTTGTTGTTCTTGTCCATGACCTTTTGATCTCCTTGCTCAACCCATCTTTGCTTCTGACATTTGGAGCATTTGTTCTCTGGTATGTGACTCCTCCGCTTGTCCAAGTAGATTTGTGTTTAGTGGTTTATATCTTGAGTATTTTGCTACTGTAGGTGACAGGTTATGAGAGCTTGCAAGCTTGTTCATTTCTTAGAGATATGGTTTTGATGCATGTTTAGGCCTCTTACAAGTCCCTATGAGTAGTTCCCTTCATTATGTATTCACTTTGCAATCACTTGTATAATGGATATTTAAATTTTAGAATAGAAGATGAATGAACACCAACTCAACCAACATGAACTGAGGGTGTCTGAGGTTATGAAGGTTCACCGAGAGGAAGAAGTTTTTCCTTCCATCTATCCATGCCCTGAATTCATGATGGCTGCAGGGATTTCTTAGGACTTCAATACTTTAGTTGCTAATGCAGGATTGGAGCATTTTGTGGGAGATGAACCTTACCAGTTTGTGAAACTAACTATGTCTATGGTGCATGACTTTCGATTTAGTTGCTATTTGCCTAACCACATGGTTCACTTCAAAATTTACAATATAGCTGTTAACCTTCCTCTTGATGACTTTTTTGCAGCTATTAAGGTACCTCAGTGGGGATCGTGTGGAAGAATTAAAGAGCGACCTGCACCACTCATGGACTTGTATGCGGAGATTTGCCAAGGGAGCAACTTCTCAAAGGAGAGTGGGAAAATTCATAACATTCATCTCCCGTCTATTCGCTACTTTGCTTACTTTATTGCCAAGTGTGTTCTCGCTAGGAAAACTGCTAATAAGTTATCCTCATATGATCTAGCATTCATCTCAGCTGCTTTAAAACGAGATAGAACTTACAACTTGGGTGCCTTGATAGCTTTCTGTCTTGCCGCTAACCGCGAGAAAGGTGGAATTTGTGGAGGCCTCATCGCCTCTTGTTTATTAGCTTTGCATGGTGTAGCGCCTCATCATCTAGACCTACAGTTTCCCATAGAGAGGCTTGACCTTAATTCCATGATACAGTATAAATTTGTTTCTTCTTGGGCTAATTTGAGTGATTTGTCTTATGAAATAACCTTCCTCGAGGCTGGTTGGAGAACGAGTAAGTCGGAGCGAGTTGTTCTTTTGCCTGCACCTATTTTGTTTAACCTTGATACCAGGGTAGGATGGTCACTCACCGAGGAAGAACTCGATGCTTACTTGGGGGAGCTCTCCCAACAGGAGCAGGATACTGGAAGGGAGGTTATAGATGCTTCGGTCCAACCCTTGAATGAGGGGGAGTCTTCATATCAGCAGCCTACCTATGATTAGGGAGCTTCTTCTTCCCAAGGGCCTAACCACGATCATTCTTACATGACCCGCCTGCTTGGAACCCTTACCCGTGTTGGGGTTGATACCCACTTAGGCCAAAAGCCTAAGCTTGGGGGAGGTACACCGACATCACATTCATCTACATATCATGTTTAGTCAGCACCTTGTATATCCATGCTTCATTCTCTTTTTAGTTTTCGTTCTTTCTTTACTTTTGCTTTCTAAAAACACAAAAAGACCAAAAATATTTTCGTTGTTTCTCTTTATTTGCTTCTTTTTACCTTGGTTTGCTTTTTCCTTTTTGCTTTGTTTGAACTATTCAAAAAACCCAAAAAGATTTTGCTTTGCTTGTTTTTCCTTTTTGTTCTTGCCTTTAAAAATCAAAAAACACCAAAAATATTTGTTGTTCTTCTTTGGTTTTGTGAAGTTCATTGCAGGGTTCAGCAGTCCTCAGTGGAGTTTGGTTTCATGTTATTATTCAAGCCACACAAGTGAAGGGCAATAATGAGGATTAATGACAACTTGAGGTTTGGTAAGAGGCTGGTAACGAACTCTATTTGTTTTCATTTTTGTACATATACTCATCATTGTGGGCATGCTTAGTCTGTTCATGTAGGGTGTATGTTATTTATGGATGCTTAGTAGTTCTTGCTTTCTTATGATTAGCTCCAGCTCGCCAGTAGTTTGTAGCATGTCATATGAATGTTTGATTGCATTGTTCTATTCATAACTTGGTATGACACTATGGTATCTCCCTCTGAATGTTTCACTTGAATTGACTTGGCACATGCTCACGCCTGCATATAACTGAAACAATAATCAGTTAATCCTCGATGAATTATTTTGCCTTGAGGGTCTTGAATCACTTTCATGCCATGATTAGTCTTGTTTTGTTGCAAGAATGATTATGACAGTTATTGCTCTCTCGTTTGTCGTTCCCTTACTTTTGCTAGCCTTCACTTGCACTGAATATAAGTTCTACTAACGTTTCCAACTCCCCAAAACCAATATTGCCAAAAGTGTCCACCATTCCTACCTATTAGCATCATTTGCTAGTCCGTGCATATTCAGTATGCCTTGTTTTCTTCCGAATAAAATGTTTGCTTGTTATGAGAAAGTTAGTTAGTAAAGCTCTCACGAACTTGACGGAACACTTTACTTTCTTGCACTTAATAATCTTGAACCATTGCAACCATCTTTGTTGCGTATATGCTTGCGCTTTATAAGTTGAATTTAGCAGAACCATGTATCATGGGGAAAGCTTTCAACATTGCACTTATTATTCCGTTGATATCATGATTCTTTTGCTTATGGATCCCGGCAGTGTGAAATAAAAGGGGAACTTGTAAGATCATGGAGTTTGTATGTGTGTTAGAGAAACACCTGGGCCGCTAGCCTAAGCCATGCCTAATCATGGTGGAAACTTGCAGCATAACCATAATGAGCATTCTATGAAGCATCCTCAATAAAAACCTACGCAAATAGCAAATAAAAATATCACTGAGATACTCATTGTGTGCTTGCCTTGTCATTTTGATTATGGGATAGCTCCTATATCATCTGCAAGGGGTACCCATTCGCGGTTCTCTATGATACATATGTACTTACAATGACAAGAGATTACTTGTGACTGAAGTTGAGTAGCATGAGGTTCAGTACTCGTAAGCAAGGGGCATGAGATTTCAACTTATAACTTGTCAAGCATATCCTCTTAGTTGCGTCACTTTAACCTTAACCATTTAAAGATGCTTATGATAGGGGCAATGAGAGCTCAAAGCTAATGAGTACCATACTTTCAGCATTTGGAAGCCTTGCAAACTATTCAAAACCTTTTCATTTCCTTGTTCAGTCTCCACATATTCTATGAGCACTTTCTTGAGAGCATAGTTGTCATTCTTAGTGTAATGTGCTTGTCTCAAACTTGATCAATTAGGTCATGATTTTGATGCTTGTATCTCTGATATCTTTACTTCTAGTCTTCACTTGAACTTTAGAGGTGCCTTGGCATTTATATTTGCTCTACAATCAAAGGCAAGCGAGATACCACTCTATCATACATTTTTATGAGCATTGGAATGTTGCTTATGTTTATGTTTCATGCTACTTATTATTTTTGAGTTAGAAGCTCTTCATAGCTTGCAATGACTATTGAGTAACCTTATCTGCATACTCCTTATTATGAATTGACCAAGTACTTGATCATATGCTGAGAATATACATCTTATGAAGCAAATGTGTTCATGAAAGTTTCTTTTATCGCACTCAGTTTTCAACTGAATTTCTTGAGGACAAGCAATAAGCTAAGCTTGGGGGCAGTTGATACGTCCAAAACGTATCTACTTTCCCGAACACTTTTGCTATTATTTTTCCTCTAAACTTGTGTGATTTGGATACAACTAACATGGACTAACGATGTTTTCAGCAGAATTACCTTGGTGTCTAGTTTTTGTGCAGAAAATCAACTATCAGGAAAAATCCTGGAAAATATGCAAAAAATCCTATTTCACCAGAAGACTCATGGAGCCAGAAGACGAGACGGAAAAGGGCCACGAGGGGCCCACACCATCTGGCCGCGCCGGCCATGACAGGCCGTGCCTGGGGGTGGTGTGGCTGCCTCGGTCACCGCCCCTCGGCCTCCCTCTTCGCCTATAAGTTGCCTCTTGACCTAAAAACCAAGGAGGGTTTGACGTTTTTCTAGAAAGAGTTCCGCTGCGCCGCCACCACCAGATTCCGTGATTCGGAACCAGAAACTCCATTCTAGCACCCTGTCGGGACGGAGAATTGGAGGAGATCATCGCCATCATCATCACCATCGCTTCTCCATCTACCATCCATGTTTCCCCATCCATGAGTGAGTAATCCCCCATTGTAGGCTATGTGGATGTTAGGGATTGGATGAGATCGTTCATGTAATGGCATCAGATTGTTAGGGCATGGTGCCTAGTATCTATTATTAGTGTTTTTTGACTTTGTTGCAACTTGTTATGCTTAATGCTTGTCACTAGGGCCCGAGTGCCATGATTTCAGATCTGAACATGTTATTGATTCATTATGATAGTATTGTTTATGGTCTTACCTGCAAGTTGTATACACATATTGTTGTCCGGAACCAAAGACCCCGAAGTGACAGCAATCGGGATAACCAGAGGGAATGGCTTTGATGTGAGGATCACATGTGTTCATGGAGTGTTAATGCTTTGCTCCGGTGCTCTATTAAAAGGAGCACCTTAATTGCCAGTAGTTCCCTTGAGGCCCCGCTGCAAACGGGATAGCAGGACAAAAGATGTTGTGGAAGTTCTCATTGCGAGCACGTATGACTATATATGGAACACATGCCTATGATTATTTTGTACTTGGATGCTTTACCTTATTTATCTGCAAATGCCCTATGTCTTGATTGCCATATGAATTGTCTTGTCCATGCAACGCCCGTCCATCCATCCCTATGCCTACCGCGCTTTTATCCTACTGTTTACTGCAATTGTTACTATTGTCTTTACTTTTACTACTGCTATTACTTTGCTATCGCTACTACAAAACTGTTGCTACTGATAAACTGATGTGAACAAGATTGTTTCAAGGTGCAGCTGAATTAACAACTCAGTTGTTAAGGCTTATAAATATTCTTTGGCTCCCCTTGTGTCGAATCAATAAATTGGGTTTCACTTCCCTCGAAAATACTGCGATACACCCCCTATACTTGTGGGTCATCATGCACTTGTAGTGATTTGTAGTATAAGTTTGATATGCAACCTTGCTTGGACTTCTTCTCAATTTTGTTTTCATTTTCATTCATAATTTGCAACTAAAGTTAGTTTTAGTTATGAATTGTGCAAACACTTGGCATATCATGCACCTCATTGTGTTTACACAGGAAGCCACATTTTTAGTCTTGTTAGTAAATGACATCAAAAAATATACACGACAAAATGAGCTTTTTACTGAAGTGTATAAGATGCGTTATCAGTACTGCCAATTATAGTAGTTCATGCACATGTTAAACCTGTCTGCATGTTTATCTATAGTAACTTCACTTCTCTTACACATGTCTATCAACTAAAAACTTTCCAGGCTGAATTGAAAGAGGAGCTGGCAAATCCTGGGAAAGACTGTTTAGTAAAAACTCCAAAAGAATGTGTGGATTTATTTTCCAATGTACTACAACGCGGTGCTATAGCCAAGAATATGTTGATGTGTAATGCTGGGTTCCCAGTGAGCTCGTCAAAGTCCAAGTTCAAGTTCAAGTCCAACTCCAAGGCCATTTCTTTGCATATTCAAGTTCTAGAGGAACAACTCCAAGCTGAACAATCGTTATCATCTTCCCTAAGTGTATACAATGAACGTTTGATCACAAAGTTAGAAGAAATTTTAATTCGGCTGGAGCACTCCATAGAAAATAAGGAGAAAGTCATGAAGATGCTCAGTATTTATGGTTGAGCACTAACAGCTGAGGTTAGTGTAGTGACCTCGGATCAGTAAGGATCCTAAGTCCCTGTGATTAACATGCTAGTCCCGGGATCAATAGCTAGCACTCACAGTCGATGAAATATCATGTAAAACACAGTCTTTATTACACGGAGAATCCAGAGTATGAATTTATTACAAAGATTGCTTAGCATTATGCTAGCTCAAATAACAGCGGAAACATAAAAGCAGCTTGAGTCCATCAACGCCCAGGCTTGTCGAGTGTAGACCCGTGATCCCTACGCACCTTTCAATCTTCGGATTCTGCACATAAGACGTGCAGCCAAGAAGTTGGGTCAATACTTTGAATGTATTGGCAAATTACACCAAGGAGAGAAAAGTCTATCTCTACATGCAAGGCTGGTTATAGGCTGTAGAGTTCATTTGCTCAAAGCTAGTTTTCTTAAGTAGAGAGAAGAAGAGAGGATTGTCCTACTTTGTAAACATTTGCTTAGTTAAAATAAGGTCGAGTGGCACACAAGGATATTACGCACCAAGTGTCCAAACAACCAAACACTTGGATACTACGCACCAAGCGTCACTTGGATATTACACACCAAGTTCCCCAAATTCCCACCCATTAGCGATATTACGCACGCCATGGGGTTTCAAAACTTTGTTTTAGAAAAGAGAGAGGAAGATCCTTCAGAGGCCCCATCCTTCAGACGCTCATTGTTGTTCTGTTACCGTGAACACGGCTGATCGATCAGATTGCAATACTCTCGAGAGTTTGTACACTTTACCCACAATCCATCAAGTCCTTTACAGACAAGACCATGGCGAGGCTTTCCTTAGTAGCCCTCTACCTTCCGGATCCAACCGTGCCAAGAATCCTCCAAATGTTGGTACCCAGGTGAGGTTTCCCACTAAGTACTAGGCCAAGACAGAGCCCATAATGTATTGTGGTTGCACTGGAAGCTTCTGAATTCTGAAACATGGCAGACTTCTTTGATTCCTGGGCGGCCGTCCTCCACCAAAATCACACTCGTTGACCCGACAACCATTCCGCCCAGAAGAAAACTTAGTTTTATTTTGAAGTGGATTTGAGAAGAAAAGTTTGCTCTAGAGAGCCTTTATACTTAGAAAAATTCTTTGTCTTTCGAATCCCCCAACGGTACTTTGTATATATAGCATAGCAAGCAATACTTAGCAAAACAGGGGTAACTTATTAGGATGGGAAATCCTAAGTATAGAGCTACTCATGGCATACTACAAAATCATCGCACTTGCAAAATAATACTAAGGAAAAATTCTACTAGAATATTCTACACATGCATACTACAGAATTTTTGAAGATCACATGCATAGAACCAAAACTGGGACAAAATTATGAACAAGTGGTGTAACTTGC
Organism: Avena insularis; assembly: GCA_023614405.1. Lineage (NCBI taxonomy): Eukaryota > Viridiplantae > Streptophyta > Magnoliopsida > Poales > Poaceae > Avena > Avena insularis. The sequence continues at coordinate 91,147,607 of CM042686.1, forward strand.
CTTGATCCGAGCAACACTCTACACAATAGCACTCCTTAGCGCACTCCGAGCAATCTAACGAATCACAAACATAGACTTGATCACAACTTGCTCAAAGCATACACAGAGGAAAACATGCATGCATGCAAGACGGTAATTTATGCAAGGTTGGTTAAATTTATCAAGGTAGAAAGTTTGTGTTGTGATAGTGTAAGGGTGTCACTAGGGTTTAGATCTAATTTGAATCACTAAAACAATTCCGAGGATTATAGGAGATCAGCCATCTAGTTAGCCCCAAGCTAGATCTAATGACCCTAAGAAAAGCTCAAAGATTTGGATCAGTAGGTATTGTGGAAACAAAGTTATAGCAACAAGAATCAAATAGAATAGAATTTTAATTATTTTTCTATATATTAAACCCTCTAATCTAATGATTAAAATCTATACCTAAAACATTACTGTAAACCTGCAATATTATTACATATTTGGATTCTACATAAAATTAGGAATCCAACGGTATATTATAAGCTAGATTTGACCAAATATTCGATTTTATATGAATTTCGCAAGATTAAAACCAAATCTGCAAACAGATCTAATAGGGCTTGCCAAGTGGCAGCTCCTGACTGGTCCAGCTGGCAACGGGGGGTGTCGTGGCCCAGCGTGGCGCGGTGAAGCAGCGAGCCGATGTGGCAGCCACGCGGCGGCGCGCGATTGGAGCGTACCCCTTCGGGTCAAGAACTAATCTGAGCCACAGATTCCAGATCGGACGGAGGAGATGGGCGCGGTGACTTACAGCGGCGACGACGGTGGCGGTGGGCGGCGGCGGTGTCGGCGGCGACGGCGGCGGCGCTCTGGTGGCTTCCCCGAGGCAGCGATGTGGTCGACGGAGCGCGGCTCCTCCTCGCGGTCTCGTTCGCGTGATCGGCTTCCTCGTTCGCCTCCCCGTTCAGCTGCGGTGCTCCGCCGATCTCTGCGAACTCCGGCGAGGCGTCGGCGAGAAATCGAGCGCGTCCTAGCGCTCTGCAGAAGGGGAAAAAGGGGTCAGGCGAAGCAGAGAAACATGGGAAGGACAACCAGCGGCGAGAGAGAGATCGGGGTGGCGCAAATCGCCGGGAGCTCTACCTTCCCGAGCACGGCAATGGCGAGCAGAGCGGCGGGGTCGGGCGAGGGCTTGGGCTAGGGTTTCTCAAAGAGGAAAACGACGGGAGGGGGTCAGCTTTTAAGGGGCAGGAACTTGGGCGAGGCGGTGGTCTGAGTCCGATCACGGCACGTGTCCCTTGATCTCGGGAGGGAGGCAATGAGACGGGTGGGACCCCGTCGTCGATGGAGGGAGGCGGGCGGTCTGGGCTGCGGCCCGATTAGGATTTTCCTTTTTTCCTTAATCATTTTCCTTTCTGTTTCCATAAAACCCTAATAACTTTTGCAAACTAGGTCCAAAATTAATGAAACTTTTCTAAATTCTCATAAAATTGGTGGTCAACATAGGACCATGGCTTACTGTTTTACAAAGTTTTGAAGGGTCAAACTACTACAACAAGGGTGCTCACTTATGAGAATATTTAATAGGGTTTTAAAGGGTTTATGTGCAGGGTTTTATTGCAATTTTTCAAATGCAGGATGCAAATGATGCAAGGATGATGCATGACACTAATATCACCCTAATATAGAATCAGGATGTTACAAACCTACCCCCTTAAGAAGAATCTCAGTCCTCGAGATTCGGGTTAGCTAACAAATAGGTGTGGGTGTTACGCCTTCAAGTCTTCTTCACGCTCCCGTAGCTTCTTCCTCGGAGTGGTGGTTCCATTGTACCTTGCGTAACCTTATAGTCTTGGTGCGGGTAATCCTTTCAACTGTTTCCAGATCGATGGGTTTTCCTCGTAGGTAAGGTCATTCTCTAATTGAACCTCTCGTCTAGGGAACGGTGTCTCTTAGTGGTGTTTCAGCCATCTCCGGTGACACTTCTTTAGTTGTGACACATGAAACACATCATGAACAGTCAGTCCTTCGGTAGCTCCAAGCGATAGCGACTTCTCCTCTGAGCGTAACTTTATATGGTCCTATGAATCGTGGGGCTAACTTGCCCTTGATTCCGAACCTCTTAACTCCACGTAGGGGTGAAACTTCGGAGATCGCACGATCCCCTATTTCATAAGCCACATCTCTGCGTTTGGAATTAGCGTAGCTCTTCTCGAGATTGGGCTACCTTTAGCCTATCCTGAATCTGTCGCACCTTTTCTTCGGCATCCTTTATCAAGTCAGGTCCAAAAAGACTGCGTTCTCCAACTCCATTCCATAGCAATGGAGTCCTACACTTCCTGCCATATAGAACTTCAAAAGGAGCCATCTTGATACTTGTCTGGTAGCTGTTGTTGTATGAGAACTCAGCATATGGCAGGTTATCGTCCCAACTAGACCCATAGTCTAGTGCGCAAGCTCTCAACATATCCTCCAAAATTTGGTTCACCCTTTCTGTTTGGCCATCTGTTTGAGGGTGGAAGGCAGTACTGAATTCTAGTTGGGTCCCAAGAGACTCATGTAGTTGTCGCCAGAACTTTGAAGTAAACTGAGTGCCTCTGTCTGACACAATTCCCTTGGGAACACCATGTAGGATTACAATCCTTGACATGTATATCTTAGCAAGCTTAGCACTTGTATATGTGGTCTTTACGGGGATGAAGTGAGCCACCTTGGTGAAGTGGTCCACCACTACCCAGATAGAATCAAATCCAGAGCGAGTTGAGGTAATCCCGTGATGAAATCCATGCCTACCTTGTCCCACTTCCAGTCGGGTATAGGTAGTGGTTGTAGTAATCCTGCTGGTTTCTGATGCTCGGCTTTAACTCTGTTGCACACATCACACAGAGAAATATACTCTGCAATATCTCTCTTCAGGTTATTCCACCAGAACCTATCCTTCACATCCATGTACATCTTTGTGTTGCCTGGATGAATTGAGTATGGCGAATCATGAGCTTCTTGTAAAATCAACTTCCTGATATCGGGGTCATTGGGAACGCACAAACGCTTCCCATACCATAGGGTTCCTTGTTCGTCCAGACGAAATTCTTTAGTCTTTCCTTCATTTATCCTGACTCTTATTTCTTCCAACTCTTTATCCCCCTTTTGTGCTTCTTGGATCCTTTCTTGGAAGGTGGACACTATTTCCATAGTCGCTACGTGTCCTTTCGGGACTATCTCTAGCCTGAGGTCCCTGAGTTGCTTGCATAAATCCTCTGGAAGTTCCCCTGCGGTAAGTCCATTTACATATACCTTGCGACTTAAGGCATCAGCCACCACGTTTGCCTTTCCGGGGTGGTACTGTAAATCCAAGTCATAATCCTTTATTAGCTCAACCCATCTTTGTTGTCTCATATTCAACTCCTTTTGGGTGAAGATGTACTTCAAACTTTTATGATCTGTGAACACATCACAATGTTTGCCCATGAGGTAGTGTCTCCATACCTTGAGTGCATGAACCACAGATGCAAGTTCCAAATCATGCGTGGGATAATTGTGTTCGTGGTTCTTAAGTTGTCGGGAGGCATAGGATACCACTTTCTCGTCCTGCATCAATACACTTCCAAGTCCTAGTCGAGAAGCGTCGCAATAGACTTGAAAATCCTTCTGGATATCGAGCGGAACCGGGTGCTACGCAGGCGTTCTTCAACTCTTGAAAACTTGCTTCACATGCCTCGGTCCATAGGAATTTCTTTTCCTTCTTTAATAGTTCCGTCATGGGTTTTGCTATCTTAGAAAAGTTTTCGATGAATCTACGGTAATATCCTGCGAGGCCCAAGAAGCTTCTAATATCTCCCACATTCTTGGGTGACTCCCATTCCGTCACGGAAGCTACCTTGCTAGGATCTACGGCAACTCCTTTAGCTGACACAACATGACCAAGGAATCCCACTTCCTTTAACCAGAACGCGCACTTGCTGAACTTGGCATACAACTTGTGTTCTCTTAGTTTCTCCATAATAAGGCGCAGATGTTTCTCATGTTCCTTCTCATCCTTTGAGTATATGAGTATATCATCTATGAATACTACAATAAACTTGTCCAAGTATTCCATGAACACCTTGTTCATCATGGTCATGAAGTATGCTGGGGCATTGGTTAGACCAAAGGACATCACGGTGTACTCATACAATCCGTATCTTGTGGTGAATGCTGCCTTGGGCACATCCTGTTCTCGAATCTTTAGCTGAAAATAGCCCGATCGTAGATCGATCTTTGAGAACACACTGGCTCCTTTTAGCTGGTCAAACAGGTCGTTGATGTTGGGCAGAGGATACTTATTCTTAATCGTCACTTCGTTCAACAAGCGGTAGTCCACAACCAGCCTTTTGGTCTTATCCTTCTTTTCCACAAATAGGACGGGTGCTCCCCAAGATGACGCGCTGGGTTGAATGAACCCCTTGTCCAATTGTTCCCTAAGATGTTTCTTGAGTTCCTTTAACTCGTCCACATCCATCTTGTATGGTCTCTTAGCTATCGGCCCGTGCACAGCATTAAGTCAATGAGAAACTCGATATCACGGTCGGGTGGCATTCCGGGTAGCTCTTCTGGGAAGACATCTGGGTATTCCTTTACAATTGGTACCTCTTCCAAACTAACCCCCTTAAGAGAGTTCACCATGACTTCTTTGAGTGCGAAGTTCGACTTGATACGAATCCTCTTCCCTTCCGGTGTTGTGAGCATGACAGTTCTCTTGGCACAATCTATGACTCCTTCATATTCGATCATCCAATTCATGCCCAAGATTATGTCTAATCCTTGTGATTCTAGAACTACTAGACTGGTGGGAAAAATGTGTGTCCCAATCCTTAGTTCTAAATCCCTAAACCGGAGTTTGCCACTATTTCTCCCCAGGAGAACTTACCCTTAGAGGAAAGTTTATAGTCTCTGTTGGTATCTTGCCTCTATCCACAAATACCCTTGATATGAATGAATCGATGCACCGAGTATCAAAAAGAACAAGCGGGAATAGAATTGAGTTTGAACTTACCAATCACAGAGTCTGGCGCCTCACAAGCATCCTCCATAGAAACATGATTCACCGTGGCTTTGACAAACGGATTTGGCTTCTTCCCGTTCCCATTGCCATGGTTGTGTCCATTTCCATTCCCATTACCATTGCCATTCTTCCTCTCGGGGCAAGAGGTTGCATAGTGCCCTGTCTTGTTGCACTTAAAGCATGTCACCTCACTGACATCCTTTCCATTGCCGCCATTGCCATTGCGGTTTTTGTGCCCATTGTGTTTGTGGCCACCATGGTTATGACCGTTATGGTTGTGGCCATTATTGTTATAAGGTGGTGGTGAGGAATTGCGTTTATACGATGCAGAACAGTGTTTGTGAGGGTTAGATTTTCTTTTGCGATTTTCTATGCTCTTCCTCTTTGATTCAACCACAATGGCTCTGTCCAGGAGTTCCTGAAAGTTGTCAAATTTCTGAGCCACAAGCTGAATGGATATCTCATCATTGAGCCCTCTTAAGAACTCCTCCTGTCTCTTGGCATCAGTGGAAACATCATTGGGTGCATAACGGGCTAGCTTATTGAAAAGCTCTCCATACTCGGTGTGTGAGCAGTACGATTGGTGTAGGTCGCGAAACTCGCGCCTCTTTAGAGTCATGACACCAGCAGCCACATGATGGGTGCAAAAAGCTAACTCAAACTGTTCCCAAGTGATAGCATCAATGTCCGGGTGGGTGACTTGGTAGTTATCCCACCATTCTGCAGCAGGTCCTTCAAGCTGGTGTGCGGCATAACGCACCACAGCGCTCACGGCTTGCAGTGTCTAGCTTCTTGTTGATCGTCGTGACGGTCATCAGCGATGATTGGTTCAGTGCTGCTAGTGAAGGTAGGTGGGTTAAGCCTCAAAAACCGCGTCAAGCGATCTTGTTGAGGAGGTGGCGGAGGTGGTGGTGGCGGCGGGTTGTTGTTGTTCTGCATGTTCTGAGTGAGTAGTTGGATCAGCTGGTTCTGAGTGGCCAAAAGTTCTACTATTTCTGGCGGGATTTCGAGATCCGCACGTCTTGGCGGCATCTGTGGGGTTTAAGAGAGTAGTTAAGAAAAAGACAGAAAGACTAAGTAGTAAACTCCTACCCTTATGAAAAACACTCCAAGCACACAAGGCACACAAGGCATAACACCACAGATTTAGCACAGGAAACAACCAAAATTTAACTAAACCAGACTTGTCTTGGTATTTATTACATTTGCGAATAACGTTCTACTATAGAATTAAAGGTGGTCCAACTATTACACATCTTCCATGCCTTCCTCTTCCTCGTCCTCGAACGAGTAGCCTTCTTGCTATAGAGTTGTCTTGCACAACTCCATCTCCTTTGTGGTGGCTTCAAGCTTCTCTTGGAGGTACTTTATCTCATCTTGTAGCTTCTTGGTAGTGGCTTCCAGCTGCTCCTGAAGTCCCTCCTTCTCGCTTTGTAGTTCCTCCACTAAACTTGACTTCATTGCGGCTTCAAGTTGCTTTGCCAAGTCCCTCTTGGAAGCACGTACATCATCGATTATCTTGCAAAGGCCTTCAGTTTGCACTTCATCTCCATCGATCTGCTGTTTAAGTTCCCTAATTCTCTTGTTTTTATTTATCACCCTCTTCTCTTGGTTAGCGAACTTCTTCTCTTGGTCCTGGAATTTTATCTCTTGGAGCTTCATTGCCTCCTCCTGCTTGATCACTTCTTCCTTCTCCTTGATGAGGCGCTGACTCGTCGTTCTTCAACATCTCGAGGAAGGTACCCTTTTCAAGGTCATGGATGTGGCACTCCAAGTCTTGATATTGTGTTCTTGGACTTGGTAGAAGTTCTTTCCTCAAAGGTTAACTCCATGAATTCCTTCCTCATCTCGTCTTCCAAAGAGGCCGCTGATGTCCGTGGAGAGCTTCATGATGACGTCCACATAGGCGACCAATGAGTTGCTGCAAGCTGATGCTCAGGGCCTTCTCCTTGGAATCGCTAACTATGTGGATTGCTATGTCTTCCTCCGGGTTCTTGCCTCGCTCTTTTCCTGGCTGGATGACCTTGACTCCCCAACAACCGTCCTTGTGGAGTTTCTTCATTGTGGTCCCTTGGATTGTTGGGAGAGGAAGGTCCAAACGTGTGAGTAGATCCATGAGGCATCCACCAAAGCGAAGGGGCTCGATGTCCGCGACGGTGTCGTAGAGGAAGCTTGTCATCTTTGAGTTAGAAGAATGAAGGTTAGATACTTAAACAAGTAGAGGAAAGCAGATACTAGATGTGCGGAAAATAACTTAGTAGAAACAAGTAAGGCACTAAAGTTAGAGGTGGTTCCAATCCTAGGGTCACGTCCTACAGGCAACGATGTGCTCTGATACCATCTGTAGTGACCTCGGATCAGTAAGGATCCTAAGTCCCTGTGATTAACATGCTAGTCCCTGGATCAATAGCTAGCACTCACAGTCGATGAAATATCATGTAAAACACAGTCTTTATTACACGGAGAATCCAGAGTATGAATTTATTACAAAGATTGCTTAGCATTATGCTAGCTCAAATAACAGCGGAAACATAAAAGCAGCTTGAGTCCATCAACGCCCAGGCTTGTCGAGTGTAGACCCGCGATCCCTACGCACCTTTCAATCTTCGGATTCTGCACATAAGACGTGCAACCAACAAGTTGGGTCAATACTTTGAATGTATTGGCAAATTACACCAAGGAGAGAAAAGTCTATCTCTACATGCAAGGCTGGTATAGGCTGTAGAGTTCATTTGCTCAAAGCTAGTTTTCTTAAGTAGAGAGAAGAAGAGAGGATTGAACTACTTTGTAAACATTTGCTTAGTTAAAATAAGGTCGAGTGGCACACAAGGATATTACACACCAAGTGTCCAAACAACCAAACACTTGGATATTACGCACCAAGCGTCACTTGGATATTACACACCAAGTTCCCCAAATTCCCACCCATTAGCGATATTACGCACGCCATGGGGTTTCAAAACTTTGTTTTAGAAAAGAGAGAGGACGATCCTTCAGAGGCCCCATCCTTCAGACGCTCATTGTTGTTCTGTTACCGTGAACACGGCTGATCGATCAGATTGCAATACTCTCGAGAGTTTGTACACTTTACCCACAATCCACGATCAAGTCCTTTTACAGACAAGACCATGGCGAGGCTTTCCCTTAGTAGCCCCTCTACCTTCCGGATCCAACCGTGCCAAGAATCCTCCAAATGTTGGTACCCAGGTGAGGTTTCCCACTAAGTACTAGGCCAAGACAAAGCCCATAATGTATTGTGGTTGCACTAGAAGCTTCTGAATTCTGAAACATGGCAGACTTCTTTGATTCCTGGGCGGCCGTCCTCCACCAAAATCACACTCGTTGACCCGACAACCATTCCGCCCAGAAGAAAACTTAGTTTTATTTTGAAGTGGATTTGAGAAGAAAAGTTTGCTCTAGAGAGCCTTTATACTTAGAAAAATTCTTTGTCTTTCGAACCCCCCAACGGTACTTTGTATATATAGCATAGAAAGCAATACTTAGCAAAACAGGGGTAACTTATTAGGATGGGAAATCCTAAGTATAGAGCTACTCATGGCATACTACAAAATCATCGCACTTGCAAAATAATACTAAGGAAAAATTCTACTAGAATATTCTACACATGCATACTACAGAATTTTTGAAGATCACATGCATAGAACCAAAACTGGGACAAAATTATGAACAAGTGGTGTAACTTGCCTTGATCCGAGCAGCACTCTACACAATAGCACTCCTTAGCGCACTCCGAGCAATCTAACGAATCACAAACATAGACTTGATCACAACTTGCTCAAAGC